>CM053567.1:135009047-135256078 GCA_028646485.1 Cryptoprocta ferox
ATATAGTTGTTTAGGGGCTCCTGGGTGGCTCAGTTGGTTAAACGTCTGACTTCAGCTCAGGTCATGATCTCACAGTTCCTGACTTATAGCCCTGCATTGGGCTCTGTGCTGACAGCTCAGAGCCTGGCGCCTGCTTCAGATTCTATGTCTCCCTCTCTCTCTGCCCCTCCCCCACTCACTCTCTGTCTCTCTCTGTCTCTCTCGCTCTCTCTCAAAAATAAATAAACATTAACAATTTTTCTTTTGATATATAGTTCTTTGGAATTCTTATCAAGACCAAAGCTCATTAACTCTCAGGAGCCCTTCTTGGTCTATTTTACAAAGGGATAGATTTGAAGGGAGGATATGAGAACATATTAATTGGAAAGGTTATGCCAGAAGTAAAAGTTTTCAGAGATGCCTAAATTCATTCATAATTCCCAGAGCTGCAATACAATTAAGTTATCTATTAGGTCAAGCCAATATGATAAATGTCTCCTTTAATTATTTATGGTGTTTCACACACGTCTCTGCCTTTTGTCCATCTGTTCTTTGTTGTTATCTGAAGAGGCAGTGTCTCATCCATTTTATAGCTGACCAGTTGCAGAGACATCTCTCTTAGGTCCTACTCAAGACAATACACCTAGTAAAATGACATCATCCGAATTTCAGTGGTAAACTCAATTTCAATTCCAGTACTCTTTCCAAAGAAGAAATTTGCTTTTTGTCTTGGTAATCCCACTGACTCGGTATTTGAGATAACTTAAATGGCTGAAACTGATTACGGCTGAGTCATTCTGTAGTTCATCCTAAGACTAAAACAAATTGATTCATATTTGATAGGCATAGAGAATGCACATCAACAGTGCACTCTCAGTCCTAGGATGGACTGAAACAATGTTCTTATATTTCATAACTATGATCTCTAAAATTTCACTAGAAACTCTCTTGCAAAACTCTCAGGCTGAGTGGGGGTAGTGAGTGGAAATTTTAACTGAACTCTTTAGTTTACTTTCTCAGTTCAGTTGTTCAAAACACTGTTTAGGGGAGGGCAAAGATGTAGGTAGAATCTCTGAGGGCCAGTTCATTTACTTTAACCTTGCACAGTTGTATCAACAATGGAAACAGAAAGGATTATATCCTCCTAAAATGAAGTGAATGGTTCAGGGGAAATCAAAGCTAATGCATCATCAAAATTAGGAAATCAACATAAAGTTCATGGCCCTTTTATGGTTGGATCATCTCAGTAGCATCATCCTCTCAAAGAACAGTACATTTCCCTCATTAACCAGAAGGTCATTATCAACACTCCATTAGTCACCAGTACGTAGTGTAGTTTATCTGAAACAAATATTTAAATGATTAGTGGTGAGGGTCAAATGATTGTATATGAGTTGAGGATAGAGTGGGACTTTAAACTTTTCCTGAATTGATGTAGTTTTAGAAGTTTCTCTTTTTATAGTTGCCTTAGCACCAGAAAATGCTATTAAACATAAAAGTCTTGTTTACGTGAGTCAGACAGGGTTTGAAATTCAGCTTTGTCGTTTATTAAGTGATCCTGGGCAAGTTATTCAACCTCCCTGAGGACTCAGTCAATAGCAGTTCTCTACCTCATGATAGTGTTGTTAGAACCAAGTACAAGAAAGCATTTAAAGCCTTTTTTATAGGGGCATATGGTTGGCTCAGTTGGTTAAGCGGCCAACTCTTGGTTTTGGTTCAACTGATGATCTCATGGTTCTTGAGTTCCAGCTCTGCATCAGGCTCTGCACTGACAGTGCGGAGCCTGCTTGGGATTCTCTCCCTCTCTCTCTGCCCCTCCTGCACTCTTTCTTTCTCAAAATAAATAAATAAACTTAAAAAAAATAAAGGCTTTAATATAACACTGGCATAGAGTAAGTACTCAGTATATGTAAGATGATATCATTATCATTATTATTAATTTATTTTTATCATCCCATTGAGAAAAGTTGGAGCCGGAAGGAGCAAGGGAGAATTTAATATTTTCAGTATTAAGTATTGTTTCTCTCTTTTCCCAAACTAATGGGGAAGTCTTATGGAAGGAGAATATTTGAAGGGCATCAGGAAGAATAAGGCAACATTGCCACACCTTCTGGATAAAAGTTTCATGGTACAGCTTTGTTTGGTTCACTAATTCCTAGACTTATATGCCCACCTTAACTTTAATTGCTAAAAGTATTCCAAAAGCCAAGTGTCATTTTATGTAGATAATATCCTTCCTGTGATCATTACCACATTCTTGTCTTCCTCTGTGCTATGTTCTGACCAGTCAAGTTAAGCAACCAAGACAAAGACTTGTAGTTAATAACTCCATCCACACTTCATGCCATAGGATTGCACAATAGATTCCCATGAAACTGCACAGATAAAGTAGCATGGTTGTGATATTTGGTCCAGTCCACTTTGGAATATATTAAGTGGCTACTACTGCCCATGCTCTTTGACTGAATCCATCAAAAATGCTAAATCCTATGATTTAAAGTTTTATTATTAATATATTAACCAGATTAATTCTGTGACAATGTCACACATCTATTGAACATATCCAAATTACCAACTTGATGGGATCACCTGTTGATTATTTTGGACAGCTGATTATTTTAGGAAGAGTGTTGAAGTTGGAATTGTGTTAACCATCTGGGTTAGAGGACTGCTTTGGACTATCCCAACAGCTTTTCACTTTCTTGTAAGTAATAGTGAGCCTAAACTGGGGCTGTACACCCAGGACACCAGAGATATTAACAGGAAATGTACAGAGTTATTTCATTTACCATGTGTTTCCAAGTCAGTTACATGAATATAGGTAGATTCCAGAGAATGATTGCTCTACAAAGGCATCTTTCCACATTCTATATGCTACATCACATTTAAGACCTGAGAAATTTGATTTTCAATTGGCATAAATGTTTATAATTACAAATGGCATGATCTTCTAGAAGTAATGCTGTGGAATGTTGAGGTTAAGGCTAAGATGGGTTTGTCTCACCAGAAAATTATAGTAATGTGTGGGAGAGGCTAAAGATGATTCTGGATGTTATTTTTCATGAGTAACAGGGACTCTCTTTGCAAATTTATAATAAAAGGATTAAAAAATGTATTGCCATAAGAAATAGGTCTTTCTGGTTTTCTGAAAAAGAGACTTTGCTGTTCTCTGACAGAACCATAAGAAGAATCTATTAGTGTATTTTCTTAGCTAGCACACTACTCAACAAATTTCTAGTTTTTAAACTTCATATATTAAAAAATTGGTGGAAAGCAATAGAATAAATGATAAAATGAGAGCCTAACACAAGCAATGAGATTTTCCATGCACAGATTTCAAGCTTTTGGTTCACCCCCACCATGGATTGTCTCTGTGAGATAGGATTAGCAACTAGGTGGATATGGTCCCATTCCAAAAAGATGCATAAGTATACTATCCCTTCATCAGTATAATGATACAACCACTGGTGCCATTTATTTGCTTTGGTGCCTTAAAATACTTCCCTATCCATATAAACCTCTAAAAATCTTGCTTTGTGAATTTGCAACCACCCTGATTCTAAACCTAATGAAGTTGCTCTTTATGTTTAATTATGATTAAATAGAATTATTTGAACAAGGTACTGTTCAGTTTTCTCTGCTTATTCTTATCATAATTTATAATTACAGTAGTAACTGAAATATGTTTTTATTTTTTTTAATGTTTATTTTTGAAACAGAGAAAGAGAGAGAGGGAGACAGAGAATCCCAGGAAGGCTCTACACTGTCAGCACAGATACAGATCCAGATCTCACAAACTGTGAGATTATGACCTTCGCCAAAATCAAGAGGCGAACACTTAATGGACTGAGCCACCCAGGTGCCCCTGAAATGTTTTTAATTTAAACATATTTACCCATAATTCCATGGTACCAACTTATACACTTTTTTCTTTTTTCTTTTTTTAGATTTCATTCAAACCTTTGTCCACCTATGTCAGTATGTACATATAACTTGGTAAATAATCTTTTTTTGATTTAAAAATAAATCAGAAGTATTTTATAAAATTGCAGTGATTCTTTAGTATTTACAGCTTATAATAATTTAATAATATTGTACTATGTAAAAGCCACCATAATGTCATATCTTCAGTAGTCGTAGGCCTAATACAAATATATCGTGAGAAAAAAGAACTGTGGTTTATGCCTCCTGGGTGCTTTATTGTGTTGAGATAAAATACTGGTGATGTGAAAAGTCCTATTTATACATTACTTGGGATGACTTAACAGTTGGTGGATGAGGATGTAGGTACCACATGTCCAGATCTAGTTCTACCCAAACCTCTTCCATTTGTTTTCAGGGGAGTAGATGTTATAAGGAAATTCAGTAAGAAGCACATTGCCTCATGTAGTCTGTCTTTAGACTCTGCATAAGCTTCCATAAGAATCAACAGTTTGGGCAAGACTATAGTCAGGACATGCTCATAACATTGGGTTCCCATAAAACCTTAACAACCCAATTCATTAGGCAGGCAATCCAACAGATTGAAGAAGATGCTATGTGCTAGAGTAACGACTGTTCAAAATTTGGTAGAAATAACAAGTATTTTAAGAATTAGTGTAGTTAATATAAATGGTGGGTAGGGTGTTAAAATTAGTACAAAGCAACATCAAGGGCCCTAGCAGATACTCAGGAATCAGAACCAGTTACCATTAAAACAGCAAAGTTAGAGGGGAAAAAAAAAACTGAGCATTGTTTTCTTCACCAATCCTGACTATGTATTTAAGAGCATAGCAAGGCCTTTGAGCTCAGATGTTTTAGGTTTTACCACAAGCAGTAATAAGAGTGCTTAAGTTAGGACAGGGCCATCAGTTCAGAGGAGTTAATGAACTCTTATCATTTGCCCTTGAAGTTAGACTCCTAAAAGAGCATGAGATATTGATAGATGACCCCCACACATTGGTCAGGATAACAACTGGGTCTATGACCAAGTTAGAACCCCAGAGAGATTCTTATGTTTGTGTGATGATTAATCTTATGTGTCAACTTGATTGGGCCAAGGGGTGCCCTGATAGCTGGTAAAACATTACTTTTGAAAGTGTCCATGAGGGTGTCTCCAGAAGAGCTTAGCATTTAAATCAGTAGACTGAGTAAAGATCACCCTCAGCACTGTGGGTGTGCATCATCCAATTCATTCAGGGCCTAAATGAAACAAGTCAATGAAGGAAGGGCAAATGGAGCTGAGACATCCATCTTCTCCTGCCCTCGGACTCAGTGCTCCTGGTTCTCCAGCTTTCAGATTCAGACAGGAACTTACACTATTAGATCCCTGAATTCTCAGGCCTTCACACTCAGACTGAATCACATCACTGACTTTCCTGCTTCTCTGCCTTGGATATGGCAGACTCTGAGACTTCTCCATCTCCACAACTGTATAAACAATTCCTATAATAAATCTCCTCTATCTATCTATCTATCTATTCTATCTATCATCTAATATCCTATTTGTTCTATTTCTATAGATCAACCCTGACAAATAGTTTGATGTCACAGATAAAAATTTTTATCAAAAAGAAACTGATGGAATATGGGAAAGAGATATATTCCCAACATAAGCTAGACCACGTGCCAAATTTGAAGCATCCAGGTATAAAATACCTGGGACCAAAAACCAGTTATGATAATGGTCTGCTATAGTAGAATAGCTAAATGGACACACTAAATGATTCTATAGTAGTATTGTGTAGCTCATCGTTTCTCTTAGAACTTACAAGAAATCAGAGGGCTCTGAGGACAAATGACAAGGAATGACCAAGGACTGTATTTTATTTTAGCATTAAGAAATGATTGTGATGAAGCACAATATGAAGAAAAGTTTTCCCAACAGAGTACCAAACAACTACTTTGAAAGTGGTGAGTCTCCAAAGTCATAGACTCAGAGGATAGGCTAGTAGTTAGAAGACTTTATGAGACAGGTATATGTTCTAACAAATATTTCACCTTTAATACATACTGATTCAATCAAATATCATTCTTGGAGAGCAAATAAAAAGAATGAGCTTACATCATCTTTCTTCCTTCTTTTTTCTCTTTTGTTCTTCCCCACCACCCCCACCCCATTCCATCCCATCTAGGCTAACAAAAAACTGACACATCTCTGGACTTTCATCTCACCCAGGAATACCCAGGGTCTGGCCTCACTCTTGTAACTGCCCATGACCAGGGGATACACACTTGGCCTTACTGTTTGATGAGTGGCAGCACTGAGATGACTAGGAAAAACATTAAGAAAATACTAATGACGAGGGCATGGTGCAAATGACACAGAGTGGTTTCCTTGCCTAAATAGCTCTCTTAAGAGCCCTTATGGGGCTTAGATATGGCCATGGGCACTAGGGAACAGCACAGGAATATTGAGGGAGAACCTAAATGATGTGATTCAGGAATTCTACCCAAGGGAATCTGATCCTGAGTTGGGGGAAGAGTCTGTTTGGGTAATACACTGAAATTGGAGATTAGATGTTAGACCATGCAAACCAACATCTGGAGTTAGAGGTGATTGTTAAAACAGTCTCACCAGATAGCTTCTGGCTCATTTTGCTTGTTCTGTGACATTTTACACAACAAGTTCCCAGGAACCTCTAGCCAGTTCTTCAATTCGGAAGCTGACACCTGGTGTTGACAAGGCATTGAGCACGGACTATGTGTGAGTGTGCTTAGCACCTTCCAGAGAATAAGGCTGCAGACTTTGCCTGGGGATGGTGGTACTCCCAATTGGAGATGATTGACTCATTTCTCATTCACACTGAGCAAAGGAGTAAGGACAATGATTCTAGAAGGAAATCAAGGAGAATGACTTCCTTTCTAAGAATGATAATACCCCACTTAAGTGGCCTATCTCTATAGCTTGACGCCATTCACCAGGGAGTGGCTGACTGAATAGCTTGACTCCATTTGCTGGAAAGGCTATATAAGTAGGTAGTTGAGGATTGTGTTGTTGGGTCTACTGCACCTGAACTTCTAGCATGAAGAGCCAACCACCCAGACATTCTTCAGACCAAATATAATGAAGAACCCCACTGTCTTAACAAAGATAGGAGAAGAAAATTTGAACTTCATTTTTATATTTAGATCAAAGGGCAGTACAGCCTGAATTCTGGTTTTCATTGTTTTGGACATTAAAGTCTTCAAAGCTATAATTTTTGAACTTGAATTTCTTCCTTGGCATTTGATATAGAGGAGTCAGATAGAATAGTCTCAATTCTTTTTAGTTTATTGAATGATTAATAATCTATATTGGACAACATGAGTTGGCATGTTAGGAACAAAATAGAAAAGAGGGTAAAGAGCTCTGCTGGGAAGAACATAACCTTGAAGTTAATTTAATTAGTAACTGCTCTGAGCCAGTTCAACACTGACTACTAGAGATTGTGGGAAAATACATGAAGGAACAGTGGTTGGTATTGAGGAAAGGATCTCACGAAGACGGAAAGAGGATTACCCTACCAGACTTCTCACTTATTCTTAAAGTGGAATAGCTATGATTTGGGTATGTTATGAATGAATATTTGTTCCCAACTTTTCTGGTTTCCACAAGAAGAGATTTGCTTGAATACAGCTGGCCAATCACTCTTTGTTCCTTCCCAAGAAGGTGACCTAAGTTACCTGGTTGGTGAATGATAGCTTTAACACTAGGCTGCATTGTAAAATACCATTCAGCTTTATTAGTGTATTAGTTAGCTTTTTCTGTGGCAGAAAACAACGACAAATAATTCTTTCTTATTCATGTTATCTAAGGGCTGCAGGCTGGCTGTCCCTTTGCTTAGCTCTGCTGTGCTGGACTCAGCTGCATTAGTCCCATGTGTCTTCTTAGTCCAGAGACCTGGGCAGCTGTGGTAGCCCTTATCGGACTAGAAGGGCTTTATGTCTTTTAAAAGAACATAAAAGTGTTCTTTTAAAAGATGAAAGCAAACCACACAATCAATCTTGAAACTTCTTCGCAAAAATGGCAAATATCACATTTACTCACATTCCACTCAGCAAAGCATGACCCAGGACTCGGTCCAAATTCAGTAAGATAGAGACATATACTCTTCCCACATGATGCAATAACTCACATAACAATGAACAGGAATGTATAATTCCATCAGAGGGAAGAAGTAAAAAATTGGGAAATTAGAATGCAATCTTCCACAATCTCCTATAAAGGCAATATTTTCCTTTCCATCTTTCTGAATACTAAGTTTATCAACTAAGTATAGTGGAGTACACAGGGTCATTTATTGGATCTTTTAAAAACCAAACCAGTCCTCAACGTTTCTCAGGTCTTTTCTGTCACTGTCATAGATGCGAAATGGCACAATATTATTATTTAACTTAAATATTCCTGATGATAGTGAAACTGAACATATTATCATTTTTATTCGCTACTTGAGTCTCCCTTCTATTGAGTTGCCTGTTCATATTTTTTGCCTATCTTAGGTTTTTTTTCTTTTGCTTATTGATTTTTGTGTGTTCTTTATGTATTCTGGATATGAACCCTTTGTTGATTAAATATACTGCAAATAATTTATCTCAGAATAAGATTTTACTTCTTTTCTTTTTTGAAAATTATGTATTTTGAAGCACAAAATATTTTATTTTAATGCAGTAACATCAATAAATGTTTCTATTTATGTTTTGTTTTTATATTTTAAGAATCCCTCCTTTTTGAGATTATGAAAGTAAAAGTATTCTACCATATTTTCTTCTAATTTTTTTTAAATATTTATTTTTGAGAGAGAGAGTGCTTAAGCTAAAGTGGGGAGGGGTATGGGATAAGGGGTGGGGGAGAGAGAGACTGGGTGGCAGAAAGAGATACGGTGGCAAAGGAAGGGAGGCAAGGAGGGTGGCAGAGGATCTGGAGGGGGCTCTGTACTGACAGCAGAGAGCCCAATATCAGGGCTGGAACTCACCATGAGATCATGACCTGAGCCGAACTCAGATGCTTAACACATTGGGCCACCCAGGTGCCCCTCTTCTAAAACTTTCAAGCTGTGCTTTTTACATATAGATTTGAATCCACCTAAAATAGATTTATTATGATGCATATTAGAATATGACTCTAACTTGACTTTTTCCTTTACGGAAAACCAAAATGCCAAGCATCATTTATTAGATAATTTATTATTCTCCTTGAATCTCCAATACTGCCTCTAAAATGTTCATATGCAGGGGTCACTTAGTTGAGTTCTTTATTCTGTTCCATTAGTCTATTGTTTCTTCCCCCATCCAAGTACCATATCATTTAAATACCATATTTTTATAGGTCTTGCTATCTGGTAGAGTATTTGCCACAATTTGTCTTTCTTTTTAAAAAATAATTCTATATTTTAGTTGGCTAAATTATTATCATTTTTTATTTAGGAATGGTAAGTGTGCATCAGTGTTTTTGTATATATATATATATACACATATATACATGTGTACACATATATGCATATATACATATATATATACCCAGTATTTGAATGTCATTCACAAAATTTTTATGTCTGTTTTACATCAACTGCATTTTTTCTCTTTTTATCTTTTGATACCCTTAATTATTTAAATCCATTCCTTAATTAATCTTTAATCTATTAAATGAGTGAATGCATCCATTTAATGAATACTTTTCAATGTAAACTATACTTGCATATTTAGTCTAAACTCAGCTTGCTTGTAATCTATTTTATACTCATACTGCTAGTATTCTGTTTGAGATGTTCACGAGGGAGACTAGCCTCTAAACCTCTTTCTTCAAAGTATCAGTTTCTGGTTGGTTTCAAGATTATGTTAATAAGATTATTTAGGAAACATTCCATCTTTTTCTATCATTTGGATCACTCTGTGTAGCTTTTAAGGTTGTAAAGTTAGCTTTTTAACTCTTAGCTCATGGCATTTTGGATAGCAGTGTCATTTGATTCTACATATGTTCTAATTTCTATTAGAATTTCTTCTTCGATTTATGAGTTATTTAGAAGTATGTTTTTTAATTCCCAAATATATATAAATTTACTAGTTACTTTGTGATTATTTGAATTGCAATTTCATCAGTATTTTGTATAATGTTTATTCCTTGGTATTTATTGTAACTGGTTTTATGACTAGTAACATGGTCAACTTCTCTCATAACTTGAGGACATAAGGTTGGGGACTAGATAATGAGAAAGAATTTTTCAGAGTATTAACATGCTGAGTCTACTGCCCATTTCATGGAGGAGGAGATGTTTCCAGTCATAAACCCTAAATTAAAGAGCTCTAACATGACAAGAGAGTTTGATATGTATTTCCAGGAATGTGTGTGACACAATGGACTGATGTCACATTTATAGGAAATGCATAATAGCATTCAACTACTAAAAATTATTTAGTGGCCACTTTCTGCAGTCATTGTTTATTCCTACTTATGATGTGTAGAAAGGTCAAGGACCTATAGCTGAAGGATTAGACAAAGGCTGATGCATCTTGGTTCTGACAGTCCTCATCTGATTCAGGGATATCACAGCCTCCTCCTCATGCATCAGGCCCCAAGGTCCAGATGAGCTGAATACACTAAGAGTTTGTGCTCCTTACCATCTGACACATCTCTTGGGACTGGGGCTGAGATCCCTGTTGGTTCCCATACTGTCTGTGCTGTCCCGAAGAGGCACTGAGGAGACCAGGTGAACAAATCTGAAAATAAATATATGTACAGTAAACCTTTGGTTTGCGAGCATAATTCATTCTGGATACATGCTTGTAATCCAAAGCACTCATATAACAAAGTGAATTGGCTCAGTTGTGATCATGCGACCTTTGGCATCACATACTACTTGTATTGCAAGGCCTTGCTTTTTTATCAAGTCAAAATTTATTAGAAATCATTGCTCATCTTGAGGAACACGGGCAGACCAAGGTACTCACAATCCAAGGTTTTGTCATATTTTTAGTATTATATTGTGCATCCATGTATTTAATAAGCACTGATTGAATGAAGGGAGAGGATACTGGTGATGTTAATACCAAAGTTACCAATATAGGCTTAGGAGTCAAACAAAACTTGGTTTAAATCCCAAATCTGCCACATCCTAAGCTGTGGGACTTTGAATAGGTTGTGTCTCAGAGTCTTCGTTTCCTCATCCCTCAGCTGGAGCTATAAATAAATGTTCACCACTAAATGTTACGTGGTTTAAATAACACGCTGCATATACAGTGCCTAGTAATGGACTTTCAACAGACACCACAGTTATTAAGAATAATGATAAGGAGAGGAGGAGGGAAAAGAGAGGATGAAAACATGCTTCATGTGTTCCCACAAAATAGTTGGGGGAGAGATATAAAGAGTGGAATGAAAGAGAGACTAGAGGATTGGAAAGAAAGAGGAGAAAGGCTGAGGGTCAGCTGACTATGGTTTAGACCATTCCCAGTCTTTGCAATGGACCACCGATACCTCACATGGAGGAAATTTTTTTAAGGTAACTTATTTATTTTGAGAGAGAGAGAGAGAGAGAGAGAGAGCACGTGCGCAGGAGGGGTAGAGAGAGAGGGAGAGAGAGGATCCCAAGCGGGCTCCGCACTATCATTGCAGGGCCTGACTTGGGGCTCAAACTCACAAACCATGAGGGGCACCTGGGTGGCTCAGTCAGCTGAGCAGCTGACTTTGGCTCAGGTCACAATCTCACGGTTAGTGAATTCAGCCCTGCATTGGGCTCTGTGCTGACAGCTCAGAGCCTGGAGTCTGCTTCGGATTCGTGTCCCCCCCCCACCGCCCCTCTCCTGCTTGCACCCCATCTCTCTCTCTTTCAAAAATAAACATTTTTTAAAAATCTTAAAAAAAAACCCAAAAACTCACAAACCATGAGATCACGACCTGATCTGAAATCAAAAGCCAGCTGTTTAACCAACTAAGCCACCTGGACGCCCCCATAGGAAAAAGTTTTACATTTCTTTTTAAATTTCTTGCCATTTTTTAAATCCATTTCATTGGATGATAAATGGACCTCTTAAATCTCCACTGGCCCCATAATCTCTGGCGAGCATGTGTGGTTTGTGTCTGAGTCCTCTGTAGCTGTGTGAGGACCTTCTTCTTTAGCCTGAGGAAGTCTTTGGTGTAGTTAGCCCTTTAAGACTGGTTTGGGTGGGACAGCCAGTCTGCCCCTCCACATAGTGCAGATCCTTCACATCCTTTTATTCATCAGACACAGACTAATGAGGGGTCATTTCTCCTTTGTGCCTTTCTGCTGCTTTAGAATAATCACAGGAGAATTTTCTCTCTACTTTTTTCTAGAAGAGAAAATAAGATTCATATAAGGTCTGTACTATTGAGACCCTTGGCTTTTTATATCAATGATTTAGTCGGTGTAAAACACATAATGCAAGCTATTAATGCTTTTAGTGTGTGCAATTATTACGTGGAGGGTGGTAATGAGTCACTCCTCTGCATACAAAAAACATGTTAAATTTATGAGTGATGAATAGGCTCTAACCCACAACCCATTTTTCTGCAAGATGAATGTGATGATGCCTTCATCAAGTTTTGACCAATCATAATCTTTAGGTAATGCTAGGGCAAGGTTTTGGTTTTGTCAGAACAACTGACAAAAGAAAATCTCATAGAAATTTTTCAGTTCTTCTAGCATTTAAAAATCTACTGTCAGAAAGGATATCATAACATGTATTACTTTAATAAAAACATGAGACTGGGCCCAAGATGGATCACCAGCTAGAGCAAATTTTCATGCTACTTGGCCTCTCAAGGAAGCTACAGATTATGTGACTTCTGGAATCCTGTGAAATTCCAGAGACCCCAAAGCTGAAGAAGAGAATGGTTGGATCAAAGCCCAGTGACTGAAGGTAAACATTCTTCTGGAAGTGAACCAAGAATGGAATCTGGTCTATCTATTCTTTTGCTGTCCAGCAGTTTTGGAATTAGGCACTAGCCACATGTCACTGTGGGACACTTGGAATGTGGCTAATCAGAACTGACATGTCCAGTAAGTATGAAATACCCACCAGATTTCAAAGATCCAGTATGAAAAGAAGAATGTAAAATATCTCATTAATAATTTATATATTGATTACATGTTAGATGGTAACTTAGGTATATTGAGTTAAATAAATTTCATTATTCAAAATAATTTCACCTGTTTCTTTTTACTTCTTATAGTGTGGCTACTAGCATATTTACATATGTAGCTCTCATGTCTGTTGACTAACCAGCACTACTCTAAAAGCTTGCCTCAAAGAGGTCAATGATTATTCTCCTGAAATCACCCAATTTCATGTTTGTTCCCTTTCGTGAAATGTTTATCAACAGTTATGACTTTTCAATTAATTTCAGTCAGCTTCTCATGAAGGCCCGGTAAACAGTGTAGCTAAAAAGAGTCTAATGCGTTTGCTTGCCTAAACATACACATGGGATGTTGCATGCTGTATATCCTCTAAACCACAAATGATGAACAATCCACAAAAACTTCATGTGGATTTTGTGGGTCATCAACTAAAAGCTCTTTATGTGGGTGTAAGAGTCACGCTGCAAAAGCAAATCGCACAGAAATTTTCCAATTGCCTTTTAAGATGCCATCAATTGCAAATTTGTGGGAAATATCACAATGTACCATTTGAATTCTATGAGACATGACCACTGATATACAGAAATGATAAACTCAGAGAACAGAATATGCAATGGTTTAGTTAACTGTATGCTGAAGAAGAACATAGGTATTCATTCCTGGAAACATAAAGATGATTGAACTTTAATTGAGCTATATTCTCTCAGAACTTAAACTTGGCGAGAATGGCTGAGTATGCATTGTAGGGTGGAAATGTTAGGAGCTTTCTAACAGTCAGGGTGTGTGCAGAATAACTTTCTGCAATTCAGTCATTGTAGCAAGCTACCTGGCTTCTCTGAACCACAGTTTTTACATGTATAAAATGAAGACAATTATATTAACCTTGCAGGGATATTGTTGTATAAAGAAATTAGCAAAATAAACCCTGGCTCTTATTATTAATAGTAGAATTTAGTAAATAATTTTTGGTGAAGGGGTCTTGTAAGTCCTAATTCTTATGGCAAACACTTCCATGTGAAGTGAACTCTTGATTTCTACCCTAGACATACCTTTTAGGGGCACGTTGACCTTGTAGCAAGCAATTCACTGGTCATCAAAAGTCAGAGCCCTGAGCAGGTACTGAAGGGAACCCAACACTGAATGTGATTCAGATCTTACACTGAATGTGATTCAGATCTTACATGGAGCTCATAGTTCTAGGGAAGAGAAGACATCTGCATATCTAGAAATAATGCAAAATAGATTGTGCTACATGCCTCACGATAGTTTTGGACACACTGACTTGGAAGGGCTGGTGAGATCCAGGTAGAGGAATCAGAAAATGCAGGGCTATGTCCAAGGAGTGAGGTGTGTGCTGGAGGTAGAGATCAGGTCACTGTCCACATGGATGGGACCCTTGAAGCAATGAGACTAGACAAGCTTGCTAAAGCAGGTGGGTCTGAAAAGGAAGTGAAGTGAGGGAAAGGGAAGGAAAGAAAGAAGGATGAGTATAATTAGAGCACCCCTATTTAGGAGAAGGAAGAGGAAAAGCATGAGCGATGAGGAGAAAGAAATAGTTTCAGGTAAGAGAAAGAAGATGCCCCAATTGACTTTTCTGGTCCCCTACCTGCCAGGGGCTTCAACCCAGGTATTCCTAAATGGATTCAGTCCTCTTTCTCCATCTCTCTCCATCTCTCTCCATCTCTCTATCTCTGTGTGGCTGTCTGTCTCCTATTTCCCAAAGCTGTGTATCTTGTTTGCCTCATGCCACAGCTGCAATCCCTCTCTTACCCTTGGTCCTCAGTCTGCAGACCCTGAGTGCAGCCGGGCCTGTGATCTCATGCTTTCCCACACACAGCTGTAGGGCATGGAAGACTGCAACACCATTACACCTAGTCCTACATTGTACTAAATGGAACAGAGTAAAACAAACCATAAGCAGATAATAAACATTTTATTTATAATGGAGCCAAATAAAAATGAGTTTAGCCTTTATTCCCCTATTTAGTGAAAGGATTCCTGATGAGTGTCCAACTGCATATGTCAAAAAACTCAAATCTGGGGGGAAGACACCTTTATTTTAAGCCAGTGTACTTTCTCAAGTCAAAGAGATTTTTAGGAAGGTCTTCTTGATAAACTATGTATGTGTTAACATCTAATGTATCTAAGATAGTTTTTGAATTTTGTCAATAAGAATATTAATATAGAGATATTTTTTAAAGACAGATTATAGCATATCATAAGAAAAGTTTGGCTTTCAGAGATAGGGTTACAGAAGTGTGATGTACTCGACATTGCCTGGAGATCATAAAACTATGTAAGAACAGGTTCTTATGCAATTACCAGATTTTGCTGCTTTCTCTTAGTTTTCTAATTTGTAGTTAACCATTGGGTTAAAATGGTTTTAAATAGCTGGATCAAGATCCTCTGGCTGTCCTTACCTTTATTTTTTAAAAAGGTATGATTCCTATGTATTTTTTCTGCTTTTTATAAAGGAACAATTTCTGCACTTAGGGGCAATCACTCATTTCTTCTCATAATTTTCCACACACATCACAGTTTTTGTTGCACAGAACATGGATTTGGCAGTGGTAACCATAACTTCCAGAAAAATGACCTGTTTTTCCTATTTTCAAACCCAACTCAGAAAGATTTTTTTCAAGGAAAAATCTATCATTGTACAATTCTTGTTTGCATTGGTTTTAACCATTTTCTAATTATATTCGATTGTTCTTGACACAAAAGAATAGAAGAACTGGATTAGTGGGATGCATGGGGATTACTGTTGAGTTTTGAAGTCTGAGTGAGTTTGGTCATAGGGTTCTATCTGGAATGTTAAGCATTTTGAGGCTGGCTGAGACAATCTTAAGCACAACAATGAAGATGTTCCCCATTGCCTTGAAACACTTTATTTTTCTAACGTAGCATATACTTAAAACACGTTTTCACTTGTTAAATCATGAGTGATTAATGGAAAACAGATTTGTGGTGGATTTTGTGGTTCCAGGAAAAGGTAGGATAATAAAACAAGAACTAAGAGATCTAAAGTTGGAATCAAATAAAGGTCACACCTTGAGCAATACAGAGACATGCTTTATCTAAATGGTTTCAAAATACCCCATGTGTCATTCACTCATTCTACTCAACAAAATTAAAATGTATGTATTGAATGCCTGTTGTGTTCATTTATATTAGGGTTCTCCAGGGAAACAGAATATGTGATCTCAGATAAAATAAAGAAAGAAATTTTATATAATAAATATATACATACATTATAATATATTAAATAAAATGTAAGTGAAGTTTTATATATTATACAAAAGAAGACTTATTTTGAGGATCGGCTCATACAGCTATGGAGGCTGAGAAATCCTAGATCTGCTGTCTGCAAGCTGGAGACCTAGGAGAGCCAGAGGTATAATTCAGTCCGAGTCCAAAGGCCTGAGGAGTAAGGGATCTCCAGGTATAAATTCCAGTCTGAGGACAGAAGATGAGATGAGATGTTTCAGTTCAAGCAATGAAGCAGGAAAAAGGGGCAAACTCCTCCTTTATCCGCCATTTTGTCCTATCCAGCCCCTCACTAGATAAAATAAGGGCCACCCGCACAGGACAAGGCAGTGTGCTTTACTGAGTCCCCTGACTCAAATGCTCATCTCATCTGGAAGCACTCTCATGGACAGAGAAATAATGTTTATTTCATCTGGACATTTGATGGCTGGTCAAGTTGACACATAAAGTTAACCATGAGAGCATCATTCCTGTCTTCATGGACCATATAGTGTAACTACAGTGACAGATGATAAACAAATAAATGCTTAATTACATATTTGGAGAAATAATAGAATACGCTGACAGAATGTTACAGGGATACCTAATAAGGCCTGGGGGCTCATGGTCAGGGAAGATTTCTCTGAGGAAGTGACATTAAATTTTTTTCTTTAATGTTTATTTATTTTTGAGAGAGACAGAGAGTGAGCAGAGGAGGGGCAGAGAGAGAGGGAGATACAGAATCTGAAGTAGGATCCAGGCTCTGAGCTGTCAGCACAGAGGCTGATGCTGGGCTTGAATTCACGAGCGTGAGATCATGACCTGAGCCAAAGTCTGACATTTAATCGACTGAGACACCCGGTGCCCCATCTAAGGATGTGTCATTTAAACTGAGGACTGAAGAACGAGAGGGATCTACACAAGAGATGAAGAATGGAGGAAGATAGGCTAAGGATGGAGAGACCCTTTGAAGAATTATCAGAAGCTGTGATACTGTGATTTAGAATAAGAAGTATATATATAAGGTCTTTGTCTCTGT
This sequence comes from Cryptoprocta ferox, assembly GCA_028646485.1. NCBI lineage: Eukaryota > Metazoa > Chordata > Mammalia > Carnivora > Eupleridae > Cryptoprocta > Cryptoprocta ferox. The sequence continues at coordinate 135,026,364 of CM053567.1, forward strand.
TTCTGGCTCAGAACTGCTAAAACCCTTGGAATTTCCTAAGAGCTAATAGCCATAAAGGTGCCTTTTGATATTCATAGCAAGCCCCTGTCAACCACACCTAAGTTTATGTTAATGAGGTGACTTTTGGAAAGTACCTAAGGATGGCAGCAGGCAGCCCGGGTGATTAGAAGGTTATGACTTCATCTCCCTGTGGTCAGGGGAGAGTGACTAGAGACTGAGTTCTATAATCAATGGCCAGTGATATTTAATCAACGATGTTTATGTAATGAAGCCTCCATTAAAAACCCAGAGGGTTAAGAGAGCTTCTGGGATGGTGGACACATGGGAGAGTTGAAGGCCCAGAAAATCTGGAAGCTCCACTCTCCTTCCCACTTACCTTGACTTATCCGTCTCTTCCATCGGTCTGTTCCCGAGTTATATCCTTTTGGACTAAACCTGTTATATAGAAAATAAATGTTTCTCTGTGTTCTGTGAGATGGTCTAAAAATTAATTGAACCCAAGGAGGGGTTTGTGGGAACCTCCCTTCTGTGGCTGGCTGGTCAGAAGCACAAGTGACAACCTGAACTTATAACTGTCATTTGAAGTATGGGGGTGGGGGGAATGGACAGTGGGGATCAGTCTTGCAGGACTGGGCCTTAACCTGTGGAATCTGATATTATCTCCAGGTAGATAGGGTCAGAATTGAGTTAATTGCTTAGTGGTGTTGGAAAAAAACCCAGTTGGAGAAGGCCAGTGTGAGTGAAGCAGTAAGAAGATGAAGCTAAAGATAGCTGGGAATCACTCCCCTAGGATCTGGTTTTGCATGACTACGCTTTCCAGGGGAACAACAAATGAAGTGCAGACCTGTGCTCAACAACATTAATCACAAAAAATGGCAATAAAAGCCACATGGTTGAATATTTACTCTGTGCTAAGCCCTGCTCTGGGAGTTTTACACATATAATTTTGTTTAATCTTCTCAAAAACCATAAAGTGGCCATTTATTATGTCCCATTATATTGATAAAATAAGGGTATTAGCTTAAAGAGGGTAGACAACTTTCAGTTTAAATTTACGTGGCTAATAAGTGATAAAGCCAGGAGTGGAACCAAGAGTTTTCAACTATAGGCTCTCATCATACTTCTACAGTGAAATATTACTTTATACAATATTTAAATGAACACACCTCTCATGAATTAGTCTCAATAATTGTTTTGCAAAGCAAGAATGGTTTTTATTTTCTCCTTTGGCAAGGCTTTCTCCTTTTCTCACATGATTCTATCTAGCAAACCAAAATGAGAATTCACTTGCCTTCCTACTGACAGAGATACTTTGTACGGCATTTGGGGGAGAGAACAAATGGGCAGGATTTAGGATCTGTAGACCATACGTTCCTTGCACCAGTGGCATTAAAAGGCCTGATAGTCTAGGTGACTGACAATAATTCCTGATGCTGGTTAAAGTTAATAAGTAACATTTTGATAAGTTTACTCAGTGTATTGAAGACCCTAATGAACTCACACTGGAACTCAGTGATTTAGTTCAGGAGATGGTTTTAGAGCCTGATGACTAGAATTGCGTTCAAACTCAGACAGTTATTAGCCATGTGACCTTAGCAGATTTATTAACTTCCCTGAATTTCTGCTTCTCATTTATAAACTTCTCATTTATAAAGATAATACAGTTAATAAATAAGGGTAATAATGATACCTCCCTCACTTGAGTGTAGTGAGAAATGAATGAGATGATACATATTCAAAGCCAGTAATTGCTAGGCAGCCACTATCAACCTATCTTTTGAAGACACTGAATATCTTCTAGGTTCAAATCTTAATTAAGGTGGTCCCCAAAATAAGTCAATATGAAGTATAATGCTTGGAATGATATAGCCAAATTAGGTATAAAATGTTAAAAAAAGGAAAATTAAATAATCTGTCTAAAATACTAAAATATTTGAAGGAAAAAAACAAATAAAAAAATCCCAAGATCAAATCTTTGACAACTTATTTATCTTTATAAGCTCAGCATTTAGTTCAATGCTGGGAAATACAACTCCCTCAACGGGAATGGACAAATAATGGGTAAGTGATTGTCCGACTGAATAAGTAGATGGATAGGTGGATACAGCTTCGTATGTTGAGCAGTACAAATGTACATTCATGACTGTCAGAGGCAAGTGTGAATCCAAACTAAATCTAGGAAAGAAAGAGCAGTGTGAACATGCTTACTTGGAAGAAGCCAGAGAGCAAGGTAAAAAAATAGAAGCTCCATTAGGATCCAAGGTGGGGGAGGAAGATGAAGACTCTCCAATCCAATCTTCCCTGGCTGTAAAGATATGTTTTAAGAAAATCCTTGTTTAATTCCAGTTTCATGGACATAGTTGTAACCCAAATGATCTTTCAGGAGCGGTAGCTCTACATTCATGCACATCTATGCCTGTAATGCATATCTTTGGATGCAACCTTAAAGTCCATTTTCAGAAATACACATTTCCAAGAGAGGGGATATCTGCTTATCCTTCAGTTCATATATGCCACTCAGTCATAGTTTTCCAGGAATTTCCACTATGCACTCCTGCTATCTAAGCCAAGATTTTTTTTATTAGTATTTATTTACTTTTGAGAAAGCCCAAGCAGGGGAGGGGCAGAGGGAGGGCAACCAATGATCCAAAGTGGGCTCTGCATTGATAGGCTGACAACAGTGAGCCTGATGTGAGGCTCAAACTCATGACTGTGAGATCATAACCTGAGCTGAAGTTGAATACTCAACTGAGTGAACCACCCTGGTGCCCCACTAAGCTAAGATTTTTTCCACACACAAAAAAATATCATGTATCTAATTTTGAAGAAAACAAATCAGATGCAAATGCTTGGTTTTTTCGGGAATGAAATAAAAATGCTTTTATTTCATTTTCGGGAATGAAATAAAAAATAAAAATAAAAAATAATTTCAATAAATGAAATTAATGTATTATTAATCTTAATTAATACATATACAGATTGACAAATGGGGCAAGTAGAGTGTGTATTATATATGTTGTCAGTAGAACTTTAATATTCAATAAAAGGCACACATGTCAGTTGAGAATGGTATTTAAAGGCTTTCCTTCCTATGGATATCTATTTAAAAGATTATGTACTCAAGATCTTTTAAGTGTGTATAAACTGAGGACTCTAGCAATTAGACATTGAGAGCAGAATTTAGTTTATTACATCTGCAGAGGGCTGGGGACAAGGTCAGCCTGAGGTTTAGAAGAGCTTTCTTTTCATGATTTAGCATGTTTCCATTCTGTCTTTGTCAAGAAAGCCATGGAAAACAATTTAAAAAGTGGACTTAATGTAACACAATAATAATAAACTATAGAAAAATTTGGCTGCACATATAACAATGAACACAAGCTGGATTTGGGCCCTTTTCACATAATTCTTTGATGGCTTAGGTACAGTAGATGGCATTTATCAACACGCATGCTAACAATGAATGTTCTTTGGTTTTTGGTTTTTAAAAAAATTTTTAATGTTTATTTTTGAGAGACAGAGACAGAGAATGAGCAGGGGAGGGGCAGAGAGAGAGGGAGACACAGAATCCGAAGCAGGCTCCAGGCTCTGAGCTGTCAGCACAGAGGCCGACGCGGGGCTCAAACCCATGAACCATGAGATCATGACCTGAGTCGAAGTCAGATGCTTAACTGTAAGCCACCCACGCTCCCCCAATGAATGATTTTTGTTTATATTACTGAGAAATGTAAAGACCAAGGAAAGCAGCTATGGAACAATGTGTTAACAAAGCACAAAAGAAAAGAAGAATAAAGATGACCAGTAAGTCATTTCAGAGAATATTTATCACAATTCACACAAGTTATCACAACACACACAAGTGCACCTGCAGGCACTTATCTTTATGATTGTGTAGTGTCCATTACCTTGATATTTCACGAGAAGTGTGAATACTGAAGGAACTCTTATGTGAAAGAGATTACTACTATTAAACAATAAAAAAGCAATCTGCCCCTCATTGATTTCTCCTTCCCTGGATATTTCTTAGCACTCACGGATATTTTCTCCGCTTGTTTCATGTATATATGATCTAGTTGATGTTCCACTAGATTACATATTTCTTCTGGGAAAATGGTGTGTCTTCTATTTTTTTTGCAGCAAATAAACTTTCTTCCCTTTTCTTTTAATGCGTTATATTTCATTTATTTCATAATAGATAAACATGGGATCATTTGTGGATGAATAAATAAATGAACAAATGTATAAAGGCCCAAACACAGTTTTAGACTGCTAGACTATAAACTGCCTGAAGGTAGGAAACTTGTTTCAACTTTGCCTATTACAGCATGACAAGAATGTAAAAACAGAAACAGAAACAAAAAACCCTCCCTCAAACCAAAGGATAATCTCAGCAAATACACTGGCATTACTCCTTCCCAGGCCCCAAATTACTGATTCTGTACTAGACGACAGAGTCCTTCTTAGTCTCAAGCCACTTAAGACCTTTCCCAATTATTTATAGATGGCATCTATCTCTGAGACATCCCAACACATAGTAGGTCCTCAGTGAGTGTTTGCCAAACTTTTAATGTCATCTGACTTTTTCCATTATAATAGAGCCTGAAATGCAGATACAAAGTGAGACAAATTCAAGAATATAATACTGTGGTTTTAGTATCAAAAAATAAAATTAAAAAAAATTTTTAATGTTTTTTTTTGAGAAAGAGAGAAAAGGAAAGCATGGGCTGGGGGAGGGGCAGAGAGAGAGGGAGGTACAGAATCTGAAGCAGACTCCAGGCTCTGAGCTGTCAACACAGAGCCTGATGCAGGGCTCGAATCCGCAAACTGTGAGATCATGACCTGAGCTGAAGTCGGACACTTAACCAACTGAGCCACCCAGGCTCCTCCAAAATAAAAATTTTTATATATGATACGTCTATTGCTTCAAGTGGAAACACTATCAGGGTCTTTATCTCATGTGTTATATCTCTTTGTTTCCGAAGGTACAAAAAGTGATGTGTCTGTGCTTTAACCTTTATCCAGGTTAGCAATCACTGGACAACCCCAATGACATATTTACCCCCAACACTTGCCACCCTTCCCGCACACTGCCGTTGGAGAGCCATGGACCTGGAGTAGCAAGCAGATCCCACTATGGTACTTTTTAGGGACTTAAATGGAAAGCAAGGCTTCTAAGAGAAAATAAGTGCCTGCAACTAATTGTGTCATAGGAGTAGAACAGTGTTCTCTGGGCCCTGCATTGGAAATACCTTTCTGTTTCCATTATTTGTGGCTAATGCCACCCATGGTAAGCTCAGTCGAGCACAGCATCCTGACTGCCGGATGCACCAAAGATTTCACTGAGAATCTTCCATTTCAGCCCCATGTCCTTAAATCTTAAAATACTGTACATTTGTGACAGAGTTTATTATGAGAACTATTTGATTTGCAAGTAGGTAAACATATCGGCCAAAAGGTTAAAACTGGGGGCTCTGTCTTTAGAAAAGGAAGGCCAAATATTTTCCCAGTGGACACTGGTCGCTATTTTTAAATTCAGAGCTTATAATTATTGGTATTAACTAGCCCTTCTTCCTACCACAACTTATACTGAATTGTAAGCATCTGAATCTCTGTTTTTCCTGCCAGACCTTCTATAACAAGAGAATATCTCATGCAGTTTTCTATCCCCAGAATTCAGTATTATGCTTGAAATCCCTGGGAGATCATCAAATCTTTCCTGAAATTAAATCTATTGAATGCGTTTGTGTTTTTCAAGCCTTAGTTCTCCATGGGTTAGAAGCTCAGTGTCCACACATGAAATATAGTCACACATTAGCAGAGGAGTTCCCTGGTACAACAGGTTATAATTGCAGGCAGTTATGGGCGGAGAAAGAAGAATGTTTTGTTTTGATTTGCTTTTCTGATACGCTTGCAAGATAAAGAAGTTAGCTGAATTCATTTGAATATGTCTCACAGCTGCTTTTTAGCGAGTCAGAGAGTTCATATGCCTATGAAATTCCACAAACAAGAGAATGGAGCTTTCCACGTGCTTGGGAAAAAAAGCTTCTTTCGTTGGTGCTGACTTAGAATCTTGCACATACAAGCTGGAAAGGAATCTAGGCTCCATTCTCTAAGTGCTTAGGGACTCCAGAGAAAGATAACATTTTTAAATAGCAATGAAATGTGTTTATCATTGTTAAGACACCTTATGCCATTGAGAAAATCTCTGGCCAGCTTCTGTTGCTTTTTGGGCATTCCCTACATTTTTGTTGTTGAGTTGTGGTAGATCTTTAGCTTTTTCTGGCTGCCTGACACCTGAGGCTGGGGCAGAGTCTGCTCTTCATCTCAGGCTAGATGCTTATCCTCCCATACTTTGTGTTTTATTTGTGCTGAGCCACAATTGACTTCAAAGGGGACTTTGGATGAAAAAGAGATGCAGCCTAGTAAGAAAGGAGGGGACAATTGGGTGCTTTGTGCTGTAAAAAGAAGGCCCTCAAACTTATCCTAAAAATAGAAATCTCTGTGTTTTTAGAAACACAAAGAGTTGAACTCTTCTATCATATCAAGAAATATACTTCTCTGTCATCTCTAAGGAAATAAATGTTTCCAGATCAGTAACAGAACATGCCTTCAATTTAATTTTTTCAATGTTTATTTATTTATCTTGAGAGAGAGAGCATGTGTGGACAAGTGTGTGTGCAGGGGAGGGTCAGAGAAAGAGGGAGAAGGAGAATCCCAAGAAGGCTCCATGCTGTCAGTGCAGAGCCTGACTTGGGTTCGATCTCATGAACTGTGAAATCATGACCTGAACTGAAATCAAGAGTTGGACCCTTAACCTACTGAGGCACCCAGGCGGCCCAAACATTCCTTTAATTATACATGATGCATTTGCTTTTCTCTCTTACTTTTAATTCCCAGGGAACAAATAATGCTAAAAAAAAATAGGGAGAATCCTTGTATGCCTATGAATTAGTCAATGACTTTTAATAGACACTGAGTCCAATGGAAACTAAAGGAACAATCTTCTCCTTCTTGTGTTCTGGAAGGAAAATGGAGAGTTATTGTGATTATATGCTCTCTTGTCACCAGTCTTGTACCGATGTTATTGGTGTAAAGTCCAGCGCAGATTTGTTATCCAACCAATTCTAGTATTTAACAGATAATCTAAGCCACAAAGAGTATACATTTATTTTTGTCTATTGCTGTATCCTGAGGATTGTCTACGTTAATTTGGGATAATTACAAGATCTCCACTTCAGTTGGACACACTTGCATTACAGCTGGGATTATGGCTTCTTTGCATATATACACATCTTGGATAGCTCCAATCCAATCTCTAACAGCAAATGGAATTAGGTGAAATGGTGATGTATCCAGGAAAACACATCACTTTATCTGGCCGGATGTCCAAAGATTTCACCTTCTCCCTTTTTATTCTATGACCTGCCGTAATAGCTGATTTCTAGGTATGTTGTTCTGAACCACCATTTGGTGATTTCTGCTCTGTTAGTTAAGGCTCTATATTACTCAGAATGAGACTGCCACCTACTACGAGAAAGGAGATTATATTGTTTCCTTTTCAAATAATACCTTGATCACAGCAGAGCGTGGTCTCCTTTCTTGGGTAATACTGGACTTCTAAAAGCTTCTGAATGCAGCACTGCCTCAGGGGATTAGGTCTGTGAGCATAGTTTATACTGTCTGGGGTGGATGCTGGGAAATACAATTTTTTCTTATTCTGCACACTTCAAATACCACTTTACAAAATAGAAGTGAAAAGTTATGCACGTGGGAGGTATGATGAGAGACAATTATGACCTGGCCAAACTGTCTTAGCAGAGAGTGCCTGGGAGAATGTTCTGTTCTTTGGGGAGGGCGGTGATGCCATGTTGCTTCTATCTGAGGCAGCTCATAATGTTATGGTCTCTACCTGAATGTATGTGATATCACGTGCCAGCAAAATCATCCCAAACCACTTGTAACTTGTCTCTGCCTCTAGACAAAGCACACAGACTCTAGACAACAGTGGAGGAAAGAAGGTGTCTCACCCAAAAACATCAACTGGAGAAAAGCTAAATGTACAGTAGCAGCAAGTGCCCTCTTAGTACTGAAGATCTCTGTCCCCAGTAAAAAAGACATAAGGGATTCTCATCTTCATTTCCCCTGGCCCTTTCTTCATGATTCTTTTCTGTACCTACTGTTCCTAAATAACTTGTTCTTTGGATGAATCAAAACTCATGATATGGGGTGCCTGGGTGGCTCAGTCGATTAAGCATCTGACTTGGGCTCAGGTCATGATCTCACAGCTTGTGAGTTCAAGCCCCGCATCGGGATCTGTGATGTCAGCTCAGAACCTGGAGCCTGCTTCCGAGTCTATGTCTCCCTCTCTCTCTCTGCCCTTCCCCCGCTCATGCTCTGCCTCTCTCTGTCTCTCAAAAATAAGTAAACATAAAAAAAACAAAAAACCTCACAGTATGTGTTGTGAAAAACTGGTAACATTTTAAAAGATTGATAATTTCTGGCATTAACAAAAGGCACAAATTTACATTGTTATTGGAATAATTCAAAATGGTACACCCAAATTGTTGGGAACAATTTTACATTATTTATCAAAATGTAAAGTGTGAACACTTTAAGTATGGCTCTAGGAATGCTCATCAGTAGGGGAGTCCTAGAGCCAGTGAGAAACTTTCCAGAGTTGATTGTGTGCGTTTTGACTCACTCTAGGTATCTAGAAAACTGATAAGCTAACCATGAGTGTGCACAGATACATATAATAGAAGCTAACATTTATTGAGCTTTTTTTGGGGCTGTGCCAGCTATCATTTTAAGCATGTGTTTTAAGTTACCTAATCTTGATGACAACATGAGACACTACTATTATCAACCTCAGTTTGCAGATTATGAAATTTGGAGGATGAATAACTTGCTTCAAGTCACAGACGATAGGTAGCAGGCCAAGATTTGAACTCATGCAATCTGTCTCTCAAGGAATCACCAAATGTAACCATTTACCTCCATCTGACCAAGTAGCTTACTTCAGCATGTTTGTAATAGGGGGAAAAAGGAAGCCACATAAACAGCACTCTTTCCAAGGTATTTCTTGGAATTTTAAGCATTCATTAAAATACACTATAAACAGCTGAATGAATAATTGAAAAGACACCCACTATGTGTTTTGTTAATTGAAAAAAGTAACTTTAAACTATATATCCTATGTTCTCATTTGTTCCCTATCAAACAAACTCATTAAAAGCCCCAAATCTGTGTTTGAATATGAATAGGAATTAACCTGGAATGAGAACACACAAAATTGTTAACAGTGGTTAATTCCAAGGTGTGTGATTGGAGGTAGGAAGGAAAAGAATATTGCTTTTACTTTATAGGTCTCTGTATTATTTTATTTTTATTTCCATGAGCATGTATTACTTTGTTTTGAATTTTAAGAAGAAATGAAGGAAATAGATCCAGAAAGAACCAATACATAACATTGTCCGAATACTGAAATCCCTTATGCCACATTTGAGGACGTACAAAGTGAGACTTCTGTATCTCATAACCCTTCTGGAATTCATGCTAAAGAGCCTCCATCTGCCTCTGTGTTAATTCAAAGTCTCCCATAAGACTCTCAACCTCACATTGCCAAGTACAGATGCAGCCGGCTCCCTTCTCCCAGACCTTCTGACCCAGCTCAGTTCCTCTGACTAATTTTGGCACAAGAACAGCAATTACTCCCAACAGCAGTGACCAGAACCAGGTAGAGATGAAGTTTCCAAAGAAGAGCTCATGTGACCGCTGGCTAGGTGGCACCTGTGACCTTTGACCTCAGCCAAGCCGCTCTTGATTCAGAATGACTAGACTCTGCAAGTACTTAACGTCCTAGTACTTAAGAGGACTAGTGAGTACCTACCTAGAAGTAATTCAGGCTTGTTCCTTCTCAGAAGCTACATCTGTCACCTAAGCGGCTAACCTGGTTTTGTGCAGGAAAGGACAATAGAAATATCTCTCTGCAGCAGTGTGCTGGGGAGCCCCGTGGGTCTCATTGCCATAGCTGGTTGCCGATGGGCACATCTTCCCCCAACTCTGAGTTTAGTGATCTCCTGTTACTGAAATCAGCCATGGTGGGAATATTTACACCAGAGAAATCAGCAAATGCTACAAATGAAGCCTCCCCCAGCCAGTTAAACGTTTATCTGAACACCACTGGCCTCAAGGCATTCTAAATCACGAACACAGAGACTTTGAAACTTGTTCAAAGGCTTTCGAATCACACTATCTACCTTGAGAAACTCAGAAGGCTTGACTTCTACTCTCTCTTCTTCTAAAAGAGCAGTCATATAGGAATAGATAAAACACTTAGGTATTGCTGGTCCAGGAAGATAGCACTCATTCTCCAGAAGTCTGAGAAATAGCACCAGAGGAATCCATCAACCATATTCTTATTTTATAAACCGCCCCCACCCATGCCCTGCAAAGCCTCTGTCCCTAAAATGAAAGCAGGACAGAAAATATTGATCACCATGAGCTGGGTGGTGAACGGACTTAGGGAAAGAAACTGCCAGGGCAACCCTCCCCCACACCTCCACCTCCCAGGCAAACCAGTCTCTGTATGCCTGAGCCCTGTCCCCCTTGAGGCCCGTGTATTCCCAGGACCGAGGTCCTGCTCAGAATATTTTCTCCCAATCTTTGTTTTCCTCTTAGTTCAGTCTTAGTTATGGAGGCCTAACTGACCTTTCTTGTGAGAAAAATCTGTTTATTTCTAGGAGAACAAATCATGAGGAGGCAGCGGCAAAACAGCACTCCAGATCTGTCCCTTGCTGTATTGAAGGAGAGGTGAACAACTTTGAACCTGCAGTGACAGACACTCCACAAGGCGCACTCCTCCTTCTCACCAAACCTGTCTGGGAGCCCAGCCTAAGGGGGTCCTGGCTTCAACACAACTCTCCACCTGGTGCACGTCCCTGTCAACCGCGTTCCACATCCTGTGGCCTCTACCCAGTGGGTCTGCAAAGTTGTCAAGTAAAAAGAACCTCAGGTCATCTAGCCAGCCACCTCATTTTGTAAATGAATAAACTAACACGGAAATGTTAGGTGACTTGCCCAAGATCACACAGTGACATAGCAGAGCCACAAAGGGCATCCAGGACCTTTCGCTCCAATGCCTATGCTTCTGACCATGAGGATGTGATGATCACTAGAAAACTCTGTCATCCCTCAAAGTCCAACTGGAAGAGCTGCACCTTTCACTCCTTGGATCCCAAATGGGTATCACCCTTGCCTACTTGAAAACACCATTATATTCTTCTGCATATCTTTATCATGTTCTGTATTGTATTTAAGTCACCTGTTTTTTCTTCCTTCTGCAATTTATATTTCCTGAGCTGAAAGTGGGTCTTCCTTTTCTATCTCCTCAGCAGCAACTGGCTTAGTGCCTTGTTTAGTGCCTTCGGTGTTTAATAAATACGTACTGAATGGAATTGAATTCACCTGAGATTTTAGTTGATTTTTCTGCAGTTCTCAATTGCACGTGCATAAGAAGCAACTGGAAAGCTTTTTTTAAAAAAGTCTTTTTAATGTTTATTTATTTTTGAGAGAGAGAGAGAGAGAGAGAGACAGAGTGTAAGCCAGGAAGAGGCAGAGAAAGAGAGAGACCCAGAATCCGAAGCAGTCTCCATTCAGGCTCTGAGCTGTCAGCACAGAGCCTGGTATGGAGCTCAAACCCAAGAACCTCGAACCCAAGAACCTTGAGATCCTGACCTGATCTGGAAGTCTGAAGCTTAACTGACTGAGCCACCCAGGTGCCCCACAACTGGAAAGCTTTTTAGATGTAGATTCCTGGAATTCTGAGTCATTAGTCCTTGAGAGAATTCCAGGAACCTACATTTTCATGAAACCAACAAGTGATTCTGAAGCATGGATCCATCAGTATCATGATGGATCAATCAATATCACAATGGACTCATCATCACGAGAGACTTCCTTCCCAGTCTCTTGTGCAACAAAATCTCTTTGGGAGAGAGTTGGCCAAGATTAAAGGTGTCATAGAGCTCACAGAGCATGGCAAAGGGTCAGGACCACAAGGGTTGGACTCTGTAGTCTTAGTTTCATTAACAGAGATCTCTATCTCAAACCTTCTCAAGTTGGCCGTGGGGTAAGGAACCTAATGCTTCTGTCAAGTGCCATTCTCACCCAAACTCCCCCCCCCCAACTCCCCAAGCTGAGATGGTTTTTTAGGGGTGGAGAAGGGGGAACAAATAAAGGCTTTCTGCCCATTGAAATCAATGTGAAAGTCATACCTTCCAAGAGTAGTTAGGCATTTTAGAAAGAATACAGAGCTTAAACAGAGACTCATTACAACACTGACATTCAGCAACATGATATGCTCAATTAGTTAATGTTTGCAGAAGGCTTTGATCTCCTAAATCAGTGAGATAATCCCAGGCCTTGTTTACTGAGTGCCTTTTCCCAAGGGCTCAAAGTAATTTACAGACAAGAAGCCTAATTTTTGCTTTGCCAGTTCAGAGGGGCACTCATATGAAAGTGGGGAGTGCTGGTTTCACTGGAACCACGAGGCAGGAGGGTACCGTGTGTGTTGTGGTGGTCCCTCCTGGGAAAACCTCACAGACACCGGTCAAGTTCCAGGAGGTAGAGCTGATCTTCTGTGTTCGCTTATCACCTGTGCAGGTTGCTGTCTGAACATTTACCACACGGTAGCACAGAGGCAGTGTCTGTTAGAAGTCTGTCTCCTGCACTAGACTGGGAGTTCTCTACTCCTTGGGTAGAGAAAGTGGGTCTTTTAGCTTTGCGTGACCTGGCCTTGCCCAAGCCTCCAGGTTAGCACATCCAGCCCTCCTGCTCCCTCACCAATCTCCAGCCAGACTGGACTTTCTGTGTCTCCAACATACTAAGCTCGTTTCATTTGGGGGCCTTTTGCCCCCAAAGCCATTCACCGCTGCCTTCTCTTTATTCAAACTGCTGCCCAGCTGACGTCCTCAGATGACCCTGACCATTCTTACCTAAATGTGCTGCTCCCTAGTCACTCTCCAACTCATCACTCTGCTTTAAAACTGTTTTTCTTGGGGCACCTGGGTGGCTCAGTCAGTTTGGACTTTGGCTCAGGTCATGATCTCATGGTTTGTGGGTTTGAGCCCTGCATCGGGCTTTGTGAAAACAGCTCAGAGTCTGGAGCCTGCTTTGGATTCTGTGTCTCCCTCTCTCTCTGTCCCTCCCCTACTCACACCTCTGTCTCTGTCTCTCAAAAATAAATGAACATTAAAAAAATTTAAAGAAAAAACTGGTTTTCTTTGGGGCTCCTGGGTGGCTCAGTCAATTGAGTGTGTGACTTTGGCTCAGGTCGTGATCTCGCAGTTTGTGGGTGGGAACCCTGAGTCAGGCTTTGTGCTGACAGCTCAGAGCCTGGAGCCTGCTTCTGATTCTGTGTCTCTCCCTCTCTCTGCCCCTCCCTCCCCTGCTTATGCTCTGTCTCTCTCTGTCTCTCAATAATAAATAAATGTTAAAAAATTTTTTTAAACTGGTTTTCTTCATAGCACCTATATTTTCTGATATCATCTCAAGTTTTATTTCATATTATTTATTCTTTGACATTTTGGTGTTATCACTTTGGGGAAGTGATAGCTATGTTCTTTGTTTGTTTGTTTGTTTTCTTTCCTATTTATTTCTATTTCATTTTTTCTATAATAGCCTGAAGGGTTTTTGAGTGTAGGGACTTTATCTACCCTATTCACCTTTGTAACCCTAGTACCTAAAGGGTTTAAGTCATCAATAAAATACTGTTCACTAAAATGTGGCTTGTTTCAGTAACTTGTGCAGCACTTAACAAATACTCATTAAAAAAATGAATACGTGAACAAGTGTCAGACAAACAGAAAGTGCTGACGTTTCAAGATCCTTACTTCATTAAATTGTTGGTTGATCCATACCAAGTGTGACCGGGCTGGATTAATATACATCTGGTATAAGCTGACAATCTCTGATTCTTAGCCAGAAATCTGTCTTTTAGCCAACGATTTACCCAGCCCACAAACCTGTTGTTTTTTTCTATTGTATGCATGTATGTATCTTTCTTTCTTTCTTTTTTTTACCTTTTTTTTTAATGTTTATTTATTTTTGAGAGACAGAGCACGCACAAGGGAGGGGCAGAGAAAGAGGGAAACACAGAATCCGAACCAGGCTCCAGGCTCTGAGCTGTCAGCACAGAGCCAGATGCGGGGCTCAAACCCATGAAATGTGAGATGGTGACCTGAGCCAAAGTCAGGCGCTTAATCGACTAAGCCACCCAGGCACCCCTTCAGTCTTTTTTTAAAGACCAGTCCATGCATTTTAAATTTCACGCGTTTCTATTTCTGTATTGCCTTTAAGTTAACACGTGCCACCAGACAGAACCATCCATGGGCCCTGTCATCATTGGCAGATTTAGCTATCATTCTGTCATTCACCTGCTTCAGATACTCCAATTACTTATCCTTAAACATTCTGGTGCTTCCATTTGCCAACTGGGAGGCCATGGGCAAATTATTTAACATAATTTCCTTTTCTGTAAAAATGAGTCTGATTAATGGTACCTCACTCATGTCTTGTCGTGAAGTTGAAAGGAGTTAATTAATTCATAACTGTGATTAATTCACAGTTCCTAGCATGGAATAGGGAATCACTAGATGGTTGGTCTTTATTATTTCCTTATTAATAATAACAATGGCTATAGTAATAAAGTTGAAATCCTTTAGCTAGGGTCGTGCCCTCTGATCTAGAACTGTGTTTCTACCCTAATTTTTCACCACCTTGGCTCTAATCTTGGCTTTTCTTTCCGCTTTTACTTCTCCAAATCCCAACCATGATTCAAATTTTCCCACATAAGAGACTCTTACTTCTTTCTATTTAAAATTTGATAAGGATATGATTGATAAAGTTGACCTTTCCCACTGTATTTTCTCTCCTCTGAAATTGTTCCATTCTCCCTACTTGTTTCTTAGCATATCATACTGACTGGTGATATCTGTCCCACCTCTGTGTTTCTTGAAGTTAACTAGTGTTTTTTGGTTTTAATTTGGTTTTTTTTTTTGATAATTATAACTAAATTGCTAGTATGTGGGAAAATTTTGAATCCCTAGGAACCCAGCACAATATATACACTTCCTACTTGTTCTTGCATTAATTCCTTGCATTATTCAACTACTTACACTGAAAATAATGACATGGAAGGAAAAGGAAAGACAGGGCCAACCACAGTTTTTGTCTTTCAGTCCCTCCTTATCTATCAGTAAGCTGAAGGTAGAGTGTTGGCAGAATGTGTGCCTATCAAGAAGTGGAATAAAAACAGTTGAGTTTTGTCCAGTGTTTCCACTAGTCTGGAAAGGAAGAATTGCATATGCTTGTGTGATCTGCAAAGGAAGAATTGGATAATGTCGCTGACTCTGCAAACAAGTGAGGTACCATTACATTAGCTTTTAAAAATCATGTTGCATAACAGAGAGATGAGTGGTAAAATTCAAGCTAACGATATATGTTTTCTAAGTTTTCTTTACTTAAGGACATTTAAACCATTATAGGTCAGAAGAAAAAGACTCCAGAAGAAATAAAAAACCTTATATTTTAGTTCCCTTAATGTCACTTTTTCTCCTGCTTTTTGAGGAAGCAGTCCCTCATTTTCACTTCGCACCAGGCTCCACAAATGATGTAGCTACCCCTGACGAGTACTGATATCAATGGGGCTGGACACTATTTGGATTATATATGCCTTTTGTGTTCTGATTCTTACAGAATTTTCTTATGTGACTGTGTAAGGGTAGAGCTTTAGAACAGGCTTTTGTCTGTATGTTTTTGGTTCCAACAGAAAACAGATTTTGTTCTTTTTTGTTTAGAAAAAAACTATCTTGTTATTTTTCTCTTCCTTGCTATCATGTTTATGTTCAAAAGGTTATTACATCAATTCCAACCTTACTGCAACAAACCCATCACCATTTCATCAACAAAGCTCATCAAAGCAAAACTATCCGTTCTCCTCAAATTAAATGATGACTGTTGGTGTTGGATGGCTCTTGGCCTAGAGTGGCCTCCACTGTACAAATAAAAGTAAATGTGCCCAAATATAGCCTCTGACCTGCCTTTCTCTCCCTCTCTCTCTTTCTCTCTCTCTCACTCAAATCCTTCTTTTGCAGCATTGGCATATCTCTTAGCTACTAGTGCCAGGCCCTGCTTATTGGGCCCATGCATAAAAACACAAATATAGGTTTTCTTTTATGACTTCAAGACTATGAACGTGGTACGCTCTCCCAAAGCCACACCTTCCCCAAGCAAGGCCAGGGATTTGAGGCCATGAGCAAAGACTCCAGCTGAGGCAGGTTAGATGAGGGCATGTTGCCCTTTTTTAACAACCTGTCAACAACCGAAGAAGAATTGCAGAACATTTTAGTTGGCAAGGTAAAGAGATCAACCTAAGCTGTCAAGTTGCCCAGATTTAAGGGTGTCTTAACTGCCTCTATAAAACTGAAAAGATCATAGGCTCTTTTCTCTCCTCATCTTCCCCAATCCTTCCCAGCTCTGGGAATCGGTTTCCTGCAGCTCATCAATTCCCACATCACTGATATAATTAAAGGTTAAAAAGATACTAGTGGGCTTAGATATATGCACATGTAAGGGTAAAGAAAAAAGTTTTTTGGCTTGATTAACTGACTGCCTGATGATGTGGGAACAATCCCTCAAGGCTGGTAAATACCTTGACAGCCGCACTTCCTGAGGGGAGTGGGGAGGCAGGAGGGCACCCAGAACAAAACTGGATCTCTTATTAAAATTACCTTCCTCATAGGGGCGCCTGGGTGGCTCAGTCAGTTGAACGACCTTGTGCTCAGGTCATGATCTCACAGTTCCTGGGTTCCAGCCATGGGTGGGGCTCTGTGCTGATAGCTCAGAGCCTGGAGCCTGCTCCGGATTCTCTGTCTCCCTCTCTCTCTGCTCCTCCCCTGCTCACGCTCTGTCTCTCTTTCTCTTTCTCAAAAAATAATAAACATTAAAAAAAATTACCATCCTGGTAAAACAACTTGCAAAGTTGCTGAATAGACAATCTAAGACTAATTTCTCACATTGATCCGGTATTACTGTTCCAGCCCATGCTTGTCTTGGAAAATCATCACCTAAAAAGAAGAACTTCTGGGCATGCTTGACCATTGGTTAAGGAGCTGTGTTTTGATTCCAGGAGCCAGATTATCCAGACCACCCAGAGGTAGCTGAGAATGGGAATGTTGGCCATTCTCTCTGCCATATATTGATGGCAGACCTCATCTATGAGAAAATAAGAGCTTGAGTCCCCGAAGTGATACTGGCATATACTCCTACGATGACATCTGGTTCCATTGTAGGTTGCCAGGCTGATCATGAGTATGAAGGAATGTGTAGTCATTTAGGAAACATTGGAGAATAACAGCATTGGCTATTTAAGCAGGAAATTATATGATCAGTGGTTTGTTCCAGTAATATTAATCGGGTAGTTCTATGAAAGATTAATTGTGGGCACGAGCAGTAAATGGTCAAGGTGCAGGGCATTCATTGGATGGCTTTGCAACTTTTTAAGCAAGAGATAATTGGGGCTATACAAAAGTATAGTGAGATGAAAAATAGGCAACCAATCTAAGAAGTTTTATTCAGGAGCTCCTGGGTGGCTCAGCAGATTAAACATCTGGCTCTTGATATCAGCTCAGGTCATGATCTCACAGTTTGTGAGTTTGAGCCTCACCAGTCTGGCTCTGTGGTGACAGGGTAGAACCAGCTCAGGATTCTCTCTCTACCTCTCTCTTTGCCCCTCTCTTTTTCATGCTTTCTCTCTCTCTCATTCGAAATAAATAAACATTAAAAAATTTTTAATTAAAAAAAAGAAGTTTTATTTGGATACATTCAGTATGATTTTGAGTTGATATTCAATAAAGAAAGGAGGAAAGAAATGTAGATGTACTAAGTGATGAACAGAAATAAGGAACACAGCAGTTTTAGGAATAAAGGTGTTTTTTTCTGTTTGGGACATACTAGTTCAAATGCCACCCCAGCATCAAGGTCTAAGGAGGAATTGTCACAAAGGAGAATTGGAGTTATGTGCTGACCCCCTAGAGGAGATAGCAGTGCAAGTCTGACATACGCTGGGTAGCTTGGGGAGAAAAAGCCAACTCTGAAGAAACGAGAGGTCCTGGAGAAGAAGCTCAAGCACTTTTGGAGATTGTATGTGTTCCAGAAAAAAAAGTAAAATAAAATAAAATAAAATAAAATAAAATAAAATAAAATAAAATAAAATAAAATAACCCAGATCTAGAGTGCACGAATAAGTTCCCCCCAGAAAGCTTTAAATGAAGGGCAAGGAAATGAGAAGAGAGAGCTAGAAGGTTTATCAAGCTGGACTCAGAAATCTCTGGCTTGGTTTCAGAGTGAGCCTGTGTGACCCTGAGATTGTGTATGTGGAAGAGAAGGCTGGCTGCTCAGTGATGGTGTGAACTGGGGGACTGTCCAGCCCTGGCTTTCTTCCTGTTTTGCTCCAGATGTGGACTCAGTCCCATCTAGGCCTTGGGTCAAAGAGAGCTTGCTCCTATTCTCAGAAAGTGGGGCATGGATTTGTTTCCCCAGTCCTTCATTAAGCTTAAGGACTAATCCAGGACTGACTGGGCAGCAGTCTTTCTCTCTAACCATATTGTTATGTGGCTCATCTTTTGTCCCGTTATCTGCTTCCCTGTATCCCCGTGGGAAGCTGGGCTCAGCTGAAACCTGATTCTCTGCTTCTCATGTTCCTGTGGTCATCTCAAACGGACACCTCCCTGCATAATTGGCCCAAATCTCATCTAGTGTTAAGAACAATAAAATGTCTCAAAGTTCCTCAGTACAGCCCATCTTCTTCCAACAGATCGATCGACAGACAGGGATAGTGAGACCAGACCGAAATCTAGATGATGAGCTTCCCTAGAACCTGCTTTCCACAGTCAATATTTACCCTGACCAGTCCCCTCGGGGCAACTTAGTTTCAGCTGATTCCCTTCTCTCATCTGAATTCCAGCATGCCTTTGTCAGTATGGCTCTGTTCATGAAAGATCTGACAGATCTATGAGCAGAACAACTTGACCTATGGAACAAAGGGATGTATCTGTGGCTCAGAGAGGAAGTTGTCCCCATTTCATAAATGACCTAGAGAACCTGAAAGGAAGTACTCAAGCTAAGTTTATCTAGCTAGTAGAGTGCACTAAGGAGGAAAGGATAAGAGTTCCGAAATATTGGTAATACAGGGGAGGGGGGCTATGCTAGAAGGAGAGTCAAAAGCAGTGCTTGGAAAAGATCATTTAATTCCTTCAATTCCTTAAATTAATTGTGTAACATGGCATTATGTTAGATATGATTGGTCTTTCATGTGCCCTGAGATTCCATCAATGTTGGGAATTTGCATGGTGGCATACAGTAGGGCAGGGATATGTTGAGAAACAGCAAGGAGGGAAAGGCCACTGAAACCTCCCAGCAGCAAGGCCCTTTAAGGGGAAATGCCACAGCCCACCCCATTAATTGCTCAGAAGCTGCCAATCCAATATTACCAAGGACAAGAAGTGATGAGAACTTGGTGGGGGAGCCAAAGATGGCCATATCAACACATGGATCCAAAGTCCCAATACAATTGGATAGTTCAAAGGGCCACACTTAGAAGAACACGAACTAGAACATGGTCACAGGGGCAGTTCTGTCTCAGCTCAGTCATCAAGGGGAAATTTTTTCTAAGAAGGCACTTTTTCTGTTTAATACTCTTTATAGACTTTGAGAATATCCTTGTGAACTAAACTCACCTCCACCATGGTGCCCAAACCTGGCACTTTGATTCATTTCTCATGTGTGGTAGTATGTAGTTGCTAAAGACACAGGTTCTGGAATCAGACTGTCAGCTTCAATATCTAACTTTGCCACTTATTATTAACCATGACATCTTGCTTGAATTACTTAAGCTCTCTACCCCTGGATCTTTCTCATCTATAGATGGGGAATAATACCTACTCATAGAACTGGGATGGTGATTAGTAAGATGATAATACATCTAAAACACTTGACAAGTGGGGCACTTGGGTGGCTCAGTCGGTTAAGCTTCCGACTCTTGATCTCAGCTCAGATGTTGATCTCAGGGACATGAGTTCAAGCCCCATGCTGGACTCCACAATGGATTTGAAGCCTGCTTAAAAAAGTAAAATAAAATAAAATAAATTAAAATACTCAAAAATGCCTGGAAGGTAGTTTATTCACCAGCAACGTGGCTATTTTTATTATTCAAAGCTGTAGGTAAGGAAGAAAGTTGCCATATCTGATTTAAACTGGCTTTGTTACAACTCAATCCAGTTCTGTGATTACATATAGACTATTGCTTATTTGCATTGATGAACTAAAGATATACTCAGTACCATTTCATATTGTGATGCTTTTTTAAAAAAATTTTAGTGTTTATTTATTTTTGAGACAGAGAAAGACCCAACATGAGCAAGGAAAGGGCAGAGAGAGAGAGGGAGACACAGAATTGGAAGCAGGCTGGAGGCTCAGAGCTGTCAGCACAGACCCTGACATGGGGCTGGAACTCATGGACCCGTGAGATCATGACCTGAGCCGAGGTCAGACACTTAACCAACTGAGCTACCCAGATGGCCCGTATTGTGATGTTTTTAAACATTGTGACAGTGACCAGTACTGTCAACAAGTTTCCATCAATACGTTTGCTCTGCCTAATCTAACATGGCAAGATGCAAGAGTAGAGTGTATGTTTTGTGTGAGATAACACTCTCAGTTGAATGTTTTCAAACAATTTTTTTCCTTTTACTTGATACTCTCTTCAATTAAACTCAGAATGTAAATTAAAATTCCAGGTCTGAGTCATCTTGTTGAAATTTCTGAGCTTTCTGGCTCTTATTTTCCTCAGCTTACTACAATAATAGTTTCTATTTCATAGATTCAGTGTAAGGATTAAATAAGCTAATTCAAGTAAAGCTTAGAACATGACCTGGCTTATAGAAAGGGCTGGAAACCTATTCATTATTGTCATTCTATTGAGTTGAGCTTTGATTACTCTAGCCTGCTGCAGTTTAAGGGTAGCTGCCCAAAGATGGATCACTGTTGTCTCTTGGCTGATAGCTTCCCTCAGCCCATCCTTACGACCTTCTGCATGGTACATGAAAGAGTGAAAGTCATTTTTGTCCATGAGTAAAGAAAGGGAAGAGGGGCACCTGGGTGACTCAGTTAAGCGGCCAACTCTTGATGTAAGCTCAGGTCATGATCTCATGATTCGTGGGTTTGAGTCCCGTGTCAGGCTCTGCATTGGCAGCACTGAGCCTGCTTGGGATTCTCTGTCTCCCTCTCTTTCTGCCCCTCTCTGCTTGTGCTCTCTCTCAGAAATAAATAAATAAACATTAAAAAAGTCAAAGAAAGGGAAGAATTGTTGTCACTAGGTGAACACCGCTAACCGGTAGAATATAGCATTTGAAGGTATGTATCTCCCATTATAGGTCACACAAAAATGGGCTAGTTTGAGGGTGAATGGGGCTGGAATCAACATCAGTGAGCTGTTTTACAAGTCACACCCCCAGTCTGTGTCTGGCCCACAGCATGATCCATATGTCTTTGGAAGCCTGGTCATGTTAAATCATGTAACTGGCCAATTCCTTCAAACAGAAAAGGGAAAAGTATGTTCCCTAATTTTTCTCAATGCATATTACCATTTATTTTATTATTATTTTTTTAAATGTTTATTTACTTATTGATAAAGAGAGTGAGCACAAGCAGGGGAGGGGCAGAGAGAGAGGGAGACACAGAATCCTAAATAGGCTCCAGGCTCTGAGCTGTCAGCACAGAACCCGACGCAGGGCTTGAACTCACAAACTGTGAGATCGTGACCTGAATCGAAGTCAGACGCTTAAACTGAATGAGCCACCCAGGCACTCCAATGCATATTACCATTTAAATTCCTTGTCTCTCTGAGTATCAGGTCAATGGAAAGCCAAGTAATCCTGGACATCAAGATGAGACAGTTGGCAAAGTTTTCCTGCGAAATTCTAAATAATGCAGATGGTCACCAATATCCATCATTTCACTGAACAAAAATGAGCAACAAACATGTTATTAAAGACCATAATACATAAGCATATGCTAATAAGTACATGCATATATGAGCTAAAAAATATGTCATTTTTTTCCACCAATGCGTGGTATTGTACTAGTTGATACACCTGTCAATTCTGTACTCGTAAGTAATGTGTGTACCTACAGCCTCATCAAGCAAATATCTACCTGCGTGAAGAGGTACGCTGATGTCTTATGTCACATGCTACCTTTAGGCTTTGATGCAGCTTTCTTGCCATTGCCTTTTTGAATCTGGGAGTCCTTCCTATGAGTTCCCAGAGCCCACCACTCATACCTCTGCCATAGCAGTGTGCCTCAAACACAATGTGAACACGTCTCTCCCGGGGATCTCGTTAAAGGGCAGATTCGGATTCATTAGGTCCGGAGTGGGTCTGAGATTCTGTGTTCCTAACAAGCTCTCAGGTGTCACAGGTAAATGTTGAGCAATGAACATTACAGTTAATTTATAGGTAGTTGTGTACAAGCCTTTCTTTCCTGTTAGTGTCTGGCCCATCGGAGAGAACAGTGAGCATTTATCACTTACGCTTAAGCGCAGCTTTGAGGCTTTGAGCCTCCATTTATTATTGATAGTTAGTCATCACTAGATTATTAAAATTAAATTCTGGTACAAAGATGTGTTAAGACTGTTAAGACTTTGTATGTAGGTAGCACTTTTCTTCCTAAAGCTAAGCATAATTGTATCCATTATATGCTATTATATTTTTAGTATTCTGAAAGGGGAGGGCTTCTGAATGGTATCTTATTTATATCTGCCTTTGTAGCATCTACTACCACAGCCAGGGCTCAGTTGTTCTTCAGTGGAAGACTAAGCTTCCTGCTGTATTCTTTCTATACAAAAATACCATTCTACCTCCGTGTTCCATCTTTAATCAGTAACCAGGTAAAGATAAGTTCTCTTTTGTAAATATCATCATTTTCAATCAGAACATGATTATGAGTGGTTTCAGTTTTGCTAATAGGGCAGTGACTGTCTTTTTTAGTTTCCAGAGCTCGGGAAATACTGCTTCTTTTACAATCACTCTAGTACTTTATAAAGAAGTAATTCTATCATTTGTGTTTGATGTCTAAACAAATTAGGGACTTGAGGACAGTTTAAAAGGGAAGCCACTTATCTTGATGCCTGTGCAGGAAGATGAAGTGTGTGTTCATTCTGATTTTCAGTTTCATCTACTTTCAGGCAGTGAGCATTTCAGACTCACCTTCTGTCCTCAGTTCATTATCATCATTTACATGTCATTTGATATCATACACTGAGGTAACATGCTACTTGGGTGACCCTATTTATTACGCTGTTCAAAGGGTAAAAACAGAGTCCTTAGTAAGAATACTTCATCAGCACCTATTTATAGAGAAAAGGGATAGTAAGTGCTAACATTCAGTAAACTCTTACCGTGTCAGGTCCAGGAATATGTATTTTATATTTTTTTCCTTTCCATCTAATCCCCCAAACAACCACATGAAGTAGGCCATTTACCATCGTGTAACTTTCCCCTTTTTCTAGCTGTGGAAACCGAGGTTTCACAAAGTGGTCTATCCTGTCCACAGACACACAGCTAGTAACAACAATTCAAACCTGTTCAGCCAGTCCATTGGCTTAGGGTTTCAATGAGTTCACTAATATTTATTGAGTGTCTGCTCTATGCGGGGAAGTTAATCACAGCCCCCTTGGGTGGTAACCATCATTTCTCCAGATTTCTAGTGAGGAAGCCTACTGGGCTAAGCTAGGTCATTTACCTGGAAAGGGACCAAATTTGAGATCATAATTCATGTCTGGCTGACAACAAAACTATTATTTTGGAGGAAACCCTCCCTTTAAAAAGCCAGTGCATACTCTTCTGTTGCTATCTAAAGGAAAATAGCGAGACAAATTGGAGAAAATTGAAGCCTGGAAAGTCAGTGAACTACAAAAGGGATTAGAACTGAAGTGGTTTCTTTGGACAACTTTGGTTCAAGTTGGTCAGATTTTTTTTTCTTAACCCATATCTCCTTCCTAGTTGATCTTTTTCCTCCTGCTTTCCCTCTCCCACCCCTACCTCTTTCTTCTCTCTCTTAAGAGGCTAGTTCTACAGTTTTGATTGCCTCAGTCCCATTTTTTTGTTACCTCCTCAAGCCTTGAAACCAGTCCTCAGAGGACTTGGGCGTGCCCCAATGCCACAGGCAATCTCTGCTTTTAAATAGGAGGCTTTACCCAGGGACTGCAGTTCTACCCTGAAGAGCTTTTGTTGTGTTTGGAAAGGTAATCTAACTGATCAGCTGGGCCCTCCCAGAACAAGTTCAAACAGTGCCTTTCCCTGAAATGTCTCCCTACATCTCTGGGCTTTCCCCCCTCCCCCCTCTCCCATAGCGATTTCTTCCAGAGGAGGTGTGTTGATTGCCTTCAATGATTTCCAGAGAGCTCAGTTGGATGACATCCCGAAAGGAGTTCTAGTGGGACATCATTCCCAACTGAGAAGACAAACTTTCAGTAAAGATGGTTTTGATTCACTTTTTCATTACCTGGTTTTTCATTACCTACTTTTACTTTAAGTCCCAGTTTGTTTGTTTGTTTGTTTTTCAAGTGCACTTATTTATTTTGAGAGACACAGAGAGAGAAAGCTCCTGCGTGCATGTGAGTAGGGGGAGGGCAGAGAAAGAGGGAGAGAGGGAATCCCAAGCAGGCTCCCGTGCTATCAGCGCAAACCCCGATGAGGGGTTCGATGATGTGAGCAAAATCAAGAGTTGAACACTTAACTGACTGAGCCACCTAGGTACCCCTCCTGCTTTTACTTTAAAGGAAAACATAAAATGAGTTTGAAGCTATCGAAATCAAACAGACACTTATATATGCTATGTGAGGTTTTGTTCCAAGAAAGTAAAAACATATATCAAAACCTATTAATTATGCCTCTTCATTTAAATAGGTTTCTTTTTAATTTTTTAATTAATATTTATTTATTTTTGAGAAAAAAATAGAGCATAAGTAGGAAAGGAGCAGAGAGAGAGGAAGACACAGAATCTGAAGCAGGCTCCAGGCTCTGAGCTGTCAGCAGAGAGCCCGAGGTGGGGCTCAAACCCACCAATGATGAGATCACCACCTGGGTCAAAGTTGGACACTTAACTGACTGAGCCACCCAGGTGCCCCATTAAATAGTTTTTTTTTTTAAAGATTTTATTTAAATTCTGGGTAGTTAACATACAGTGTAACATTAGTTTCAGGTGTACATATAGTGATTAACACTTCCATATAAAACCTGGTTCTCTTCATGACAAGTGCTTTCCTTAATGCACTTAAGGGGATGACCCCCATCTCTCCAATGGCCTCCCCTCGGTAACCATTAGCTTGTTCTCTATAGTTAAGAATCTGTTTCTTGGTTTGCCTCTCTCTCTCTCTCATTTTTTCCCTTTGCTTGTTTGTTTTCTTTCCTAAATTCTACATATGAATAAATTATATGGTTTTGATGGTACTTATTAATTTTGTTTTTTCTCCTCCCAAATAAAGGCAATGTACTGGTTGATCACAATAACTATCTGACCAGTGTTCAAAATTCGCCACTCTGGCAGTCTAATAATGTATATATCTTTGACTTAGATAAGTTGTTGATTTTGATCTTTCTATTTTCCATTTATTTTATGAGCTAATGATAAAAAATGTAAAATGGTATTAGTGATTTTTAATTTTTTTAAGTTGTAGAAACCCAGTTCAACAAACAAATGGAAGCAGAGATTCCTAATCAAAATGATAATAGAGGACACAGAACCTCACTGAACTGCCCCCTACTCCAACCCACAATATAATTCTGAGGCCTCTCCCCCTTTTATGTTTGGAAGCCACTACAACAAAACCTTTAAATAATAGCACAAATAAAACCTGTTATGCTAACCACAGGGGCAATAAACTCCAATCTGAATTCTTGACTGACAGGGAGCTCTGGTATACCGTGACATGTAATATGTGTCAATGGATGCATAAACATCCAAAGAAGGCTTATCAAAACTAGTTCAAGGATGTTGGTTTATAACACAGAGAAGTGGAGGTTGAGAGTTAAATGCATGGAATTCAAGACTGCCTTTATAGAACGGAAAACTAAGCTCTTTTTGCTTTTGTATAATTTTATCTTGTATCGGGACTTCCGGCATATAGTAAGTAGGTAATCAATCCATGTACCTTAAAATGAGTTGAATAAAATTATTTCTATATAGTTTTTTACAGAGCTGATGTATAATTTATTCTTAACAAACTATGTATACGTTTTTTAATTTTTGTAACGTTTATTTATTTTTGAGAGACAGAGAGACAGAGCGTGAGCAGGGGAGGGGCAGAGAGAGAGGGAGCCACAGAATCAGAAGCAGGCTCCAGGCTCTGAGCTGTCAGCACAGAGCCTGACGCAGGGCTCAAACTCACCAATGGCCAGATCATGACCTTTCCCGAAGTTGGACTTTTAACTGACTAAGCCACCTAGGTGCTCCTTTTTTATTTTTTTTCCCACAACTTATATTTCTAGATCATGGAATATACCTATTGTCACTTTATTTGAGGTAAGACTAAAAAATAAGCAAATGGAATCTAATTTTCTCTAGTCCTTGGTAGTGTTTAGGACAAATGATCACACCAGTGACATCTTGCATTATGCTTCAGACTGTAGAGTCCCACTACACGTGCTTCCAGGAAAGCCAGAAGCCTTCAAGTAATAGCAAAGAGGAATGGAAGGGCATGGTACTTTATGTTTTGGTAGTAATGTATATTATTTAGAGCAGAATTTTATTATTCTCTTTGCCTGGGGTCAAACAGATCTTGGTGGTATGTAAGTAAAACTCTTTAGAAGAAAGTACCATCAAGAACAGGAGTTCTGAGGAGCCATAGAGTGTATTTAAATGATCTGATGTCCATGTTCACGCAAGCCTGTTCATATGCAGTTGTACCTTAGTGTTAGAAACCTGATAATCTGGAAAAATGTTAAGATTGTCAAAGGCATCATCCATTGAAATGGATTGTTAACTATGACAAGACAGCTGAAAGTGTTAATTTTAGTGTAAAATAAAGGCTTATTCTGAAGGAAAGTTTGATTACAAAGAAAAGTCAATCTATACATAAGCAGAAACAGAAAACATGACATTTTTGTTCTATTTTTTTCATTGGAATGTGAGCAAAACAATGCTGTTTTGAATGTCCAAAAAGTTTTGGCTGTATTTTGATATTATGCTTTTGAATGTCTAGATTTTTGTTGTCTTCCTTTTAAGACTTCATTTTCTTTTTAGTATTCAGCTGTATTACTTCAAATTAGCTTTGTGCTTTTACAACTTATTCTTAAAC
Organism: Cryptoprocta ferox; assembly: GCA_028646485.1. NCBI lineage: Eukaryota > Metazoa > Chordata > Mammalia > Carnivora > Eupleridae > Cryptoprocta > Cryptoprocta ferox. The sequence continues at coordinate 135,053,776 of CM053567.1, forward strand.
TATTTTTGGGTTTGTTTAGAGAAACCTCTACTCTAGAGGTAAGACATGTCTCAATGAAGTCTCTGTTGAGGGCTCAGTGTGGTATCTCCACAATGGATGGTATGAACTTGACCGTCTCCCATTCCTGTTGGAGTCCTGGGAATGGTTCCATTCACAGATCCAGAAGTTGTTCTCTACCTGGTCTTATGGAATTTCATCCTAATTATGCATAGATTAATATTGGATCAAAGGCTTAGGGAGACTCCATGCAGATTTCTGGATTTCTTTCTCATCCTTTATTTCATCTCCGTGGTACTCAGGCCAGGAAACTTTGACTGTCTCAGCCATCCCTTACTCGAATCTCTGGCTCTTCAACTTAGTGAGAACGCCTTAATCTGTTTAGGTTTCCCCTCCCTGTGCTGGGATGCAGGAAGTTCGTCCAGGCAGAATTCCAGAACTATAGCAGGGCCCATCTCATTTTTTCTCCTTTTCTCAAGGATCATAGTCCTGCACTATCTATTGTCCATAGTCTGGAAAGAGTTGCTTCATTTTTTTTTCTAGTTTTCTAGTTGTTAACAGCAAGGAAGCAAGTTTAGTACTAGTTACTAAAGCATATCTGGAAACACATGTTCAGAGGAAAAAATCTTCTATGTAGATTCTGCTATTCTAGAATACAAAAGTTATCATATCCAGGGAACAATGTTTTATGCTTGTTTTTCCATGATCCTATTGTTTATGCGGAATTTATCAAGAAGATCTAACAATCACTAAGTCTTATAAATTAACGATTGTAAACGATCTGAGAGATCCTGTGAGGTGTGAAAAGACTTAGTCACAGCCTATTTTACTGGTTTCCCATCTTGTCACTATTCCTGTATCCAGATATATTATTTACAACAATAACCACAAAAATGACAACATGTTGCCCAGCTTGAATGCCCACTGTTTTCCCCAGATTTGTTTTTTGATGATTTGGGTTGCTTTCAAGAATGTAATCCATAAAAAAGCATGAAGATTTGCCATTATTGAGGATTTTCAAGGGAATGTGATGCTGTCTGTAAGGACACTTTGCAGTAGGAAGTTCAAGTACCATCAGGCTATGAACAGAGCTTCCCAGCAGGCCAACACAGACTGTAATGGTTAAGTTCTGATATACATATACTTCCAGGGAGAAAATTAGTCTCTAATGTGCTTGGGCTGCTATTGTTGTTACGCGTTCACTCTTTGCTTCTGATAGCATGCGCCCACGGTCCCTGATCACAAGTCTTTGAAACTAAATGCGCTATGAAATTTAGTTCTTCTGGTTTTAGAAAGGTAACACCTTGCATATTCCATATATTTCCATAATATCTCCAGCTGGACTGGACAATACAAGAAATCACACTCTGATGTTTCTGTAACGAAATGAATAAATAGTCTCACCAACTAGGATAAATAAATAAAAACAGAAACAAAAGTTGACTTCTGGAGATTTTTAATTTGTCAGTCACAGGTAAGGACCAAGGATATGGATTTTCGAGGCTCCTAAGATGCCCCTAGGAAACACAGAATGCTCAGATATTGATGTCATCATAATATACACATACACATCATTCATGATATACACATATACATTATTCATTACACATTAGATTAAAATGTGTTTCAGAGAAAGTGATCATTTACATTGTATTCAAAAACAATAGATGAATTTTAGTAGGAAACTTTTTTTCTTTTATGAGTTAAAGCTACAGCTTACTAATGACATACTGAATAGCTAACAGTGAAGGAAATACAGAGGTAATTAACCCATTACCATGAATCAGTGGACTGTTCAGGTAGTATGACATCACGTGTTTTTATAACACTATTGTTTACAAAGCATTTTCAGATATCACTTGATTCTTATCAAAATCCTGTGGGGCAAAGAAGGTGGATATTATTATTTGTCTCCATTTGCAAATGAGAGAACTGTGGCTTAGAAAATCCACACACATTGTCAGAGACCATTCAGGCCTCACACTTAGGGTATTTGAGGGCAAAGTGAGTGCTCATTCCACTATATTTCACTTTCAATCCAAGCTTCAATTGTAACATATTCCACATGGTCAAGAAGTCATTCATTCCCTCTGCATGAGTTAAAACCCCCTTATTTATACATCTACTCACATATTAAAAATAAAATGTATTAGGTGTATACCATGGGCTCTCAGATGTTCTTCCAAATACTGTAGGGAAGAATCCCAGTCCCAGCTCAGCTAAAATACAAAACTCTCTCACTTATGTAGCTTTCAGGAATTGCCTTTTGAAAGGATATAGAGGAACTTGATCCCCAACTAACTGGGAAGACTACCTACATTTTCTAAAATTTTTATAAGGCTGTTTTGTGCATGGTAATAATTAAGCTCAACTTGTGCTAAAATAGCCATTTTGGTATTAAAAGAGAGCTGGTGAACATTTATTCCAAGGGCCTCATTTCCAGCTGAGACCTAAGCTATGTGTTATAGGACCTGCCCTGGGCCCTACAGCTAGGGAGAGGCCAAACAGCCTGTTTACCAGGCCCAAGTTCCCTGTCCCAGCGTTCTGTGTTCTTTCCAGCATTCTCTTCTGTGAAGTGCACAGTATTTTCAAGATTGCATTGTGTAGCCCACTCCAGCAGACCCTAATCCAAGGGTGGGTGATGGTCCAGTGAGGCCCGAGAATAGACCTGGAGACAGCAATAATAGTGAAACATGGGTTTCTTGGGGGAACTTAACCTACAGGGAGTCCACGGGCTGCTGCCTGGACAGAGCATCTGCTGCTGGAATCTATGTGCAACAGACTTTTTTTTTTTTTTTTTTTTTAGTTTAGTTATTTTCTGAGAGGGAGAGAGAGCAGGAGAGGGGCAGAGAGAGAGGGAGAGAGAATCCCAAGCAGGCTCTGCACTGTCAGTGCAGAGCCCGATGCAGGGCTTAAACTCACGAACCATGAGATCATGACCTGAGCTGAAATCAAGAGTCAGACGCTTAACTGACTGGGCCACCCAGGTGCCCTGTAACGAACTTTAGAGCGAAGCAACTTAGCCTAGCAGCTCTCTGCAGCCTTTCCCCTCCTTACATGGCCAGTGTTCCAAGGAGATCAAGTCCTGCCATCTGCACATTCTTCCTTACAAAGAAGATGCTCTGGGTTGGCCACTCCCAGAGCCCCTGACCTTGAGTTTTGAACAACACGTTCTCTTGCACATTCTGCTTGATGGGAATATAGAGGGAGGATGGACTCTCTATATTCCCAAGATAGTGATAAACCAGGGCATTTAGGATGGGCTTGCACAAAGTAGCTATGCAGCACGTACCATACGAGCAATATCTTCTCTCAGTGGAGGGGCCTGAACCTTTATAAATGAGGGAAACTGACATGCAGAAAGGAGAAATATAGACTCATACAGCAAGTCCAGGCCTGCTCAGGAAAGGACACAAGTGGCCCTTGCCGTGAGCACACGACAGGACAGGACAAAGAGAGTGCCGATCAAGTTACCTGAGTGCTAGGCCTGTGGTGGTCCAGCTCAGTCAGCTACTTGGTCGCTGTGAAGTCCTCTGGGGATTTGGGTGACAGAGACAGCTGGATTGAGATTGAATTAGGTATGTTGTTTTCCTTGTCCCTAATTTGTCTCTAATCAAATCTTGGCCAATTAAGGTTTTCCCTGCTCACTCTTAGTTGAAGGCAACCTAGTGAGCCACATCTCTAGTCCTTGTCCTTAGTACTGAGATTAGTGACTCTAAAAGCGTCCAAGCGATGAGTCATGTGCTGGGAATAATCCTCAGGGGAACCCAACGGGCAGGTTGCCAAGTCAGTTGCAGGTGACCTTTGATTAAGAAAAGTGCTTGAAATTTAATGGGTCACTGATTTCAGGTCATTCTTGGGATCCTAGAATCATTTAATTGATTAAATATTAAATAACCAAGCACTGGCAATAGTAAGGGATCTATGTTTACCAGATGGTATGGTACAGGATTAGGAGCCAGTGTCCTGTGGAATGAAGGCCCTTGCTCATGTCTCCTCCTCCTTTATGATTAAGGATCACAGAGGTACTTTAAGTGCCATAGGGTGCTATATTCTATAGCACCCTTGTTAATATTTCTGCAATGAAATAAGCATGTATTACCACTAACTGGGATATGTGTGGGTATACCTCTATGTTCATGTTTATATATGAAAGCTAAACTCATATAATACAAAATGCTTTTCAAGAAATACCATATTTGTATATGCAACATGATTATTCTTAGCTTCATTCTGGGCATATGTCCAGTTGTTTTCATAATAACAAGGCATAACTTCCACCCAATCTTCAGCCTACAAAATGAGAATCTTAAGAGTTTAGGAATTCTCCTTACCTGGAAAGAATATATACCAAATGAGTTGGGAGGGAGAAGCAAGATGTAGGAAGAACTCACTGATTTCTACAGAACCTCAAGAGGCCTTTGTTTAGGCCGAAGCAGGATTCAAGCCGGCACTCCCGACCTTTGAATTGTTTGTCCATTCCCGACAGGTGCTTTGCATATTTTCAGTACTCTGAGGAAAGGTTTCTTCAAGCCTCCGAGCCTAGCACCATGCTTATCCTGCCAATCTTTCCACACTTATTTCCTCCTCCACTTCATCACCTTCGTGGTACTTGAAACTGCTACCCTCGTTTATTTTTTCCAACTACCATCCCAGTCTTAGAAATTTCTAATTCAACCATCTTCCTGTGAATGGAGAAACCTGCGTCTTGTGTTCCTCCAAGCATTCTTGTGTTCAGCAGGGCGGTTAGGGCTAGGATGATGGGCATGTTTATTCGCATACAAACCCCTAGAACTGGAGTTTAGCCTTTGAGAATACTAAACAAGTTTTGAATGCATTGGAAAGTTTAAAAGAAGAAAGATCAAGGCACATAGGACCTGTTAATCCAGAGTTTCTTAATCCTGGCCCATGGACTCTTCAGTGGTTAATGAATGGGCTTCCAGGAATCTGTTGGGCCCCTGTATTTGGAAACAACAGAGTATAAATGAGTGGGGAAAACTCATTTATTTTCAAAGGATTTTGTGATCCCAGAGGATCCCATAGTTAGACCCACAATAAAAAAAAATCAGCAAACTAGAATGGCTAGAGGTTTGGGGTTTCAATGAATCACTATCTCCTCCTATCTAGATTTCTGCTTTTCTCATAGAATGAATGCCACTTAACATTGGAAGAGACCATAATTGTCACTTAATCCAGCCTCTGCACACTACACAGATTTCACTACTGTTCCCTATTTCCTACTGCCACAGGTTCAGACATGGTTTTAGCTTAAATGATTTCCTAGACTGAGATCCAGAAATCCAGTGGCAGCAATGTCTATTGTTAGACACTTTTCAGGTATTCCTTACTTGCATTCAATAAAGTCAACCCTTAAGGATTGGAACAATAGAGATACTGCATTTTCTCTCTAATAACTGAGTATGGGTATCACCACTTTTCAAAATTTGATTTACACCACTTTGCTGTTAGAAAGACCTACACTAGTACCTGTTTTCATTAACTGAGAGAAATCTGGAAAGGACTTTCCCTTAATGGCAAAAAGGGAAAGTAGCGTTCAGGATTTGTCTGGTAATGAGCCACATTGTAGAGGCAGTGGGCACCCTGAGCGGTGAGAGTGGCCCCACTCAACTCCTTCCCCCAGCTACACTCAGCCTCTCAGCATCCAGCCACCATAGTTTTGAACCGTGTCTGTAAGCACCTGGGCTTATCTCAATTTATTTTGTGCATGAATTATTAAGATGTGTCCTAAGGTATTAGAGAAACTTAAGAGAGGTTATTTTTTGGGTCTGGGAAACACACATTTTTCCATTTGGTGCACCATTTCCTGGAGCCACGGGATGGAGTGGCCAACGGCCTGCAGAGCAATAAGCCCACGTTTTATTGTGACCCCTGAGTCACATACTTCCCCCACGTCTCTCCATCTGTGAGAAAGGCACACGGCGGTGGTAGAAAACACAAAGAGAATGTGAACGATCACCAGAAATGGATGGAAGAGCAGGCTCAGAGCCTGATCTGACAAAACAACCACTGCATTTCAAAAAGGAAAGATCCTTCCTATTCCCTTCTCTCTTCCTCCTCCGGTAGGGGCAATGAGCCCATCACCCCCAGTGTCCCAGTCCTCCTCACCCTGGTATGATGCCAGCACCCCACATGGGGAGTCCTCCCGGGATGCCAATGATGGGCCTCCTTCTGGGATGATGCCGGGGGGCCTGCTTCTGGAATGAGGGGAGCCTATGGGAGGCCATGTGTCAATGATGCCTGGGCCCCCAGTGATGAGACCTCCCACCAGTCTCATGATGGTGCCCACTCTGTGGGCAACAACTAGACCAGACTGATAAGGAGAGACAGGAACCACTTTAATTCATTTTACTTCATCAGATCATGGCGCTGTGACTCTGTTTTTTCTAACAGCCTCACAGGGAAGTCTCACTCCCCCTTCCTATCAAAGAGAGAATTATTTTGGCAAGGAGGTAGTGGGACAGAAAAAAAAACAACCGCAATTTGCATTTGTATTGTGAAATGTGAAAAACACATATTCAACTGTTTTAGTTAAAAAAATTTTTTTTCCATGTAAATGAATGGCACTTGCTTCTTCAGTGTATGCCATTTGGGATTAGGAAAGTTTTCATGGTAATGCTCTATTTCTGGATAGCAGGAGAAACCCATGATTCTATTTTTTTACCTATGAGATTTAGACACTTAACTGGAGTTACTATTTCCCCCAAATTCTCTGTCCTGAGGGCTGTGTTTCCTGTTCTTCCAACAGTTTCTTACTTCTCTCCATGGTCACGACCACTGCCCTAGTTCAAGCTACCTTTATCTCTGGCCCTCACCCCAGTGAGGGCTGATCTCTCTGCTTCCTCCCTGTCCTTCTCTGGTCCATTGTCCACACAGCAACATTGCATATTAATCACAACGAGTGACTTTCTGTTTTTAAGTCAATCCATCACTCCCCTGGTACTCACACAAGAATCTAAACTCCAACACCCCAGAAGGATCTGGCCCAGACTTTCTGCCCTCACTCTTTTCCATCGTGGCACCTCGGGGGGCCACCATCCCACATCAATTGTTGTCTTATTGACCAGGTTTCCCACTTCTCAGTGCCCTTCCGGTGTCGAGTAAATGACCTGTCCTCTGTGAGGCCTCCCACCTGGTCTACAATACCCTCCCCCACACCCAGAAGTTAATCATAATGTAAGCCTCATATTTATGACCTTCATTTACTTGTCACCATTTTATGCATATTTTTTTCTATTCCTTGTCGTGTTTTTGTTTTTTTGATCTCAGGTGCAGAGGTTTAAATTCAATATTCTTCTCAGACCTCCCTTTGTTTTATTCAGTTAATTCTCAATACCTTCCCTGCCGTCTCTCTGCTCCCAGCACCCTTCCCTCACCCTTGTGATGTGTTTTATGTGACCTTCTTATATTGAATTAAGTGTTACTTAATAGAAGTAATTTGTGATCTTTGTAAAATGTGTGTTAATTAACGTAAGGAAATAGGAATTGTCTTGGTTTATGTCTTAACCTGCTTCAGTACCGTTTTTAAAAACTTTAACATTTAAAACAATCTATTCGAGGGAAGCCCGGATGGCTCAGTCGGTTGAGTGTTGGACTTCAGTCAGTTGAGTGTTGGACTTCAGCAATTCACGAGTTTGGGCTCTGTGCTGACAGCTCAGAGCCTGGAGCTTGCTTCAGACTGTGTGTCTCCCTTGCCCTCTGCCCCTCCCCTGCTCACACTCTGTCTCTCTCTCTCTCTCTCTCTCTCAAAAATAAAGAAACATTAAAAAAAAAAAAACACCACTAGAATTACTAGGAATACTCCTCCTTTGTTTCTAATGGTTGAATCATGTTTTTGAGTTTGTACGTACTTACCCCATTTGACTTTTGTGGTAACCAGTGATGGACACTTGGATTGCCTCTAATTCTCCATCATAAATAACACTATTTATGTTATTAACATAATAAAACATAAATTTATGTTAATAACAATGAACATCCTCATGCAGGTTCCTTTGTGAGCCTGGGTGTCTCCGTGATATGTTCACCCTGGGTAATGGGGTATATTTACCTTGAATTTGATTAAGAATCACCATAATTGCAGTTCCAGGCCAACCTCCAGTCAGTAATGTCTAAGGTTGTCTATGTCCGCAAGCTTCTGCCAAAATTAACTTTCTATTTTTGCAAATTTGATGAGTACAAAGTGATATCTTATAGTTTGGATTTGTTTTTCTGTCATTTGCAGAAAGTTTGAGCATCCCTTTATATGCAGGGCCATGATGTTTGAGTGGACACTATGTACAGAAGAGTGCCCAGTCAAGAATGCAAGTGGGAGCTGAGATCCAAGCCATGCTCTGTGTGCCCTGGAGAACTAGAGGTACCCACAGAAAGGGCTGATTTTTGCTAATTTTTACCAAAGCAACGTATGGGCTAGCCCTAGTCCAGATCACATACTTATTAGTCACTTAGGTTTCACATTCTGGGAATTCCTTGCTCATATCCTCTCCACTCATTACATTGAAGGTCTTGTAATTTCTTGTTAATTTTTAGTCATTACCTGTGCATTCTAATCCCTTTTTGGTTTTGGGCATTGCACATTTCTTCTACAATTCTTTCAACTGTCAAATTTGTCTATGATATTCTTCTTTTAACAGAACTTCCTAATTTTGACATAATCAAAAAACTCTTTCTTCATGTCTTTAAATTGTAGCAGTTTGCTTAAATCCTTCCCCAACGTTAATTCACAAGTGTATTTTCCTGCCTTATTTTGTATTAGCTTGAGAGTGTTGCATTTCACATTTATATATTTAATCTTTATGGGATCTGCCTTTGACTATGATGTAAGGTAATCATCTGATTTTAATTTTCTCCACATTCGAGGACCCTTTTTTCCTACAACATTTGCTAAGCAGTCAGTTTTTTTCTTACTAATTTATCCTGTTGTTTTGATCACATAATTAGTTGTCTCTGAGCTCGCTGTGTTGTTCAGCTGGTCTATTTGTTCATGTTCATGTCCAGGCTCATGCTAGAACCTCACTGTTGTACTATGTTACTTTGTATATGTCTTTATACACAAGGCTTCTTTTTTGCTCTATTTGTTCAAAATTGCAGATTTTCATGAAATTTTCCCAAGAAAATTTTAGAATATGATGTATGAAGTTCCTCAAAATACCCAGCTGGAATTTTAATTAAGATTTCATTGAATTTAAAGAGTATTTGGGAAGAAAATTAACCTGTTTACATTCCAAAGTCTAAAAGGAGAGATTCTCTCCATGACAGACTTTTTTTTTGTTTTCTTTTAACAGATATCTAATTATTTCTTAAATTAAATACCCTGTATTTATTGTTAATACACAAATATCTTATAGTTTGCTAGCAATTGTGAATGTTATTTTATTTTTTATTTTAATATTGAGCTAATTTGCCATTGAAGAAAAATATGATTAATTTTGGAATTTTAATTATATCTGTCAATCTCATGAAATTATAAATTCTAATAATTGGCATATTAATTCTGTTGGTTATTCTAGGTACACAATCATATTATTTGCAAACAATAAAAGATTTATTTCTCTCTTATAAATTCTTATATTTTTTCTGTTTCTTTTCTTACAACTTTGATCAGAATTATTGTACTATGTGAGGCAGTAGTTAGTGGTAGTGATAATGGACATCCTTGTCTCAGATCTATAGATCTGTTACTAAGTACAAATTCTGTTGTAAGCTCTAGTATATAGCTTTTACCAAGCTCAGGAAGTATTCTATTCCTAGTTCTAAACTTATTTTAAATTATAAGTAAATTTTGCATTTAAAAGTTTTCTTTGCCTTTACTTTGGAAAAAAAATGTTTTGACTATACTATAATTAAAAGAAAAGAAAAAATTTTTAAATGTTTTTAACTGTCTATTGTGTAACAGAAAATTTCTAATTTTTTTTACTCTTTTTTTTATACAACAATAATAGACTTTCTGGTATTGAACCATCCATGCATTCCTGACCCAAACTCTACTTTCATGATGGAATTTTTTAAATATCCTTTTGAATTTTTATTTCTATGCTTATTTTTATATCCTCTTTTTATTTTGATCAATTTTAACAGAGGCCTAGCTTATTAGTATTTCCAAAGAATAGTCTTTTGGTTTTGTTTTCCAAATATCTTTGTCATTTATTTCTGCCCTTATTATAAATATCTCCTTCTTATCTTCCTTGGATTTATTCTATTGGTCTTTTTCTAAATTTTGAGTTAAATGTTTAGCTTAAGTTGTTTTCCTTTTAAGCTCTTCTTCTTTCCTGATATATATATTTAAATATACAAATTTTCTACTCAGTACTATGTTAGCTGTGCCTCACAAATTTTGTTGTGAAATTTTTATTCAGTTCTAAGTATTTTATAATTTTTCTTAAGATAAGTCAAGAGATTTTATATTATGATAGAGTCTGGACATATAGTAGTTTTTTTGCTATCCTTTCAAGGTTTAAAAAAAATTTTTTTTTAAGTTTATTTAAGAGACAGACAGACAGAGAGTGAGCATGGGAGGGGCAGAGAGAGAGGGAAACACAGAATCTGAAACAGTCTCCAGGCTTTGGGCTGTCAGCACAGAGCCTAACACGGGACCGAACTCTGAACAGTGAGATCATAAACTGAGCCGAAGTCAGACGCTTAAGCAACTAAGCCACCTAGGCACTGCTCCTTTTAAAGTTTTCTAATTGCATTGCATTATGACTCTATGACCCAAGCTGCCAATGACCTCACCACCAGCATGTATACACATACACACCCAGAGAAATTTATGACATAATTGGTCTCCCCAGAGAGATTTGAAAGAAGTTTGGGCTGTACTGTCTAAAGCATCACTATGCTTACAGTAGATGTTCAATAAATACTTACTAATGATTAAACAAACATAGTATATATGTGTAATTTGAAGGATTAGAAATTAATGTGAGTATATTTGCATGAGGTATTGTTGAGTAGTTATATTGATTTCTAAGCCATGGAAGAAAACCAGTATCATTACTTTGGTCATAATGCATACAGGTCAGATCTATTAAACAAAATGAATCATTATTTATTGATAAGATTATTATCTAGTTTGGCACCATCTAAATCTATTACTTTGCCATTTCCCTTTTGTTGTTAACTTTGCAAATACTTTTCCTTAGTACTTAATGAGATGTTGCTTTTTAGTAATCTATATTTGCCTATATTTCCCTGGTACATAGTTTAGTTTAATATATTTTTGTAATTACTTATTGAATGAATGACAAAGTAGCCAGGAAATAAGAGCTAAATTGTTTCACAATAAACCAGCCATTTTATTTCATTTTTTAAATGTTTTTACTTCTTTTTGAGAGAGAGAGAGAGAGAGAGAGAGAAAGAGAGAGCACGAGTGGGGAGAGGGGCAGGAGAGGGAGGCACAGAATCCAAAACAGGCTTCAGGCTCTGAGCTGTCAGCACAGAGCCCACCACGGGACTCAAACCCATCAACAGTAAGATCACGACCTGAGCTGAAGTCATCCACTTAACAGATTGAGCCACCCAGGTGTCCCAGCAATAAACCAGCCATTTTAGCAGATGCTAACTGAGCCCCACTATAAACCCTAAGTCATTTCTGTTTCTGAGTATATCAGTCCTACCTACAGCCCAGCCTCATTATCTAAGGCCTTCCTTTGACCACTGGAGTTCGTTTTGGCTACACCTGAGGCTGGCCAGAAGTTCCAGGGAATTAATCTCCCCCACCCCAGAAGCAACTCTTAACCAATTATTTTTAAATTTATAGATACAATTTACATATAAATATTCCAGTTTTCTTATCCTTTAGGTAGGCTAACTCTAAGGTGTGTATTCATATAGAGCAAGGGAGGGAATGGCCTGGAAAGTTTTGTGAAGGCAGCACAGATAAAAGTGTCATCTGAGTCTTGAAGAAATAAACCAGATTTCTTATAAATGATAGTTTAAACCATGCTAAATCAGTATGCAGATAGCATTCTTTAAACCTAAAATAAACAGCTTTACCGTAGGAGAAATGATAAAGGGAGTTTAAATGGGTCAGCTCCAGAGCCAGAAAGCCTGACTCTATCATTTACTAGCTATGTAACCACAGACAAATTACTTAATCTCTCTGACCCTTTTTTTTTTTAATGTTTTCATTTATTTTTCAGAAAGAGAGAGAGATACAGAGAGCACAAGCAGGGGAGGGGCCGAGAGAAATGGAGACACAGAATCCGAAGCAGGCTCCAAGCTCTGAGCGGTCAGCACAGAGCCCAACATGGGGCACAAACCGAGATCATGACCTGAGCTGAAGTTAGACGGCTTAGTCTACTGAGCCACTCGGGAGCCCCTGAGATTTTTTGTTTGTTTGTTTGTTTTCTTTTTCTTTTTCTTTCTTTCTTTTTTTTTTTTTTTTTTTTTTTTTTTTTTTTTTTTTTTTTTTTTTTTTTTTTTTTTTTTTTTTTTTTTTTTTTTTTTTTTTTTTTTTTTTTTTTTGAGGGAAAGAGAGAGACAGAAAGGGGAAGAACAGAGAGAGAGGGAGACACAGAACCTGAAACGGACTCCAGGCTCTGAGCTGTCAGCACAGAGCCCAATGTGGGGGTACAACTCATGAACCATGAGATCATGACCTAAGCTAAAGTCACATGCTTAACTGACTTGAGCCACCCAGGTGCCCCTTTTTACATTTTTTTAGAGATTTTATTTTAAGTAATGTCTAAGCCCAACACAGGCTCGAACTCACAGCCCTGAGATCAAGAGTCACATGCTCCATTGACTGAGCCAGCCAAGTGCCCCTAAGCCTTACATTACTTATCTATAAAATGTATTTACTTTTTAAAAGAAATTATGAGGACTCGATGAGTGACTGTGTAAAGCACTCAGAATGATCTGTGTGATAACTATGTACTCAATAAATAATTTATTATTTTTGTTATGAAAGTTTTTTTTCTTTCCACTCCACTGTAATGGTTTAATAAATTTTTTGTTTTAAGGGCTAGAAAAGTACATGGGATAGCAGGCAAGTGCCTAGAACTTCACAATGTCTATAGGTGCCTGGCTTTTCTCTACAAGTGTGTGGTGACAGCTGGGGAGATTTGTTACTACAAATATATTTTCTTTGGACTCATTATAGCCTCCTTTGGTCATCATGGGCACTTTTGTGGCTTTGGTTATCATATATACCTTGACAACTCCCAATATGTAATTCTTCCACTCACCGAACTTCAGATTTGTGGATCTAGCTGCTTAGTAAATATCTCCTGGAATCTCTAATCCAACAAATCCCAAACTGAACTCATTATCACACATGCAGATTTTTCCATTCATAGGTTCAATCTCAGATGTGAAATGAAGCCTAGGGTTGATTCTGTTGACTAATTGGCTGGGCTGGTTCTTATTTCCCCATAAATCCATTACAAATTAGAAAGGATAGTCTTTACAAAATAGAGAAGAGCCATTCTTCAGTCAAAGATAAATAAAAAATCATGCTTCCCATCTAGATTATCCAATAAACTAGTTCAAGATAGTCCCTACTATCCACCTAGCCACCAAAGCCAGGAACTTGAAGGTCATCATAGATTTTTTCTCTTCCCTCACTATCTCATTACCCACAGTCTTTTTATCTTTTTATTTTTTATTTTATTTTATTTTTAATTTTTATTTTTAGAGAGAGAGAGCATGAGTGGGGAAGATGGGAGGGGGAGGGAGCCAAATCGAGAGTCAGATGCTCAATCCACTGAGCCACCCAGGGGGCCCTCCCTCCATAGTCTTTTTATAATAAATCACCTTGCTTTTGTATTTTTTAATCTATTAACAAATCTTCAAATGCATATTGAGTGTTTCTTTCCCCAGTTTACCTTCTCAGCTTCAGGTGTTCATTCAACTGCACCCAAACCAGTCTTTTGACCTTTGGCTTTGGCTCAAGTCCCTCCCCCACCTGGTTGCCTGATAACCTAATTGGAATGCAAATCTGATCAAGTTTCTACCCTTGACCAACTAGCTTGAATGATTCCTCTGGCCTGCAGTATACTTAAAGGTCTTATGTGACCCTGCCCTCACTGCTTCCTTTACAGCCTCTGTTGACTTCTCACTTTCTGTTTCAGTAATACTGAACTACTTTATGTATTTTCCCTTTCAGGTCAGACCGTTTCATGACCTGGTAATTTTGCTTGTGCCTATAGTGATCGCCACATAACTCCCACTCATCCTTCAGGGATAATCTCAGCTAGCAACTCTCTAGAAAGCCTTCCTTGACTCATTCAGGCCAGGCTAGGTAACAGCATTCTGGACTCCCATGGCTCCCCACTACACACCTCACCCAATTATTTATTGCACTGGATTGACAAGACATACTCCTTCCCACCAATTGGATGGCAAATGTCTCAAAGTCAGGGGTTTTCTGTCTTGTATCTGTAGCACTATACTTGAATCATCCACAGGAAGCATTTCATGAAAGAGGTGGAGGAAAATGTGGCCTGAAGATGTTCAAGCAGAGATGAATTAGAGGTTCTCAACACCGGCTGTATATAGGAAACATATGGAGAACTTTTAAAAATATGGCTATCAATGACCTACACCAGTCCCTTTAAATCAGAAGCTCTGGGATAGAGGCCTGGGCATTTAGACATCTAAAACTCATGTGATAATGTGCAGGTTGAGGCTGGGAACCAGTGGGTTAGATGATCACTGGCCAAGGATTTGGAGAATGGTATGCTAGAGAGAAATGGAAGCATTTCTGCTCTAGGTACTTTTTGTTCATGAAATTTAGTGGGATGATAGCTGGAATTAGACTTATTATTGGCTAATTTCCTCAAAATATTCCCTGTACATTATAAAGGTTGGCTTGTTTTGCTTTGCGTGCAGGTAACTTAGTTGGCCAGCCAGTAACCAAAGTCTGGGTCATTCCAAGCAATTAATGTTCTTGAAGGAGCACTCACCACAAAAGCACATGTATTTGTTTAAGATACTGTAAAAAAAAATAGTAGGAACAGGAGGAAAAGGAGTGGGTTTTAGTGCTTAGTTTATAGATTCATGTCATGATATTAGAGAAAGAAGTCTCTTAATACTTCCCGATTCTTTTGAAGTGCCACATTTGTAATCTTCACACTTAGTTTATGTGTAGTAATGATCAGGATTGGTTAGTGGATTTTCTTTTCTAATACTGTGATAGAGAGACAGTACCTACATGTTGTTTTAGAAGTTTTTAAATTACCGGGACTTGGAGTAAGTTCTACACGGAATAAGAAAGGCTGGTTTAGGATATTAGTGTTTGTGGGAGGACTAAATGACTGTAGTTTATAATTTTTCCATTAAGAGTGCTTTCTAAGAAAAGAAGTAAGCTTTGAAGATTAATATGAAAATAGGAAAAAACGGAAGGAACTTCTTTCGAAATGATCGTCTAAGTGTTAGGAGAAAAGTACCCTACAGTCTTGCAATCTCAAAACTAATATTCAAACTCTCAATCTCTTTGCTTAAAAAAGTTTAATAAGCTGTAAAATAAATACATTCCATTAAATATTAAATAAATTATTTACAACTTGAAAAAATACTTTTTATCTCCATGCATCTTTATGTACAGAAATAAGACTTAGCATAAAAAGCGACAATTGAAAGTTTAAAACCATTAGAACAAAAAGGTTCTGTCTTCTTATGATCCGCCAAAAAGAGGAACCAACTCATCACTTGTGGTTGTGACTTGGCAGTGACTCCGATCCGATACCCTGTTCAAAAATAAAATAAAATATTAGAGATAAGCTCTATTTCAATAGAGCTTTAAAAATATATCCAAAAATCAGGACTCAGAATTTGTCAATTTTGTATGTCTTGTGAAAAATGCTAAGAGCTTTTCAGAGACAGATGATCACTTGGACTTGAATTCCGCTTTCACTCCTCCTTTGGTTATGGGCCCACTTAGGTGGAGAACTGCATACACTGAAGCCTGTTTTATCATATTCTGCTTAATAAAAAACAACAACACTCATGGGAATTAGTTTTCCTAACCAAATCTGTGCAGTGGACATAATTAAAAAGATTAAATGGCGTAGTGTATTTGCGATATACAGTTAATTTGGGATAATTAGTACCAAGGGCATAATAATAGTAGCTACCAGTTAATAGCAGCCCCTATGTGCCAGGCCAGCATATTCCTTTTCCAAAAATCATTTAAGACCTACTCTGAGAGATCTCAGTTGCACTGAAGAACCAAAAAGCTACCTTTATTCATGTTGGTGTTCCTAGCTTAAGACCAATACAATAATAAATTTTGCTGCAGTAAGTACTGAGTATAGCACTGGCATGGATAATTAGCCATTTCATGAGTTACTGAGCTAGCATACTAATTCTGGAATAGGCTCAAAACATAATACTGTGTTTAACCAATGCTAGACCTGTGTTTCTCCAAGCATCTGCAGTGTTCACTAAAAAGGGAAATCACTGGATGTAGTAGATTTAGGGTTTGGCTTAGGAATATGCATATTTAAACGGCATCTCAAGTGATTCTGAAACCCATGAAGGTAGAGTATCGATTTAAGGATGTGACAGCCTTCCTGAACGTCTGAGGAAATGGAGTTCCTTCTTCTGGCCAATTTTAAGTGTGTCCTCGATCTCCTTGCCTCCTCTTCCTCTTTAGCTGTCCACTTTAGTGATGAATAAAACATTCCTCTCTATATAGTTCCTTACCTTTCCTACAACATGCTAAACTCTGCCTTCTCACACACACACAAAAATATGAGCAAGAACTATATCTTAACTGAGGTAGCTCTCAAATTTGTATCCCCTGCCCTCTTCCGACTTCCTGTCTTTGAAAGGATATTCATCCTGTTCTTGCCACTTTCTCATGTTTGTGGTCATGCAGCTGACCTGGCGCTCCACCATGTGAGTTCAACCTATCATTCCAACCTTCTCTCCAACACCCATCTGAACGGGACCATTTTTTGTAAGTTTCTCAAGTGCCCTTCAATATGACACAATTCACTGGCCCTAACATTCTGGTTCCTTATACTATTTTCTATCTACTAAACACTAAGTTCTTTGAGAAGAGGATCTGTGTCTGTCTCGTCTTTACATCTCTTAGGATACTAAGGACACAGCACTTTCTCACTAGTGAACCCATCTCATGCTCAAAAACTGAGAATTTCATGTAGCCAATGTTCATAGTGTCTCCATAACTGAGGACACTTACTTTCCTCACTTTCCTTGAGATAACAGATGCTGTATTTTTTCAAAATTATGGGATCTGATCTAAAGTTTAAACCTAAACCTGTACCATTCATTACCTTCAGCTATGCTATGGCATGTGCATTTCCATTTTCTTGTCGAAGTTTCCTTCGTTCTTCAGCTTCTCCTTCATATTCCCTGAAGTATCGTTTTCGAAGCCTTCAGAGAACAAGATATTCTACGGTCATCAAAGTTCTATTATTCATTTCCATATTGACTGAGGTTTTCGTGAGTACAGGGAATTCCTTTCTGTGAGTCCCTATGGACCTTTACGCTGTATTGTACACCAAACCAAAACTTAAACTCTAAAATGTTTTACAATTGTTCTTTTCAAGGGGGTATTCATGGTGACTTTATATAAACATATTCTCAGAGTACTGAGATTTAAATAGATATGCCTTGAGACACAAACTTTCAAAAGCATAGAACGCATTCATATGTGTGTGTTTAATATCTGACACATGATATTAGTGATTTGACAAGTCTATGCATTATGCTAGTCTCCCCACAAGTGTAGCTACCATCTGTCACCATGCAACACTATTACAATACCATTACTATATTCCCTGTGCTCTGTCCTTCATTCCCATGACTTGTTCGTCCCATACCTGCAAGCCTGTATCTCCCACTCCCCTTCACCCACTTTGCCCGTGTCCTCACTCCCTCCCCTCTGGCAACTATTAGTTTGTTCTCTGTATTTATGGATCTGTTTCTGCTTTTTGCTGGTTTGTTCATTTGTTTTGTTTTTCAGATTCCACGTATAAGTGAAATCATATGGTATTTGTCTTTCTTTGTCTGACTTTCACTTAGCCTTATACCCTCTAGGTCCATTCATGTTGTTGCAAATGGCAAGATCTCATTCTTTTTTTCCTCAACTCTTAGCATACTTGCCACATGCAACTGGAGGAGGAAAAAGATGGTATAGTTTTACCATGGAAGGACTTGACACATGTACAAATTAATTGATATGGTTAGATTTTTTTCAAACAAGCTTACGAATCAAGTTGGGTGTTCTTTATTTCTAAATATAATAAATACTTCCTTTTAGTTTTATTTATTGTTACTTTCTATTAAAATCCAATTGTTTAAAAATGTCTTGGTGTTGTACAAGAAATTCTATTTTGGGTAGGTCTTTAATCCATCTACTAAATGTCCCTACTAAAATCGTAAAAACTTTGACTGATGTTTGGGAAAAAAATTCAATTCTGAAAAAAGAGAAAAATGTGGCTTGGGCTAGTGTTTGCTATATGTTTCAAACATTAGGATATGGGAGAAAAGGAGAAAAGTCACTGCTTACTTTTAAGAGTGCCAACATGACAAAAATTTTTCCATACTTTTCCAAAGGAGTATTAAATATTTCACCCTGAATGATCACATGTTTAAATAATTATTTCAAAACATCTTTCCTATCTGGCTATCTTTTCCCTTCTATCCTTCTATGTCAAATAACAATGATCTGTCTGAGAGTATTTTTCCCGAACACATTTGCCTATCTGGCGTGAGGTGCCAACAGATCAAAATAATTTCCAGGGTGTGCAAAACACATTTAAATCACACATCAAACTCTATGTGCATCATAAAACAGTTTTTTTATGTGTCTTTTTATCACTATCTAATCTGCATCTTAAATAATAGTAAACAATGGCAGAAGATAACTCCTTGTTTCCTGAATGGCAGGAGTGGCAGATCATGTACACAGTCCAGTTGTTAAAGTAATTTACCAAGACCTAAAATTAGAATAATGAGTCTATTGCTTTTCCCAAGCTCTAGTAGCACATGAGTCATTATAGAGCCATTCACGCCCTCCCCCAACTTCCTTAATTCACTGACTTCTGTTTGACAGACAATGCCATTTTGACATACCCACCAGTGCCTACTACCAGGAACAGTCTACTTCTAACATTCATTGGTCATGAAGTGTGATGATCTGTTATTATGAGCACAGGACAGATACTGCAGGAGTAGAACAGTAACAGATTGTCCCTGCTTCCTACACCATGCCCATGTGGAGGAAATCTTTCTTTTCTTTCTTTCTTTCCTTCCCTTCCTTTTCTTTCTTTCCTTCTTTCCTTCCTTCCTTCTTTCCTTCCTTCCTTCTTTTTCTTTCTTTTCCTTCCTTCCTTCCTTCCTTCCTCTTTCTTTGTTTTTTAGTAATTGAGTTCCCATATTACCTTTGACAATTACAAAGTAGCAGTAGCGTAGGTTCTATGCAAATCAGTACCATGCTATGACATTTCTAACTCCAAATTCTGCATTTTAACAGAAGCAGATGTATCTTTGCTTGGCTTCTGGTTTGATGCTTTTTGTGATTTTTAGTACCAAAGCAGAATCTCTGACAACCTACTGTGAACCAGAACCAGGCTTTCATTAGACTCTGGGAGACTTCCTTAAGCTTAAAGATATTCATAGTGGATACCAACAGACTGAGATTAGGAAGTAGCCATGAGTGGAAATAGGACATGAAACGTAACCACCCATTTTTAAGTTCAAAAAATTTCTAGGCTTTTTGAAAAAGAACTTTACACATGAAGTTTCAATGATGGCCCAAGTAATAGAAATTTTGACCTAAATTCTATGATCTCTGTCAGTGAAGTGTAAAGATACGACCAAGGATCTCATGTCACCAATAGAAGAATTCATCTAAAATAGGATCTAGTACCTTGTGATAGCATAATGAAAATAAGTCAATCTGGCATTATTTTATTAGGAATTTTTAAGTTACGCCATACTTACTGGATTGTAATAACAACAGCAATTGCTGTGAAGCTCACGGCAGACACAAAGGCAGCTATGGCGGCTAACGCGATTTTTGATAAATCACCATCAACCATGCTGTGGGTCTTCATGGACTTTTCTCCACACCGTTCACCGAAGTAATCATGATGACATCTGGAAACAACCCACATTCAATAATTATAACAATAACTGAAAGCATTCCATATATTTTAGCATTTACTTGTAACACTCAAAAAAAAAAAAAAAGGCATGCCATCTATTCGAGACAGAATGCATTCAAGCCAAAGGTCTATTAGTATAAGAACAAGTTGAGATTAGTTTGGGTGTGATATTCCAAGAAGACACACCTTCTCATTCTTTGTGCTCCTTTTATGACCAACTGATGAGTTCAGTGACTTGTTATGCACCAAATACATTCCACTATCATTTAATGTGCTAGTGGCTTTTGAGGGGAGGGAGGATAGAACAGTATGGGAAGAATATCTTTAGGTCCTTTAAAAAAAAAGGTTTTGTAAACTTTTTGTATATTTTTATATATTTTGCTTTTGTATATCATAAAACCAAGGGTCAGCAAATTGTAGCCAATGGGTCAAATCTGGCCATTTGCCAGGTGTTTTACAATGTATAAGCCAAGGATGGTTATCACATTTTAAGATGATTTTACCTTTTTAAATGGTTACATTTTAATTGTAAGTACATACATAATCTGGACCAAAGAAGCCTAAATTATTTGCCAGCTGGTCCTTTAAGAAAAAGTTTACAGACCCTTGACACTGGAGAAATAAATGGTTTTCTGCATCTAGGAGTTTCAGACCTAGTGTTACAAACATAGATTTCTTTTCAATTTCAGAAAACTTACTTGCATGTTACTGCTCCCAGGTGCTCTATATATTTGCATTCTCCATGAATACAGAAATTTTGAAATTCTGCATCACACGGATTTTTCTTCTTTCTGTTTTTTCTATTTTTTCCATTTTTGCCTCCTTTTTTCTTTCTTTTGGGTTTATCTGAAGTCTTTTCACTTTCTGTTTTGTTTTTCATGGGCTTAATTACCTGTTCAACTAAAAAAATAAGTATGATTTATTGACAGCAGTCTCTCTTCATCTTGCATATCATTTTGGAGACGTGAAAGAAAGAAGTCCTACCAGTGAGAGCTTGTGGGGATGATAACCATATTTTTCTCATTATTTAACCCAAATTCATATATAATAATTGGTTAAAGAGAATATCTGAATAGTGTGGCACTTAGAAATCTGAACCTCCTCATTATTTTATTAGCTCAGAAACGTATTTTGAATTTATTTGTACCATTATTATTATTATTATTGATAACAGTATTTATCTGTCTAAAAACATCTAGGAAATACCTTGCACATTTCTTGAATTTCTTATACATACCAAGTTCTTGGTAATGAGCATTAATTTGATTAAACTCAGATCACGATTGAATGTATTGTTATCCAGATGATATAGGTGAGGAAACTGAAGTTGAATGAAGACCAGTTACATGCCCTGGAACATGCAGCTAGAGAATGACAGTGCTGGGGTATCAAAACCTGTCATTTCCCCCTATCCTATGTTTTTTCGTGGATAGGTCAAGGCTACTGATTAAACTGTGGCTTTAGTATGTTTGTTGATTTTATTTTTGCATCTTGGTCTTATGCTCATGATCATAGTTGAGAAGTACTGTGTATTACTTGAGGGTAGGAAAAAAACAGACAATTATATTAGAATTAATCAATTTTCTCCAACTGCCAGATTACGACAGGTTATAATTATTAATTCTATGGGTCAGTCTATTCGAAAAAATAGGAATCTAAAAATATTTGTACTTGATGCTTCAGAGATTCATTTACCATAACTCTTTTGATCAACAGAAACATTCATTCAGTGTTATTGCTATGCAGGGCATAGTTTACCCACATACTAAATATGGGAAGGAGGAATGTTCCTGTTGGAGCTGTGTATTTTGTTGTACTGGTACCTGAATAGGCTTATCTAAGCAAGTATTTAGCAAACAGAGCCCAGTGAAGAGAGGAAAATACCATGTCATAATACCATTAGTCATAATGGTCCTGCATAATGTCCCATTAAATAGAAAACATTAGAAGTATAGGAAAGGGTATCAAAGATAGAGCCCTGTGAATAAGAAAGCAACACATAAATATTATGAGGATTTTAGCAGGTTATTATGAAATTAATAATAGTCAAATTAGGAGCAATGTTTAACCGCTTATGCATTTTTATATTGAAACTTTGATGATAAATAAGCACAAGTTAGAATAAGTCCTCTAATAGAAAACACTTTAAATGAAGTTACTGCACATTATCAGATACGTTGCAAATTGTAGACAGAGACAATGATGAAGTGCTGCAACAGACATCAACCCCAGGGGTTCAACAGCCTTTCAAAGGAGCTCAACCATCAGTTTCCCTGTATTTCAGAAGGCACTAGTCAGTTTCACTGCTAACAGTTTATTTGGCCTTTTGAAATGTTAATAACTTGAAACATATTTAAGAGAAGTTCCTAATCTTATCCCTCCAACCTCCTCCCCACCTCACATAAAAGCACAAGTTATTGAGCAAGGAGTCAAGTGGAGTGTTCCCTAAAGCTTTACCCATTTATCGCTTAACCCAGGCACTGTCCCTGTGGTATCACCTGCTGTCCCTTCACCAGGTCTGGGAGGCAGACAGAGGGGGAGCAGTCAGGGAAACTAAGGTCAGGAGAGAAGGGGCATTACGTCCTGCCTCCATAGTGGATGTTTCTAGGATATTTAGATTTACTGATGACCTCATCTGCCCTGAAACTCCAAAGTAATAGGAGGGTAATGAACAATATTTAACCTCTTACTTTGGTACTCTCATTTTAAGCAAATGCTCTTTTTTAAAGATCAGATAACAGCAAAAGAGAACAAAACTATGGGTCACTATTATTTAACTAACACATGGAATGTGGGGTTAAATCATGACTTTAGCAATTTGAAATCCATGCATACTTATTCTTTAATATTTCCAGAAAGTTATATTATTATTGTTGTTGTGTTTTAGAATCACCAGTTTCTCAACACCTGGTACTTAAAGGCTACTGCCCAACTGCTCCTTCCCCACTACTTTGTTCTGTTCCCCTGTGTTAAAATGCAGGTATTTAGGGAATCCTGGTGGTGGGGAGTGGCCACAGAAGTTGACAGCTGGTTGGTGTCCATGCCTGTCTCTCAGCATGGAGGCTGTGTGGCCCAGTGGGAAAGAGCATAGGATCTGTCATCAAACACTGGTGTTCTCATTCTTGCTCAACTGCTTGCTGGCTATGGAACGTTGGGCAAAACCACCTTCTCCGGTCATCATCTTTGTAAAATGCTAATAATCCCTACTTGTACAGTAGACTTAATAGACATTAACCATTTTTTAGAGCTCCAGACATATCAGATGTACCCACACACAGCTCCTTCCATCTCAGGTAGTAGCTTCCCCAAGGGATATGCAATACACATACACACAAGAAAACCACTCCAAGATCCAGGGAATGGCTTTTCTTTTGAAGCAGCTTTGCTCATACACACACACACATCTTCTAGGCTATGTTTTCGCCTTATCCTCCACTCACCTCTGACTGAATCATCTATGATATAGCCAGATATTTGTGGTTCGTTATCATACTCTTCTGCATAATCATAGTCGATCCCCGAGGACAGTTCCTTACTAGAAGTCATTTCACTCACAGGGGAAATCTCCCTTCCTGAGGACACCCCATTCCTTGGGGTGCCCTCAAATCCATCAGCACTGTGGTCAGCAGAAAATTGTTCCCCTTTGCCCGAGGTGGTGTCGTTGACATCCAATCCAGCAGCATAAAGGGCTATAGGAGAAAGAACAACGGGAGAAAAGAAAAGGTAAAGCGGAGTGAGTGCCTTTCTCACCAGTCAGCTGCGTTCAGGAGAAATGTTTATCTTCTGATATCAAAGCTGTTATTGCACATGTGCTATTGTTTGGGATTGAGTCACTTATGAAAGCATCTTCACATTTTGCCGACAAGCAAACTCAGCTGCTCCAATTCACAGAGCCTCTTTCATCGAGGTTTTCTTTTCCACGGATGGTCTACATTACCTTCCACACCAAATAATGCTGCCAAATGGGCAAGTTCATCTAATTACAGAACAGGTAATGTCTACAGAGTCCCATACCTTCACACTCCGAGCGCGTTTGTGTTTGCCAGAATGACCCGTTTGCACGGATGGGTTCTAGGTATAAATATCAGGCTGTCTTAACTCGTGTTCACATTTTTTAAAAGGTCACATATAGAAATGTAACACAACATCAATGCTAGTTGATAGTAATGACTCTTACTGTCATTGTTTCATTATTCTTGTTCCTGACTAGGGAACTGGGGGGACCAGGTGAGATTCCGGGCCTCACTTTTCAGGCCCCTGCTTTATCTTTTAGGTTTCACCGAAGCAGCAACAGGGTGGTGTTTTGACTTCTCCCTGGGACCTTGTGAGGCCCTCTGGGAAGGTAAAGGTACAATCACTAGACAGAGGAGATGGAGAATTTAGACAGGAGGCAGCGCTCTGAGTCCAGGACTTAACTACTCTAAGATCTGCGGAAATCACTTCGCCTTTCTGGACTCGGTTTCCTTATCTGTAAAAGGCAGGATTTGGATCACAGGATCTCTGAGGTCTCCTCCAGCTGGACTAAAGTAAAAATCCCGGGACTCTCCGGCACCCTCTTCCTGACCTGGGACGTCAGAGGCACCTGTCCGCTTTTCTCCTCCTCCCCGGCAGTAACCTTAGGGAGGGAGCTGCCGTGGACGCCTCCCGCCGTGGGAGAAGCGCAGGCCGGCAGGTCGGAGCCGGGATGCCCTCACCTGAGCCCAGGATCAGGAGCGACAGCACCACGGGCGCCGGCGGCAGCAGCGAGGCTCTCATTGGTCCCTCGGCGCGGCGGCGGCGTCGCGGTCTCTGGGGCAACTCGGCCGGGAGTCGCGGCTGCAACGGGAGGTGGTGGGAGAGAGAGGGGACAGGAGGGAGTGCGCGGCTGTGCTCGCCGCCCGGCGGGGCTCGGGCGCGGGAAGAGCGCCTAGAGCTCGCCTCTGGGAACCCTCGGTTCCGACGCGAGCGCGGGCAAAAGGTGTGCGAACATTCCGGAGGCGCGGAGCGCACCTGCCGCTTTATAGGCGGGGCGTATAGGCCGGGCGGGGACCTCGCCAGGCCCGTGACGTCACGGCCGCCGCTGTGGGTGGAGGCGGGCGGCCGCGCCACAAGAGGTGACTTCCCCAAAACCACACGCGGATGGCCGGCGCCCCACCTCCCTGGAGCGTGGAGAGCCCCTGGGAGGAAATGGAAATTAAACCCTAGCTGCGAGTTGAGAACACGCCCGCTCCACATTCGAGAGTTGGAGAGCTAGTACCTGACTGTCAAAAGTCCTACTTTTTCAAACCACATGAGAAACCTCCGTATAGACTTTGGTTGATCTTAATACTACAAATGGCAGGGATTGGTTAGAAAAGCTCCATATTAAGATGTAAAAGTACTTTAAGACTAAGATTGACTTAACAAGGATAGCCCGATGTCTTTTAACAGGGATCATGAAGTTCATTGACTAGAGAGAGCGCCCCCTAATGAGGAGCGGCTTTATTTATGATGGGCCCTAATCTCAACCGAGAGCCCTTTCTGGAAAGCGGGCAGAATTTCAAATCATCTCCCCTCCCATTTGTCTGTGTCCCAAGGTCTTTGTCAAAATGAGGATTTATTGACCATCTATTATTGACGAACTACACGCTTAAAGGATTACCTACACCAGCTCAAGTTAGTAACCAGGCTGCTTAAGAATCATTTTATCCTATTTTACAAGGAGGCCTTGACACATCTGGTTATGGCAGAAGCCAGATGGATTTAAGTTCCTCTGACCCTAAAACCTCTCTCCACTCTGATAAAGGCATTTAGAGTAAACCGATCTTTGTAAAGAGAGCTTCTGAAAAGAACAATACTTGGTCCTAAGGAATGATCTCTGCTGGGAGGGTATTGGCATTTAAATGAGGAAGGTGCCCAAGCCTGTGCACTGAAAATCCCAGGATACAACCACCAGCTTTGAGGGCCCAATTAGAATCCGGTAGGGCAGTTAATCCCGACAAGAAGAGAAATTGAAGAGGGGTCAATTCGACTAACTTTGATGTAGACACAACTCCAGAACTGGATTTTCCTGGACTTGAAAAAAAAAAAACACACACACACGCCAAAAACACACACACAAAAAAACCAAAAACATTGTTCTCTCTCTCTAACTGGTTCCTTGTCCTGAAGATACATATCTCTTCCTTGATTCCTCCAGTAAAACAGCCCTCTTCGGAGTGTGGATCACAGTGCATCTATCCTAATTCTGGGAAACTTTTTTAAAGCTACTTACTTTTTAATGGCATGTGGAGGTAGTAGGCTAAATAATACCATACATTTAGTAGGATGAAATAAACAGTTATGAGTCATGCCTTCTCTTCTAGTCAACATTTGTTGAGAGTATATTCTGTGTCATCCACTTGTTTTATTTTTTTATGTGGGGGGTGGGGGCAGTAAAGAGCGATTAACTGATCACTGCTCCCTGCTCTCCAGAAGCTCAGTGTGGTGTGGGCCAGAAAAGTAATTCTGTTAGATCAGATGATAAGAAAGATTTGGAGTGCCAATGGAGACAAGGATGCAGTTTAGTTTTGCTTCCCACCCCCTCTGCAACGTCCCTCCCACCAGAAAGTTTAAATAGAAAAAATACCTGCTGACAAAGAATGCCCAAGAGTGGACAATAAGATTAGGAAGATGGCACTGCCCATCCCAGGGTGAAGCAGGGATCTGCACCGTCATCTTTGTCGCTGGATGAGAAGATTCTGATTCAGACAGATTCAGAGCCTTGCCCGCAGGTTTCAAAAGATGGCGGGGATTTTGTTTAGAGTTCAGGCTGTGGCGCTTGCTCTCCTCTCAGGCTTCGCTTCTTCGCTTTAGTTCCCTTAGTTCCCTTTCCATTACTCTTTCTTCTTAAGTGAGACAAAGGCAAGTTGTGCACACGTGTCATCAGAAATGGTTCACTTAGAAGTGAGGTGAGCTCTTTACACTGGAAATTGCTTAGTCTTTTTCCAACTGGAAACGTGGAGGGTGACCATTTCCGTTCGATGGGATGTAACATAGAATTATAGGGGCTGATAGCTAGTGGTTAGTATGAACTTTAAATTCACATCAGTTGGAGATTCATATACAAATTCCACCACATACTAAACCACGTAATATTTGAAAGACTCAAGTTCCTCATCTGAAAATAGAAATAAAACTACCTACTTGCTGTTAAGCAGATCAAATGAGATAAGATACAAATGAAAGCAACACAAAACCTAGCATATGTGGAGGGCTCAATAAATGGCAACTATTATTATTAGCCTCAGCATTATGATAGTTACATTCTATTAATCACATTGAAGAAAGAAGTGATAAATGGAGCTACTCACAGAGCAAGTGAAATAATCTCCTTCAGTATTTTCAAGCCCATGAACTTTGTACCTACTTCACATTAGCACTAACCATTTTGAACATTTTATGGTCCATCATAGGGTACCATGGGGCATCATAATGATTGCATCACAATGTAGCACCCCTGGTGACTCACAGCATTCTGGAATTGACGCATGAGAAGGAAACCTACCCCACGTAATGTCGTCAGATACTCTACATTCTGCATGCTAAGCAGAGACAAGGAGGAACAATTTCAAGAAATTCAAGTAGAATTCAAGTAGCTACTCTTCATTATATTGAACCGTTGATGGTTCCCACACCTACTTTGAGACTAAGGGCAGCTCTGTAGGCCAATGCTCCCAGCCAGCCACTCACTTTGAAGCCTAGTATCTGGATCCTGATAATATTTTATAGGTAGAGGAGAAACAAACTCACTTTGACTCTGCTAAAAGGTGTGCTATAGAACCAAAGAATAATTACGTGTTTGTTCGTATAATCTTGAGTGTTTATAGAGAGGGCCAGGGCCGAGTAAGTATTACAGCATGGTCATTTTACTGAGTCAACCCATGAAGCCCTCAACTAAAATTAAGAAATTCTCTAACGTATAAGGAACATTTCCTATATTATTAACAAATGCATTAGCTCCATTTAGATGTCTCTAATTTTCTACTTTTCACTTTGGAGTTTATCCATGCTAAAGAATATATAATTCCTAGCTTCTTCAAAAACAGGCCTTACATGAATTTGACTGCTGGGTACCTTGACATACTAGTAAAATAAAAGTGCTTGCCCTTTAAAACCTTCATACGATGGCATTTGCAGAGCAATAACTAGCAGATGGGACCAAAAGCAGCAGACAGTTTGATACAGTAGGAACTACATAAATGTAACATACAAGTAACCGCATTTAAACACACAAGAAACAAACACTCCAGGTAGTTAATTTACTCATCAAGTACATATCAAGAACTAGATCCTCTTCTAGGCAGTGGGGATAAAATGTTGAATAAGTCATATGTGCTTGTTTTTAAGGACTTTGCATTCTATTAAGGGAAAACATATAATAAACAAAGAAAAAGTACATAAAATAATTTTAGGCATAAAATTATGAAATAAAATATGTGATCTAGAGGATTTGGGATGGTAGAAGCAGATGATAAAAGGAAATTCAAGGTAACCCCTACAGTTAAGTAGTTCACAGTTTCTCTCTAGAGGAAACAGGGCAGGATAAAATGGAGAGGATTATCCTATGGAATAATAACAATTGTGGAAAGCAGAGATACGCAAGGACGGGAATGAGAGATAGATATATGCATAGACGTGAAGAATGAGGGATGCTGAACAGATGGATGCCTTGAATGGTGGAGCCTCAAAAGTATGGAGGACTTGGGGACATTGCACAAGAATTCATTCCAGGAGCACCTGGGTGGCTCAATCCGTTGAATATCCGACTTCAGATCAGGTCATGATTTCACAGTTCGTGAGTTTGAGCCCCGCCTAAGGCTCTGTGCTGACAGCTCAGAGCCTGGAGCTGCTTCGGATTCTGTGTCTCCCTCTCTCTCTGCCCCTCCCCTGCCTGCACTCTGTCTCTCAACAGTAAACAAATGTTAGAAAAATAAAATAAAAAAAAAAAGAGAATTCATTCCACTAGTCACTCCTCAAACACCCCTCGCAGCACTGCTGACCAGAGCTCTCCAGCTCTTAACCAAAAGATAAACAGAATCACCCAAGAACCTTTTCTAAATGTACACTCCATTCTCCTCTCTTGATTTGGTAGGTTTGGTGTGGAGTGCAGGCCCGCATGGTATTATTTTAAAGAACCTTCAAGAAAACTCTGATGTGCACTTGAAATTAAGAACTACTCCACTAGGGGACACGTAGGTGAAAAAAATTCAAGGTACATTCAGAGAGAGTGTAAACTAGTGGGATGCCACAATCATGTACATGGATTTTTGCCGGAAATGTAAAGGATGGAGAAATGAATTTCAACAGGAAGCATGTTAAGTGTCATGAAGACATTTATCTCTGAGGAACTCGTGTTACAAACTTATTCAAATACAATTCCTTTAAATACAAAACTATTCTAGTGGAATAAAAATGCATCTGAATCTGTGAAAAAGAAAAAATCCACTTTGCATATAGTTTTCAGAAACCAATTTGTCACATAAATAGAATCATATCTATACCAGATTATTGTAGAATCTCACTATCTCCAGTCTGAATGTAGTAGGATCAGAAAATAGAATGTCTGTAACTATCATACACTGAATTAGGAAACATGTTAAATTTTAGTATTCTATCAATGCTTTATGAATTTAGGATTTCAGATTACTATTTGACATTTTATAATTTCAGAAATATCAAAGTCAGATGGTTGAAGTAGTCAGAGTCCTATGAAAGATTTTTATGGACTACCGATTATAGTCATTAAATAATGATATTCTTGATTTTATTAGTTATTTCAGAAAATATTTTGTATGTACTTAACCTTTCTTTAGTGCATATCTACTTTTAAATTTTTTTTTGTATTTTATTTTACAGTTTATTTACAGTTTATCCCTCCCGGTACCACACATTCAAAATTATGTGATGACCACTTTTTCCTAGTTTCTGAATGCTCCTATTTGCCCTATCATTACTAAAAAATTGACAACAATAGGGTCGCCTGGGTGGCTCAGTCAGTTAAGTGTCTGACTTCAGCTCAGGTCATGATCTTGTGGTTTGTGGGTTTAAGCTATGCATCGAGATCTGTGCTGACAGCTCAGAGCCTGGAGCCTGCTTTGGATTCTGTGTCTCCCTCTCTGTCCCTCCCCCTCCTCACTCTCTGTCTCTATCAAAAATAAACATTTAAAAAAATTTTTTAATTGACTACATTTGCATACCTCTAAAAATTTTGTGCTCCTATTATCATTAACCTATAGTTGATGTATTCTTGTTATGAATTTAGATAGTCTTTTTAAATGTCTATACAGTTTTAGTAAAGTTAGTCTATCTTATGTATAGATTTTGTTGTATTTCCCCATGAACACAATAAGCTTTTGTTTCAAGTTCAATGAGAATAGGCATTTTTAAATTTCGTAAGTAAATAAATGACTAATTTGTTGAATAAAACACTCCTGTACAGTCTGTCCTATGCAGGGATAGGTTAGATCACAAAGAAACTGGCCTTTGGATGCCATGCTTCCGGAACTTTCTGAATGTGTGTGCTGAAATTTCATGACCATAATTTAAAAAAAACTTGTAAGTTCCTATGGAAACATATGGACAAATGTAGACTCATAGAAAAAGAGTTATTCAAAATAGTTATAAATCTTGTAAACATCAAGTGCGTCCCTTAGTATTCCTACTGGAATTAATATTTTTGTCTTCAACCTGGATTTATATACTCCCAAATTATTTTGTCAGGTATGCAGAAGATGTGATTTCACTCCTAGCTTTCTTTCCTTCCATGGGAATTTCAAAAGTCATTAGTTTTGCTAACGTTTCGAGATAACAAATATTCTGAGAACATAGTTTTAGTATCAAATTGCTAGATAATTTCGGGATTCTCAAGCACTACCTTGTATGACTATAAGGAAATACTTGGCCTTTTAAAAAAAATTTCTTTTAATGTTTATTTATTTTTGAGAAAGAGAGAGAAAGAGAGAGAGAGAGAGAGAGAGAGAGAGAGAGAGAGAGAGGCAGAGAGGGAGACACAGAATCCAAAGCAGGCTCCAGCCTCTGAGCTGTCAGCACAGAGTCTGACACAGGGCTTGAACTCACAGACTACGAGATCATGACCTGACTCAAAGTCAGATGCTCAACCAGGCACCCTAGAAATACTTGGCTTTCCAACAGTACAACTGGCCAGAGCTAATCATGACATAATGATGAAGAAGTGCTCCTTACATGATAGAAAAAATAAATCAAAGGATTTTTTTAAAGAAATATGAATTTAGTCAAACAGTCCTATCTCAAAAATGGTATTTTCTAAAATTCTTACATTTATTTAAATAGAAAAAATAGAAACTTTGAAGGTATGTCTTGCCTAAAATTATGTCTTTGAAAAAAGTCATGCAGCTTGCAATTTAAAAGTTATTGCAACCATCAGATAGCTAAGGATATAAGAACTTTTACAAATTCTGTGTTAAATATTGTGTTTCTACATTTGCTCAATTTGGATATTTGAGGATACATCCATACTAATTTGTGAAATATGCTTCATTTTTATTTTTCTCACCAATATTTCAATCTGCACAAAATGATTACTTTCAATGGTATTTTCCTGGAAAAACCTAAAAGTCTAACTTTATTTCCACATTCATAGATTTTGAAGTGTAACACACACACACACACACACACAAGGGAAGAGAACAGTGTAAGAGCAAGTCTATGTTTTAAAGAATCCATTATTTTTAAGAATAAAAGAAGGAAAGAAAGGAAAGTTTTATAGACATATGTTATTAACATTTTAAAAAGTATGTGAGGGGAGCCTGGGTGGCTCAGTCAATTAGGTGTCTTACTTTGGCTCAGGTCATGATCTCATGGTTCTTGGTTTTGAGCCCCACGTCAGGCTCTGTGCTGACAGCTCAGAGCCCGGAGCCTGCTACAGATTCTGTGTCTCCCTTTCTCTCTGCCCCTCCCCCACTTGCTCTCTGTCTATCTCTCTGAAAAATAATAAACATTAGGGGCACTTGGGTGGCTCAGTCGGTTGAGCGTCTGACTTTGGGTCAGGTCATGATCTCGTGGTTCGTGGGTTTGAGCCCCACGTCAGGCTCTGTGCTGACAGCTAGCTCAGAGCCTGGAGCCTGTCTTCAGAATCTGTGTCTCCCTCTCTCTCTGACCCTCCCCTGCTCACACTGTCTCTCTCTCAAAAATAAATAAAACATTTAAAAAAATTTAAAAAAATAAAAATAAACATTAAAAATAAATAAGTAAACAAATATGTGATACCTGTTATGTAAAACATTAACAAAACAAAATAGTGTGTACAGTGTGAAACTCGTAATAATATATTCACAAATGTTTATGTATATATTATTAAAAATGTGTATATACAGATATACATGCATAGAAACATTCTGAGAGAATATATGAAGCGTTAGGAATGTTTATCTTTGGTTGAAAAAATAATTGTTTATCTGGAGTTCTAATAAATGTACAAAGATCAGGTATTCTATTTTTTAATTTTTTTAATGTTTTTTATTTTATTTTTGAAAGAGAGAGAGACAGAGCATGAGCAGGGGAAGAGCAGAGACAGAGGGAGACACAGAATCGGAAGCAGGCTCCAGGTTCTGAGCTGTCAGCACAGAACCTTATGCAAGGGCTCGAACTCATGAACCATGAGATCATGACCTGAGCCTAAGTCAGCACTCAACTTGACTGAGCCACCCAAGTGCCCCTCTTCTATTTTTTTTAAATAAAAATCCCAATCCAAGCATGACCATTTCCCAAGAAAACTGATTTGACATGATTTCTATACTCAGTTATGTCAGTTTTTCCAAGGAGGATGTCAAATTTGAAAGAAAATGATGACTTGAATGTCTGCTTTCCCTCACTCTTTTGTGCCCTAGTAAAACTCTTTTGTACCTGTACTGGATTTTAGTACAGTTCTTCCCCTTACCAACCAGGGTAAATTAAACATTTTATGGCTCTAATATCTCATTCGAAAAAAGAAGACGATAATAACAGTAACTAAATCATAGGGTTGTTGTGAGGTTTAAATGCAATGATGCATGTAAAACACTTGGAACAGTATCTAACCTTTCCTGATTACCCAAAATATCTTATGTATTACTGTCATTGTTATTGTTATTAATATTGAGACCAATGAAGAAAGTACTAGGGATTGCAATGAAAAATTTTTCAGTGCATATTGGTGGACAGAGATAAAAACAGTAAATTACTATATTGATTTACTTTAGTTTATTGAAATCTTGATTTCAGAACTTGAGGACCTCTGCTTACTGTGGCAGATAAGTCTATAAGAATTCAAAATTTGTATTTTACTTTTTAAAAAAGTTTACTTACTTTTGAGAGACAGCATAAGTGGGGGATGCACAGAGAGAGAGAGTGAAAGAGAGAATCCTATGAGAATTCCATGCTATGAGCGGGGAGCCCAGGACGGGGCTTGAACTCAGAAACTGTGAAATCATGACCTGAACCGAAATCAAGAGCCCGTTGCTTAACCAACTGAGCCACAGAAGCACTCCTGAATTCAAAAATTTTAGAACGATGAAGGCAACAAGAGTGAACTCTTATTATTTTAAGGTCTTGTTTCAAATAGCTTACACTACTGATTCTAGGAATATGACATTTCCATGGCATTTCTTGTTTTTAAACATCTAAAATCTATGTGGAATGATTCTTCCCTCTCTTTTCTTTTCTTTTTTTAGCTGTTTGATAATTTCCTACCCTGTAATGTCATCATACCATAACTTCCTATAGAATCAGGCCATTTATGCTGTAAATACATTGCTTGAAAGTGAAATTTTTTTTCACCATAAACCAACCCAATTGACACCAAAGTAAAAGAGTGGTTTTTTTTTTCAATCCAAATTACTAGGTCTGGTACTCAGACTGGCAATGTGCCCAGCTAACACATAACATTTCTCACGTTTCCTTGAAGATAATGCCACGTGACTAAGTTCTGCCAATGCGGTCTGGTGAGCTGTCAGCAGGAGTGATGTGCAGAATTTCTTGGAAGGCTTCTTGAAGGGAGCTGATGAAGGTGGGAACCACTCCTATCATCCCTCTGTCTTTACTCCTTTCCAGTTGCCTGGACTATGGATTCTTGGCTGTACCTCCAGGAGTCTTACTGGTAGACCATGAACTGACCCTGAGTCTGGAAGGCATGTGCTAGAATGATGGAAGAGAAAGAAAGAGTCCAAATCCCTGATTTGGAGCTACCACATCAGCCCTGTACTCTTCAACTTCAGACTTCTTTTATAAGCCATTTATTTTAGGTTTTCTGATGTATGCAACTGATCCCAGTATTAAATGACTTCTTAATCATTCAGCTTTTGTATTTATTATGATACTCCTTTTTGTGTCAATGGCCTCCAGCCAAAGACCACCAGGGACATGGCTAAACAAGTCAGGGTGAGGAAGAATGTGCAACATGGGGAACTGTGCATTTTTTAGTAAGAGATATTGTAGATTAAGTGTTAGAAAGGACATACAGGACTGAGCTTGTGTTAGGTAATTTGGAGGAGGGTTGAAGGAATGACAGGTTGCTCCGGATTGGCTACTGTGAGGAAGTAGGTATAATTTCATGATTGGGTATCTTAATGGATTTCTTATAGAAGTAGAGAGGCTAAAGCTGTAACTGTTAAAGAATCAGACATCACCTATAAGAGTCAAGAGAGGAGGGTGTTTGGTGAGTGTTGTGGTTTGAACAGTGTTTATGTTTTGTCTGTGTTCAAACATAATGATGGAATGGTCTTGCTTATACCATAATCCATCATGGCCACCGAGTGGTCTTGTTTGATGTTGATGTTTTATGTTCAACAAGAGAACATCAAGGCCAAGGTGATAGTCCTAGACCAGCTCCTGGATGTCAGGGGATGCTTTTCTCTTTCTCACCTGTAACTGGGCTTGGTGCAAGTTAGGGGCTCCTTTGGTGTTAGTAAAATGAAACGAATGAAAGTGCTTAGTAAACAAATCAAGAAAATCCAGTTTCACAGTTGCCAAGGTAACATCATTTTTAAATGATTTTTTTCACATAAGAAAACTGTGTAGTCATTAATTTGATTACCAAAGTTAAGTGAACCAAGACCCTTGAAAATCTACATAGAATGAGAAGTAACTATATCCAACATGGATAATTTTCAAGGATAGGAGAAGGGGTGTGTTCTCTTTTTCTGTTCATCACCATTCATTCCTAGCACAATGTTATGTATGCTGGATGTTCTCAATAAGTAATGTTATTTATTACTCTATATACTACCTGAGATAAGAACAAAAATCCATGAAGTGCTTCCTACACTTAAAAAAAACCCTCATAATTTATTATTAATTCTGAAACTATTAATTAGGGTTTGCCTTTCCTTTATAGTAAAAGTTGACCCTGCCTGGAAAGAGTGCCTTTAAGTTGTAAGTATCATCATATAATTTAGATAACATTTATTGAGAGTTTGCGCTCTAAGCACTTCATAGATTATACTTTATCTGACCTTCATAAAACCCTTTAAATAAATGTTATCATCTCCATGTAACAAATGAGGAAATCGAGGGTTCAAATAACTTTCTGGGGTTCACGTGTTTATTTCATAGAGGTGGAATCCAAGCCTAGGTCTCTTGGACCCACAGCCCATGCATTTAATCACCATTACATATAATGTCTAGCATAGCATTAGGCATATAGTAGGTGCTTATCAAACATTTTTAAAATGGAAACTGATTGCTTGATAAACTCAAATGCTGATGATACCATAGTGTAGAAGAACGCAGAAATAAATTGACCTCTGAGTTTATAATAACCAATAGAGCAGATATATGATGTGAATAGAGAAGATGTAAAATACGTGTATATGTGAAATAAGTCTAAAAGATCAAAATGGCTCATAGACCTACAAGACATTGACTGTTTTAATAAAATCAAAGGACAAATGTGCCAATAAAAAAGGAGATTTAAGAAGGCTAAGGTTGGCGCTGTCCATCCAAGCACATTTCCAGGAGATATCTTCTTGGGCTCAAAGAGCCCCTCTCTTTTATTATGGTAGCTGATATACCATTATTGAAAAAGTATATATATCCAACTCACTCATTTAATCTCACCTTCATGCTTTTGCAACTTCCTAATTAGAATTTGTCCTTCTTACTAGTTATCCAAAGTCTCTGCAGGCTGGAAAAATTCCACAACCAGCCGCAACAACAGCTATAATTCTTACAGTAAATTACTAAATTGACATATGGATCTCCATCTCACTGTGCAAGTTTGGTCAGACCACCTCTGAAAGTCAGATTTATCCTTCAAGAATGCCCACAATAGTGTCCTGAACCTACAAATTATTCATGCACCCATTCAACTCCTCTTACCTATTAAGTGTTACTTTGTAGTACATATTATTATATGTTGCCTATTATATCCCAGGCACTGTGAGAGGCCTAGGGATCCAAAAATGAACAGGAAAATTCCTTCAAACAGCTTACAGTACAGAAGCAGATATGGATGAGAAGTAGATAATTTGAACGCACCGTGACAAGGTGACATGAGGAAGTGACTAAGGAAGTGACATGGTACCTTGAGACCTACATAGTGTGGGAATGTAGCCTAGACTTGGGAGATTCAGGAAGACTTAGTGGGAGAAATGACACCTGGGAAGGATGAGTTGGACTGGTTAGGTGACAAGTAGGTGATTGTGTATGTGAGTTTATTGTGGGAGTGGGGGTGAGGGTGAGGAGAATGGTAGTGTTCCAGGCAAGGGAACAGCATTTACAAAGGCCCGAATCTACCCGGGAGCTGGGGACTAGCCGCTGACAGAGCCCTGTCTACGAGCTGGCCAGACCATTGTCAGCAGTCTTAAAGTTATAATGAAATAGATCTAACTCTTAAGACATATGATGGCTCATTTTTTAAGAGTTTATTTCTTCATTTTTCAGTGAGAAAGAGCAGGCGCGAGGAAGTGGCAGAGGGAGACAGAGAATCCTAAGCAGGCTTGGCACTGTTAGCACAGAGTTGGATGCAGGGCTCAAACTTACGAACCCTGAGATCATGACCTGAGCCAAAACCCAGAGTCAGATGCTCAACTGACTGAGCCACCCCAGGCACCCCTATGATGGCTCATTCTTACAGCAACGAATACATTTCCTCTGTGACCCCTTTTCTTTGTTACAAGCCACATAAACAGACAGGAAACCATTCAGTAGTGCACTTCTGGACTTGATCCTTGATGACATCATCTTGCTTTGTTTCCTCATGTTGTGAGAAAGACTGCTACCTACCAAGAACGGTTGCTGTGGCACTTCTATTACACATGAGTCATTCCGGAGACCTTAACGCATGTAGCACCTTTCATGCATTTAAGAGCTCTCAATACGTGTACTGTTTGCAAATGACACGCAGTTCAGGGATTCAGCGCCCGCGGTTGGAAGCCTCTAATATTATTCTGTAAAATTTTGTAGGAGGAATCAAAGAATGACTTTAACAGTGTAAGCTGAAGATAACATTCCTAAGGATCCCAACATGAAAAGGGCAAATTTTAGAATAGAATGATAATGGGAATAGTACAGAATAATAAAGAATGTTGATATAGCCTGCATATGAAGGCTTAGGGGCGCGCTATCCTGGGTTGATCTGCCTTCTGCTCAATGCAGGAATGCAGGTGTAGGGTAGGACAGTGAGGATGGCAGCCCCTAAATCATTAACATGCCTTAGAGCCGCCTAATAATAACCAGGTTTTTGTTCTAAGGACACTTTTTCCCCTTTGACTTCTTATACACTAAAGATGTCCAAAATAGGTCTTGGAAAAAATCAAACTCAAAATGCTTTGCTTATGAAAGAAAAAAGATTTTTTTTTTTTAAAGTTTATTTATTTATTTTGAGAGAGACAGAGACAGTGCGAGGCAGGGAAGGGCACCGAGACAGAGAGAGAATCCCAAGCAGTTTCCTTGCTGCCAGTACAGTGCTCAACCCACAAAGCTGCGAGATCATAACCTGAGCCAAAACCAAGGGTTGGACACTCAACCGACTGAGCCACCCAGGTGCCCTGAAAGAAAAAAATCTTTTAATAAATATAAAACCCAACACTCATGGAACTGAGCCTCCTTAAGTTCTTTTTTGGAATGTCGGGGAATATAAATCACTGACTAAACCACAGAATTTTTTTACAGAATGTTTTTTTAAATTTTATTATTATTATTTTTTGACGGAGGAAGAGAGAGAGCGTGCGCGTGAGTGGGGGAGGGGAGGGGCGGGGGGGGGGGGGGAGGCACAGAATCCGAAGCAGGCTCCAGGATCTAGTTTCTGAGCTGTCAGCTCAGAGCCTGATGTGGGACTCGAACCCACGAACTCCGAAATCATGACCTGAACCGAAGTTGGATGCCTAACCCACTGAACTACGCTGGCGTCCCTAAACCACAGAAATTTTAACACGTTGTTGTATTCATTTATTCTTAAATTTGTAGATTAATCATTAGACATGATTAATGAATCAAGGGTAAAAATGTACACAAAATAACTCTTAACGACCTTCTGCCTCCCCTACCACTTCCCACCGTGCCGTTGCTCAGATGCAATCCCTGGTATCCATTTGCTTTCTTCCTGGTTCTTCTAATGGTTACTATAACTTTATATAATATAGTTGTAGCTCTACTCTTGACTTATTCTGTTTTACACATTATTGAGTTTTACCAGAGAAGGAAGAGAAATATAATAACTGACACTACCTCTCAGTTTCATTTGGTTCCCATATTTTGTAAGTTATAATTGTATTTTTTTATTTGGTTGCCTTTATGACTTTAAACAAGATATTTAAAACATGACTTTGGATTTATTGACTTCATATAGAAAACACTGACTCCTAAGTAAAATAGAAATAAGTTTACTTTACTCTTTTTACTTTTTAAAAAAATTTTTTTAAAGTTTTTACTTATTCATTTTGAGAGAGCCTGACACGGGGCTTGAACTCGTGAACCGTGAGATCATGACCTGAGTGAAAAATCGAGAGTCAGATGCTTAATCGACTGAGCCACGCAGGTGTCTCTATTCTTTTTACTTCTTTACTCTTCATTTCTTCACTTCATAATCTCTTTCCAATGGTTAGTTTATTACATTAATCTTACCCTATTTTGTAACTTCAGCCTCCTATTCTATTACTATAATTAATGTCATTTTGCTTTTTATATAGATGATTTAAAAATTGAAAATTAATACATAGTATTTGCAACATTATAGAATCAAGCAAAATATT
This sequence comes from Cryptoprocta ferox, assembly GCA_028646485.1. Taxonomy (NCBI): domain Eukaryota; kingdom Metazoa; phylum Chordata; class Mammalia; order Carnivora; family Eupleridae; genus Cryptoprocta; species Cryptoprocta ferox. The sequence goes on from CM053567.1 coordinate 135,093,077, forward strand.
GCATCTGTGGAGAAAGAGGTCATTTAAATTCTACTGCTTAGAGAAGAATCTTCCAGGCATCTTTGTCTTTCAGTCTATCTCAGTGTCTTTCTGTTTAATTGCCTTCGCTTCTTGTGGGTCGTATTCCCTGCCTCTCTTCCTTCTACCACATGGCATTCTCTTCCATGTTCTTTTGTTTTGTTTTGTTTTCCTGGAGTATCTCCTCAAATAAACTTTTTGACATAGGGCGTGTGAACTGTTAGCTGTCCGGGTTCTTACACATCTTAAAACATATTTTCTTTTACATTTGTTTGATTGCTGGCTGTGTATCAAATGCTACTTTCAAATAATTCTACCCAGAACATTATAGTCACTGCCTCGTTGCCTTCTAACACTCAGTGTTGCTGCTGAGAAGTCCAACATCATCACTGTGATTCTCCTTCTAGCCACCTTTCATTTATCTCTGTGAAAGCTTTGAGGATTTTTTCATATGGCATGAGGTTATGAATTTTAGATATTGTTTTTAAATCAAATAAAAGATCGACATTCTATTTTCATATGAATTGTTAACACTTTCAAGTGTAAGTAAATTAAGCTTGCCAGCTGTAAATAATTTTAAGTGATATTTTAGTGCAATAAATAATAAAGTTTAATAATGCAGATGATGAAATGCAGATGGATAGAAATAAAATTTCTTGATGTATCTTTAAATGGGGAATGTGTAGGATACATTTTTCCATTTTTATTATCAAATATTCTGTAGAAACAAAAGCATATTTATAACGTGTATGTAATTATTTAAATGACTTGTTAAAAAAGAAAGAACACTTGGATATCCATTTGCTAGCTTTAGTATAATTGATTGTCACCTGTATGATGTTAGTAAATCACTTTAGATTCCTGATTAGACATAATGATTTTTCCCCCAAATGATTGTTATTTAAACCACTTACTGGCACATTTATTGTTTTCTTCTACACGTTTCTTAATGCATTTCCATCACAGAGCTTTAATTGACTTCAAAAGGAATTCCGCATAAGGAGGAACCGTGTGGGATACAAAGAAAGAGCCAGACTTGTCTTTCTGTAAACATGCCATGAACTGCGTCTGAGTCATAACCGTGTGTTGATTGTTTACTTTCCCTGTTGTCAGCACTATAGAGCTAACACCAACGACTTGGAAATGAGTTACAGGCTATTCTTAGTTTATTACAACCAGCTCTTGATAACTTGGAGACTCATTATGTGCTCTGTGAACTGGTTTCTCTTCCCTACTGTAGCCTGGAATATGGCCTTGTCATGGAGCATTAGATCCTTTAAAACCAAAACTTTTATCACAATTTCAAAGTATGAATAAGGGGAATGAGAAAAGATAAAATTCAGGCTGCAGGTCTGATAGTTACTTAAACTCAGGTTAAAAGATTTGACCAATCCTCAGTGGGGATAGAATTGTCTGATCTCTTAAAATTCTATATGATTAGAGAGGAAGCTTAAGCTTTTGGCTATAGTGTTGATGGAGAAGATTTTAAAGATACCTTGATTCTTAATGGATCTAATAATCTTAGAAAGGCTTATATTCTTTATTCTTCTTTAATATATACATTTATATAAATAATACAGAATATCACTAATCATCAAGGAAACGCAAATCAAAGCCTTGATGGGATATCATCTTATACCTATTATAATGGCAATTATCAAAACCACAGGAGATAACTACTGATAGCAAGGTTATGGAGAAAAAGGAGCCCATGTGCACTGATATTGGGAATGTAAACTGGTGCAGCCACTATGGAAAACAGTATGGAAACTTCTCAAAAATTAAAAATAGACCTACCATATGACCCAACAACCCCACTCTTAAATGTGTATCCAAAAGAAATGATATCACCATCCTGAAAGATATCTGCACCCCCTACACTTACTGCAGCGCAATAGCCAAGACATAAAAACAACCTAAGGGTCCACTGATGAATAAATAGAAAAATAAAATATGAAATATATATAGGTATACTAAATATACACTCTATGGAATATTACACAGCCATAGAAAAGAAGAAAAACCTGCCATTTTGCAAATGGCAACATGGATCGATCTCGAAGGCATTATGCCGAGTAGAATAAGTCAGACAGAAAAGACAAATGCTGTATGATTTCACTTATATGTGGAATCTAAAAAAAAAAAAAAAAAAAAGAACTCAGAAACAGAGTAGAAGGGTAGTTGCTGAAAATTGGGGAGATGGGGAAATGGGAAGATATAGGTCAAAGGGTACAAACTTTCAGTTATAAGATGAATAAGTTCTAGAGATCTAATGCCCAGCATGGTTAAAAAGTAAAAATGAAATACAGAATAATGGAATACATATCAAATAAGGTGAGCATTACTGAGTGTGGGTTAAGAGTCTGGCTTTTGGAGTGGCAGTTTGTTTTAGAATGTTGGTATTTTTACTTACTACATCTATAACGTGGAAAGTTATTTAATCTTTGTCTCAAGTTATTTGTCTGCAAAGTGATTATTGTTATTGTTCCTCAGTCAATTAGTGTGAAAGTTAACTAAAATAACCCATGTAAGGCATAGGCTAATTGTAAGCACTCGAACATTACTTTTTTTCCTTAGATGCTTTCTTCGTCTTTTGCAAAGAGTATTTTCTTATTCTTTGACTATAAATCCTTCTCAGCCTTCACTTAGACACTAATTCCTCTAAGGAAACCTTCTATGACTTTGCCCCCTCAACTTCAGATTACACGTACAGATATATATATCTAAGGCACCCTGTATTTCACCTACCATGTACCATGTTGCAGTTTTCTGTGATTTTCATTTGTTCCTAATTGCACTGAGATCTTAATGAGTACAGAAGTAATAGCAACTTGATTGAAACTTAAAGACAGGACTCCTTATTTTCCCAGGGCTTAGAACACTGCCTAGAAAATAAAAACGCTAAAAATTTTCTATGTCATTTATTAAGAATTTTTTTCATGCACACTTAATATAGTCAATTGATTTTTCCACCAAGGTGCCAAATCAATTCAAGGGGGAAAGGAAAGTCTTTTTTGAGAAGTTTTGCTGCAATAAGTAGATATCCATATGGAAATAAAAATGAACTATAATTCTTTCTTACTTCACGCATAAAGGTAGGTCTATATTCATTATAGACCTAAATATAAAATGCAGAACCTTAAAACTTCTTGAATTGCTCTGTCTAGTATAGTAGTCACTAACATATATATGTCTATTTAAATTTTTAAAAATTTTAAAATCAGTTCCTCAGTCATACTAGGCACAATTTTTTGTTCCTCACCCTTTTTTTTTTAATTTAAGTATAGTTGGCACACAATGTTCTTTAATTTCAGGTGTACAGCATAGTTATTTGACAAGTCTACATGTCATGCTCTGCTCACCACAAGTGTAGCTATGATCAGTCACCATTCAATGCTATTACGATACCATTGACTGTATTTCATATGAGCTATCTTTTATTCCCATGACTTATTCATTCCATAACTGGAGGCGTTGTATCTCCCACTTCCCTTCATCCATTTTGCCCACACCCCTTCCCTTTCCCCTAGTAAATATCTAGGTATATTTAAAGTGCTTACTAGCTAGATAGGCCACCGTATTGAATAGTGCACTTATGGAAGAACGTTCAATGAAAGAGTTCTATTTAAATTGCACTGTTCTAAAAGAAAGCACGTGAAAATATCTTAAAGATCTTGGCATAGGCAAAGATATTCTGGATAGAACACAAAAACAGTAAGCCATAAAAGAAAAAAAATAATACTTTAGGCCTGTTCAAAATTTCTAAGTCTCAAAAGTCACCATTAAGAAAATGAGTAAAGAAGCCACGGACTAGAAAAATATATTTATGATACCTATATCTGACAAAGAATTTGTATCTAGACTACATAAAAATTCAATCGAACAGACAATATAAAAATGAACAGCTCAACAAAATAATGAATATTGAAAACACATTGCACAGAGAATGAATGAGGAATATGTGACTGAAAAGGCACTCAATATCATTAGTTGTCAAAGAGATGAAAATTAAAACCACAATGAGACTATTTCATACCCCTGAGATAGGCTAAAGTTGAAAAGACTGGCAACACAAAGTTTTGGCAATGATGGGGACCAACAAGATCTCTCCTACATTGCTGTGGGGGGCGGGCTATAAAATGGGGCAGCTACTATGGAGAACTGTTTGCCAGTTTCTAATAAAGGCAAACACACATCTAACTTATGACTCAGCAATTCTACTGCTATGTATTTACTGAAGAGAATCCCAATAACTGTTCATAGCAGCCATCTTTATGATTGACCCACACTAGCAAGAGCCTAAGGTTCATCAACAGAAGAAGATAAACAGTTAAACAATGTGTGGTATATTTGTATGGTGGAAGGGTACATACAATACCGTGGCTGAACCTCCAAAGCTTTTTGTTAAGTAAGCGCAGCCAGACATAAAGGTTTTAAATATATGAGGTCCAAGAACAGGCAAATACATGAGTTTCAAATATATGAGGTCCAAGAACAGGCGAAATTAATCTTATAGGGTCATAATTCAGAAAGTGAATGCTTTAGGGGCAGAGGAAGGGATGAATTGATTGGAAAGGGGACTAAGGCATTTTCTAGGGTAATGAAAATATTTTACATCTGGTTTTGGGTGGCAGTTACATGATTATATTGTCCACATCAAAACTCATCAAACTGGGGTCAGCAGTGCAAAGTAAGACTCCAGAAGGATATGTAAGAAGGGCACAGATTCAGGGTCTCAGTAGGATGAAACAGATAAAGTTCTAACTGCTGGAACTATATAGGCACACGGCCAACCCAACCAGGGAGAGCTAGAGGAGGCATCAATCAGAGAAGAACCAGCTCCAAACATGGTTCCATGTTAAACCACCATATAGGTGGCTAAGGACACTGTAAATCCTCTCTACCTCACTACAAACACGACTGATTCTAGCATATGGTACAGGGCAGGGGTGGTACGGAGAGTGACTGTGAGAACAAAGTTCTGACCAGTTACAGTGGGACTCTAAGCTTAGATCTCACACTAAAATGGCCAGTTTCGCTGGATGTCACCGCCCAGTTTAGGTAATAGTCCTCCTGCCCCACCTCTTTGTTTCTTGAGGGCTGATTTAGGGGTGGTGGTGGGGTTACTCCACTTCCTTCCAAAGTTTTTCACTTACAAGTGAGCTTCCGAAACTTTTCTTCTCTTATCTCATCCTTTCCACATCCACACCCCAGCTTCTCCCTAACCTTATTCAAAGATAAAAGTATTTCCTATAAAAGTTACAGAGACAGCAAAAACATCTCCTGTTAAAGGCTGTTCAACAAAAACGATGAAAACCAAATTGGAGCCAGACATTGCGTGAAAGGAAAGTGATATCTGTGGTAAGAGAAAAACACAAAATCTAGGTCTATGTTGAGCTAGATATTTTGGTGCAAGATGTACATAGAGGAAAGGTATTTCTGTTTGGTCTCATTTTCTACAATGGTAGATATAGATAGACGTCTATATACAGCAGGCCAACAAGATTATAAAAAAAAAAATGACAGAGTCCTGGTGCCCAGAGGCTTACTATAGTTTTTCCCTTCTATCCCTTCCTTCCTCCCTCTCCTCCTCCTTTTCCTTCTTCCTTTGCTTCTTCCTTTTCCTCTTCCTTTCCACTCCTTTGCAATAGTAAATTAAGTCAAAGGCACAGTGGAAATGAGAGCTTAGGGAGAGGGGCACCTTCATGAAGAGGCAGAAAGAGTAAATGATCAATGTTTTCCTCCATGTTTTAAGGAATTGTATTGCTACAAGCCATCATAGTTAGATACTGTATAATGTGGAGTAAGGAGGGGACAATGGTAACAGAGTTGGCTTCCCTTTTCACACATCATTGCCCTCCTAGAGCATCATGGTATAGCAGAAAACATTAGCTTTGGGGGGGAAAACTAGCTTTAGTTATAAGTTATATGATTCAAACAGGCTTTTCAAAACTCTTTTAATCTCAGTGGCTCATCTGATAAATGGAGATGACAAGGAGCATATCATAGGATTGTTTTGAGAGCTGTGATTGCAACTGATCCATGGTAGACACAGCAAAGGTCGGTTACCTTACGTGTACGGCACCTTCAGACAATTTATGTCTTTCGGTTCTCCCCCACATAGCCATTGTCTTCCTCATATTCAACAATGAAGTAGGGCAGATGTAAGATGACTCTTGGTAATAGAAATAAAAAACATTTATGTTTATAAAGTATGTCACAGTGTACAGGTGTTTTCACATGCCTAAATTAAGAGGATCTGGGGAAAGGAAATGAGTGAGCACATAAAAGAGAATCCTCAGACAGATTCACCTTCTGGGTAATCTGTGTGCTGTACTCTCCCAGGATTTCCTATTTTTGTTTGCTTCCGCTTTCAAGGGACTAGTCAGAGTTGCAAACATTTAAGCTTTATTCATTGCTTTCAGTGAAATTATTTTATCAGTATAATATATCATATATTGTTTCATTCATTCATTATTTAATAAATATCTATTTAAAAGCATGTGCCAGATGTAGACATTGAGATGAGCAGTGAACTAGACATATGAGGTCTCTGCTCTTAGTATAATGTTGGGACACAGACAATAAACCAGTATAAGTAAAGACAATACTTCCAAACTTTGAAGAAAAATGAAATGAGTTTTAGAGAGGGCTGCAGTGACCGTGGCTACTACATGTTGAAAGGGTTTGGGAAATTCTTTTTAGTATGCATTTGAGCTTGGATGAATGATGAAGAAATAACTATGCAAAGATTTAGGAGGATGTTGTTCAAGGTAGAAGAAATAGCAGGCATGAAGCCCTCTGAGGCTAGAATTGCATTAAGGAAAAACATACCCCCTTAGGAGCCCTTAAGAACAATGATATCGTGAGACCAATAATTGCATGGAATTGTGTCATCCGTGAAAAAGGGAGAGTTACAAACGTACATACCCAGCCACTCAGGTTCAAATGAATAGAATGGGCTACAATCCTTTCAGTATCCAAATTAATCATCTATGATCACATCACATCCCCAAGAAGAACCACGTTCATGTGTTGCCAGAAGAGACTTGGTGAATGACTTAATATAAGAGGTGTATTAAATTTTATTCTTTGATGTTTCCTACCATTTGAGGAAGTGTTCAGAGGAAGGTAGGAATGGGAGAATTTTGTTCACGTACCCTCCTCTGCTTTCACCCCCCCCCCCTTCCTTTCTTCCTCTCTACAGAGGCAGCTGTGACATCTTGCACGGACAAGGAAATGATGTATACCTCCCACCACCCACTTAGAAATACTTTGGTGCCATTGGTCATGATTGTTATTCTCTCATCCCCACCCCCATTTCTAGCCCTGTCTACCCACATGAGAACATGGAAACTCACTTTGAAAATGTGATCTAAGGGGTCCCCAAAGCTAACCTTGCTTATCCTTGGATGGTTCATTGTCTTCTGTGCTCAATTGCTTTTGGCCACAAATATAAAACGTTATAGTTTTTTTAGAATTTTTAAAAAATATATTGTCTCAAAAAATATATTATAGAACTACTTAATTGTTGGGAGCCATTTCTGAACTCACTAAGTTGAGACTACTCCTTGTGAGGTTAAGGCAAGTTTGCAAGGCCTCCTGCCATCAGATGGTGACTGATATATTTTTGCCTGAGCACCGACCCCCCATGGCACCTTGTTGATTGGTATTGGGAGTGACTTGTCCCCTTATTCTGGCCCTAAAATATGCTGATTGCACCTTGTGAAGGAACTTAATTATAGGAATTTCTTCTTTTGTGATTATAGAAGCAAATATTGCATTTCCTGAGAAACCTGTTTTTCTTCCCCTCAAGAAAACAGGCTATTGATCACTACTCACAAAGAACTAACTTTTGCCTTTACTATGCTAAAAACATTGTCTTGTATTTGACTGCTGAAGATACCTTCGAAGCTTCTTCATATGATAAGCATCTAAATCATCTACATCAATCACTATAGATAGAGATTATGCATGAGTCTTCTACCAATTTATGTTCTGGAAAATTTTACATACCAGAGAAATTTGTCATCAGAAATCATTGCCTAAGGCAAATGCCACTTCTGTGGTGTGCCCATACATTTTAACCATAAATAAAGCTGACTCTCAGTCAGTGCAGCGATGCCTGCCTGGTGATCAGAAAGAAACTCATGGCTCTCTCATCCCTCCCTCCCTTTCACCGACAGCGTCCATCCTTCAGGGAACCGTGTACCTGCTGGAGCTGGACTCCGGCACTTAATATCAGGAAATGGCCTTTATTTTTTTCAGTAACTACATTAGTCTCCAGTTGTTACATGTTGAAGGGGGGGCATTTATTACCTGAGATGGCCAAGTAGCATTGTTTTACACAGGTGTACCCCATTTGGGCAAACAGGATCTGTGAACATCTTTATCTATAAAAGAGATAAATGATGGTGGGTGGACAGGAATACCTACTTTATTTTCTGTATTTTAAGCATTCTTTGGAGAACTATTATCAGCAGCAAAGATGTCATCATGAGTTTAAAATAAATTTGGTTCAGTAACAAATGTTAAGGACATCTCTAGCACAAAGGGTATTAAACTTGCTGGGTGTAGCATGAGCTGGGGATAAGATAAACAGTTGGGAAAAGGATGTGATATCACTCATCTCTTTAGGAAAGCATTTCTGTGTCTTAGAGCTGCAGGCGGAGGAAATGGGAAGGCGGGAGAACATGGATGGCTTCCAGAGGAGATGATGGGTCATGGAGCATGAATGAGTCAACGGGCATCAGAGGGCGTGCAGTGAGGGGTTGGGGAAGAGGGAAGAAAGGAAGCAGTGGGGCCTTTGAATGCCCTCACTCCCACACCCATGTGGTGGTGCATGAACAGTCCTCCGTGTCCTGAGAGAGTGACTGGATTCCCCCAGCAACCAAATCACTGCCAGAAACTCACTTGGCTCTGGGGGAGGGTCTGACATACCGCAGTTGTGGGGAGGTGCTGAAGATACAAGAATCGCTGTCATAGAAGAGCATTGTGTATTGTCAGCATGGCAGTCTTCTATTCAGAAAAGTTGGAAAGGAGATGAGAGATCATTTCCTTTCTTTTTTTCTTTTTCTAGATAGTGCAAAGATTTTGAAAGAGTGGACAGTATGGCTGGGGAGTGAAGGGCTCAGAGACACAGCTATTTACCAAGTAGTTCAAAAGCACTGAATATTTGAGTGACTAATATGATGGTATAAATACTTGCTAGATGAATGTAAATTCTGATGAGAAGACAGTTTCCAGATGTTCCCTCCCTCTTGAAAACGCAAATCAATGGTTCTGGCATATTTTTCTATGTTTTAGTTCAATCAACAAATCTGAGTGTACTTCCTTGATCAGCCATCAGATGTTAATTTTGATAATAGAAAAGATTTTTCTATATTCTATATTTTATCTATATTCAAAATCGAATTGTTATCAGACGGCTTTTAGAGGCCCAAATCTAGATTCCATTCATGTATGGAAACGATGTTTTAACATATATATGCATTTGGAATAACCCAAGGCCATTATACATGAAGATTTGGGAAGAACTAATTTAGCACAGCCTTTCCAAGCTTTTTTGAAAGCTTTCCAAGTTTTTTGAAAGGTAATCAGAATGGCAAATAAACTTTGAAGATCATAAATCATAAAAAAGTACTACTAGGCAAGATTGATTTTTTTTCTTTCATTGATGAAAACAGGAGAAGAAACTAACTTGGATACAATTCAACCCAGCCAGCATGTCTAGATGGAGTGGTGGTCCTAACTCTCTGAAATAGAGCAAGCACATTAAGTTGCTCTCCAGCACTGAGGTGGAAATGATTCCTACCCTCCTAAAAGCCCCTTGGTGATTAAGGGCCATATTTCCCAGGGGCAACAAGAACTTGTGATTCTGATCAACAAGACTGACTCTGTCCATTGGGTGGCTTGGAATTTCCTAGGTTTTGGAATGAATAGAAAAAGAAATACAAGAGAACTTGGAGAACTTTCTGTCTTGGAAAATTACGGGCAGAATTCAGGCTTCTCTTCATGTGTTTTCCCCCCACCCCCCAAAAAAGGTGATTTAAAAAAATCTATTGCCCTATTCTATTAAAAAGAATTTGAGCCTGGGTGGCTCAGTCAGTGGAGCGTCAGACTTTGGCTCAGGTCATGTTCTCGCATTTTGTGAGTTGGAGCTTCAAACTGGGCTTGCTGCTGTCAGCTAAGAGCCCACTTTGGACTCTCTGCCTCCCACTCCTACCCCGCTCACTCTCTCTCTTAAAAAAAAAAAAACAGTTTACAAAATCTATTGCCAGATAAATAGACAATTATTTTTAAAATCAGGCTTGGGTCACCAGTGAGTGGCATGACTGAATCTTTGTGTTCTTGCTTTTATTTCAGCTGTCTCATTAATTCTTCCTTGTCTTCTTCCTCCTTCCTTCTTCTTTATTCCAATCTCCTCCCCTCCATCCTTCCCCTCCCCTCTCCCAGGTCCCCTCCCTTTTTTCTACACACTTTCTTTCAATATCTCATCCTCTGCTCCCTCTCCCTCTCTCCGTCTCTTCCCCCTCAGTCCCTTTCTGGTCTAACTCCAGCCACACAACCTTCCTTAATCCTTTCCATTCCCTTTCAATGCTTCAGCGCATATAACCAAGCAAGTGTTGGAAATTTGTCTCAGGGAGTTTTGTGGAGATAGGAATTGAGGGTGTACAAGAAAGATTTTATGATGTGGATATTGTAAAAGGTTCAAAGTGGTGAAATATTCTCGACAGTTAAGGTCATTAGAACAAAGCGTATAAAATCACTTGAGATATATAAATCACTTTTGTATGTAAAAGCAAGAAAATAAAGTACATTAAAATCACTTCTTGAAGAGAGGAAATGTAAAGAAAACTGGTGGCATTTAGTTAGTTGTTTTATAGTACCCTAGAGGCCTCTGTATATCATCTGTGTGAAGTATTTTCATTTTCCAGCAGAGACATATGGGGAAAGGAACATCATTTCTGTGAATATCTACTTCTATACCTCAGGCTGGTAGCATACACACCTGATATTTTCCCCAAGTTCTTCTTCTTTTTTTTTTTTTTTTATCATATCTTGTTCATCATATTTACTTTTCCATCAATAAAAATTCTTTGAATTTAGGGGTGCCTGGGTGGCCCAGTAGATTAAGTATTCGACTCCTTGTTTCGGCTCAGGTTGTGACCTCAGGGTTCATAAGTTCAAGCCCTGCATTAGGCTCTGTGCTGGCAGTATAAAACAGGGAGATTCTCTCTCTCTCTCTCTCTCTCTCTCTCTCTCTGTCCCTCCCTCATGCGCGCACTCTCTCTCTCTCTCTCAAAATAAATAAATAAACTTTAAAAAACTTCTTTGAATTTGTGTAACACTTCATAGTACAAAAATCTTAAAGTTCTTTATGGGAATTTCTTAGCGTTTATGCACTTTTAACTAAGCAAATGGAAACTGCTTAACTCATATGCCATTTACAGTAATTAAATCTTATGTAACCACATGAAATAAATTAGTGGGCAAAATTAAAATATGATCTTAGTCTCTTTCCAATTAATGTTCTATCTTTTTAACACGGCTTCTTCTGAAGTAGTTTGGAAAGAAACTCAGCGTTTGGAAAGAAACAAAAAATGTTTGGAAAGAAACTAAAAAGACTGATTTCACTGTCATACCCATATAGCTACCAGAGTGATCTATAAAGTCATAAATGGGAGTATGTTATTTCTATGGCCAGGAGTTCTTTCCATAGGAGGAAAAGTCAAAACACAAATTCCCAACAACTTCACAGCCAAAAGTTCCTGTGTGATTGGACTCTGTCTGCCTGTCTACACTAGGGTGGTCACCATGTACCATTGTTTATACCTAATTGTTTTAAAGTAATAAGAATGCAGTGTTTTGCTCTCAGAAAGATTATTTGGTAATAAATTAGGTAGGGTAGTCGCTCAGCTCTGACCCATTTCTTTGCCCCTTCTACTCTGTCACTGTATTTTAGTTAACACTGGCCATCTAAAGATAAAGATAAAAATAAAGTTTCAGGAGGAAGCTAAACTCTTTCACATCTTAGGATCACCGTCCAAATCATCTCTCCTTCTGCCTGAAACACATTTCTCCCTCTCTTCATGTGGTGAACACTTAGGCCTCTTTCAAATCTGCTTCTGCACACCACAGTCTAAACCTGTTACTTTTATTCATTACACCGTTCTTTGCAAATGGCATGATTTGTAATGATATAGATGCCTATGTATTTATTTCTTTAATATTTGTCATCCCCACAGGACTTTGAAGCAAAGCAGGATTCAGTTAGTTCTCACTACCGTGGTCTGTAAGAGTTGCTGTCGGATCTGGTGTTTTCACCAGGCATACCCAGGGCCTACCACAACGTCTGGAACATAGTAGCCACTCAATATATTTGTACAATAAATAAAAGAATGACAAAGTTATACCATAGTCTCCTGAAGTCAATTTGCATGAATTCAGTTAAAATCAGCCTATATTGAATTCTTACTTAGTGTAAGGCATGGACAGAGTAGCTCAGGAACCATCAGCACTGGCATCAGCTAGTGTTCGAAAGGAAGGCTAAATCTTAGGTCCTAGCCTACTAAATCACAAACTGTTACATAACATAATACCCAGGCAATTCCAAATGCACATTAAATCCTAAATGCGCTTACTTAGTCCACATTTATGTAATAAACCTGGAAAAATAAGAGGCCACATGACTACTTATATTCTTTTCACTTTCAAGCAACATTCATGACTTACCAAATAGTCTAATTCCTATTTTAAATATGGGTGAAATCTTCGCTAATTATTCTAAACTTCTTAAATGCCACCTCTTATCTTTCTTGTAAATCGCATAACAAAATAGGTAATTCTGTTAGAAAGTTTCTGATTTCTTGTCTTGGCATGTTGTTTTAATCCAAGCAAGAATAATCAGATTTGGGATCTAATCTAAAATAAAGGTACACAGAGTATTGAAATTTTAGAATGGCTTTAGCATAAGTACAATTGTCTCCCATGAAAAGATTAGTGATTAAAGGTAAAATCATAGTGATACATAATAAATTCATTCACATTGGTGACTCACATGTCAATTATGTTATGTCTTCAAAGGCCCAGTGGACTCTCACACAAAAAGAATTTTTGCCTTTTACTTATTTCAACAGAGGCCATTGATTTCCTGTTAATCAAGGTTTTAAAACATCAACTAAGGTTTACTTTAGAATAAACAAGGACAATTTAAGAGGAGCCAGGCTGATATCCAGAATGCCAGGGGTGATCAAATGAACTTTGATTCAAAGCAAATAATGTTATAAATTCCATAGCTGATCTGGCATTCTCATTGACTTGGGAGCCTTCTTTATCAGCATGAATTGCATAAAGAGGGCAGAGAGAGCAAACTCATTTGTTCATGCCACGGCATGTTTAAGTTCAGCATTTAACATGCCAGGGAGCTTCCAAATACAAATCTTGCATAGTAGGCAAATCTTAATATATATAGTTAATATATATAGTTGTGCTCCTTAAAATTTTTTGACTCATAATATTGTAAAAATAAAGTGCAAATTTGTCTTTTAAGGCCCCAAATCCAAAACCTAAAAATACAAAGGCCATACATGAATTTCTAAGGTGAATATTTGATTGCAGTGGATACAGATCGAGTAGGATGTCCTAGCTTCCTTCCATTAGATTCTGTGACTACTTACATGATCAGAGAACTAAGTTTCAATGAATGTGAATTCAGGGTACTCCGCAAGAATACAAGTGTCCCAGGCTCTGGAAAGGAGCAAGAGACCTGTGGAGGTGCTGTTATTGTTGCGGCAGCACCGTCTAGAGGTTAAAGCACAGGCTATGGTGTCAATAGGACTGGACTCAAATCTTGGTGCCCATCATTTGTACTAAGCATCCTCTCCAAGTGAACAATACCAAGGACCTCAGAAAGATTTTAAAGGATTAAATCAAATCCAGATAATGCGTGAGAGTTACTGTTAACAATAAAAAAGAAGACACTAGAATTAAAACTATTTTTTAAAAACATTACGCTTTTTGGGAACTTCAAAGCCCTCACAAGGGTGTGAAATAGCTGTATCTTAACAGCACTCTTACCAGAAGGTCGTTTTGGATGGTTCATTCAGTAGTCAACGTATATTGATTGAGAGCCCACGCTGCACTGTGCCAATTACTAGGGACACAAGAGAACACAGGATCTAGTGAAATGGAATGTAGAGTTTAGTGGAGATAAGTGGGTTTTAAAAAAAGAATAATCATACTATCAAGAACTATATGAACTGTGATCAATGTTATGGAAGCATATCACAGAATGCTTTGATCATTCAGGTCAGCATTGATAAGGCTTTGAGTTTGGCAAAGTTTGCACTATTGGATGAGCTGATCTGACAGGTGTGAATCCAGATGGGGCTGAACCATGCAAAGCCCTAGGGGTATTTTAACCTAGACACAATGGGCTGCCATTGAAGGGTTTTAAACAGATGAATGATGTTATCTGATCACCTTGGTTTCAATGTGGAAGATGAATTAGATGTGACAATAGTGAAAGCAGGGAGATGAGTTTAACAGAGGAGTGCCTTGAAACACTGGAACACAAATTTACCTTTAGCCCATTGTGTGTGTTTGTGTGTGTGTGTGTGTGTGTGTGTGTAGGCAACTTTGCCAGAGCATGAAAAACATGAGGCTAGTTGGGGTTTACAAGTTCACATTCTCGTTCCCTTTTAGACCATTTGAAAACATGTGTTTGCGGAGGGACTAACAACTGTGTACGTTGGCTCATTCACTTCCAACAAATATTTATTAAGATTTCCCGTTGTACTAGTTACCATCCTAGGTACTGGGGGTAGAGCAGTGAACAAAACACATGAAGACATTGCTCTCATCAATCTTACATTCTAGTGGAAGAAGAACTTAAACAAGGAAACAAATAAATATTAATATATAACATGATAATACCTATGAAGAAAAATAAACCCACGGGAGAGGTTAGAGTAAGGGAGGGTGGTGAAATTTTAGGGTGGCCAGGGAAGATCTCTCAGACAAAGTGATTCTTGAGCACAAATAAAAATTTGGCTATTTAAAATCTAGAGAATGATCATTTCAGGGAGGGGAACATAAATAAGTACAAAGGCCCTGAGGTGAGTGTTGCACTTCATATTTTCAAGAAACAGCTTGGAATTTTGGCTAAAATTAATTTCATTGCATCATCACTGATTAGGGAGCATAAGGCAAGCTGACAGGCTACAAAAACCGCCCCCACCCCCACCGCCCCCAGGTGGGATATGTGTAATATTTCTTGGGCACTCCTGGCTGGCCAAGAACAAAGGTAAGGGGAAAAACAGATGGTTAACTGATAGAGATCATAGTCCTGCAGGACCTAAGTCTTCATCACCCCTTCATAGTAATGTAGGAAACAAAGGCAAAAGGAAATGGCAGATAGACATACATTTCCTTATTACCTGCAGCCCATTGACAAATACTCGAGGCAGGCAGAGTTAAATGTTTCTCCAGGAACTCCTTACTGTCTTAATGTTAATGTTTTGTTGGAGAGAATAACAACCTTAGCTTGATAATATTCTGTGAGTCTTCTTTCACATATGAAAATCTCACTGGAAACATCCTATGGACTTTACCTCCCCCAGTCCCATAGTATATAACCAGCCTCTCCTCATGGTCCCAGGGCAGCTCTTCCTGCCCATGAGTCCTGTCTCCACGCTTCAATAAAATCACTTTTTTTTGCACCAAAGACATCTTGAAGAATTCTTTCTTGGTCGTTGGCTCTGGACCCCGCAAATCCCACTGTCACCCCCAAAAACCTCATCAGTCACCATCACCATCCTCCTCCACATCACCATCATCACTACCATCGTCACTACCACCACCACCACCAGCAGCAGCATTATTACCATCACCATCCCCACCATCCTCCTCCTCATCACCACCACCATCATCATCATCACCACCACTACCATAATCATCATCACCACTACCACTACCACCACCACAGCCATAATTATCATCACCATTGCCACTTCCACCACTACCACCAATATCATCATCATCATTCTGTAACTTTGGAAGAGCTTCCTCGAGGTTTTGTAGTAAGAAAAAAGACCAAATAATTAGACAGTAATAACTGACAGAAAAGATGGGTTCCCTCATGTCAAAGGTGAAAAACTAAAATTTTAATCAGGTTGAATGATTATGAGGAACAAAACCAGCCAGTACAGCCTAAAATGACAAGCTGGCACAAAATTCAGCAAAATTTGCAAAAAGGCCACCTACAACATATCTATCATGCCCTTGAAGAGCTCACCTCCTGAAATTGTTCCCACAAATAGTGAACTGTAACCTCCGTGCCACTCCACTCCTGAAACTTGCAGGTCAGGACTTGAGTCCGACCAAATTATACAAAGAGCAGAAAACTGGCGAGTTTTGGCTATTTAACCCAGAGCCCAATTCTTCCCCCTTCAGAACATATTTTTGGTTTATAGGCAAAGGCTGCATCTTTTCAGTTTGCAATCTGCATGGCAATAAAGCTTTCCCTTGTCTTTGACCAAATCCTTGCATTCCAGGATGGTTTTTGTTGACAATAGTTCATGTTATTGATATCACTCCATCAGAGATAGTCTTACATTAGCCAAGAGCTTAGAGTTCACCGTAAGTCTAAATCTTTAATTATTCCCAGATTTCACAATATTTTGGCTTTTAGGCAGGAAAAGAAGTAATTTTTTTCCAGATATTTTCAGTCTTCAGCATGAATAAGAATCAACTGAGGCACTTAATTAAAATGCCCATTCCTGTGTCAAGATTTTGATTTATCAGATTTAGAGTGGGGCCCAGGAAATCACGTGTGCAGCAAACATCCCAGATAGTTTCTCGATGCAAGTGGTCCAAGGACTGTGCTTTGCTATTTTAATGCTTTTTAGTGATTGAGATTTCATAATTCTTACAGCTTGTAATCATTTCCATCATTGCAGATCTGTGCTTGAAGTCAATAATGTGGTCCTAAAATATTGCTCTCCAAATGACAAAAGTGACAGACAAGTCAAGAAGAACCAACCTTAATCAGAAACCATCTAATACCTGGAAATTGATGGAGAAGTGAAATAGATGAGTTCAGATTCATTGTCGCTTGAAGTATGAGGCTAATGATTCATTAATCATTTTCTTCAGTATAACTCACTTTTCTAATTGGCCTCAATGGTGGGTCTTTTTCTACTGATATAAATTAAGGGAGAATCCTACAAATAGATGTTATTTACAAGAAGTCTGGTGTCTGGCATCTCTAGGAAATAATGTTATGGTTAATTAAGATACACCAAACATGATTTACATAAGCATTGTTTATTTTCAAGTATTAGAGTATACAAGTGTGCTTGGCCTTTAAATAGTTCATCATAATGTTTCAACATCCCAATGTTGTAATAATGAATAATTACTATCCGTGTACCTAAAAATTTTCAGAAGTGCAAATTAACAGACGATTCTGGTTTAAAAATATGCTAGGTAACAGAAAACTGATGTAACTGTATTTCTTCCTTCAACTATTAATATTTGCAACATGGAAATGTTATGCTCTCAGTAAAATTGCCTTTAGATATCAACTGATATTTTTATCTTGCTGAATTACTTGGTAGTAACCAAGTCTTTTCTATGCAAGCTTTATGCCAAGATTATTACATCCTGTTAGTCAGTTTCCAATCTTTAAAAGTAGTTACTGGATCTTCATCCTGTTTTCCCTTAGAAAAGAAAAGTGATACCTAGTATAGGCCAGCTGTTTGGATATGTAGTGCTTTTTTTTTTTTTCTTCCCTCGTTAACTATTAGCTCTTTTAATTACCTCATTTCGAAAGAATAATATGGGCTGGGAAACATCTACTGTCTTTGAAAACATACTCATAAACTTGAGATTGGCATTTGTAGAAACATAAGAAGGAGTATTAACAAAGAAAACTCTAATTTTAGATCAGACTCTAAGATTCTGACCTTCAGATGATTTCCACTCTCTTTGTGCATTTTTTTCAAGGTGCTTTACAAAATCATTATGGTTTATGGTTATGATGGTAAATAATTTTAGTTGGAAGTTGAAAGTACACTAATATTTTTTTCATTTGTGTATATCACTTTTATATTTGGTCTCAAAACTCAAAATAACTCTTCTCTTCACCCCACCTACACACCTCACATCCCAGTATAATGGTACTTTATACTTTTTAACAGAAATCCAGCCATTGCCCCATTTGGCCTGCCAGTGTTCTTAAAAGACATTTTAAAACAAAATCCAATGAGCTTGAATTCTAAAATTGAAAGCAGAATTTTCATAGGTGCAGGCAAATTTATTTGGGGTCGAGGCTCACCCAGCCTACCCTGCAGTCAAGGTGCCAGTGAATCAAGATGTAACTCTTGAGTAAAGTAAGGGCATTTATGGTTTTTGTTCATTTCTTCTCCTCCTTGCCCAGGGCAGTTTTGAAATAAGAAGGGCAAATGAGTCTGATTTGCAAATCTCCTGTCTTCAGAGTATGTGATAGCCCCCAAAGCCTCTCTGCTGGCTACCAATCATTTCCCTGGAAGAGGAGTACAGGACTTAGTCTTTGCTAAAAAGGATGATAAACTAGCATCTAACATTGAAGCCATTTGGGAGAGGGAGCATTTGTATTAACAGCAGGCATTTTGAGGCTCTTCCTAATCACTTCTTCAATTTCACATAACCTAAGGAAAAGCCACTCTTATCCTCCTCAGAATTGCCCACAGGAGACTGTTACATGTGCACACATTTGGTTTTATTTTAATTGTATGTTAAATATTTTCTCATGCCAAGACTTCTTAGCAATATGTCCATTTTAAACATTGCAGGTGTTAATCGCCAGTTCAAATAGAAGCTTTAAGCAAAGTCCTTCCAATGGGGAAATTAAAACATAGATTACCTGGAAAACTGAGGCATTTATATTATCCATTAAGATTTCAAGTTTCTGTTCTAAGCATTGTTAATGCATTCCTTTGGTTGTGCTTTTTAAGTCCACTATGTGAGGAAGCTCACAGTAATAGAAAGTTGTTCATTTAAAGTAATAGAAGGATTGCAATGATCCAAGACATTATAATTCTTGACTTCCTGTTAGCTAAGGAAAAGGCAAGTGTCTCTTGAGGTTTTTCTTTTTTTTTCTTTTCTTTTTTTTTTTCTTTTTTTCTTTTTTTTTTTGGCTTGTCCCAGTCTGGAGCTCTGCTGTGGCATGGCAGTGTGACATAAGACATTGGAGTAGTTCCAGAAGTTGAAATCTTAGTTTTTTATTCATTCCCCAGAATGTAAGTTCCATGAAAACAGGAGCTGTGGGAATAAGGTTCATGGATCTAGAAAGCCCAGAGAGAAGCAAGCGCAGAAGTACTCAGTAGTATTCATTAAAGCAAATGGGATTATCCAGTCACTCATTCAAGAGAAATTTATTGAACACTTACCAAGTAAAAACACTTATCGAGCACTTGTGTAGAATACAAAGATAAATAAGATACAGAAGTTAACCTTAAGGAATTTTTAGTTTATTATTATTTACTAGTATTAGAGGAATTAAGTAAGGGTTAAAATAAATGATGATACAAAGAAGAAAATGATAGGCAATATCAAGAAGGTATTGATTTTGTATTTTTTAATTATTTTCAAAGTAAGTCCCTACCTATTTAATATGATCAAAAGCCCTGGGAAACATTCTACATCCTTGGAAAATGTACTGCATGCTAAATAAATGTGAAAGAGTTATTACAGTTATAAATGGCTTTGTTGTCTCTGAAGAGATCCAATGTTGGAACCACTGCTTGAAGAGACTTCTTCCTCCTAGATATCTTCTCTAAAGAGAAGATGCAGACAATTTACAAAATGACCATCTTGGCCTGACTGCACATTATAATCACCCTCGGAATTCTTAAAACTCCCAGTGTTCAGGCTGCACCCCAGATCAATTAAGACTAAATCCCTGGAGGCGGGATCCAAGCATCGCTACTTCATAAAGCTCATCAAGTGATCCCACTGGTTGAGACCATTGTTTCTCGTCCTGTCAGCACATAAGCATCCCAAGGAGCTTCCTAAAACCAAATCTCACCCGCAAGAGATATTAATTAACTTGTTTGGAGTAGGATCTGGGCATAGACATATTTTTTAATCTCTCTTTTTTAAAGCTTTTATTTAAATTCCAGCTAACACACAATATAATATTAGTTTCAGGTATACAATATCGTAATTCAACCCTTCCACACATCTTCTGGTGCTCACCACCACAAGTGCACTTCTTAATGGCCATTACCTATTTAACCCATTCCCCCACCCACATCTGCTTTGGTAACCACCTGTTTGTTCTCTACAGTTAAGTCTGTTTCTTGGTTTGCCTTTCTCTCTCTCTCTCCCCACTTTGCTCATTTGTTTTGTCTCTTAAATTCTGCATATGAGTGAAATCATATGGTAATTGTCTTTCTCTGACTGACTTATCTCACTTAGCATAATACTCTTTAGCTCCATTCATGTCATTGCAAATGGCAAGATTTCATTCTTTCTAATGGCCAAGTAATATTTCATTATATGCATATGTGTGTACACACACACACACACACACACCATATCTTCTTTATCCATTCATCAGTCAATGAATATACTTGGGCTGTTTCCATAATTGGCTATTGTAGATAAAGCTGCTATAAACATTTGGGTGCATTTATCCCTTTGAATTAGTATTTTTATATTCTTTGGGAAAATACTTAGTACTGCTATTGCAGGATCATAGGGTAATTCTATTTTTAACTTTTTGAGGAAACTCCATACTGTTTTCCAGAGTGGCTGCACCAGTTTGCATTCCCACCAACAGTGCAAGAGGGTTCCCATTTCTCCACATCCTCCCTGGCATCTGTTCTTTCTTGTGTTGATGATTTTAGCCATTCTGACAAATGTGAGGTGATATCTCATTGTAGCTTTGATTTATATTTCCCTGATGATCGGTGATGTTGAGCATCTTTTCATGTGTCTGTTACCCATCTGGATGTCTTCTTTGAAAAAAAGTCTATTCATGTCTTCTGCCCATTTTTAATTAGATTATTTGTTTTGAGGGTGTTGAGTTTTATAAGTTCTTTATAGATTTTGGATACTAACTCTTTATCAGATATGTTATTTGTAAATATCATCTCCTATTCCAAGTTGCCTTTTAGTTTTGTTGATTATTTCTTTCACAGTGTAGAAGTTTTTGTTTTGATGAAGTCCCAATAGTTTATTTTTGCTTTTATTCCCCTCACCTCAGGAGGCATATCTAGTAAGAAGGTGCTATGGCTAATGTTAAAGAAGTTACTGCTTCTGTTCTCCTTTAGGATTTTTATGGTTTCATGTGTTACATTCAACAGTAATGTGTACCCAGGGTTGACTTGCACAGAGTTAGGGAATAACAAAAAATTATATCTAATTGTGGAGAAAATATGGTTTTTGTCACTGGATATTGTCACTGATCATCTGTAAGAATTAAGTAACATCCAGTTTAGGAGACTACTCTGTTTAACTAATTTTTTCCCAGTTTTAAGTGGATATGAGGATGATCAGAGAGGATTTCTATCCCTGAACCTTTGCCAGGTTGGGCCTGGGCAGGCAAGAAGACTATCCTGGAATTCTTGGCCCTATGAGCTGGCATGGTCAGTCTTAGTCATCCCTCTTTGATGGAAAATGTCCGGGCATGAATAGCGTGCAAGCGTGTGTGATCATTTCAACACAGATGTCACCACCTATACAAACCACCATCTGGGAAGGAAATTTATTTACCCCTTGAACATCTTACATGGATAAGACAAAACATTGTGTATTTCAACTATCATTTGTTTGTAAATGCTCCTATTGTGTAATTCATGATACAGTTTGGAAATTTCTTGGGTTATCAGTTTCTCAGAACTATTGATATAAGTGGATCCTTCTGATGCATTATATGACCTATTTATAAAAAGAAAGTATTGCAAAATTAAATGCTCATTGAAAAACTCAGATGCCTTCTATCAAAGGCAAAATTACCAGCTTTAGGGGTGTCTGGGTGGCTTAGTCGATTAAGCATCCGACTCTTGGTTTCAGCGCAGGTCATCATCTCACGGTTTATGAGATCGAGCCACACGTTGGACTCTATACTGACAGCATGGTGCCTGCTTGGGATTATCTCTCTTCCTCTCTCTCTGCCCCTCTTTTGCTCATGGTCTCTCTCTCTCTGTCTCTCTCTCTCAAAATAAATAAGTAAATAAATAAACTTAAAAAAATTACCTTTAATGTTTAAATTTAAATAATAGTATGCTGGCTTTACAATCCTGAGAGTCTGTGTGATTTAAATGTAGAACAGAGAACTAAATGCAAGGTGAAGGAAAAAGTGGAATAATTATGGGAAGATGATTCTAAATGACATCAGCAGAAATTCAAGTCTTTTTGGAGAAATGACGTGACTCATCCCTTGGCATTTAACTCATTTAATTTGGATCACTTAATATAAGATTTTTCTTATGCCTTCAAATAACTTCACATTTCCGTTCAAGTGAGTCACATGAGTGATAGCCTCGGGCAGTTTATTTTGTTAGATTTTTAAAATTATTTTTGTTTTTTTAGCTCAACTCACTTGGACAAAATCCGACAACTTATCATGGATTACGACTATCGAGATCTTCTTTGGAGAACACAACTTTGATGAGAAATGGAATCCAAGATAGCACTGCATTCATTGGGGCTTTTGTTCAATTTTCTTGCATGTCCTCTGAGGATAGCCTCAAATACCAACTGCATTGTTGCTCTGAAAGTGACATATTCCAAACCAGATTGAGAAAGATGAAAGATGGAGGTAGTGGGTCAGCCCCTCCTGGTCAACTTTGGCTTCCCCTGAGAACAGTCTTTCTTTAGGTAGAAGAGAAGATCACACACATGTACTGAGTATCCTTCGGACATGTGATCGATCCATGTAATTCTCACCACAACTCCAGAAGTTAAGAGAGATAATTATACTGATTTTAAAGAGTAGAAAACAAAAATTATTTTAAATAACTAATATTTATGTTTCTTAAATTTTTCATCACATTAATTTTATAGATGTGAATATGTGATTTGAAAACAATCTACATGTATACTTTAGACTATTCATTGTACTCAGATCCTCAGATGATCCCATACCAATCAAACTACTTGTCAGCTAAGTGAATTACAGGCATTGAAAAAAAAAAGTATAGGCATAGGAAAAAAGAAAATCTGTGAAATACTGGACTCAAATACTAACCTAAAATGTAAAATCAAACCTACTTGGATAAAGGGACTAAATATCGTGTGTCATATATTCTACTACCTCAAACTTTGAAAAGCTACCTTGCCATTGATATCACATTTTCTTTCTTCTTGAATGAATTTTTCTTTTCCAGAGCTGGGCACAGATTAGGGTCTTGCTAGTTGTCCGAGCTGACAAACTAAACCCCTTCATCTGGAGCATATCTGGGAGCCAGAGGCGAGAACAAAGAGATTAAAAATTGAGGTCCTAATTGTAGCTGTTGAGCAGTGGCTCCTATAAAAAGTGCTGGTGGCGTGTCGTTGCCCTCGGGACAGTATAAAATCTTTCATGTGGCCTTTCATATGGTGGTTCTACCTCACCTGCCCACTTCACCAGTCTGATGCCCCACCATCCACCTGCCTTCAGTCTAGATGCTGATCACACAGCCAACCTTTTCAATGTGAGTTTGTAGGCAGGTATGAGATTATAAAGATCATAGGGTGTTCTTTCACTCAATGGGAGAGGTGGAGAAAAAACAGGACTTGCCATTTGACTGTAATCAATGTTGATTTAATCCTTTTTAAATAGTGCTGAAAGTTCTCATGAGTTCACAAGGAACCATTTAATGAAAACCAGGATTTTTCTGCTAATTCATGGAAGAACTATACATTGTTCTTAGACTAGCAAAGGTAGCTGGGAGTGTCTGTGGCACAGGGATATTTTATACCTTTCATATTAATTTCCCTGTGAGTTCATGTGAGTTCTTTCTTGAATCAGTTTTCTTAGTGTGATATAATATATGCCTGTTGTAGAAATCTGTAAAGTATGTAAATGACTTTTTACAAAATTCATATTTCCACACTCCAGAGATAATCAATAGCAACCTGATTTTTACGTATTTCCTTCCTCTCTCTCTCTTTCCCTTCCCCTTCCCCCATTCTCTTTTTCTCTCTTTCTCAAAAGTGGCATGGCACCAAATAGTTTTACAGTAGGAGGAAATAAGCAATCTGATCTCCCTTCAAGAAAGAGCGTATTGATTAGCTGGAGGGTGTGCAGCCAGCAGACAGAAGCCTCTTTGACATTTGGACAGGGACAGTCTCTACAGGCAGGTCTGGCCAAGGCTAAGCACAGCAATGGGTACTAGGGCCTGCCCTTTCGGCCCCACGTGGGACTCCTCTACAAGCAATCTCAGAACCAGAGCCCCTTGTTGTCCTGGTTGACACGGGCTCAGAATTTCCTCTTACCTAGTCGTTCTTCTGTCTTGGGAGAGATGCCAGACCTACACTGCCATCTGAAGTCTCTCCCCAGTTCCCATTGTCCCCCTCCTTTGTCTTTCACAGACATTAATTACCATTCCCCCAAATCTTTTCTTCCCAGAAAACCCAGCCAACAGTGTTATACCTTCATTCTCTTGCTTAACATTAAATTGTGAGCCATTCCCAATGGCATTAGAATCTTTTCAGAAACATCATTTTCATTTTATGGATTCATTGTATGGATACATAAAACATTCCCAACTTTTATGCCATCCTAAATTAAATGATATGATGATAAGCATCCTTGTTCAGATTCTTTACATGAATTTGAGAATATTTCTTCAGAATGGATTCCTCAAAGTGTAATTACCAGCTTAAGCTTGCCAAGTTGTGCAAAACAGATTTTCAAAAGGACATTATGAACATATGTACTAACTAGTCTATTCCCCATTAATTGAAACTTTACATGGTACCCAAGTTTGTGCTCTTTAAAATAGCATCTCAATTAAAATCTTTATCAATAATTCTTTGTTCACATTCCTGATTTTTAATCCCTCCAGCTCCTGTTTCCCTCGGGTTTCTTATAACCTTGCATGAAGCACTGCACTTCCTCTTCCCCATTCCTGACCTCCAGCCTCCAAAGTGAAAGAACAAGCCCCCTGAGGAGGCACTGAATCCTTTCTACTCATACTTGATGACGGGGAGCCACAGAAACAGGTCAATATCATGTTCTGCAAATGCAGGGATTCCAAGGAGACTCAATGCTTCACTAAAAGGAAATGCTTTATCTACCAGGTTCCCGCGATGCCACTTTCCATCTGCTCGGCATGATCTGGGAAAGCTGTGCATTTCTCTGCTTTCCCCTGCCCAGGAGTACTTCTAACAAAAGATTATGGAAACAATGCTGGGCCTGTAGGTGGCTCAGTCAGTTGAGTGTCTGGCTTTTGATTTACGATCTCATAGTTATTGAGCCCTGCATGGGGCTCCATGCTGAGCATGGAGCCTGCTTGAGATTCTCTCTCTCCCTCTGAATCCCCCCCTCCAAATAAATAAAAAGAAAGAAAGAAAGAAAGTAATGCTGAAAATTTACCAGAAACCCAAAGTACAGAAGCACAGCTGACTTAATTATATGGGTGAGAAAAAACAATCCCCCCCCCATGTACAATTAATCCTTATAATACTTTTGAGGTGGGTTATATAAAGATGAAGAAATGGAGGCACAGAGGTTTGGTGACATGGCCAAGCTCACAGGATAAGTAAGATGCCCAAGGTACCAGAACCTTGTTGGATCTCAGTTAGTTTGGATTTGAGCATGTTCCCTTAATTCCATTACTGAAATGACATGAGAGGACTCTTCTGTTTAATTTATAAAACAGTGATAGAACAAGGACTTATAAGTTCATACTAATTAAATATAGATAAATAGAGCTTTAGGAAAAGCTCTTCCTTACTATGAAATGCCAAATAATAAATGTAGAAGAAGTGATGGATTAGAAAAATAAGCAGTGGATGCTAAAACCAGTGGGTGAGATTTTGATGAGAAATAGTATATTAACATAGCCCAAAAATATCTCCCACAAACTAGTTATTAATTAGGAAAGGAAAAATAGTGACTACAGTGAAGAAATATAATGGATAAATGGTACCTTAACTAGTGATCAAAGTTAATATCACAAACATTGAGGTAAGTTAATATCCTGTGGTTCCTAATATAATGTACTAGGGGAAACACACCACTACTTCCAGCATATTCCTTCCAAAGATACATTACCTGGATTTAACCATGAACCAACACCAGAGAAATCTAAAATGAAGGACATTTTAGCAAATAGCTATTCTCTAATCTTTACAAAATCAAGGTCAATAAGCTGAGGAACTCTTCCAGATTAAAGGAAATTAAAAAGACTTGAAAACAAAGTGCAATGTGTGATCCTGGCTTAAATTCTGGACCAAAAAAACTAAAAAGAGAAAGAGTGAACAATTGATGAAATTTGAATATGGAAGGAATATCAGATATGGCATATTGACATAACATTTCTTTATTTTGATAACTTGACTGTTGTTATGTAAGAATATCCTTATTCTTGGGAAATAAATACTAAATGTTTTTGAAAAATGTTTCAAGGTGGAGGTGCAAGATATGAAGAAATGATACAAGAAATGATATAAGAAATGATATAAGAGAAAAATGATGGCAGAAGGGGGATGAAGAGCTCGTGAGTTAACTCATGACTGAACCACTTGCCAAAGTCTTCTATTAGCGTTAAGAAATTTCTTTTATCATCTGGAATGAAAAAATAACTGCAGAAGGAAAATTTCATGTCTTTAACTTTATTCCAGTAATTTCACTTCTGGGTATTTATTCTAAAGAAATAACCATGGAGAAGCACAATGGCTTTGTCATAGAGATATCCGTCAGAATTTGTATACAATTTTGGAAAATTATGAACAACTTATGCATCTTGTAATAGCTTTGTTTTAAAATTACACAGTGACTAAAACATTATTGAATAATATTTAATGACTTGTAAAAATGCCATTATTAAGTGGTAAAGAGACGATGCAAAATGGTACACACAGAATGACTCCATTTCTGCATATAGATGTACATGCAAATATACCCACAATCCCAGTCCCATAGAAGACTGCAAAACTATAAATTAAAATGCTACTGCGGTAATTTTAAGGTGTAGGGAAAAAAGGTAACTTTTAAACTTATTTTTACTTGTATGTGACAGTATGATGAAAATTTGCTAAAAACAAATATGTTATTTTATAATTAAAAACAATAATTATAAAAACAGTACATCTTTTAAAAAGAGGTAACCATAAATTTTAATAAAACCCCTGTTCTTTTTACACACCACCCCTACTATATGCCATAGCTTCTTTCCAACTACACGAGCCGCTGTTGCTGAATTTGGTGGGTGAAATTTAGAACATGATTCCTAAACTCCTCCTTTAGTGGAACATGAAAGGAGGTCATCAAGAGGAAGTGAACACTGGTTGACCCATTAGTTGAACCCAGACAATCGTAGGTTCCTCACCCTTTTCCCTGCTCTTGGAATGTACACTCTGCCCACAGTTTACAAAGATGAAGCCTTGAGAGAACAAATGTTGTTGAAACCATCTGGCCTGAATATGCGACTAAACCCAGTTAAGACAGCTGTATATACTTTTAAGATTCCGGCACATGAGGGGCACTTGGGTGGTGGATGAGCATCCAACTCTTGAATTGGGTTCAAGTCATGATCCCAGTGTGGTGGAATCAAGCCCTGTATCAGGCTCCACACTCAGTGGAGTGTGGATCCCATGTAAGATTTCTCTCTCTCTCTCCTTCCTTCTGTCCCTCTCCCCCACTTGTGTTTGCTTGCTCTCTCTCTATTTCTCTAAAAAAGAAAAAGAGAAAAAAAGATTCGGGCAGGTGAGGGTGGAGGTCTACTCAATACAGGGCTGCCCAAGACAGCCTCATATGTAATTTCCCTTGTTTATTAAACCTGCCTATGAGTCTGGAATGGTCTGTCCTTGCCCTTCATGTATAGGGGCCAGTTTTGAAACCAACACAGGGAAATTCTTTTACCATTGTTGTAAACTGATGTAGGTAGGGCTGTTAAAAAGGGGCATGGCCTATTGAATTTGTTTCCTGATGAAAAACTCAAGCCTGAAACCAAATATAGCACATTCAGATAGAAAAATGCACTATGGTTCATGATGATCTGTGAAAAAGGCACACTTTTATCATATGCTACATTTGCATTTTCTCAGTGTCAGGGACTTTAGAAGTAATTCAATTGTTTCTCTGGTGATTTGATTTCCAGAGTTAGTTTCTTTCATGTTTTGGAGGACCTAAATTTCAGATTGAGTGGTCCTGGGCTCAGAAAATATTTCTGTGATGTTTAAGTTTTTGTTTCTTTTTGTCATTCAACTCTGGTTGTCTTTATTTGTAATTTTATCTGCATATTGCTATAAAACTATCCATATTTTGTGTATGGGCATGTGTGTGTGTGCACGTAAAAAGGCAAACATTGTCTGTTACAGTCTTGGTTTGGGGCTGTTTTACAATCTAGGTCGGTTCTAAAGAAGGAATCACTCCTTACATTATTACACATGTTGAGCCCTTCTACTAAGTACCACAGAATGACAAGTGGCCAGGAAACAAATATACATTAAACATAGGAACTGCTAGAGATTGGGTCCCAATCTATGGAATAGTACAATAGAGATGATGATCAGTCGGAGAGCCTGAGGCACAGCTGAAGAAGGCAGAAACCATGCTGTAACCTGGCATTTTATTTCAACTACAAACTCTTGCCAGGTTTCCCAGTCTTGTGACATCAAGGAGAGCAAATTGTTACCTCTGAGAATTCATCTATGATGTGTAGCCATGAAACCAAAACCTCCTACTTATGATTCTTAAATTATATGATCCTACCAACAGATCAGGAGCTGTTGTGTGCACTGGGGAAGGAATAAACTCTCAACAGAGCTCCCGTGCATGTTCTCCAGTTCAACCTTCTGTTCCATAGCCCAACCCACGTTTTAGAAAGAGGCCTTACCCAGTGATTAGGGGCTCATTTCTATTCCCACAGCCAGATTGTCCTTCTGTAATCTAGACTTCATTTTATGTAAGCACATGACTCACATGCATCGGTCCATTTCCTAGAATTTGGGGTGAGAGCCAACTCTCAGTTATCTGTGGTATGAGTGCCACAGATGACTGGAAGAACTGAAATCCATCAGTGATTCCCAACTGCCATTTTAACCAGTAATGTTAACCTCCTCTATGATCTCCATGTTCTTTTACTACTGATTTTAATGAACACGGAAAAGACCAGAGAGAAAAGCATAGCGTCTGGTAAATCAAAAGACCATGTGATCAATGGACAGTTGAGTGCCTGTCATTTCCATTCTGTTTCACAGCCCAGATTCTAGATAAGCATTTTCTACCAGCGGCCACCGCCAATGCCTTTCATCTAGTGCAATCTGGTCTCCATCTTCATCATCTGCTAAAAACACTCTTTCAGCCTTCATGGCCTCCAGAAGTCAAAAACAGTGGCATTTTCCCTCTTCCTCAGTTTTTCTAGGCTCTTCTGTACTGGACAGTGTTGACTATTGCTGTAAATCTTGGCTTTTTTCCCTCCTGTTTTTCATGTCATTGTATCTCTTAGTTTTGCTCTTTTGCTTATAACCATCAGCAAGTCCTGCTGATATCAAGTATATTCCAAACGCAGTCCAAGTTCAACCACTTCTCATCACCTCCACTATGAACTTCTTTGTCCTAGCCATGTTGTAATTTAAGTGGGTGACAAAAATTACCCTCTACATTATCTTCCAGGTTTGCCTTGCCTCTCTTTAGACTATTTTTTCACAGAGCAGACTGGCTGTTCTTTTAGAAATACAAATTATATCGCCACTCCTTACCCTTTAATGACTTATTGTGTTTTTAACAGAATTCAAACACCTTACCACAGCCTCTACCCTCTAAATATTCTACCCTTGCCTATTTCCTGACTTCTCTTGCCACTGTCCATGAAGCATGCTTCAGCCACACTGATCTTAAAGTGTTTTTTGAACATTAGAGTCCTTATTCTTCCTCTCCAGGTCAAACATACTCTGGCTTCACACGTTTGTGTGACTGAAATTGTTCACCTCATCTCTCTGCATCTCTGCTCATATATGACCACAGAGATGCCTCCCTGACCACCCTAGAGCAGCCCTGAAACCAGAGTATGCTGTGCAGTCCCACCATATTTTGCCACTACCCATGAGACTTTGTGCAAGTTCCTCTGTGCCTCAGTTTCATGATAGAAGTGAGTCTTACAAAACTAGTTACATACTTCATGGAGTTGTTATCAGGATTTAAATGGTATTACATTTTAGAAACTTAACAGCAAATAGTAAGCCCTATATGCGTTTACTACTATTATTGTTACCAGTATTTATGTATTTTCTTTCTTTTCCCACCAGAAATACAAATTCCAGGCATTATCCATCTGCTCATCACTTCTGTTCAGGATATAGAATAGTAAAATACATACTAAGCCTTCAAAAAGTAATGGTTGAGTAAATGAATGAATGAAAATATTTAACCATTTCTTCTGTCCTCACTAGCTCCTTTTCTTTTACCAATTTCTCAGGTGAAGACATTTCCTTGGAGTCAATCATTGGTTTCCTTGGCAGTTTTCCTCTACCCTTGCTCCTTTGAAGTGTTTAACTTGAAATGTTTCTCTGGCTTCAGCTATAATTTCTGTGATGGGAGTTCCCACTATCACATCTTTAGCTCAGACCATACAGCCAAGCTCTATACTGGGGAGGCAGCTCTGAGTGGCTGGAAATTTGGCCTGAGACTCAGGAGACCTGCCATAGGGTGTACGTTCTGTGACTTTATTCTCTATGTGACTCAGAGCAAGCTACAACCTTTCCAGAGACCAAATTCTCTTGTAGGTAATAATTTTTCATCTCTACCTTCCATCTCAGATGGTGCATTAAAACAAGGAGTTAATAAAAGTGAAAGTGTTTTGTAAGTTACAAAACAGTACATATAATTTTGAGGTGTTGTCAAATACCTCAAATATTATATATATTATGTAATATATATATTATTATATCAAATTATTATATCAAATATTATATATAATATATAATATATATATCCTGCTGCTATCTTAGATTCAACATAAAGTAGATTAATTTCCTATTTCCCAAACTGAATGCTGACTTTGCTTTCTCTCATTTGGCATAGGTATCGTTAAGCACTTTTCGTTCTCCTTTTGTGACGTGTCTAAAATTTCCCTCTTGCTCTCTCTTCTCCCAGACATAATCTTACTCTAAAATTTCTTCAGTGTACATCTAGGTAGGTTATTAGAACACCATCAGTTGGTCTCTCTACTTTTAGCCTTTCTCTTAATCAGTCTTCTCAAATAATCTCATTTTAATCTTCTCCATATTTGATTGGATTTCTATTATTGCTACACAAATTACACAAATCTGGCAGCTTAAAACAATTAAATTTATGGTCTCACATATCTGTAGATCAGAAGTTCAACACGCGCCTCACCTGTCTAGTATCAAGGTGTTGGCACCACGTAAATATCAAGGTGTCGCCAGTGCTACATTCTTCTCTGGGGGTTCTGGGGGAGCATCCAGATTTTTGCCTTTTCAGACTCCTATGGGCCACCTCCATTTCTTGGCTTGCAGCTTCCTTCCTTTGTTTTCAAACCCAGCAACTGTGGGTCAAGTCCTTATGAGATCACAGCTCTCTAACCACAGATGGGAAGAGTTCCCAGCTTGTAAGAACTCAGGTGATTAGATTCAACCCACTGGGCTAATCCAATGTCATCTCCCCTTCTCAGGGTCTATAACCTTAATCACATTGCACTGTTCCTTTTGCCATGTAAAATAATAAATTCACAGGTTCTGAGGATTAGGACATGGACATCTTTGGGGAATAAGGGGTCTTATTCTGCTTACCACACCAATTTAATTATGTCACTCTCATGACCGAGAGCTAATGTAAAGTATATCTTCTCAGTTTGGCTTTGAAGATAACTTCACATTAAATTTTTAGCTATTCTAAAATAAAGATCTGGTACTATTGTTAGAATAGTCTCCCTGACATACCTTAAATATGCTATGATTTGCCAAGTTTTTTGCTGATTATTCTTCCATTTGACATGTTCTACAATCATTCCTTTGCTATCAAAGTCCTGCCAATTTTCCAAGCCCAGTTAAAGTCCCACCTCCTCAATGAAAGCTTCCCCACTGATGCCACCTTTCATTAATTGTTTGATACGATACTGTTTTGTTTATGTGGTTGACTTCTGGATTTGTTCAGAATTCATTCAATCTTCCTCTAGTAACAGCACACTGGGTTTCCTTTGGGAGAAAACATTTTCCTATTAAATTAAAAATCTGGTGGTTTCTCAAATAAAATGAATTGCCCTCCTGATCAAGGGGTGAGTTCATGATCCCAGCTAGGCAATCTGATGTATCTCTCTAGACCACAGGCACCCAAAAAGTAAAAGTGCTTGGAACTCACACTTTCTAGAAGCAGCACATTGCTTACAAAATCACTAGAACTTACTTGGCACTTAGGCTTTTATTTTAATTCTACCAGACTCCCCACATCCTTCCTATGAATTTTTCCTTGGATAAGCCAAAATCATTTTCTGTTTGATAAAAATCAAAGAACCATAACTGGTGAAGCCTTGCACTGTTCTTTAAATGTACTCATAACTTCAAATTCTTGTTTTTATAAAACTACAGTATATTTTACACATCTCACAAACACTCCCCAATCTGTTGTATATTAATACATACAAAAATGTTTTTCAATAAATATTGGTTGACTATTTCATAAAGAACTGACTTTTTTTCAGAATCTGAAATGCTCCTGATAGCAAGTTCAGAACAAGGAACATGACATGACTTTCCTTGATATCAATCCTGCCTTTTCCAGAAGGGAAATGGGAAATCATTTCTCCCTCCTGATGGATTGATTGAAAGGGTCACCACTCCACTGACTGTATTTTTTATGTATATTTCCTATATCCCCAATTTATTCTATAACATGGTCACATGGCGTCCATCTATTTACATTGTAATGATCCATTCACAGTACCTGCACTAAACGAGCCTAAGCTGTGCTTATTTTCTTAATAGGTACATTACACTTCAGGCTCATATAAGTGTTTGGAAGACTTTCCCCAAATATTTCTCTGAAATTCAGATAAATTGAAAGGACTGTCTCTGTTTGGTTTCATATGATGAGTAGTTACCATTTGTTGGTGACCAGACAGGATATTGAAAAGATCCCTACGTTTTATGTCTCCTTCTTAATAAATCCATGTTAGAACCTAACGAACAGCACTAATGTTTTATAATGTTCTGTGACCATTTGGGGGAGATATATGTTCTAGACTTGATCAAAGTCAATTTGAGGGCCTATCATTTTCTCCTTTTGAAAACCGTGATAATCTAACTCTGGTTTCCTGGAATTTTGTTCCTTCTGAATAATCTCTTCAAAATCAGTAATTTTGATATTGTTCTAAAAAGTTTAGAGTAATCACTCTGAAATCTCTTGACAGGAAGGCATTCAGCACCTCCAGAGGTTCATACCAGGTTTTTGACCTAAGGTAAGATGGGATTGAATTGAATTGAATTGAGATGGGACAATTTTAGAAGGAACAAGGTTTTAGGGGAATAACAGTTACTGAACATGTTACTTTTGAAAGTCCAGTGGATATCCAAGTGGAAATGTTACATAGGCAGCTGGATGAAGAAGCCTAGGACTCAGAGGAAGTATCTAGGCTGGGAATAATTATATACATATGATAATTAAAGGCAGAAGACTTTATGAAATAAAGTAGTGAGTGGCTATATACAGAAAAAAAGTTTCAAGATTGATATTGGGGGGCATGCCAGATCAGCGGTGGAGGACAGGAGATATTAAGGAAGGTTTAGCCTGAGACAGAGCAGCCAGTGAAAAGCCAGGTGAGTGTTGTGTCCTAGAAGCCAAGTGAAAAGAATGTTTTGAGGAGTTCTTTTTCTTTACTCTCCGGGTTCTCAGACTTTGAACAGGTCAATCTGAGGGTTCTGTGAACCCCAAGATCTCATTTTACAAGAATTTTTGTTTCTCCCAAGAAAATTCTAAACTACATCTGAGACTTTGCTCACATGATGGCTCTGGTGCCTCTGACACGGCCAGAGCTGTAGTGGTATCAGTAGACCTTATTTCTCATGCCAGTTCCACTTTTTCCTACCTCTGTGACTCTGAATGAATTACTTCCCCTCCCCCTATAAAATGGTCATAGCTATGCCTCCCTACCCTATCCATAGGCTAATGAAATGATCCAAGGAGCTAATAAGTGGATAGAGTATCCTGTGGGTTGTTGAAGTATGTACAGGGACACCATCGCTGTGACCAAGGCTCAGAGGGACCAATATTTCTTGCTCTGAAGGCCCAGGGAAGCCAAGTGTCTTGGTTGGCAGATGGTGAAGGAATCATGAAACACATTCTGGTGCACGTGTCCTTTCATAAATTACTTCTCAGTAGGATATCTATTCTTTTTAGAAATACCCTTTTTTCAACAGTCTTTAAATATATTCTTAAATAAAATAATAACAACTGGGTTGCCTGGATGTCTCAGTCAGTTGAGCATCTGACTTCAGCTCAGGTCATGATCTCACTGTTCGTGAGTTCAAGCCCCCGCAGAGCCTGCTTCAGATCCTCTGTCCCTCAGATCCTCTGTCCCCCTCCCTCTTGGCCCCTCCCCTTGCATGCTCTCTCAAAAATAAATAAACATTAAAAAGATAATAACAACTAAAATTTTATGATTAATGCAGCTCCTTTTATTTCAAAAAATTCTTCATTGCAGTAGGACATAAGTGCAATAAATTTATAAGCTGCTTTCCCAAACTAAGACCCTTTTCTTTCTATCTTTAGAAGCCTTTATATCTAAACACATTGTCATTCTA
Source organism: Cryptoprocta ferox (assembly GCA_028646485.1). Classification (NCBI taxonomy): domain Eukaryota; kingdom Metazoa; phylum Chordata; class Mammalia; order Carnivora; family Eupleridae; genus Cryptoprocta; species Cryptoprocta ferox. Next base: position 135,128,051 of record CM053567.1, read on the forward strand.
TCACTGCTTTTAGGTCCTCCAGATTATTATGGAAAAAAAGAAAAAAGAGACAGACAATATTTATCAGTGAAACTCTTTTGTGCATGATACTTAATGCATTTTTATTTTTCAGTTGTCTTTTTTTTCCATTTCCCAACAAAAATAAATAAACATTAACATATCTTGTAAAGGAGCTACATTCTCCTTCAATATCTTAAGGTACACAATTATCAAAGCTGATATTGAACACAAACAAATTGATACAATTCAGTACTCTGATAAAATCCATTGTCAAATACGTTAAACTGCATGCAATACTACGTTATGGTCCATAGCATCTTCAATATAAACTGTATACCAAAATGGCTCTTCAAACTTAAAAAGTGCAATTACAGAGTGCAAAAACAGCAAAGAGAAAAATATACTATCTTACATTTAACATCATCCAGTTTGAATAACAGGTATGTTTTAGATCAAATTATTTTTTTGCTAAAACAGTAAAAAAGTACACTGCTTATGCAAGTTGTTACTCCCCTTCTCTCATATGCATAAGAGTAGAAAAAAAAAAACCCAGAAAATATTGAGCAGCAAGTTAAACACATTTTTCCCCTCCAAAGAGTGGATATAGGAGCAAAAATGATCATGAAGATCAGACATGAGTTTTGAAAAATCAGATTATTGAATTCAACAGAAATTAGAAACTGGTAGATGTGTCTCCCGCATAAAAACTGATTTGTTGCTTGACAGCATTTGTTCTCGGCACTTTGGAGATACATATAGAAATATGTATAGTGAGGGGCGCCTGGGTGGCTCAGTCGGTTAAGCATCCGACTTCGGCCCAGGTCATGATCTCACAGCTCGTGAGTTTGAGCCCCGCCTCAGGCTGTCTGGTGTCAGCACAGAGCCTTGCTTCAGATCCTCTCTCTCTCTTTCTCTCTCTCTGCCCCTTCCCCACTCATGTACTTTCTCTCTCTCTATCCCTTCCCCGCTCATGTGCTTTCTCTCTCTCTCTCAATAATTAATTAATTAATTAATTAATTTAAAAAAAGAAATATGTATAGTGAGAAATCTGTAATAAGAAAGATAGACTAAACATGAGCCCAAATCTTGCCATTGTCAGAAATTTGAGCTGATGACAATCATCTACATTTGCTCAGCATGGCTCTCATTAAAACCATTATTTCTGACTTTAATATACATTTATAAATGAAGATTTAACTTTTATAGGGGTTGCTTTTTTAAGCATTCATAAGTAAAGATTAAAAACATCCCAAACTACTTATAATTAGTTATGTAGTAAGGATTGAGACATTTAAGATAAACCAACATAACCTTCTTTTGTAAGTAAAACAAGTGAATTGCTGTTGATCTCTTGGCACGAACATTTCTTTGACACAATCAAGATCACTTTAAGTAGGCAGACTTCATGTACATCTAGGAGGTGTCATTAAGAATGTGCAGGACTTAAAACGTGTTCTTACATAGCACATTTGATTTCAGCTATATTAAAAGAAACAGAAATACCCTTTTAGATCTCATTGAATTTTATTTCTCTTTTTTTAATGTTTATTTATTTATTTTTAGAGAAAGAGAGAGAGTAGGGGAGTGGTGGGGAGAGAGAGGGAGAGAGAGAGAGAGGACCCCAAGCCGACTCCAGAGTAAGGCTCAAACATATGAACCATGAGATCACGACCCAAGTGAAAATCAAGAGTCAGACTAACCAACATGGCCACCCAGGCGCCCCTTAAGTTATTCCTCTTTATCTTGTTTTTAAGTTTTATGTGTTGTTGAAAGAGCAACAAATGACTATAATTCTATGAATGAGCTCATGTGTACATGTGTATTTGCATATGAATGTGTATATTATATAAATATGTATGCTTATATATGCATATTTTATACACACACACACACACACACACACACGTGTTTTTCCTCTAATAGTGAGGGACCAGATCCTGCACTTTAGAACAGATGCATGTGAGAGCACCAGGGTACCAATAAAGGGATATATATGCAGGCAAGTCCTGGCATCTAGCACTTCAGAAGTCAGCCGTTGTTTATTTTCTCTTTGTTGCCCTTGCACCTGCCAGGAAAAAAAAGTGGAATAGACCCCCCCCCCCAACAAGGTGTGTGATCTTGAGAGACTCCACCCAAAGGTCTAGTGTTCCAAGAGGCGACCGCCTTAACTCTCTGAGACCATGGGCTCAAGCACAGGAGGAATCTTCATCTTTTCCAAAAAAATAAACAAAATACAGAAAGCCGGGCCCTGGTTTTATTTCAGTCTCCAAAAGAAGGCATGGTTAAGTCTCTAAATTTTAAAAGTTTTTAAATGAATTTGCTCATTTGGGAAAATACACTATGATCTCTATTTCGTATTGTTTTCTACTTCCAATATCAGGGTATTATTTTAAACATTGACTTTTAAATTCTAGAAAGAGCAACTTACTGCATCGTTTTAAGTTAAAATCTCTTTCACAGAAGATGAAATAACCGTATTTCCTTCTTTAGACAATATATACAATTATCTTATACTTTAAAATAATGATTAGTCCATCAAATTTTGGACTACGATTTAATCTTAGAATTCTTAATCAAAGTCCCTATGAAAATAAATACTCGTTAAAAGAAGCCCAAATTTTGGCTTCAAGTGTGGATTTTATTTTTTATTTTCTCATGAACAAATGTTTCTCAAGAAACATCATGAAGCTATAAAACACCTACTATTTACATAAACGATGGCATAAAACGAAGTTGTCAGTTCATTTAATGCAAGAAGAATCTGTAGTTGGGTAACTCGTATCCACGGGAGCTGTGAGTTGGAAGAGGGAGCTGCCCACTTACCCTCCAGATCAGTCACCATGGGATCAGAGCTGAGGATGTGAATGGAGGAGAACAGCTCTCCTGGGTCTACTTTGTCCCCCGTGTGTAGCGTTTAGCACATGATCTAGATGTGCTTCTCCCCAGTTCCCATTGCACGAGTGTTTAAATTCATGACACAGCGGCGCCAAACCATACATCAAACCATGATACAGTCAAATCAATGATCGCTAACTTGAGGAGTAGGAAAATTTTAAGTTGATTTGACCATATATTTAGGCTTAACAGGAATCTGTCATTTGCTGACCCTTCCTGAGCGACGAACAGAACGTCGCTCACTCCTAAGTATTGTGTAACTGGCAAAGGAGCTTTGAAGCTAAAGCAATTGGCCCAGGAAATTATTTCTTACAAAAATAAGACTTCTTTCTGTATTATATATTTTGTATACATTATACATTAGCAAATAGTCTGTCAAAAATAAAACAAAAATAAAAAACTTTTGTAAGTATATTAAAAATGCACCATTGTTGCCTTAACACGTGATCCAACATAAATATTATTAATAAAATAGGAATATTAACATATCCAGCATGCTGCACATCTCTGCCCATAGCTTGGTGGCACCGTTCAGACTTGGGGCAATGCTGGATCCCCTGACGTCACCCTTTCATATTCCTTCTTGGGTTCTTTACTTTTTTGATTTCTGTACCTAGAAATATGCAGAAATTGAAACTGTTAGCACTGTGGTTAACAGTAAGGAGAACAAAGTGTGTTAACAAAATAAAACAACATATGGTCTCAAAACGAACAACAGCATAGTGTTTCCAAAATGACAAAGGTCAACAGGTTTAGGTTGGGCAAGAGGAAAAAAAAAGAGGGAGAAATCAGTAGTAGTCCGTGGTCAAACGATTTGGGGAGGAAATGGGGAAACACAGTGAAAGGACTCTTCATAGTCTTTAACATATCCTGAAAATTACCAAATTCCAGGAGAGCATGTGACCATATTTAAGCCTGGGTGTTTTATTCTCTGTCTCTCTGTCTGTCTCTCTGTCTCTGTCTGTCTGTCTGTCTCTCTCTCATTTCTCTTTCTTTCCCTTCTCTTCTCTCTCTCAATCTCTCCCTCGGTCTCCTTCCTTCCTCCCTCCCTCCCCTTTCCTTCCTTCCTTCCTTCCTTCCCTTCTTCCTTCCTTCCTTCCTTCCTTCCTTCCTTCCTTCCTTCCTTTCCTTCCTTCCTTCCTTCCTTCCTTCCTTCCTTCCTTCCTTCCTTCGTCCAACTTCGGCTCCAGTAATTATCTCACAGTTTGTGAGTTTGAGCCCCACATCAGGCTCTGTGCTGACAGCTGGAAGCCTGGAATCTGCTTCAAATTCTGGGTCTCCCTCTCTCTCTGCCCCTCCCCTGCTTACACACACACACTCTCTCTCTCTCCCTCTCTCTCTCTTTCAGAAATAAACATTAAAACTTTTTTAAAAGAATATGTCAGCAGTGCAGAGTCTGTCTTATTCCTCTAAATAATACTTTGTCCATAGTCTTACCCAGTTTGTAAGCCTGCATTGTATAAACATAATGTGTAGACGCAGAATGTAGAAGCCACTGGCTTACCATCTGCAGAAGTAGTATATGGAACCGGTGACAATGATGAGAAACAAGATAATGAGAATCACAGTCAAAGCGACATATTCTTTGCTCAAGGGCTGTTGGACGGTTAAAAAGAAGTGCTCGCATCGGACCCCAGTGTAACCCACTTCACATCTACAGGAAAATAGAAGAAAAAGATCAGTTATTTAAAAAAGAAATTAGGATTACGAAGTAGTTTTGTAAGAACTAACCTCACACTGTGATGCAGGAAACCGATGAGGTTTGCCAAAAGTCGTAAAGAGGAATTCAAAGACTGGTCTCAGCTCCACACAGCTCTCAGCTTAACTGTGGTGCTAAGTTACAGGCTGGCTCAGCTGCCGGGGTGGCTGACCACCTACAAGGGGGTTTGGTAAGTTTCGTAGGGTTGAGGTGCATTTTGTCTAAATCAGTGCAATCAGTTCTTAAAACAGGGGCTGATAACAGCTGCTCAGTGGAAAGACTAAAAGCGGAGCCGAGATCGTGGCTATATGAGAAGGAGCCATCGAAGCCCACCCCACTCTGCACCCCTGATGTATTGGTATAATTTGACAGCTACTGTTTGTTCCAGGACTTAAAAAAAACTTGCTTAATGAAGTTACTAATAGCACATATAACTTCATGCTAATAGTGTATATAAACTACAGCCCGTGGAAATACACATCAACTTCAAAAAATTAAAAAAAGAGAGAGAGAGAGTATAGGTTTAAAAAAACACTTTTTTTTCTTTTTTGCATATTACCTGCAGTAATTTTCACTCATGTCCACCAGGTAGATGCACTGTCCGTGCAAACAGTAGCCATTCATATCAGAGCCACACTTTGTTATTGACACTTGAGCCACACGTGGATTGTCCTCTGTCTGAACTGTGAAGGAAATGGAAAGTTGGATATATTCTGCTGCCTTTTTTGAAGCATGAATCACCCTTTCATAGTCATTGCCGAGCTACTGTAGCAAAGTAGGGCAGGTACCGATCAGTCGAGGAGAATTTTCAGGACTAGGAAGTCCCTCCAGTTATCACATTTTCTGGGCCTATAAACATTTGACCCCTAAGGAAAAGGCCCAGCATTCTACACAAACAAAATAAGACCTGGAGATTTAATTCACTAAAGAAACCTTGAAGGACAGAAAAGGAAAGTTTATGACACACAAAAATCATTATCCTCCACAGTTATTCACTTATCCCGTGTGTCTGATTTTTTTTCAAATCTCAAAATAATTCTGCGCTCACTACTCCAAAAGCAATTGCAAACTGAAGCCATTAATTAATTCGAGAGCAACATTTTTATAATGGGCTTTAAGCCAGGAAGGTATGTTTTGGTGTACATTCCCAAATTTTTGAGGCTACCGTTAAAGAAATCAACCATGAGAACTGAACCAGACAAATCTTGACTTACAAATCCCTGGAGCTAGGCAAATACAACGATGGAAACAGAAGCCTCTTTAGAAGTCGTATTGCAACCTATATGTAAAATTCATTTTAGAATGTTTTAGTTACTAAAATGTGAAGGATGCTTATGAAATAATCAAACAATAGCGTCATGATTCTAATACTCCTGCTCAAAGAAACAAACAAGCAAACAATAACAACAAAAAGGGAGGGAGCAGACCAAACTTCTAAAGAGCCTAGTGATGAAGAAAAGAGAACAAAAATACTAATCCAAAGGAATGCATATGTCCCAATGTTTATAGCAGCGCTATCTACAATAGACAAACTATGGAAACAGCCCAAGTGTCCATTGACTGATGAATGGGTGAAGATGTGGTGTGTGTGTGTGTGTGTGTGTGTGTGTGTGTGTGTGTGTGTGTGTATATAATGGAATATTACTCATCCTTAAAAAAGAATGAAATCTTGCCATTTGCAACAACATGGATGGAGCTAGAGTATTATGCTAAGTGAAGTAAGTCAGAGAAAGACAAATACCATATGACTTCACTCATATGTGGAATTTAAGAAACAAAACAAATGAGCAACAGGAAAAAAGAGAGAGAGGCAAACCAAGAAACAGACTCTTAACTATACAGAACAAACTGATAGGAGGTGGGTGGGAGGTGGGTAAAACAGGTGATAGGATTAAGGAGTGCATTTGTAATAAGCACTGGGTGTTGTATGGAAGTACTGAATCACTATGTTGTACACCCGAAACTGATATTACACTGTATGTCAACTAACTGAAATTTAAATAAAAACTTAAAAAAAAAAACCCCAAATAGTGGAGACATAACAAAAAGGAGGATAAAAGAGAAGGTGAAATTGTTGTGGGAAATACCCTGCGTCCTCAGTATAACTCTTGACTCAACATCCAGACTGAGTCTAAAGTAGAGCTCTCTTGAACCACATCCAGAGTCCTCAGGGGTCCATGAGGGAACTAGACTGCCCATCACTTCTCTCTGTGTTCCTATGCTTATGCACAGCGTTTAGCATGTATTAAGTACTCCATAAGTATTTTCTGAATGAACATTGTAACTGCAAGGACATCGTTTATTCCTTTTACAAAAAATAACAACAAAATATACTGATTATCTACTGTGTACCAACGTTAAATTTGCCTTCTTTGCCTGGGATCCAGTCTCTAGCAATGGTTTCCCAGCAAACTTCTAGGAAATGACCAAAGGGTATCTGATTTTCCTTGTTTCCTATCTCTTTAAGATAACAATCATTCTACAGAAGTAGATGCCCCAGTCCCTGTCCCACCAGTTATTCTTTTATATAATTTTTCCAGACCACTAGTTCATAAATAAGGTGCTAAAAATTAATATTATTATTTAAAAGTTTATTTATTTTTGAGAGAGAGAGAGAGAGAGAGAGAGCATGCACGAGCAAAGGAGGGACAGAAACAGACAGTGAGAGAGAATCCCAAGCAGGCTCCGCTCTGTCAGCACAGAGCCCGACTCAGGACTGGATCCCATGAACCAGGAGATCATGACCTAAGCTGAAACCAAGAGTCAGATGCTCAAGTGACTGAGTCATTCTGGCGCCCTCCCCCAAATTATTGTTAACATAGCAGCTGTTCTTCTCCCCTTTTCTCTACACTGTCACACAGTCATAGTCTTTGAGTTCATTCTGTTAAAAATGTGTGACCCCCCGGGGAAGCATTGGCAAAGCCGGGCTCACCTAAAGCTGTACAATTATCTTCGGATTCTCCTGGGATGCATGAAGGAATCACGGTGGTGCCGAGAACTGCTTGGAGAAGATGGCAACCTAATAGTGGGGGGAAACCAAATATATAAACAGTGCTTCAAAGAAAGAAACCTGGATCAGATTTTCATGTAACCACACTACTTACAGGGTTGTTTTAATGATTTCAAGAATTTGATCCATGGAAACCATAAAAGAAACTAATTTGTACAAACAGGAAATAATTGACAGTCAATGAGCCCCTAGCTCTCTGTCTAGAGGATGAAAACCTTGGCGTGACATTCCTAGTTTCAGATTTGCCCTGTTCTAAAGGTCAAAGACCTGATTTTGAAGTTCGATTTCCTAAGAAGCTTAGCAATTGAAGTTGTAGAGACTTTCCACTATTTTGTTCCATGATGTTTTCAGAGCAATGCTCTAACGTTGAACCTATCACACACACAAAAAGGCTTAACTAACAATCAGTTTCTATTTACAGTAACAACTAAACAGGACTCTCAACCATAGATATGTTCCTTTGTTGATTTAAGTGCCCAGCTTACTCTTTGCATAGTATTATGCACAAAAGTAGATTTGGATTAATAAAATGTAATCTAAGTAAAGTCAGAATATCTTATCTAATGTGGGAATGAACATACATGCCAGATGAACCACTGAGCCCTAGAATCCAGTTTCTGTCGCCCCAGCGAAAGTTTAAACAAGGCATTTCACCCTGTGTCCCCACTTGATAGGTGAATGTTGGAAAACAGGCTCCGAAATGACTCAAGTAGTTTCTGGATTCCATGGAAAGCATAAGAAGAATCCTTCCCATGGAACAGACGTTTACCGAAGAGGGTTTCACTGCTTCTGTTTAGGAGTCGGCCATTTGCACTTCACCCCTCTTTCTAGACTAGATGAGTAACTTATATAATATATACTAATGGTGGTGATACAATAGTGGACAACAGTTAAGATTTCCTGAACATGTACTATATGCAGGTGTGGCTCTTGTCCTCTTTATCTATATTATCTCATTTAATCCACCCAGTGACTCTGAAGAAGATACTACTGTTATCCCCACTAAACATCTGATAAAACTGAGACATAAGGAGTTTAAGTAAGTTTCCCAAGGGTACAAAGCAATGTTGTTAATGGGCCACATTATAGAATCTGGAAGGGGCACTAATACTAGAGTATGGCCATCACACAGACAAACCAGGGTAAACATAATTGAAGCAGACTATTTTAATCCTATAAGGAAGCAACGAAGTATGATGGAAAGTCAGTCCTGGGGGAAAGCTTGAGGTATGTGATTTTGGAAAAATTAATTAGCTTCTCTGGCTCTCAATTTCCCCCACCTTAAAGAGTTTGGGGGTGAATTAAATTAAATGATCGTTTTCTGAAATGCCTAACACACCAGAGACTCCCACAAATGTTCCAGGTTACTCAGGATTTAGCCTCTTGTTTTAGCAGTACATGTGCATAGTGCCCTCTACTGGTCTATAACAAGATTACACATCTCTTTGTAATTTGATATTTTAAAGTATGATTTAATCCAAATAATAAAATATTTTATCTTATTTTTTTCTCAGTCAGAGGAGACATGCATATGGTAGGCATACTTCATGTTAGTGGGGTGCTAAAAACCACATTACACACCAGCATCAAAGCTTCTAATTTAATAATGTTTCGAACTTATACATTAGAACAATCCTATGAAGTAGTTAGTAGCCCCCCAAAATTTAATGTCAGTGCAGTTAAATAAAATGTGTTGTACAAGACCGATTATATAGTGAGCATAGAAAATAAGAGTTAGGAATCTATCTTCGGACAGCAAATCTCATAATCTTGCAATGATTTGACAATACTTTTTTTGAAAAGGTTAGAACTATCTCCTTCCTACCACATATTGCTCCTACAATATAAATAACTGCTTCAGTTGCTCGTAAAGAAAAAATAATCATCTTTCTTAAATAACAAAAAAGATCCTAAAATCTCGATTTCATTGTCATTTGAACAGAGATAGAAAAAGATAACTTGTTCCACATAGCTTTTGGGTGGGGGGAGAATTCACTAGTGGGAGAGGAGCAGAGAGAGAGGGGGACAGAGGATCCGAAACGTGCTGAGGAGATGGAACTCAGGAACCCTGAGATCATGACCTGAACTGAAGTCAGATGCTTAACCCACTGAGCCACCCAGGTGTCCCTGTCTATATAGCTTTTTTATGGAGAATGAGCTATCATTCAGGCCAGCTTGGTTCTACTTCTCAGTATAATTCTGCCATGCATTTTTCCTATCGAAGAATTAAACCCTTTAACTTATACGGTCTGCTCAACACAAACAGGAGCTCTTGCTGTGTGTTTTTACATTCTTGACGCTCCTCTTCCTCCGTGCTTCTTCATGTGAGGAAGGCTTTGGAGAAAACCTTACCGATGCTCCTACCAAGAAATTCTCCCGTCAGCCCCGTCCACTGTGCAATCACACATTTGAAACTCATTTCTCTGTCCTTTGTGGAAACCAGAGACTAGCCTTTCCTGTTTGGATCTGCTTACAACTGCAATCTGCAACTATTACAGAATTCAGCTAATTGTTTTTGGGGTGTTGCTTCTTAGTCTTTTTTTTTTTTTTTAAGGTTTTTAGTAGTTGTTAGTTTTTCCACTGTTGGAAACTTTGTTCCACCTGGTCAGGCCACAGGTGAAATATTTGTCTTTATGAATTAAAGAATGTTCGGTGCAGGGCGTGTCTCCACAAAAACTGGGCTCTCCTAACCTGTGACGCTCCCTTGGACATAGTCCATCGCTTGGGATGGTTTCTGTGAGACTAGCTCTAGCTAGTGAATTCAACATCTGGATCTTCTCCAGATGAACTGGTAACTAATTTTAAATGCTGTTCTCAAATGAAAGACTGCGGTTCCGTATTGGATGCACATAGCCAATAAAAGAGCAAGACTGGTTCTAAAGCTTGTGTCCGCCTGCACAGCTCTATTGCTTTAAAAGAATGATTCTCGAGCTTCTGTCAGGTTAGTCTCTGCTCCAGGCCCTTGCAAACTGAAGTAGAGTAGGTGGAGCTGATCAAAATATTGAAAAAGTGAACCCATGGAGAATTGATATCCACCATCCTGTCACCCTCCGGAAACCCCGCTCATGACTTGAAAGTCAGACAGGGAAGGAATAGAAGCTAAAGTCATAGACATACATTTCCTTAATCTTGCAGGGTTTTCCCCTGCCTTTAGTGTTATTTGAACAATGACGGTCTATGATTCGATTGCAAATATTGTATTTGAGTTTGTGATTTTTGACCATGGGTCTCTCCTAAGAAAATAATTCACTAGGATATTAAGGATTTTGGATGGCGTCAGTGTGTTCAGAACATAGATCTGATGGCAAGCCGTACGTTGATAACTAACGTATAGACGAATGTGTGCAAGGTGGTATGGGATGGACCATCTGTAAACTCACAATTGGCTGTTGGCACTCTGTTTTAAGAAATGCAATAAAAGTCAAATTTCTTTTAGAGGCTATTACGTCTTTCAAATTTCCAAATGAGTTTTAGGAATTTGCTGCACACCTATTTCATCTCTGTACCTTCACCTTTTAGAGGTTGTGTTTCAATGAAATCTCAAATGTGCCAGCAGGAAGTGGTGCAGGTGACTCACAGGATACAAATCACCTTTACTCTGTGAGTCAGGGCCGAACCTACATCCTTACACAATATTGGGGCACTGTGCGTGGGAGAAGTTTGAGGATCATCATTCGAATGGGGGTAACACGAAATGCCATGGGCCCTGAGGTGCTAAGAAGTGCTTGCCCAACAGTCAGGACAAATGCCAGATGTAGAAAATGTCTTTCTTATTGCACAGGGTTTCTTTCACCTTGCTTCCTTACGGCTACACTGAGGGGCTCATCTAGAAGGAGGCTGAGATTTGGGGATTCGCTGACCAAGCCGGTACTGCAAAGTCAGTGGCAATTTTCCAGAATAAAATGGCTTTCCTGAATAGCAATAAGGCAAAGAAAAATGACCCCATATAAAATGAGGTAGGTTACAGAATGAAAGAAATCATCTTATTTTCCCAATTTAACCTTTCAGACTATTTAGACCAGAACAGTAAACTCATAATGAATCATAACATTTGCCCATCCCACGCAGGCATCAAAATCCGCTTTGTTCACACTTCTGGTGTGGTCACATGCCTACCCTGCTCATGGACTGTTAGTTTTCTCCCTTCTTCCATGGCAGTCTATAATTTTAAGATTTGTCTGTAACATAGCAGGCTCGTTAGATCATGTATAATTTCAAGGAGTGAATATGCCTTCACCATTTCCAGATGCCTTCTTGTTTAAAATTAAAATTCACTATTAGATTAGGTCTTGTTTCACCTTGGTTAAAATAACTATAGACTCCTTATCATGTCAGATCCTGAAGAGAACTCTGTCAGTATTTTTTAGTAATAGTCTCCTTTTCAGAGAACTACATAAAGAGAGAAAGAGAGAGAGAGAGAGAGAGAGAGAGAGAGAGAGAGAGAATATAATCCTTGCCTTTTTCCAGCAATCATTCTCTTCCTATAGCTTTTCAGTGCTAACCTTATAATAGCTTCATTAAAAAATAAATGTAAAAACCAACCATAACTGTTCAAATAAAGCAAGATGGAACCAGAAGTTGATATGGTATAAAAACAGGTTGCAAATAAATAATTTTTTAAAGTTTATTTATTTGAGAGAGAGAGAATGTGAGCAGGGGAGGGGCAGAGAGAGAGAGAGAGAGAGAGAGAGAAAGAGAGAGAGAGAGAATCCCAAGCAGGCTCCATGCTGTCAGCACAGATCCCAATATGGGGCTTGATCTCATGAACTGTGAGATCATGACCTGAGCCAAAACTAAGAGTCAGGAACTTAACCGATAGAGCCACCCAGGTCCCCCCAAATTAGTATTTCTTTTAATTTTGAATCTTAAAAGATACCCATAGGATCTTCCTTGTCAAATGGCAAGAAAAGATTTATTAGGCCATGCTTTTTAATTCATAGGCATGAAATAATACTCTTCAATTCTAGTAGTAATTCATAAGTCATAATTCAATGTGCTCATATATTTTAGTCATTGTGCAATACTGTACTTAAAGCTATTCAATCAAGAATCAGTGATTTAAAATATTAAGGTATAATTTATTTTGCCCTAAAAATGGATCTAAAGATGCATATCTTATTCACAACAGAAGTATTCTCATAGTGCAGGAGAATGCATATCAACTCTTGTGGAAAGGATACAATTATATTAATATGGCTGTTTGGAATTTCATGATGAGGAGCTCTAAATATGGGACTTGCATTCCCTAAAAGCCAAAGTTTCATCTCTAGAGTATTTCAAACCTCCTATTGAAAATATTTTTTTTCTTTAAGCTGTTACATGAGGAGTATTTTTATAATCCTTTCTACCTTCACTCCCTTCCGCTTACTTCTCACACCTATCCATACTGATCCAATTCAGAAATTTAAATTACTATCACATTACTGTTTCAAAAGAAAAGGAACAACAGTCTGTACTATAAATATTTGCCATTGGCCTTCTTTTAATTATGGCCATATTGTGGTCTGAAGCATTGAATACTTAATGGTATTTTTAGAAGTATATTGACTATAATATCATTCATTCTTTATAGATGCGTACTGCGAAATGAATTTGCAAAAAGATAGAGTTTTAATAACTGAGCATCAAAAAAAGGAAAAAATAAATACATAAAAGGTAATTTTTTAAAGCCTCAAAGTTAATTACACTTCATTCACATAATCTGTGTAATGAAACTACCATATAGAAGCTGCTAATAAATTTTATTTTGTGAAAATATATTTTTTGGTTAACTTTGGGGACTTCAGCTTCAGTGAGAAGCCCATTTGCATTTGTAGTACGATCGGAGGGTGGAAAGGGCTTAGTTATACTCAATAAATGGAAAAGAAGGTGGTAGCTTAGCCTATACTTACTTTTAGTAACCACGTATGTCAAATTATATTCAATACATATTCAGATTTTTCTATATGCAAGAGATTGAACAAGATGCTGAAAGGAAAATTAATGCAAAAGACATAGTTTCTGTGCTCAACAGAGTTAATAGGCTAGAGACCTGGGGGTAGAGAGAAAAGGAGAGAAGTGAGAGGTGATGCCAAGTTTCTGAAAATACCAAGGATGGTTATGCCATTGAAAGAGCAGAAAACATAGGCAGAACAACAGTTTACGGTGGCATTTGCAGCTAGGGGGCATGAAGGGAAGACAGAACGAGTAAAGGAATTTGAGATTGTATTTCATATGTTATCTGCTTTTATTTATGAGGCATTTGGGAATACAGTTTTTTTTCTTAAAGTTTATTTATTTATTTTGAGAGAGGGATAGAGAGTATATGTAAGTGGGAGCGGGGAGAGAGAGAGAGAGAGAGAGAGAGAGAGAGAGAGAGAGAGAGAATCCAAAGCAGGCTCTGCACTGTCAGCGCAGAGCCCGAACCCACGAACCGCGAGATCATGACCTGGGCCAAAATCAAGAGTCAGAGTCTGATGCTCAACCAACTGAGCCACCCAAGTGCCCTGGGAATATAGTTCTTAAATCAAAGAATAAGAATGGATTTGTGGAGTGTATTTGAAAGTCATATGTGGAAATATGACCTTTAAAGGCATAGGAGTGATTCAGATGTTCCAAGGTAAATAAATAGTTATGGAATGGAAAATAATAGCACTTTGGGAAATGGGTGATGAGGAATGGATAGAAATGGCCAAGGAAACTGGAGGAAAAAAAGTCAGTTCAGTGTTGTGGGATCCAAGAGAACACTGAGTTTTAAAAGGAGGCATGGGCTGGTCAGCAACACAGTGATTGTAGAAAGTCATTCATTATGATGAATGAATGACTCCATCATAAAGAAGATTCATCTTTACTCAGGGCGACTGGTGCTAAATCAGCAATACAAATTGTTAACTTGACTTTTTTTTTAAACACTAGCATCGATTTTGTATTTGCATCCACCATTAATATTAATTTTACCTGTCTTGGAAACTCAAGCAATGGCTAAAACTATGAATTATGAGTGGCAATGTGTTGGAGCAGTGGAAAATACGTTAAGCTTGTGGTTCTCAAACTGGAGTACTATCATCAACTGTGGAACATTTGGCAATGTCTGGAGACATTTTTGTCACAACTGCATAAGTGCTACTGACATCTAGTGGGTAGAGCCCAGAGTTGCTGCTCAACACCCTGCAATGCCCAGGAGAGCCCACAACAAAGAATTATCTAATCCAAAATGTAAAAAGAGCCAAGGCTGGAAAAAAGCCCTGCACTAGACCTGTTAGGTATGGAGTCCACCTCTGGCTCAGATAATACTTTTATCCCCCTGCAGCTCCTGCAGCTGAGTTTTCTCATCTCTGAAAACAGAGACCTAAGGAGTGGAGTGGACTGGGGAGGGGGTGGGGGGAGATGGAATTTATAGATTCCTCTAAGGTTCCTTTCATTTCTAAAACAATACTTCTCTTTCTCTTACTAACTGCCCATCATCCAGTCATATCACTGCTCAGTCCCTCTCTCTAGTTCTCTCTCTCTCTCTCTCTCTCACATACACACACATACAGTGCAGATATACTTAAATTTTATTAGGTATACCATCAGTGAACACAGACTATATTAAGTGACAGCAATGAGAAAAAAAGGTAAGAAAAAATATTAAACTTTATTATTAAACAAATTTAGTTTTCAAAAACTATTGCATTGTCTCCAAATATTTTGCTGCTCAGACACATTTTCAAAAGACAGTTGTGAAGTCAACACCTAGTGGTGAGAACTTTGAATCAAGTACCATCCTAATCATCTCTCCAACACACCTGTATTGAGTGTTGATATAAGTCAGTCATAAGGTGGATGGTCAAAGAGGAACATGACACCAGTAAGGAGACTCGGGGCTGACACACACTTCCAACAGGACTTGAAAAGGGCAGGACCAGGGCTGGGGGTGTTGCAAAGGAGGCAGAGGCAGGTGGCACACTTATTTTGGAGTGGTGGGAGAAAGGAGGAGGCAGGTAACTGAGAAGTTTTGATACTTCTCTTCAGTCTTTTTTTTTTAAGTTTATTTATTTATTTTGAGACAGAAAGAGAGAAGATGAGCGAGGGAGAGGCAGAGAGAGGGGGAGAGAGAGAATTCCAAGCAAACTCCATGCCGCCAGCACGGAGCCCAATGTGGTGCACGAACCGTGAGATCATGACCTGAGCCCAAATCAAGAGTTAGTGGCTTAATGGGCTAAGCCACCCAGGTGCCTCATTTCTCTTCAGTCTTACAGGATGAATAAAGCTGTCACCAAAAGTGAAGTGTGAGCTGGGGTCCAGTAGAGGTCACAGCATATTCATGCATGGAAACTTACACCCTGGGTTACTCACTTCTTTTTAAGTCTGTTTCCTCATTTGAAAAATGGGAATAATAATACATTTCCTGGCCTAAAGGGAGTTATTGTAAGGATACATTGAGGCTTTTTCTAAGAAAGTACTTGATGATGGTGATAATGGTGATAATAGCTATAGTTTTAAAAGTACTTTTTATTATTTTATCATAAATCATATTTATTAAATCTGTATAAAATTACCTGACAACATAGCTATACATGATCTCCATTTTACAGATGAGAAAACTGAGACTCAGAGAGATATAAATCTTTCTGAAAGTATGAAATAAAGGAACAGGGGTATGGAAACTGTCTTCTATACACAATGTCTCTTGACTCAAAACTATAAAGTTTGACATACATAAACATGTGTGTGTTTATATGTAAATATGAGAGAGGGAGGCTTTTTCCCTTTCCCTGAGGACATTCAGGAGGAGTTATATTTAATTCACTTTCGTGCCTCAAATTTAAAATTCAGGAAAAAATTAAGAGTTAACTTTTTTTTCAGGGCAATTATCAAATCGTCTTGCATATTATAAATAGTAGCCTAGTTAATGAAATCATGACTTGAACCTAGAATGTCACTGAATCTTTATTTGACCTATAACTAGACACCCAGTTTCACATACACTATATCACCAGAGAACACTGAGTTTGTTACATTACTTCATTTTTTTCAAAGTTTCCAGAATTGCCATGTCAAGGGGATGGCTGTGAGGATCATCCTCCCTAAGAATCTCCCCTATTACAGCTGTGGGGAGTCCTCCCATTGTCTTCCATTGGAATGGTCCTCCGGCAGTTACAGCCATATTCCTTAGACAATTTGCATTGGCCAGTACTCAGCGTGAAGACTGAGCGTGGAAACCACACCTTAACTTACAGTCTCTTTGAAGAGGATTTCTTACATGTTATTTGCATCTCTTAGCTGATCATTAACTAGGAAATGGAAAATTCTTGGGCAAAAATGGACAGAAGGCATTCAAGTTCATTTTTTCCAAAATGACTAGGTGAGTATTGTACTTTTTGCTTCCAAGGAAGTGTGTTTATTTTCTCACTGTTAACAGAGATGTGCTATAGATTAGATGACATTCTAACTTAGTTCCTTATTGATATTATATTAAATTCACAATAATATAAAAAGACACTGGGAATGAAAAAAGACATAGGTACCCTTCTCCCTGAATGATTTCCTTAATGTATATCTAGGTAAGTGCAGAAATAAGGCCTCAGTCAATTGATGTAACGACTACTTGGGAATAAAAGTCATTTTCTAGGAATTGCATTAATTAAAAATGCTGAATGTAGGGTAAGTAAAAATTCAACATATTTTAGCACAGCTTAAGAAAACAGTCATGTATTTTCTGTGCTTGATTTTGAGCGATACTGTAAAGATACCATTTTTGTACATTTGCTTGTCCCCATAATGGAATCTAAGCCTTGGAGCAGCCTCCAAACTACTCTGAAACATCTTTATTAGAACCTGTGATTTTTATTATGCTCCTGATAATCCTGAGACCCTCTGGCTCCTCACATATTGCTCCCAAAAGACCATGCCATTTACTGTCTCTAAGTCCTTATAAGGTATTTGATTTCACTCAGGGTTAGTCTTTTCATTCATCACAGGGCTAATCACACCTACCTCATATAGTGCTTTTAAAGAAGAAATGAGATGATTATGTATAAAGCCCTTAATACGAAATGTGATTAGCTCACAGGTGGCATTTGGTCACTGTCCGTATCTTTCCCAACTCATGGATTTGGGCCCCAGTGCTGAACTACACACCCCAATTACCCAAATTGTTTATATGGTAAGATGATTGAAGGAAGGAAGCCAGGTGGTGCCAATACTCAGGCAGTTCACAAACTCTCAGGGTCAAAAGGAAAGTTCCGAAGACGAGCCAATGTCTCACTGAGACCTGTGCTTCTCATATTTTCAGGAAAGAATGCTTATTCTGCTCAATTCTCTGCCGTTGTGCAATGAAGTAGGACTAAACTATCTTGGAGATGGCATTCAGGATCATACTCAAAAGCCCATCTGGGTGTCAATGAAGATGCTGGATTTTAGATTAAGAGCCTTTCTAAACATTAGCTGCAGAACTCAAGATAAAAATTTCTCGTCTTTCTTCTGGACCAACCACAAGATTAGAAATGATACTTCAACTTAAAACTGCAGATTACTTATAAATGTGTTATCTAGTTTGGGGAATCTCAACCATTTGTATTCAGTAAGCTAAAAGGGCTTGCAAATCCAGGTGTGACCTTTCTCAGTTTAGCCTTGCTTTTCTACAGGAACTTGGGTCATACTTTCCCAGTATCTAAAGCAAGAACATCGATATCAAATATTTATAAAGTTTAAAAGTAACTAATTGATTGTGTGAATGTGTAGCAGTTTAAGTCTGCATGTGTTGGAAACAGAGGATGAAACTGAAGGCATCTATATTTTTTCCACAGACATAGACATACATTCCACAAAAAAGCAGGAACAAAATATTTGCTGAAGTCTGAACTATTCTTTGGAAGAATAGACATTTGGGAAAAGTATTTCTAGGTAATCTGTTGTTGGGGGTGGGGAGGCAATTTCAAAAATACCAGGTGGATTTGTCTTTTTTTACGTATGCTTTAGAATAAGACTATTTGACTCGCATATGACAGAGAACTTCAAATAGGAACTTTCCTAGTGGCAGGGAAATATCTAAACAAACTGGGAAAACAGAAACTGACCTAGCTAATTTGGAAATGGGCTTGGCGGCTGATGAAATAGGTGAACTATAATTAAGTAATGCAATAAAGGAGTTAAACACTTTCATGACAACAAAAACACACACAACACACTCTCTAGGTGGGTAGTCACCAGGTTATTCATAGGCTCTTGCTGTCTCAGATTAGAATATTCAATGAGTGGCCCAGAACAGACACTTGTATTGTTCCCCATGCAGCCCTACAGGTGGAAGGAAAAAAAAAAGCACTGAGCCATTCTGACCTCTAGGTTCATTTGTAACTCTAGGAAGACTGTCACCTTTCCAATTGTATTCTTTGCACAGACCCTTCAAAGCAAAGATAGCAAAGCCACATCATTTACTGAGAATCTTCTAGCAAGTCACTCTTAGCACAGTTTTGGCAGAAACCACAGATCCAGTTTCTACTTCTCTTCCTAAACTTGTATAAGTAAGTTCCAACTATGCATAGTATGCGTGCCATTATGTCTCCCAAGCCCTGAGATAAGGCGTGTCGAAATAATAATTTAACTGTCACATCCTGCATAGGTAGAGTTAATTTGTTAGGGGAATTTGCCCCATTGCAACCCCAGAGGAATGTGAGTCTGGCAACTTTTATTTCCTTATTCAAGTTTTCCTATACACCTCCAAATCCCTCTTGAAATTTAAGGAATTAGAGAGAAACAATACATTATTTTTCAAACCAGAGAGCTTACAAAGGATTTTTTTCTTCCTGTCCACACGAACTAAATCATCTCAAATAGAAAGGCATTAAAATACAACTCAGCAATTTCAGGCTATGGGGTGCAATAAACAGCAAGAGAAAATTGCCTAAGCAGTCTCCCGTGGTGCGGGCTCGGGGGCAGCGGGGAATCGGAAGCCTCAGGTGTGGGCGTCCAAGGGCTGGACACAGCGCCAGGACCCGCCCATGTCCCTCCAGCTTCTTGGACGCCAGAACAACGTTTTCGTTCCGTGACACCTGGAGCTCCAGCAAAGAGCCACCTGCGCGCCCCAGCGCCCCCGGAAACTTAACCAGACACGGCTGAGAAAACTGAGGGCAAGACGGGAGGAAAAGCGTTTCTTTCCAAAAGGTCTCTTTGCTCGGGTCTGGTCTCTACTCCGGCCCTTTGTCCCTCTCCCCCCACCCCACCCCAACAAGAAAGAATAAAACCTGAAATGTTAACTGCTTCCCGGTCTCTGGGTTTCTAGAATTGGCAACATTTCTAAGGAAAGAAACAAAAACTTTTCTACGTTTTATGCCGCCTGTTACAGAGCTGCATTAATTCATGCATGACATTTATGGCAATAGTTAATTCATCGATGAAAGGCGTTTTTAACACCGATCCCCCCCCTTTCTCCTCCGACCCGACTCCGTCCCTGGCTTGAGGGCAAGACGGACTCGCGGAACAACAGACATCATTTTAAACGGGGTACACTTCGGTGCGGGGGGAGCTCCCGGCTTCAGCGAGCCCCGCCGGCGGGGAGGCGCGGGCGGGGTCTTACCCAGGCACAGCAGCAGCGCGGGGACGCGGCTCCCCGGTCGCGCCTCCATCCTCCTTCCCGCCGGGAGCAGGCGAGGGCGCTCGGGCCGGGCGGCTGGCGGACTGCGGCGGGCGCCCCGGCGCGGCGGGGAGAGCGCTGGGATGCGGCTGGAGCGCGTCGGAGAACCCGGAGGGGTCACGCCACGGCCGCGTCCCTCTGCCACCCGGTGTGTCCAGCAAGTGAGCTCGACCGGCCGGCGCTGCCACCTTTATAGGGGTGGGGAGGGGCCTCGGGCCGGAGGACACACTAGCGGGGTGAGGTACACAGAGTCCAGAGTTTCATAATAGGCCCGGGGGGAGGAGTGGCCGGAGACTGTCCGGATGTCATCCTGTCATCCTCCCTTTCTGAACACCTGAGAGTGCCTGAGGAATAATAATAATAAAAAATGCCCTTCTGGTTAGCCGGGGACTACTCCCCGAACTTTTCCATCTCCAACTCCTGCGGGAGAAGGTGAGGAGCGTGGACCAGATGGATCGGTTTGCTTTGTGGGGTCACCTGCTCAGGAGTGGGTGGCTTTAGCCGCTCTGGGTGACAGGCCTAACTTGAATCAAAGTCAGTCTTCCAGCCACGGCTGGCGATGGTCTAGTATGCGCTTTTGGAGAGCCCCACGAGCTAGTGACTTGCGGTCACACTTGAGGTTGGCAGTGGCTCAAGAGCCCTCCTAGCCTGCATTCACCACTGCCCTGCCCAGAAGTGCCTTTCGTGTCTACACCCCCCTTCCCAGCAGCTCTGCTTTCAGCGTGATACCGGCATTTATAGCTTCAAAGTCTAGTCGTGAACAGAAACCCTACATTATTTGTTCTCTGTCCTGTTTGCCGCCCATCAGCCTGTTGCTTTTGATTTTGCTTCACCAAATTTTGCCTCAATCCTCTCTCTTCCCTCTACAAAATCTTTGCGTGACGTCACAGGCCTGATGCAGTATGGACCAAACCAGTCTTTTCGAACTGGTATACCAGACAAATTGTCTCACCTCTCCTGGGCTGGAAAACTCTCTATGCCTTTGCTTACTCTGACTTTCCTGCCTTTGCTGATGGGGTCCCAGTTGGGGGCAATGGCTGCCTTTTACTGGAGCTAGTCAAATCCTTCTCATCTTCCTGCTTCTCCAGAAGGGCCTGGGCTCCTTGAGCCTATGGGGATCTCTTTTCACTCCGATCTTTTATAGCTTGCATTGTTTTTCTTCCCCCTAGGCTCATAGAATTCTAGATCTGGTACTTCACATGTGGTGAAACTACTTTGTATATTTGTTTTCCTTGTTTGTAAGTCTTATGTTCAGATCTGTATGAATACATAAATTATTTTACTTTTTCTTGTATTCCCCTGTAGGGCATAAGAAGTGAGTCAATTTAACAGTAATGAAAACATATTTGAATAGAAAATGGAATCGGCTGGATGATGATAGGTCCTTACCTTTCTGTTTTTATATTTTTCTTATTATTATTCCTTTCCTTTTTTGGTCTGTTTTTTGTTTGTTTTGGCCTTTTTCTCTCTCACCCCAAGTGGTGCCTCGTAAGGTCCGGAACTCTCATGTTGGAAGCAACTACTTCTTCCTTCCTTCAGTGGTGAAGCTCATGGGTTTTGCATTTAGGCTGTCTGCATGTGAATCTTTGGACAAGTTATTTAATCTCCCTCAGTTTCCTCATATGTAAAACAAGGATAATAATAGTATCTAACTCAGAGGAAGATAATGAAAGTGCTTCCCACAGTGCCTAGCACAGAGTTCACATGTATTAAAAATACTTATTATTGTACATAAATACTGATGCATAGGGTGATAGTACCTGGTCAGTATTCATGACTTAAGTGAATTAATGAACAGTGGGATAGAGATAGGATTTGGGGTTCCTAAGTCTAGCTTCTGAGTATACCAAGAAAAGAGCAGTAAGTGACTTCTCACTTAACTGGTCTTTGGTAACAAAACTAGTGGAACCAAGAAAGTTGATCCTGGAAATAGGTTAGTTTTATGGAGCGTTGAGAGTGATCCCAAGTTTGGTAAATTAGAAATTGGAAAAGGAGCCACTGGCTACATAATGGCTTTTGTTTTCCAAATTGTCTCTGGAAAAGAAATAGCTCTCGTGTATGAAAAACTGGAGCAAAATTCGAAAGAATGGGGTGTCAACTGGAAATGTTTACTTATTTTGCGCGAGATGCTGTCGGATACTTGTAAGGAGTGACGGGAAGAGGAATTTTATGAGTCCTGATTAATGTCCTGTTTCATCAAATATAGTGTTGCGCTTTGTGTTCAAAAGAAGGAGGAGTGGGAACGCATCGGGGAGAATGGGGTCATGCTGCAACAGTCAACTCTGTGGCATTGATAGTGTGGGGAGGAATTTTTTCACGTTGTAGCTGATGCCTTGCAAGCATGAGATATCATCATGAAAAAACCCTTGTGCTTATCCCAAAATTTTCCATGGCAGGATGCTCTTCTAGGTGCTGATTTCACATGGCGTGAAGAAATCTTTTCTTTATTGCTTCTATGTTTACTCAATTTTCTAGCCATTAGTTTTTGAGAATGACTCCTTCATGACACATCAGGGAATATCTGCCTCTGCAAAACAGTCTTCTTTTTTTTAAATAATTGGGAACAATTTTCATTAATCGTTCATTTAAATATATATACATAGTATGAAGTACAATCATGATTCCTCTTAAAGGCACAAAACATATTTGAAGATAGAACAGTTTGGGAAGACAATAATCAAGTCATATGGAATTTTCTAGCTAGGAGGTGACTTACAGACCTCAGTCAGATCAGCAATCTCAATCTGAGAGTCCTTGTGATTGTTTTTCCAAGGGGTTAGCAAATCTAAATAATATATATAGACTAAACATATAATATATCTATCTAAAGCTATTTTAATGTATTGAGATTCTATTGTGATTATTAAAATATATTCATTTTAAGTTGATCCTGAATTCAAGGTGGCTTGATGTCATGTGTGTTTCAACTGACACGTAACAAACACGTAACCCCCATCAGGCAGGGAATATGTTACAGTAATAATGTCTGTACATTAAAAGGGGATCCTTTTAGAAGAAGTGAGGACATCTGGACTGGCATACACATACAGGCCCCAACTGGTATTAGCACAACAGACTGTAGCCAGAGCGAGCCCTCGGCCCAACCAGAGAGCCAGCATCTAGCCACAGACAAGAACTTGGAAAGTTTGCAATTCTTCTTTCATCTCTTGCTTTTCCCCTCAAGTTAGTGCTCTGTGGGACTGCATCTGGCACTTGTTTATAATGAAATCACTGCTTTTCAGACTGACAACTAAGGATACCTACTCTGGTGAATTAGCTTTTATATAACATAGAATGTTTAAAGCCTTTTATTAGCTTTAATAACCACTAGTCCTTAGCAAGAACCACTGGGATGGAATGGTATTGGATTGCTTGTCTACAGTGAAGGCATTGACAAATACAGGAAAGTGTCCAAGATCATATTGTTAAATGTAATATTTAAAATTTGAGACCTCGAACGTGAATTCTGTTCTGTCGGCTGCCAACTTTTGGAAAAACTGATTTTATTCAAAATTTAGTCATCAGGGGTCTTTTTAACAAGTTCTATTTGAATGAAGAATTTTTGTCTTTTATGATAATTATTTAAGTACATACTTAAATTAAATAGTATCTTATAAAGTACAGAAAAAGCACAAATTTCCAAGCAAACTTCTGGACTGCATATTTCCCTATAACCTTCATGGGACAGTGACTGCTTTGCTTTTCTCCTTAACCAAAAATCAATGGACTACAGTGTTATTTAGGGACATGTCTCACTCGTTCATTTGTTCAGCAAATATTTATTGAATGTCTCTGTAATGGCATTATTACATTGATATAGGTAGATGGAGATATACAATTATATCCCTGGATCCAAAGAACTTTTAATCCACTTAGAGATGAAACAGAGAAAAGGAGGAACATATATTGAATGTAGTGATATTCTCTTTTATTTAAATAACTTCTATCATAGCCATTAAAACATGTCTTTTTCTCTGGGTTAATCCATTTTAATAGAGAAGTAGTGTAAGAATTCAAAACGGAAAGTTCCCTTGTTTATGTCTCATTGCATAATTAAAGAAGTAGGAAAAAATTAGATATTGGGGCACCTGGGTGGCTCAGTTAGTTAAGTGTCTGACTTTGGCTCAGGTCATGATCTTGCGGTTGGGAGTTCTAGCCCCATGTCAAGCTTTATGCTGACAGCTCAGAACCTGGAGCCTGCATCTGATTCTGTGTCTCCCCTCTCTCTGTCCCTTGTGCTCTCTCTCTTTCTCAAGAATAAGTAAACATTAAGAAAATTAGATGTTGCGAACATTTTAAAGTCTACTAAATAGTAAATTACATTTTCTCATTGATTGACCAGATACTTTGAGGTTTTTCTTAAATTAAAAGTGATTCTGGGGTGCCTGGCTAGCTCAACTGGTAAAACATGCGACTCTCTTGATCTTGGGGTTGTGAGTGCAAGCCTCACGTTCGGTGAAGAGATTACTTAAAAATAAAATCTGAAAAAAAAAGTGATTCCGACATATTTGAAAATGGACATGCCTTTTAAATGTTGAATGGGTGGTGTGGATGGCTAATTAACTGATTAGGTGAGTAGAGTCACTAAAAACAGTATCTTCTGTTTGTGGTTTAACTTAGATTCAGAACTATAGGTGGAAAAGAACATGAAAGTAGTTCATATTTGTTCTTAAATCTAAATGAGATGAGCCTAATAATATTACTAATAGTAGCAACTCATATTCATATCTAACATTTTTAATTCACTCAGGAGCTTAAACTATATTTGCTTACTTATTCCTCCAAATAACCCTATATTTTATTTCCATTTTATAAATGAGACTAAGGCAAAAAAATATTAAGAAATTAGTCCAAGGCCCTTCAGTTTATAAACAACAGAGACAGGATTCAAATGAGACAGATTCAAATGAAACAGCCAGCACACGCTCTTCACACACAATACATTGGTTTTACCTGTAGCATTTAGTGCACTAAAAGTGCAGGGTTTGCTCTATGTGCGATCCTTTCATATATTTTCATTAAAATCCATGCCTCTGGGGGCGCCTGGCCGGCTCAGTCAGTTAAGAGTCTGACTTTGGCTCAGGTCATGATCTTGTGGTTCATGAATTTGAGACCCACGTCGGGTTCTGTGCTACAGCAGAGAGCCTGCTTTTGGATCCTCTGTCTCCCTCTCTCTCTGCCCCTTCCCCGCTGCCTCTCTTTCTCTATCTGAAAATAAATAAATAACCTTAAAGAAAGATCCACATTTCTGGGGTTCTCCAGTCTCAGATTACTTGCAAAGAGCATTCATATCCCTTTGTGGATAGTTTTGATACCCTTTCCTTAGGAAAAACATTCTATGTTGTTGTTTTCCTGGTAAAGAAAATCACGTGTGCCAGTCTTCCAATTTCCAATGCCAAAGCATTTGTTAATCTTACTTTTATATTGTTCATTGTGCTTATGAAAATCATTTTATTCTAAAAACGTCACATTAAAATGCTCTCTGTGAATCTCATCAACAGAATCCTCTGGAAAGTCGTTCAGTAATCACAAAATGTAAAAAGTTCCAGACACTGTTTGATCTTAGGAATCTGCCGATTCTGAGGCTCCTCTTCTCCTTCTCGTTCTTGCCCCGAGTTGTGCCCTAATAATAGAAGATCCTCCCCTCCCGTCACTTATGCATGCCCACAGAGCACTAATGACACACGCAGTGATGATGAGTTAGGAATGCAGCTATCCCTATTTAAAGCACTGCTATTTCATGTTTGGCTAACGCCTAGTTGTAAGGAATCATACATTGCCTACATCCAGGCTGCTACTTCCCTGCAGCAAATTTTCACAGTTAAATTGTTAACTTTCATAGTCAATTCAACAATCATTTTATATTTGGTTATTCAACAAGCATTTTATGTCTCATACGATCACAAATCAGCCTTTGAAGAACTTTGCCTTGTGCTGCTAAATCATTTGTGTGGTTATTGCATGATTACATACAGATTTACATGGTTTTATAAGTTTCTAATGTTAATGTTCTTCTCAGATGTGGAAAAAAGGACAAAATATACACAAGAGACATTTTAGCTTGAAACTTTCTTGTCATTCAATCTCCCAAAGATACCTGAATTACTTTCTAAATTGAAGTCTCAATAAACATTACCTAGGATCGCTGAATTTAAGCAGACCCTAAGGGTAAACATATCTAGGAGGCAGAATGGAATGCCTCAAAAATCCTGGGAATGTTTTATGATTGATACTTTTTTCTCTATTTAGCACTACCACTAACAACAAGTAAAAATTGCTTGTGAAAGCAATAAAACAATAGCTATTAAAGTTTTTATTTTTATTGTATTATATGCCACTGAGAATATTTGACTTGGAAAATATCAATAAAAGTACACATAAATAAGATTATACTCTATCTTGCAGTGTACCTTTTCTATAAGGAATTGTTTATATAAATTGTTACTATTTCGCTGTTTGGCTGGCTAGACATACATTGTCACCCATGGCTGTACTTGAAAATCACTTGGTCAGCTTCAGAAAAAGTAGATGCTAGGGCCTTATCTTCTCAGAGATTCTGATTCATTTGGTTTTGGAAGGGCCTCAGATAAACGTATTTTTACAAACAGGCAGCCTGATGCTTTAACTAAAACAGGGAAAGAGAGAAATAATATTAGCTAAATACTAAACTGGAGAAGGAAGCACACATTTTTGATCCAAGTTCTAATCCTGACTGAAAATAAACTGTGAGTGATCTTGTATAGTCATTTGACTATTCTGGGCCAAAATTTTGTCATCCTTAAAATGCAGGTTTGAACTTCAAGATCTGTAATGGAATGGCTTTCTATGACCTCTGAAATATGGTACTAAGATGTAACCACAGTTTTATTATCTCTTGATTGTGTGTGCCTTTTAGCATTGAGCAATTTTAGGCAAGTGTGCAAAGGCATTAAATATCCTAGAGTGATAGCAGAGATAATGTCCTCAGGATATGCAAAAGTAGTTCATCTTATAAACAGGCTTCTCCAGTTTTCTAAAATCGTGGCTCAGTCTCCCTTGGATCTTTGCTTAGGCCTTGTTTTCCTTTTATTAAAAAAATTTTCTTCTTCCCTTTGGGCTCCACCAAAACAAAACAAAACAAAACAAAATAAATTTAAAAAAGAGTGGGGATTTAGAAACTAGAAAATCTAGACTATATTTATATGATTTCACTCATATGTGGAATTTAAGAAACAAAGCAGATGAACATAGGGGAAGGGGGGAGAAAAGAGAGAAGGAAGCAAACCAGAAGAGACTATAGAGAAGAAACTGAGGGGTGCTGGAGGGGAAGTGGGGGATGGGGTAAACGGGTGATGGGCATTAAGGAGGGCACTTGTTGGGATGAGCACTGGGTGTTATATGTTAGTGATGAATCACTAAATTCTACTCTTGAAACCAATATTATACTATACATTAACTAACTAGAGTTGAAATAGAAAATTGAAATAAAAAATGTTGTAAGTAGTTTTCAAAACAATAAAAAATAGAGAGGACTGTATTGTTGTATGACCCAAACCATATTTATAAAGAAAGTTTCACCTTTTCTGATGGAAAAGGATGGAAAAAAATGTAAAACTTGGAGGCAGTTGTTCCTGTCTTTCATATCAGTGTTTTCACAGGACTCAAATGAGATAATATTTAATAAAATTGTGATATTAATTGCTATATTAATACATATCAGACATGTATTCAGTGGCAGGATATATGACAAAATCAAACAAGCTTAAAGGATGGCCATGCCAGTGCTGCATTCTCAAAGCAGAAGGAAGTGGGAGTTACAGAGACAACGCAGATGCCTAGGTGAGACACTAGGAATGGAGAAAGAGATTGGTAGTAATGAGGTCACTGGTAACTTTTCAGGAGAAAGTTCAGTAGAATGGAGAAGACAGAAGTCAATACCAAATATAACTATCGGAAATGTGTTGTCTGTGAGTCTCAATGTGGGAATACTTACAGCTTCTCATAAGTTGTTAAAACTAAATATAAAACTCATGTAATAGAGATGAATTGTTCTTCCATGTGGGCCTTGGTTTATTCCCTACGGTACTCCAAAAAATGAGACAGAGAGGCTGCCGGCAGTGGGTGTCACTCTGACACGCATTTCTTATCTTTTCCTTATTTAATTTGGAGGGAAATATCACAAATAATTTTTTTCAATATTACACAGCTTTAAGAAGGTCTCCTTATATATTGTCATCGACAGATTAGGGACAAAGCGATTTTCTGAGATATTGAGATTCTATACTTACTATCTCACTCCTTATTTAAATTTAGTGGACTTGCTTCTTATTTACTTCTTTCCCACCTATCCCTCTTCTACTATTTGTGTTGGTGGGTGGGGCGAGATATACAATGGACATTTTATATACAAATATATTTATACATGTATTTAGTATTCTGTTGTATCTTCAGTGAGGACGATAGTTGACTAGAGAAACAGACATGAGTCAACAGCCTCAGTCTTTACATGGTGCTACAGAATATAAACTGATCTCGATTTCTGAATGGCGTACGATCAGCAAAATGATGATATGAAAGGAATATCAGTTTTATGACTCTTGGATGATACTCTCAAGGTACTGTGGCTCTTGGACCATAAATCCAGACTCCGTATCTTTCAGAACTCCTGTCATGTCACCAAGCAACCTCACAAATTCCCTGGAACAGGATTAATTTTCCTTCCTCTAAAGATACCTCCTAACACATACCTATTTGTGAATTCCATTTATCATTCTACCTTTGTACTAGAGGAAATAGTATTTCAGATCTCTTCTTCTTGGTTTAGTGCAACTGCTGTGTGCCTAAGTGTTTATGAAAAATGAAGTTAAATAAAACCTATAATCTCACCAGAAGAAAACCTGAGTTTTACATGAATCTTGAACCAATTTCCTAGGGGTCTGCTGCAGTCCTCCTGATGACAGAGTGTGTCTTTGGATTTGGAAAACATTTCACCCATGTTCCAAAAGGAATGGTTGCAAAGAGCTCTTCTCTTTGCAGCTACCCTGTGCTGCCAGTCTCATGGTTGACATTATGGTGCCCAAAGATGAAACCTTCTGGTCTTTGTTACGTTATCTGTTGTACACAAAACTTATCAGTTCTTCATGCATTTGCTTCTTTGCTTCTCCCACTAAAAGATAAATTCTATGAGGAAAGGATCAACAACTATGCTTATTGAGTAATTCATATGCCAGGTCATGCTCTAAAACACAAAGTTAAAAATTTTAGAACATTGCCTGGCACATATAAGTTACTCAGTAAGTATTGGCTACTGTTACTCTTAGTGGTGATTTAAAAATTGTGTTCTCTTTTTTTATTTTATGTATTTTTTTATTTTTTTTAATTTTTTATGTTTATTTTTGAGACAGAGAGAAACAGAGTATGAGTGGGGGAGGGGCAGAGAGGGAGACATAGAATGTGAAGCAGGCTCCAGGCTCTGAGCTGTCAGCACAGAGCCCGATGTGGGGCTCAAACCCACGGACTGTGAGATCATGACCTGAACCGAACTCAGATGTTTAACCGACTGAGCCACCCAGGCGCCCCTATGTATTTTTTTAACGTTTATTTATTTTTAAGAGAAAGAGCGGGGGAGGGGCAGAGAGAGAGGGAGACACCAAATCTGAAGCAGGTCCCAGGCTCTGAGCTGTCAGCACAGAGCCCAATGCAAAGCTCAAACTCATGAACCATGAGATCATAATCTGAGACAAAGTCAGACACTTAACCAACTGAGCCACCAGGTTCCCCTTTTCTATTTTATTTTTAAATAATCTCTACATGCAATGTGGGGCTCAAAGCTACAAACCCAAGATTAAGAGTCTCATGCTTTACTGACTGAGCCATCCAGGCACCCTTAAAGTTTGTATCTGCAATACCAAATTCTAATACTCTTCAAATCAAAATGATGCCTAACTTGTGTTTGGATAACTTGCTGTCTCTAGTTTACTGTCTTGCATATAGTAGAGACCAAATACATACTTGCTGAATGAATTTGTTGATTACCAAATCTGAATTCCATATTATAAACTATAGGAAGAGAAGGAAATTATGTTGGGACTCAGTTGTCCTATATTTTGTAGTGATCAGACATTACGATGTTAATAATTATTGCCATTGTAATTCCTATTATATTAATGATGGGCATATTATCTCAACCAGCTCCTTGGACCAGTTTTGTTAGACGCCTATGAATCAGATTTAGGGCTAATGGTAAGGAAGACTTGACCATGAAGCAGGCTTCTTACCAATACTTCTCTGCATTCATCAGTATCACTCACAAGTCACAAAGCCATACGATGGGTTAGGTGTGAACAACTAAAAGCCTATGGATCAGAAGAGATACTTTAAGCAGTCTTCAGAGCAGGCTGCTTGTTGAAGACTCTATGACATCCTGAATCACACTGAGAACTGGTCAGAGATGAGATGAGTTATTTTCAGAAACTACTGCAGCTTAAGGAGTCAAGGGACTGCTTCTATTGGCACCCCACCAATTAGGAGCTCAACCGACACAAGACCCTGTGCTCCATGTTAAAAAGACCTGCTGATGGGGCACCTGGGTGGCTCAGTCGGTTAAGCCTCCGACTTCGGCTCAGGTCATGATCTCACAGTTTGTGACTTTGAGCCCCGCGTCAGGCTCTGTGCTGACAGCTCAGAGCCTGGAGCCTGCTTCAGATTCTGTGTCTCCCTCTCTCCCTGCCCCTCCACCATTTGTGCTCTGTCTGTCTCTGTCTCTCAAAAATAAATAAATGTAAAAAAAATTTTTTTTTGAAAAAATAAAAAGACCTGCTGGCACTTGGATGCCCACTACTATAAAAATTAACACAGGAATGATCCTGAGACCTAAAAGATGAACATATCTTCAATGTTATTAACAGAAGTGGCATCACTAACTCCATGGATTAACCGATTTATTGTGATTGCCACTTTTTATATTTTTCCCTACTCATAATTAGAAACAACAGTATTACCATGTCTTAAAGATGTTGTGGATCTTCAATAAGCATGTTTAGATTTGTGCCAGGCTCACTGTAAGAATTCCGTAAAGTTTAGCCACTTGGAATTTAGCAGCTTGGAAACTATAAAGCCTAGAAAGTTTTTATTGTTTTTAAAAAGACCAAGATTGGATAAAAGACTAATGTGATACAGTAAACCCGTGGCATTTGATTGTTTAATAATTTAGGTGTGACTGCTAATGTCTAGTCCCAAAGGTAGTAACTCGGAGTAATTTGTAATTTTACCTATTCATGAATTTCAATCGCTAGGACTATTGGTCTTGCATGCAAGATGAATCTTTTCTGTGGAGAGTGTGGCCCAAAACATTGCCCTCAGCACCTGACACCCCCTGTAATTATACAGTCATTACCTCTTTTTCTAATAAGCACTGTAAGGACAAGGATGATGCCTGTCTTATTTCTAGAGCCTGACACAATATTAAAAATAGCTAAAAATTATGGAACATGGCAGCTACTATGCTAAGAGCTTATGTAATTGACATCAGTTAGTATCTCATTCAGCACACCTCTTTAAAGTTGGCACTATTATTGTAACAAATAATTGTTCAAAAATATTCTCTCCCCTACCCCCACTTTCATGTGTAGAAGGTACTTCCCTCTTGATTGTGGGTGCAGCCATATGACTTGCTGGGACAAATAGGATGGAAACAGATATGATGCAAGCTGAAGCTCGAGAAGCATGCACATGGATGTACTTGCTTCCTTGTACCTCCACCATAATCACGACGAACAATGCCTGGTCTAGCCCTGGGTCCCAAGAGAAGGATGACAGACATGTGGAACAGAGAGCTAAGTCACTAGCCAAAACCAGTCAGGATCGGCCCACCTCCAGACAAATTCCAGATATGAGGGAGCCCATCCAAAATCAATAGAACATCTCAGCTCCCCATAGAGGCACTGTAGCCCACAAATTTTAGTTAACTTGTAGTTTTATTTTCACTTAGTTCAAAATTGCTTTAATTTTACCTGAGACTTCTTTGACTCGTGTGTCATTTAGAAGTGTGTTACGGGGCGCCTGGGTGGCTCAGTTGGTTAAGCGTCCATCTTCGGCTCAGGTTATGATCTCGTGGTCTGTGCTGAGATGTGCTGACAGCTCAGAGCCCAGAGCCTGCTTTGGATTCTGCATCTCCCTCTCTCTCTGCGCCTCACCATTTCACACTCTGTCTTTCTCTCTCTCAAAAATAAATAAACTTTAAAAAAATTTTAAGAAGTGTGTTATTTAGGAGCACCTGGGTGGCTCACTTGGTTAAGTGTCAGACTTCTGCTCAGGTGACGATGTCACGGTTCCCAAGTTCTAACCCTGCATTGGGCTTTCTTCTGTCAATGTGTTTCAGATCCTCTGTGCCCCTCTCTCTCTTTGCCCCACCCCCACTAGTGGACTCTCTCTCTCTCTCTCTCTCTCCTCCCCCTCAAAAATAAAAAAAACTAACAAATTATTTTGAAAAATGTTTTAAAAAACATTGGCTAAGGGTCAGACTCTTGATTTCACCTCAGGACATTATCTCATGGTCTTAAGATTGAGCTCTGCATGGGTCTGCAGTGCTGAGTGTGCAGCCTGATTAAGATTCTCTCTCTTCCTATCTCTGCCCCTCCCCTGTTCACATACTCTCACTCTCTAAAAAAAAAAAAAAAGTGTGTTATTTAATTACAAAATATTGAGGATTTAACAGCTATTTTTCTGTTACTGAGTTCAAGTTTAATTCCACTGTGCTTTGAAATCATTCTTTGTATGATTTCTATTCTTTCACATTTGTTGAGGTATGTTATATGACCCAGTATATGGTCTATCTTGGTAAATGCTCCACGTGAACTTCAGAATAATGTGCTTTCTGCTTGTGTTGGATGGAGTATTTTATAATGTCTTTTATATCGTGTTGATCGATAGTGCTCTTCAAGTCAACTATATCTTTCTGCCCACTTGACCTATTAACTACTGAAAGAGATGTTGAAGTCTCCAACTATAATAGTGGGTTTGTCTGTTTCTCTTGTTTATTTCATCTATCAATTTTGCCTTTCATTTTTTAATGCTGTTATGAGGCGCATACATTTAGGATTGTTTTGTCTTCTTGGAGAATTGAACCATCCTCTATCATTATATAATGCCCTCTTCACCCCAGGCAATTTTCCCTATTCTGAAGTCTGCCTTTTCTGACATCAATATAGCTCCTCCTGCCATGTTTCATTAGTGTCAACATGGTATGTCTTTCTCTATCTCCATACTTCTAATTTTTCTGAGTCTTTATATTTAAAATGGGTTTCTTATAGACACTGTGTAGTTGAGTCTCTCCCAATGTCTTTTAATTGCTTTATTTAGACAATTCTCCTTTAAATTGATTTTGCATATAGTTGATTTAATATCTACCATGCTCGTAATTGTTCTCCATTCATTCAGTGCGTTTGTTCCTTGTTTCCATTCTTGGGTTCTACTATTTTTCTGTCACTTGCTTTGTCTGTGTTTTTTCTTACCTTTTATCATACCTTGTAATTTTTTGTTGAAAGCTGGACATTATGTGTCATGTAACAGAAACTGAGGTAAATAAACCTTTAGTGTGAGGTTTTATGTTACTCTGGCTAGGAGTTGGGCTGTATGTAATGTTTGCTGCAGTGCTAGGAGTAAGAGACTTAAAAATTCTTCTAGAGTTTTGTGTGTGTGTGTGTGTGTGTGTGTGTGTGTGTGTGTGTGTTCATTGCTTTGGGCTTCCCTAAGTACTCGTCCTCAGAGAGAGTCTGCATATCTTTCAGCTCTTCCAGCTCTAATCTTCTCTTTTATAACAGAATCCCATTACATTGGTATATGGTGTGTGAGAAGAGAAGTGTTCTACAATCTTATGATGACATCTGCTTTTTCATGAGTCTTTGCCTCTGGTCTGTGAGCTCGACAAATGTTCCTTAGCTTGTTTTATTCCTCCTTTGGAAGAGTTAAAAGGACTAGAGGGAGCCAGAGTGGTATAAATGCCCTTGTCCCAGGTCGGATGAGGCTCTGGTAAAGTATTTCCTATGGAAAATAAGCTTTTGTTATGGAGAATGCTCTATGCACGTTTTGTAGGGTTATGCTTCTTGCCCTTAGTCAGAGCCAGGAAGGTCTCTTCCTTAGCTCTTCACCAGGAGAAACTTAGGATTTCCCAATGATAAAACCCATTAAAGTATGGAGACCCCTTCCAAGACTATAGCCCCCAGATGTTTCTTGCTCCCACAGTATTCCATTTTCACCATCCAACAAGTCATCAAAATTACCATCTAGTGACTATTAACATCTGATGAATTACCTGTTCATCAAAATTACCTATCAGTTTATGGCTCCAGGGGCTTGTCCCTCAGATAAAAGCAGCAGATTTCAGCAGTGGCTCTTTAAATTTATTTGTCTTTTTAGATTTGGGGGTAGCAGTTTGCCCTGCGATTTGTTCTCTGATAGGTCAAGAAAATTTGTTGATTTTTGGTTTATTCAGCTTTTTCTTATTGTCAGGATGGGCGTGATATCTCCTAAGCTCTTTACATGTTGAAGCTGGACCCAGATAACCATCAAATCATTTTGCAAGTAGTGAAGATGTTAGTCATCAATTACATTCTTACTTGAAATAGATTAATCTCATTTTTAACAGCATTCCTCAAATAAGCTCTACTCATGTATTTTCCAATTTGTAAAAGATCCATTAAAAAGCATCTGGGACTCAGCATTGCCATTGAGTATGAGAACACTATGTGTATACAACTTCTATCTGTGAACTTTTATTCCCCTTTGGTCCTCTGGCATACTCAAGATATAACCTGTGGATTTAATTGTGTGATAAAATTGTACAGTAACATCAGAGACGAGAAAAAGACAACTTCCAGGGAAGAAGTGCCTATGAATCTACTGTTTGTACTTGGAAAACAAAAACAATGCTGAACATTCCAAGGAACTATGTAAGGGGCCCCTGGATGGCTCAGTTGGTTAAGCGTCCAGCTTTGGCTCAGGCATGATCTCACAATTTATGAGTTTGAGCCCCACATGAGGTTCTCTGCTATCAGCATAGAAGCCCTGCTTTGGATCCTCTGTCTCCCTCTCCCTCTGCCCTACACACTCTTTCTGTCTTTCAAAAACAAAAATTAAAAAAAA
The DNA here is from genome assembly GCA_028646485.1 of Cryptoprocta ferox. Lineage (NCBI taxonomy): Eukaryota > Metazoa > Chordata > Mammalia > Carnivora > Eupleridae > Cryptoprocta > Cryptoprocta ferox. The sequence goes on from CM053567.1 coordinate 135,163,367, forward strand.
GGAAACTGTGTAATAACTATTACTATTATCATCATATCAGAATGAACAATAATTATGTCATAGATATGGTTATAGAAATATACTGGTAAGATTATAGGTAAAACTCATTGGATTTCTTTCATTGATCTATTTGGGGACATTTTTATGTATTTAACCTCATCCTATTATTCTTGTTCATCTCCTTATTTACATAGTCAGTCATACAGGTATTTAAGATAGCCTGAGTAAGCCCCAAGAGAGCTAGCCCAACTTGGAGCCACTTCCATTTGAAATAAAAGCATGGATTTAGGCTGTCAGTTCATATGTTCATGTGAGTACAGATAGACTCAAAGAGTTTGCTGGAACTGTGATTTGCCAGCAGGATCACCCAGGGAAGCCATGATAAAACCTAAAAACACACTCAGATCTGTGTCTGTGTGGGAATTTCTGGGCTGAGCAGAAAATCAAGTACAGCCACAGGAGTGGGGTGTGCTGAACAGACAGAAAATCTTTATGTTTTGAGTGGTGGTGAACAGACTTTCTCTCAGCTGACATGAGACAAACTGGGATGTTCTCAAAGGCTAAGATGTTTCTGGGAGGTACTCCGGCCTATAAGCATGGAGACTGGACTAGATCACAAAGGATTGGTGTAGGGTTGTCTTCGAAGACTAAGGTGAGGTGGGGAGGCAGACTGCTATCTGTGGTTGAAGTGTAATTTTGTCAAAAGACAGCAAAATGGATTAGAGAACTCCTTGAAGGGATTGACTGCTAATAATGATTGTCACTTTTTTTAAACTTCATTTTTAAACTCCAGCTTCTACAAATTAGCTTGACATTGTTTAATCATCTCGAATCAGTTTTGTCTATAGAATGGGGTTAGCAAGTCATAAACACTCATCCTAAACAAGAGCAACATTGTAGGCAATCTGAAAGAGTCAGTAATCTGTAAATTCTGTAGTTATCTATAAAACTGCAGGTTAACCAATATTGGCTACAAATACTCATTACATTATTTATTCACTTAAACCTTAGTCACAGACCACATGATTTTATTGCTGGCCTTAAAATATAACAATTTTTACAGACAATTATTTTATATTTACAGGATCACTATTTTTTCATATCTTTACCATCTCTACCCATTAAACTAATTGTGTTGGTTTTATCAGTTTGAGTGAGAATAACTTTGCACTCTCAAGATAAAAAACAATATCATTTGAAACAGAATAGATCATGATTTGTGTCATGGGCTGAATTGTGTCTCTCCAAAAGTCATTGTGTTGACATCCTAACCCTCGGGACCCCAGCATGTGACTGTATTTGGAAATAGAGTCTTTCAAGAGGTGATTGAGTTAAGATGAGGCCCTTCACTGGGCCCCAATCCAATCCGGCTGGAGTCCTTACAGGAAGAGGAAATTTGGAAACAGGGAGAGACATCAGATTTGGCCATGTGCACAGAGAACATGTGAGGACATGGCAGGAAGGCAAGTCCAGGACAGAGACCTCAGAAGAAAGCAAACCTGCCAATACCTTGATCTTGGAGCTACAGAATTATGAGAAAGTGAAAGTGTGTTCAGCCTACGTAATGTGTGGTGTTTTGTTACCAACCCTAACACACGAATACAGATTTGATTCTTACAAACCCCTAAGAGGAAGGTACACCTATTACTTTTTTTATTTATTGTTATTTTATAGAGAAAACAAAACAAAACAAAAAACTAAAGCACGGGAGCCAGGGTTTGAACACAGCAGGAAAGGATCAGAGCCTTGCCTTTGACCTCCAGGCTTTCTTCCCCCTAGTGTGTTACGCAATGCTATTAACATCATATTTACATGATATGTATTTATTTTATTGTCTAGTTGAGTATATTGTTAATAAAAAAAACAATATGAAAGTTATGGGAAGAAAAAAACAAGAAAAGTAAAAAGAGAAAAAAATGCAGCTTTAAAACGTTCATAAGAAAAATATTTCCACTGAGCAGATAAAAACTATGACAATACATTGCCATAAACTTGCCTGGTTTAGAGTAATAATCAAAGTTCACAGAGATAACATGGAAGACCTCAGGGCCTGTGCTGAGACAACAGAATGACTATAGGCATGTTGTCAGCACTCAAGGAAAATTATAGGAGAAAAGTAAACTTTTGTATGAATGGGCACTTTTTTGAAATAGCAAATAAAAAAGAAGACAATATGCTTAAAACGCATAGAGGACATAGAGCACAGAATTGAGAAACACAAGTAAAATAATGTATATAAGCAAAGTTAATAGAATTACTGAGCATAAAATCTTTATTTGTTTAAATTTTACACTAATGATAAAGAGTGGAGACTCTACGGTATTTTGACATTTTTTAAATGTTTATTTTTTAAGAGGGAGACAGAGCGTGAGCTGAGGAGGGGCAGAGAGAGAGAGAGAGAGAGAGAGAGAGAGAGAGAGAATCCGAAGCAGGCTCCAGGTTCTGAGCTGTCAGTACAGGCCCTGACACAGGGCTTGAACCCACAAACTGAGATCATGACCTGAGCCGAAGTCAGTAGCTTAACCGACTGAGTCACCCAGGTGTCCCAAGACTATGGTATTTTGAATTAACCCCTCCACACAGAATAACTAGAAAAACTGGAGCAAAATGAAAGAAGGCATTGATCTGAAGGCATCAGATAGCTGGCCAGGCAGTAAGGAATTGAGGGATCCCCGCTTACGAGGGAGGGTGGTGAGCCCCATTTTGGACTGCTCTTCCTTCTGGATGATTCCCAACACAGAAAATAGAGGATGAGGGACTGAATGGGGCTATTGACATGCTTATAAGGACAGGAACATAAATTAGACTTTATAACGAAAAAGGAGGCTCTTTGTTACCACATGTCCAGACTTTCATTTGAGACTTGAAGAGCTATATCCTACTAGTAAAGAAAGAACCAGAAATATACCAAGCCTCATATTTTATATTCAAGGGAACCAATACACAGAGAGGCTAAATAATTCGCCGAAGGTCCTACAATTTCCTACAATTACTAGTAGCAGAGCTGGTATTTGAACCTGGGTAGTCGGGATCCAGAGGTCATGCGTTTTATTATCATATTACAGAATTAGGTCAGCATAATATTGATGTCCGAATCCAACAATGACAGCACAAATGAAACTTGAGACCAATTTCATATAAAAATTTTGATACAATAATCTTGAAAAAAACCCAGAAAACAAAATTCAGCAGCACGTTAAAGAATGCTATAAGACTGGGCACTTGGGTGGCTCAGTCGGTTAAATGTCTGACTTCAGCCCAGGTCATGATCTCACAGTTTGTGAGTTCAAGCCCTGCATCAGGCTCTGTACTGACAGCTCAGAGCCTGGAGCCTGCTTCAGATTCTGTCTCCCTCTTTCTCTCTGTCCTTCCCCAGCTTATACTCTCTCCCTCTCTCTCTTTTTCCTTCTCTCTCTCTCTCTCCCTCTCTCAAAAGTAAATAAATACACATTAAAAAATTAAAAAAGAATGCTATAAGAGGAACAGGCATGATTCATACTAAGAATGCAAAGAGGATTTACCATGAAGAAAAGTATTAATTCAATTTAAAATATTAATACAATAAGGGGAAAATCATAATAATCTTCATAGGTATTGAAAATTATTTTTATAAAATGCAATATCCATTTTTTATTTTAAAAATACTTTTACTAAAACATGAATAAAAAGATGTTTTAATTATACATAGATGAACTCAAGAGTCCCTATCACAGTAATGGAAAACACAAGATGTATTCATACTAAAGTTGTAAATGAGACAAATTATTACTGGCTACTATAATTGACAGTATTAAGTGAGAGAAAGCAATAAGAGGCAAAATGAATAGTGGGAGGTAAATTATCACTATTAATAGAATACATTTTTTATATTTTTAAAAAAACAAAAGAATTCCCTTATAAATTATTGTAATCAAAGAGATATTTTAGTTAGATGGCTGAAACAAATATGATATACAGAATTTTATGTCCTTTCTATATAGAATCAACAACCAGTTAGAATATAAAATGGGAGAAATCCAAGTTATAGTAATACCAGTATGATTTTTAATGTTTATGAATAACTTTAACAAGAAATGTGCAAGAGCTTTGCGAACAAAATATTACAATGCTGTTATTAGATATAACAGAGGACTTGAATCAGTTGGAAGATGTACCCTAATCTTGGATAGAAATACTCAAGATCATAAACACATAAATTCTCTCTAAAATAAGGCTATGCATTTGATACAATCATAACAAAGTAACAACATTGCAATTTTTAAAATAGACTAGTTAAATCAATGACAGGAAACAGAATCCAAAGACAGAAAGCAATATGGGAGTAGTCTAGAATATTAAGGTAGCATTGCAGATCAGTGCATAGAAACAGAGATTACTCAACAAATATTGAGAAATCCAAAAAGGCATTTAAATAATAAATGACTTTATTTATTTACTCCTTACACTAAAACAACTTTTAGATGGATTAAGTTTCAAGCCATGAAAGTACTAGAGAGCACCAGAGAAGCTTTTCTTTTCTTTTCTTTTCTTTTCTTTTCATTTCTTTTCTTTTCTTTTCTTCTCTTTTTCTTTTTCTTTTCTCTGGTTGTTTTGTTTTGTAACCTCCAAGTGAAGGCTGCATTAAGTATGAAAAAAGAAACAGCAATCATAAAATAAAAGATGGATGAATTCAACAACATGTAATGTTACAGGTATCAAAAAGCCCCATGAATATTTTATTTTACTTTATTTTAATATTTTTATTATTTATTTTTGAGACAGAGAGAGAGAGAGAGGGAGGGTCAGAGAGAGAGAAGCAGGCTCCAGGCTCTGAGGTCAGCACAGTCCCCGATGTGGGGCTCGAACTCATGAACCTTGAGATCATGATCTGAGCTGAAGTTGGAGGCTTAGCCGACTGGGCCACCCAGGCACCTGTACACCATAAATATTTTAAAGACAAACGACAAATATTTGCAAGATATGTCTAAAACAAAGGTATACGTCTCTATAAATGGTGCCTATTGCTGACTAATGGTGTGGGCCCTGGGGCTGATAAAGAAATGGAAATATTAATACATTTTAAATATAAGAAGAGGTATTATTTTAGCAATTGCCCTTGAAGTAGCAATCCCACTTTTAAGAACCAGCAACTTCATTTCTAGGAACTTATCCTTCCATATCTTCCTTATGTTTCCATTTCTGTAACCTGGGGTGCATTCAAGGATAGTCCCTGCAGCCCTATTTGTTGTAATGAGACTAGAGGAAATGTAAATATTCATCGAGTAAAGACCAGTTAATTAATATGGTGAAGCTCTGGAATAAATGATGTAGGTTTGGATGCACTTGCATGAAAAAATCTACAAAGAGACAGCATTAGATAAAAAACAAACAAAAGCTAGTATATATAGTATGGTTTGGTTAACTTGTAACCTAGAGATCCAAAATGTTTGTTTTAAAAAGCCATATTTCTTAAAATATTTGCTGCAGCAAACTATTCATTTATGCTTACCATAGAAAAAAATGTGAAATAAACCCATTATGTAGGATATGACTGAATTTTTGTAATCTCAGTTATATCTAAGTGGTTTGAGTACCCTTTTTAGAAAACATTAATATCCTTTGTGGCTGAGTGTCTCTATTTTGTTCTATTAAATGGGGTAGAGTTCCATGGTAACATTGATTTTACCTAAATATTTTTAACCTTTCATTTCATTTCATTGTATAATTGTTTCTCTGATGGGAAATTTGCTGGAATTATAATTGACTTCTTTAGGCAATCTATCTTCTCGGCAAATTTGGAGAGTTTTTAGTCTTTCATGTTCTGGAGTGATTGTGATTTGTTTAGGTGTGAATTTGTTTTCACTCATTATCTGAAGAGCAGGCATACATCTTCAATGTGAAGGTTTGTGTCCTGCTCTGGCTTTGGAAGCGTTTAGCCATTATTTCTTGAATATTTTCTCTGAGCTATTCTTTCTTTCTGGAACTCACATTAGACTTATTTTGAAAGTCTTCATGCCTTACACATCTTTATTTCTCTGTGCAACATTCTAGATGATTTCTTTAGATCTTCCCTCCAGTTCGCTGACTCTCTTTGGTGTGCCTGAACTACTGATTAACCTAGCTACAGGAATGTTTTTAATCCCAAAGACGGTATTTAAGATTTTCACTTGTCTAATTTTTCAATTCCCTGATCTTATTTTATGATTTCTTTTATTTCTTTGAACAATTTAAGCTACATATTTTAAAAAGCCTTTTAGATCACACATCCTCTAATTACCTAGGTATTAATTCCACATTTCATGGGTCTGTGGATTCTCTTCTCTGATATTCTTCATATGTTTTATAATTTTGGTTCATGAGATCATCTTGAATGGGAAATATGTTCTCTGGAAGGCCATCACATATGACTGGCTATGAAGACTTCTCTATAAGGCATTATGATGAACTCTGCTTAGGTACAATTAAGGCCCTAGGTTTTGAATCTTTCTCTTTTGTCTTGCACTCAATTTCTCAGCTTGGGATTCCCATACTATATGAGCAATGTGATTTCAGGCACCTGTATCTTCATTTAGTATATCTTCAAGCTCTGTTTTCTTGAAATTGACTGTTTCTACTCATAGCCTAAATTGGGTATTTTCCCATTGACTAAGATTCTGACTGTCTGGTGTAACTTTTCTAGTCCTTGTACATAAATAAAACAAAGGTTTTCTAACTCAGGGCTCTAAACATTTACCCAGAAGATCTTAACGTCCTAGGCCCTAAAAATGTATCTATTACAGATACTTATTCTTTTCTTCCCATATAGCTTCAACTTATGCTCCATGGCCCTGAGATTACTCTCTTTTTGATACATAATGATATTCATTTCTTTCTACTGAGTCCATTCATGCAACAGCAATTTCTGACACTAAAATCATTTTCCAGGTTAAAATATAAGCATAAAATGATGCATTTGTGATGATATCAGAAAACACAGAAAAAAAAAACTTTACAAAGTTATGTTTTGAACCCCAGTGATGGCATCAGATTCTGCTGCTGTGCTAAGTGAGAAATATGGCAAATCTATAACGCATAGTTTTGTTGTGACAGAGTTGTATTAATAGTAAATGATCATTCTCACTGGGGTGGTATTATTGAAGTTCAACTTGTCTCATTTGCACTTCAAAGTTTTCAAAGTACTTCAAAATAGAACTGATAGTTGAATAGCCATCTGTATTTTTGAAATGATATTACTTGGATAACATGATATTCAATGAAGGGCAAATTACCAAAATGAATATACTGAAAGGCAACAATTCAACACAAAAGTGTAGAATGTTCTCAGTGCTGCACAACAGGATTTGACATCAATTTACATGTCAGAACATTGTCAGACCTATTCTGAAAAGGAAAATTTTTCCCTCATTCATTTGGTAAAAGTGACACTAATCACATTTTTATTTTGTCTGACAGTCCCACATTAGTAAGAATCAGCATATGAAAAACTTTACAGAGATGACATATAGGAAAAGCCATGATACATAATTTTTACTTCAATAAGATTTGTTTCCTGTTTTATTCATGCTGCTGCTCAACAGGCTAGAACAAATGTACTCACATAATTTTGAAACCAAAAGAAATAAATCCTGTGGCTAAATTTTACATAAACATCTCTTTCCACATCTTGAACAAGAGGTTTTAAGAGCAATCTGTTTGAGGGGTACCTGGGTGGCTCAGTCAGTTAAGCAGTTAAGTGTTTGACTCTTGACTTCACCTCAGATCATGATCTTGCAGTTCATGGGATTGAGTCCTGCATCAGGCTCTATGCTGACAGCATGGAGCCTGCTAGGGATTCTCTTTTTCCCTCTCTTTCCCCCAGCCCCAAAATAAATTTAAAAAGGAAAACATTAAAAAAGAGCAACATGGGGGCACTTGGGTGGCTCAGTTGGTTGAGTGTCCGACTTTGGCTCGGGTCATGATCTCACAGTTCATGGGTTCGAGTCCCACATTGGGCTCTGTGCTGACAGCTCAGAGCCTGGAGCCTGCTTCAGATTCTGTGTCTCCCTCTCTCTGCCCCTTCTCCACTCACACTCTGTCTCTCTTTCTCTCAAAAATAAAATTAAAAAAATTTTTAAAAAATTAAAAAAAGAACAATCTGTTTGAAAGTCTTTGATGCTAAACATTAATTTTTCCCCAATTTTCTAAAAACATAAAGAAAAAAATGACACAGTTAGAAGCAATATTCTCCTTGTAAAGAAAATGATTTTACTGCTTGTTTTTCATCTCTGCTATCAAAGATCTCCAGGATGCCTGGGTGGTTCAGTCAGTTAAGTGTCTGACTCTTGATTTCAGCTCAGGTCATGATCTCATGGTTCATAAGATTAAGTCCCATGTCAATTGGGATTCTCTCTCTCCCTATCTCTCTGCCCCTCTCCTGTTCTCTTTTTTTCTCTCTCTCTCGAAATCAATAAACTTAAAGAAAAAAGATCTCTAATAGTGTGTTTCTATGACTACTGGGACTGGGGAGGGGTATGTACAGTACCATTAAAAATATCGATTCCTAGGCACTGCCTCCTGGAATTCTGTGTTGGAGGCCCCAAATACGCATTTTAATTAATGTCTCTTCCACATTATTCCTGTGCTCACTAAATTTTGAAACAAAAAATATTAATTCAAGGGATACATACACCTTAATGTTTATAGCAGCACTATCAACAATAGCCAAAGTATGGAAAGAGCCCAAATGCCCACTGATTGATGAATGGATAAGGAAGAAGTGGCACATATATACAATGGAATATGACTCATCCATAAGAAAGAATGAAATCTTGCCATCTGCAATGATGTGGATGAAGCTAAAGTGTAATATGCTAAACAAAATAGTCTGAGAAAAGCAAATAACATATGATTTCATGTAGAATTCAAGAAACAAAACAAGTAAACATAGTTGGGGGGGGGAAGAGGCAAACCAGAAAACAACTCTTAACTGTAGAGAACAAACTGAGGGTTGCTGGAGGGGAGGTGGGCAGGGGGATGGGTTAAATGGGTGATAGGTACTAAGGAGGGCACCTGTTGTGATGAGCACTGGCTGTTGTATGTAAGTGATGAATTACTATATTGTGCACCTGAAACTAATATTACCACTGGGTGTTAACTAACTGGAATTTAAATAAAAACTTTAAAAAATATATATCATCCTGAAGTTTAAAACTCGTACACTATAGGGGCTCCTGGGTAGTTCAGTCGGTCAAGCGTCCACTTTTGGCTCAGGTCATGATCTTATGAGTTTGTAGTTTCGAGCCCCAGTCGAGCTCTCTGCTATCATCAGGAAGTCTGCTTTGGATCCTCTGTTTCCCTCTCTTTCTGACCCTCTCTCCCTCTCTGCTCATACCCTACTCATGCTCGCCCTCTCTGTCTCTAAAAAATAAATAAAAATGAATAGACATTTAAAACTAACTAAATAAGTGAATAAATAAAATTCATATGTTATATGCTAGATCTGCAAAATTGAATTAGGAAAATACCAAGAACATTTTTTCAGGGAGAAATGGCAGTGATGGGAAGTGATTGAAATGTGAATGAATATAAGAAGTGTGTGTGAACCACAGAGATTTTGATAATGAATCAAACCTAACATATCTGATGGGAATTACTTACAATTTACTGATGGATAAGGTAAAAAAATACACAAATTACTAGAATTTATAATTTACTTGAATTCAAGTAATATGATTACTGGAATATCGCAGAAATTAACCCATAAAGCAAATGGCTGAAATTACCCAATCAAATTTATTATTCATGAAAGCATTTACATTAGGTGATTGAGCAGTCTTAAAATTATTATTTGTCAAATAAGCCAGCTTTTAAACAATGTTATTAAGATAAGCCATGAATTCATCTCCTCTTTTTAGCTTTTAAAAAAATTCATTGTCGCAATATTACTACTTTTTAATCATTATTATTAATACAGAAAGCAAGTATTCAATTTTAGCTTTGAAAACTGACAAGCACCTTTGCTCTTCTCTACCGCATATGAATAGACCAAGTTGTCAAAGTCTTCTTATTTTATTACTTATTAATTAATTTTTATTTTCTTACACATTTGTCGAAAACAAAAACATTAAAACTGCTGTAATGTTATTTATTTATTATTTATTTTTATTCATTTGTTTTCCAAAGTTAGTTTATTTTTGAGAGAGACAGAGACAGCACAAGTGGGGGAGGGGCAGAGAGAGGCGAGAGAGAGAATCCCAAGCAGACTGCACTGTCAGCACAGGACCTGATGGGGGTGTGTGTTGTTTCATAAAGGTGCCTTCATCAGCTTGGCCTCAGCCTATGGTTGCATGAGCAGTGTGGATCCAATTATATCCAATTTACTGTTCGATGTGATTCTGAAATTGACTTTGAAGGAAACGTTAAGCAATTGTAATGTGGCCCTCTGACTGGGTTTTCTATTTTACCTGGTTAAGTCCTCTTTCTTTGAAGCTGCAAAATAGATGGACCATTTTTTTCAAGTGTGCATCATGGTTTTAAAATACACAGTAAGGAGCACCTGGGGGCTCAGTCAGTGGAGCGTCTGACTTCAGCTTGGGTCATGATCTCAAGGCTCAAGAGTTAGAGACCACATCGGGTCCTCTGTTGTCACCTCAGAGCCTGCTTTGGATCATCTCTGCCCCTCCCCGTTCATGCTCTCTCTCTCTCAAAATAAAAAATAAAATAAAAATAAAATACATAGTAAGATGGATGATTTCATGCATTTATATCTTTGGGTTTTATTTAATTTTTTTAATGTTTATTTATTTTTGAGAGAGAGAGGGCATGAGCTGGGGAGAGGCAGAGAGAGAGAGACACACACACACAGAATCTGAAGCAGGCATCAGGCTCTGAGTTGTCAGCACAGAGCTGGACACTGGGCTTGAACTCTGAATGGCGAGATCATGGCCTGAGCCAAAGTTAGACATTTAACCGACTGAGCCATCCAGGTGCCCCTATCTTTGGGTTTTCTCACCAAAGAAATACCAATATTTTGGGTCATTTGCAGCTTCACAGCAATAAGACTGATCTTCAGTTAAGCATCTAAGTGCCTCCAAAACTTTGTAGATGCGCTGCTCCTGCTTGCCACTGCTGATTCACAATTGGTGATTGAGGACCTGATCTCAATCGCTTCACTTTCAAGTTCAGTGCGGGAGGCAAACTTTTTTTTTTCTTTCCACATCATTTAAAGACTTTTGAGAAAAAGCAACAGTTTCCTCAGAGGGTGAAAAAAAAGAGGAAGAGAATAAATCACTATGAAAGGAAGGAAAATTGGAACTCTTCCCATGAGTACTGTAAGTCAGTAATATTTGGTGGAAAGCCATCTTAGTGTTAATTCAAGAAGGAAAATAGAGTCGTGAGGTCTTCTAGCCATTTAGAGCCCAGCAAAGGAAGGAACAAATGCTGTGACACTAGGTTTCTCTGAAAGAACTTGGATCCACAGTAACATGGGTCCTTGGAATTATGTCCTTTTTAAAAAAAATTTTTAATGCTTATTTATTTTTGAGAGAGAAAGAGAGACAGAGTGTGAGCTGGGGAGGGGCAGACACAGAATCCGAAGCAGGCTCCAGGTTCTGTGCTGTCAGCACAAAGCCTGATGTGGGGCTCGAACCCACAAATCACGGTATCATGACCTGAGCCAAAGTCAGACACTTAACTAACTGAGCCACCCAGGCACCCCTGGAATTATGTTCTTGACACTGCTGTAAAATTTTACTTGGGGAAATGAAGGTTATCATAATCCCCCTTTATTCCCTAATATAATCAGAATACTTCACGTGCCTAATAATTATGTCAGTTTTAGACTGAGAGACAAAGGCTATGATAATTTCAAGTAGTTATGTTTGAAAGCCTATTTTGAAATATCCATTATTTCCAACATAAATGGACAATTCGAGCATAAGGATTTTGTGTTTGCTCACGCATGATTTCAGCTGATAGAACTACTAGATGAGCAGTGCCTGGGTGGCTCAGACTGTTAAGTGACTGACGCTTGGTTTTGGCTTGGGTCCGATCTCACTGTTCTTGAGTTCGAGTCCAGTGTCAGGCTCTGTGCTGATAGTGTGGCGCCTGCTTGGGATTCCTTCTACCTCTCTCTCTGCCCCTCCCCCAGTCATGCACTCTATCTCACACGTGCGCTCTCTCCCTCTATCTCTCAAAATAAACAAACTTAAAAAAAAAAAAAAAAAAAAGAACTGCTAGATGAAGCCATAGAGCCCCTGGCAAGCTGTGTGGGCTACTCAAAATACACAAACGTGCCTGGATCTCAAACATCAACCAGCTACTCGGTTCACATTTGTGTCCTGAGCTACACTCATCCACATCTGCTGGTACAGTTCTCTGTCCCGTTTCTGTAATGCTTCCTCCATCAGTTGATAATAATTCACAAGCAACTCTACTGACACCCATTTCCGCAAGTAACGGCTTATATTTTTCAAGATAGAGCGCCCTGTATACTGAACGGCTGATTTCTTAACCATTTAAAACGTAGGAACCGCGCTGTGGTTTTTGTTGGATTTATTTTTTTTTAATGTGTCACTGACACTTTTTGAGCGTCATACCCCTAACTTCAGTTTTCCTGTAAGCCCCATGGTTTCTGTTGCTCAATTTTACAATGTGATGATTTTTAGGAAGACATTTGTCCTATTATAATAAAACCAACCGTATTGAGTAACAATGCAAGCTTCATCAGAAGTTACAAATATTAAGTAGTTATAAGTAATATTTATTGAATGAGGTCTGTGTCCTAGATTTTTACACATATTAGCCATCTAATTTAACTTAGTCTTATAATTTTTTAAAATATTTATTTATTTTTGGGAGACAGAGTGCGAGCAGGGGAGGGGCAGAGAGAGAGGGAGACACAGAATCTGAAGCAGGCCTCAGGCTTTGAGCTGTCAGCACAGAGCCAGATGCGGGGCTTGAACCTACAAAGCGAGGATCATGACCTGGGCCGAAGTCAGACACTTAACTGATGGAGCCATCCAGTGCCCCTAATTTAACTTAGTCTTAAAATGACCCTAGGCAGGGTCATAACTGTTATCCCCCTTTCATAATATGATTTAGTGCAGTTAAATAATTTATTCCCCATCACAGAACTAAGAAACAGTTGGGATTTAAAGCCCAGCTCTCTGAGGTTGCAGATCCTGCTTCAAACTACAGGGCCAAGCGACACCCATGGTCTAAGTACTGCGTCTAGTGAATCAGGCCTTGAAATTGATCAACCTTGAGGTCAAATCCAGGTTTACCCCTTACTAGCTGCAGAGAATTAAACAAGTTACATAAACTTTCTAAATTCAGTTTTCTAATCTGAAAAATGGAAGGCAATCATAATAAAATAGCTAATATTTATTGAGCACCTACTATTTCTTTCAAAACACTTTAGGACATAAACATTATCCCTTTTCTATGAATAAGGACAAAATCCAGGCTTAGAAAAGTTAAGACATTTGATCACAGTGACACAGCCAGTAAGGGGTACAGCTGAGATTCAAGCCTCACTCAGTTTGTTAACCTGAACCATTCTTCACCGCAACCCCCAATAAAACCTTCCTCCTGGCTGCTGTCTCTCAAGATTAAAAGAGAGGCTGTACATAAATTACTTAACATTGTGCCCAGTCTAAGGTATGAACTTAGTGAATGGAGTCAATTATTATTACCACTGGAAGTTAGCCAGGAACAAAAATCATTATAAAACAAGGTAAAATGAAAACACCGTTTGTGTTTTCAGGTTAAAAAGTTGGGGGAGGCCGGGTGTAAATACCCAGGGAGTTCAAAGGAGGAACATGTGATATCTGTGAATGGGCAGACTGAGGTGGAGGAGGGTAACACGTCGAGCCAACAGCAGAGACCCTAACAAAGATAGGAACTGCGAGGCTGCACAGGGAGCAGAGGGCAGCCAATGGTCCTGTGTAGGGAGCCCTGGAAGGGTAGATGAGAAAGAGAGACCACCGGAGTGTCCCAAGGGAGGGCCTCACACTGCTGGGAGAGGCGTCCTCGCTAAACACGGGGCGCCCTGGGGAGTCAGTTTGCGTTTTGAGCCGGGAGGGCTCATAAGCAGGGCTGAGCTCTGAGGAAACAAGTCTGATTAGGATTGTAGCAGAGAGTGACTGAGGGCGTGGGCAGGGCAGAGTGTCTGAGTCATCAGACACCTCCCCTGGCAGCTTCCAGATGAGCGTGGGTTCTCCCGAAGAACACATTCCTAGGCAACCCAGCTTCGCATGCTCAGTTTGCGGTACAACAAGGCCCTCTGCAGGCAACTGGCTGGTTAGATTCAGAGGACTTGAGAGAGGCAGGATCTTACAATTAACCAGTCGAAGAACCAAGGTTAGAGACCGCAGAGGCCCATAGAAACCCGGAAGGAGCAGCACTGTGACAGAAGCAGGCTGGGTGTGGAGAGCACATTGCTAACCAAAGCAATGGAAGCATGTAGGACCTGTGCTCTGGATCTTCTATTTTCCAAAAGAAGCTTTAAAAAGCTAGATTCTTCAGGAAGATGTGGTATATATATACAATGGAATACTACTTGGCAATGAGAAAGAATGAAATCCTGCCATTTGCAACAACATGGATAGAACTGGAGGATATTATGCTAAGTGAAATAAGTCAGTCAGTGAAGGACAGATACCATATGTTTTCACTCATAAGTGTAACAGGAGAAACTTAGCAGAGGACCATGGGGGAGGGGGAGGGGGAAAGATAGTTGGGGAGAAGGAGGGAGGCAAATCATGAGAGACTCTTGAATACTGAGAACAAATTGAGGACTGAAGGGGGAAGGGGAGAGGGGAAGGGGGGTGATGGGCATGGAGGAGGGCACTTGTGGGGATGAGCACTGGGTGTTATTTGGAAACCAACTTGACAATAAACTATAAAAGAAAATAAATAAACATTTTTAAAAAAGCTAGATTCTTTTTATAGTAAAATGTCTTGATTTCTAAACATGAGCTTGTTTTAAAAGAAACACCACGAAGGTCAAAGGAAGTGAATCTGCAGGCTGGATCTGCTGTATAGGCTGCGTGTTTTTCACATGCAACTTGTAACCAGGGAGGAAAAGGAGAGATCATCCTTAGAGTCTAACAGGCAAGAATATCATGTGTGGGGGGCACCTGGGTGGGTCAGTCAGTTAAGCGTCCATATTCAGCTCAGGTCACGAACTCGCGGTCTGTGGGTTCAAGCCCTGCATCAGGCTCTGGGCTGACAGCTTGGAGACTGGAGCCTGCTTCAGATTCTGTGTCTCCCACTCCCTCTGCCCCTCCCCTGCTCATTCTCTGTCTCTCTCTGTCTCTCAAAAATAAATAAAAAAAATAAAATAAAATAAAAAAAGAATATCATGTGTGGAGGGCCCCAACAGAGTTAAATAAGCATGTAGCTGGATCAGATCACAGGTCATTCAAGTGTCTGTCACCTGTGTAGAGTTTTTTAGTGTTATTTCCAATTTTTGCCCCTCGCTGGACCACTGCCATTGGCCATCTTTCTTTAAAGTGTTTGCGGGACTCGGGGTAGGATTGTGTGAGTGACATGGCAGGAAGGAAGTTGATGATGGGAAAACCACTCATTCCCCATCCTTTCACCAAACAAAGCCAGGTGTGCCCCAGTTAGGGGACCGGTGCCAAAGAACTCTTGTTCACAGCCTGGAGTCAAGTGTTTCCAAGTAACCTCTTCATCCCCTGAGTCTTGAAGATAAACCAGGGTCTATTTACAGTTTACAGTCTCTTCCTGGAATGTACATATATCTGTCAGTGGGCACTTGAAGTCTGTTCTGACCCCACCCTAAGGATGGTATGCATATCTTAATAGTCAGCAGATGACAGCAAGGAGTTTTTGTGGCTGATCCATGACAAAGGTTATTATTTCATACATTCTAAAGAAAGGAGCTTTTTCGTTTGCATCCAAACCATGTGAGTATTACCTCTAAGCTCATCAAGAAACGAACTACTAACATTAATATTTTCCATAACATATAGGGAAGCATTATCATACAGAGTTTAGATGAGGGACGTGGGCATCAGATCTACCTGGTTCAGTTCTAGGCTCTGAAAGGCTAAGTGACCTTGAAAAAGCAATAGCCTTTTCTCTGAGCCTCAATTACACACAGATGTGGATTAATTAAAATAATGTTAATAATACTTTTCAAACATCGTAAGTGCTCATGAGTGGTAGCTATATCACACCATTTAACTTGATTTGTGTGGAGACTTAATACTGATTCAATATTTTCGTGCCATTTTAAAGACCTGTAGATGTCATTCTTTCCAGAAAGATGTAAAGCCTAATTACCATCCTCTGAAAGATCAAAAGCACTGCTAATTTGTTACCTGCTTGACTGCGGTCCTAACCAAATTTCAATCTAAGTGACTGGTGCTCCGATGATATCTGAGACATAAAAATTATAAAGAAAGGTCATGAGATATATGAGAGATAAGACCTGACGAAACAATGCAATTCCCCTTGTTACCATATAATCACATTCCTAATCTTTATGGGATGTTTCTTTGGAGGCTGTGGGTGTTGTCCACGATCTGGATATCCATTATGTTTAGTTTTGGCAGAGGAGTGAAGTGGAATCGTAGGACTCATTCACTCACGTGGGTACTCTCCCAGGGGGGCTAGCCTTTGAATTCTGAGGAGTTGAATGGCTTAGGCTCTTGTATTCTGAACTGGGTATTCATGAATTGATAATTAACAGAAATTTGGAGCTGATTTTGGAAGATCTGCTTCTGAACGTGCTACTGAATAGGGCTGCGCCAAGGCTTGGACAGAAATGTGGACTCACCTAGATTAGCAGTGCCAGACTCTGACAAATTAAATTTCAACACCTCCGGTTCATCTTGGCAGATGCTAGTAACCTGATGTCATGCACCCATGATGTAAGTCAGAAAGAGTGGTATTTTGCAACAGAGAGATTCTGGTAACCCTCCCCATGGATGTGGGTTGCAGGATATCAATATTTACATCACACTACATACAGAGAGTTTGTTACATTTTGCAATGCCAGAACTTGGGTGGCTTACTCATGGTCTTCTGCAGAGAAAAACTGTCCTTATGTCTAACATCAAAGCTTAAATTGCTGATGTTTGCCTTGTTATTTTCAATTACATATAATGAATGGAAATCTTGACGTCACCAAAATGGACATTTCAGAATTAAAGGATTAGATTTGTATTGTGCCGAGAAACACTAAAAGATAATCTATGTTATAATTTCATCTACTTCAAGCATTATAAAAACATAATATACAAAAAGTAATTTGGGGTGGGGCACCTGGCTGGCTAAGACAGTAGAGCATGTGACTCTTGATCTTAGGGTCGTGAGTTCAAGCCCCACATTGGGTATAGAGATTATTAAAAAAAAAAAAAAAGTAATTTGGAGAAAGAAGATACAATAACAAATAATTATAATTCTTTCTTGAGAATTTACTGGCTCAAATATGTTTGAAATTATAGTGTTTGCTACCACCCCTATCATGCTCCATATGCTAATAAAAATTTTTTTGTTTGTTTGTTTTTGAGAGAGAGAGACAAAGCATGAGCAGGGGAGGGGTAGAAAGAGAGGGAGATACAGGATCCAAAGCAAGCTCCAGGCTTGGTGGGGCTCAAACTCACAAACTGCGAGATCATGACCAGAGCTGAAGTCGGACACTCAACCAACTGAGCCATCTAGGCACCCCCAAATGCTAATTAATGAAGCTCTTATGAATATTGATGACTTAAGAACGTGTTCTCAAAGATTGAAGGCTGGATATCTAAAGAAGACAGAATGGGAAATGAATGAAATTGATGAACGCTTTATCCTGCTTGCTTTAGTCAAAGGTGCCAGAAACATGTTTTCATTTCTTTCCTAAACGATCCACCCCACCTAATAATTCATGACTAGTAGCTGAAATGTAGTCATGATGTAAGGATTTCCCTGGCAGGCTTTTCTCAGGGTCTTATTGCATACATGAAAAAAACAGAAGATGAAAAAGTTTGCAGAACATCTTGTATTTATATCCATTGTCTCACTGAAGTCCCACTTACATGTGTAAATATTGCCATAGGAATGCCAGGATTCCTCCCTGCAAAATGAATTCTAGGCTTCAGGGAACCAGAAGATTACTTTGTGTGACAGATTACAAACAGATGGCTTCTCATAAGCCACACTCTAAATGTCTGTACAGTCGCACTGGGGGGATTTTATACAGTTAATGCACACTCTTCCACACTGAAAATCTCAGAATCCCTATTGGTTTCTGTTTGGGTTTGGCAATCTGAACATTTTAGTTCTCTGTCCGGAGTTTTTTACTTTCAATTATATTGTGTTTACAATTTAGAAATACTTATAGATAGCAGATATTTATAACTTTTTAGGTTATCACCTCTCCAGACTCCAGCATTAATTCCTCTTTCCTTTCATCAAAAGGCAGTCATTAATTAGGCTTTATTGTTTCTTCCTGGACTCTCCCCAGATTTTTAACACCTTTTTGAAATGCTCGGGAAGAGCATAGCTTTCTAGGTGCGGTCGCTGGAGTCACTGGGAGGAAACTTCACCTCCCCACTTTTTGGTATGATGTAACCTTTGCATACTTTGTGAGGACAAGCAGAAAATGCTGATGCGTAATTTATCCACATTCAATTCCTTATGAAGGAAAAACAAAGCTGGCAAAGTGCCTTCTACTCGAAGGAAAGCAGCATGTAAAGTTTTGTATAGGAGCCAATGAAAAGTCATTATAGAAGCGAAAGTCTTGTTACCATTGTAAGAACATTCATGTTTGATCCTCCTTTAACCCATGTGATCAGAATTGTTTCGCTTATCTACATCACAATGGAGAAAATACAAGTCCATAGGTTTAGACTGAATCCAAGAGAAAATTGGTAGATATTATTAGATAATAATTATTATTCTTTAATTCCATGTTTCACTTCCTTTAAAAACAAAATTTTAAATGATTATTTTGCAAACCAAACAGTAAAACAGACACCTAAGATGATATCTGGTGGTGTGTTTTGGGGTTAGATGTGGCATGGGGGACAGAGGTGGTGTTGAGAATAATTCCACTTGCAGAACAAATATGGAAAATTTTCTCTTGACCTACTGTCAAACTTTAAAAACTATAAGGGCCTTAGAGAAAATAAAGCCAAAGCCTGAAGAAATTATAGGACCTGCATAAGATAATTCGACTTATGTGGAAGAAGTATAGTTAAAGAGGAAGGGCAATAGGCATTTCCCCAATAGGCATTTCTGTCATTGTTCCATTTTCTTTCGCTAAGTACAAATCTGCTATCAAATATTCAGAAATGGCGGAGAAAGTTTCCACATGCTGTTGGCTGGTGAAACAATTCCTATGTCCAATTCTTCACTTTCTATTTCAGGGTCAATGGTAGAATTTTGTTCATTAGTAGAATTCTAGAATTTCAGTCCAAATGAATAGTCACCAGGTAATTCCACTAACAGTAGGAAGAGGTGATGAACATAAATATTAGGGGACAATTGAGTCCAATGCAAAGTTTTATAATCCATGCAGAAACAGAAATGTTTCACCTACTCAGGGCTCAATATACAGATAGATTTTAGTCATCGAAAACTCTTTAGCTTATTCCATATTTCACAGATAAAGGCTACATAGTGTTATCACGAGCTGAGCATGATTTATGTTTGCCTTGGATATTCCATTTTCTTTTCCCTGGTGTAGACTTCAGGCCCATCCCTGCATCACTGGAGGTGTCATAACACTGACCTCATCCTGGCAGTTGACCTCACGTTCCCTTAGACACCATGAAAGCAGCACGTTTGGGACTAGGTCCGTAGAACAGTGATCTAAAATACTGGTGGTAGCAAGCACATGAAGAACCCAAGCTTGCCATTGCTTTGGCTTGCTGCGAGGTTGGTAATTATTCCTATGAAAATTCACATCTGATGTGGTCAGAAGCATGAAGTTCAGTCTTTCTGCAGTAAGGACAATAACCACGCAACAGTAGCAGCAAACCCATAGTAGGATTATGAGCTTGACTTTGGTCACAGTAGCTTGTTCACTCAGCTCCCATGGCACCCTAATGATGGCAAAGTCTGAAGACCAATGTTGAAATTTATTCTCGTATTTCATCACGATCCCAACTTCCATTATTTTCAAGTCCAGTCAGCTTGGGAAGTTTTGTTGTTTCACTGGAAGATTTCTATTTGGGGCCCACTGATTTTTATAAATGCCTCATGGAAATTTCTCACAAAGGCCTCACAGTGGTCTTCCTCTGGAACAGATGTTGTAAGGTGATTTCAGTTTTAGACACCTAAAATAAAACATTGGTTTCCATGTGAATTTGACAGGTGCTTGTATGGTTTATTGAGAATGATGTATATGCTCTGGTATAACAGTTGCTCTTGGTTCTCCACCCAAGTCCTCTTTCCCCACCGGTGGGCCCATCCCCCAGTGGCTATGCATGTTAATGGGCTCACAGCCACATCGTTCTCCAGAGGATTGCCTGTGGCCAACAGAGCACCTGACCTGAAGATTCCTGGGAGATTCCAAGCTCTTACTTCCTTTCCCACCAGGAGCATCCTGCCACCCATGCTTGATGACACAGGGCACTATAATCACGTTCCCTCACCTTCTTGGGAAAGGTTTACCATGTCATTCATATCCTAGATCTCCCCGTGGAATCCAGCTGGTGCCAGACTTCAGTTAAAGCTACATCTTTGCTTACTTTCTTCCTCTGCTCTAGTTTTCCTTACTTCAGTACAAGGTTCTCCTTAGAGCACTCCCTCGGCTAATGACTTGCACAAGAATTCCCATCTTAGGTTTTGCTTCTAAGGAACTTGACCTCAGACTGCTGTCTTGTTAACATTAAAAGGCTTACTTCCTTTCTTTTTTTTTTTTTTCATTTCTTGGTCTCTTAGGCAATTGATATAACAGATTTTATATCAGTTGATCTATAATTGACATAACAGATGTTATTCTAAGATGTAGTTATTAAGCAAACAAACTTTTTCTTATTTTGTACAGTCTCAGTCATTTTAAAAACGACAACTTAGTAGGCTGCAGCAAAGAAAATGTATTTGCACATTTTCTTTAATGTATCTCACATTATCTCTTGTCGTTTTCTTAGTTACATGGATTTCAGAAAAAATCACCAGTGTGGATAAAATAGAAATAAGAACACACAAGTAACTTATACTTGTGGATCCAGCTTCTTTTCTTAGGTTTTTAGCAGTCAACAGGATCTCCTGAATAAACCCCCAGCTGATGTCTGAAAAGAACGTGGCCCATGCTTGTCATACATTTTCATTCATTTAATACTCATTTCTAGAATTGTTCATTCAACACATATTTGCTGGGGGCCTACTGTGTGCCAGGGATGGCATTTAGCGCTGATACATAACTGTGAACAAGATACACTTAATCTCTACGCTTATGGGGCTTACTGTCCTGATTATAACTTTGATGTAGGCAGACAGAGACAAGGATGAAGGGAAATTGTAAATTGGAGCTATTCTATTGCAATTGAAGGTAGATTTTTATTGCTTGTCTGTGTTTAAAAGAAAAAGTATGAAAACAAATCTACATAAGGAGTTGCCAGATTTGCAGCCATTTTTCACTAAAAAACTATACATGTCAGTGCTTGGTACATTGTAGGGGCTCAATAAATCTTCATTAAGTGACCAAATGCCTGGTGACTTCATATTTTGTTTTTTTTCTCATACCTCTTTCTTATGTAGCAGTAAAAAATACCAAGAAAACCACTTAATAATAATCCAACACCAATCCCAATTGCAATGTATTTTTCATAAGAATCCACAGCATATGAAGTTAAGGTCAAGTGCTCACACCTTTCTCCAGTATAACCAGTAAAACACCTTTAAAAAAAGAAAAGAATGTATAATTTTAAAACTCATAGTGATAGAAATTCAAAGAAATGGCCAATTTCAAAGAATGAAAAATTTCAATACAGTAAATAGTTTAAACATGAAAATTCAAACAAAAGCCAACTGTTAAATGTATTGAAGAAGCTATGTATTTTACAATAATCAATTTGTTAAGGCCCCATATTACTGTGAATACATTTCCCTCATTGGTAGAAGGGAAAGGCAGTCTGTTTGCATGAGTTGATCTAGAAAATTATTAACCTACTCTTTTGTAGGAGATTAATCGCCCAGCAAACCAATGATCATAAAAATAGTACTTAATTGCTCTAGAACTTTATATTCCTGAAGTGTTTTTGGTATAGTCTATTTCATCTCATCCTGTAATCAACTCCATGAAAACTCAGAATCCTCTTTGCAGGTTGCTAAAATGCACATTTGGATTCAGTAGTCTTGAGGTGAAGCATATGCTTCTGCATTTCTAACAAGCTCCCAGGTTACATAGAAGCTGCTAATGTGGAAGCTGTATTTTTGAGTAATAAGGGTTAGGTAGTTTAGAAAAAGACTTCTTAGATATTCAAATATAGTGAGTCATGTTCAGATGATGTACCCTTTTTACCAGATAAGAGCAAGGTGTGTGGAAATGTACTAGGTGAAACACAGAAACATTATGTGAAGCATAAATGCATCTCCTCCCATCTGTAGGACTTGGAGAGGTCTTTGCAATTACCTGCAGATGGCTTTTTCCAGCTCATGGTGGAAGGCACAAACACCATTGATGCAGTAACTATTGTGGTCTTCCAGGCAAGGATGTGAGAACTTCAAGGCTACAGGCCCTTCTGTGTAGTCAGCTAGGAAAAGGACATACAATATTAACAGATGAAGTGGGTCCCACTTTTATAGTAGATTTGTTACACACATGTAAAGAGACCTTTAATTTGAAGAATATTCATTGGGTGCTCTGCCATTTAAACTATTGGCTGATTCCATCAGCAGGTTATTTTCACAAAGGTTAGGTTAATATCATTTAGACATATCACTAATTAATTGGGGGTGGAGGTGGATTGACGACTCTTCTATTCTCTAGACGCTGCATAATAAGGTATAGATACAAGTTTGCCAAAAGGTGGCAGCATTGATTCTCATTTTAGCAGGCTGTCTTGAGCAAGTCTCCCCAAAATACTAATAAATGTCGAAGATCGCACCAAATTTTTTATTCACCCCTTTACACCCGAGAGTCAGCACTTAGGAAACTTGGATTTATAGGGAAAATGAACTTGATTTCTCTTCACTCCCCAAAGAAGATGAGAATTCCCTGCTTCCTCTTCTGTGTATTACCACTGAGAAGGTAATTGAAAAGGGAGCACTGTGCCTCATTTCAGAAGAGGCATTGTTATGACCTATACAAGAACCAGAAACAAGTTATGGCTTAAGCTTCACAGAGTTGAGACAATACCTTTGAATATTAATTGGAAATTTTACTCAATTAATGAGACATTACAAGATAGTGGGTAAAGCCCTGGACACAGAATGAGAAAATCTGGGTTTTGACTTCTAACACTATGTAAATGACCACATCTGGCAAAACTTTTGTGGTCAAGTGTCCAGAAACCTCTGTACGGGAAGCTTCTTTTTGGGAAGCTGTGTTTTGGCAAAATGAATACATTTCAGGATGTTTCCTCCTCATTCCCTGATGTACTGATAGACCTATGCCATCCTTGGGGTATATTCAGTGGGATGACTCTTGGGTGAAACTGCATAATTGGGTCCTTTTTGGTAAAATTTAATTACTGATTTTTAAATTTGTCCCAAGCAGCATCAGTGGTGTTTTATTTTGTCATTATTATGAATAAACATATCTCTTCATCCTTAGGTATCCTTTTATACCATATTTGCCTTGCTAAGTAGATTAACAGAATTCTTCTTATTTGTTTTAAGGGGAAAAAATCTAAAAAGGAATATTTTTCTACTGACAATACTAAATCTTAGGTACTAAGTCACCAATAAGATACTGTGTTATATAACTCCATTTTGATTAAGAACACACAATATTACCTTAAAATTCGCCTTCACCTTGGTGAATGTGGTGTTGTGAACCTAGTGTCTCATTTTAATAATGAACTCTCAGCCAGTGAGAATTTACCATTATAAACTGGGCTAGGTTCTTCCTGCTTCAAGACTAAATTAATTGAATTAGCCAAGCCTGAACCAGGATTTGCTGGGAAATGTGAGAACTGAAAGAAGATACCTCCAAAGAAAGAATATGCCAGAGAGACTCCTCTTTCCCCCCAAAAGAAGAATATTGGTTGTAAGTTGATGAAAAATTGCCTAAGATACTGGATTTTTAAATTAAATTAAAAAATGGAAAAACTGAAGTTCTCCATCAAGAAAGCAAAGGACAACTGTAAGGATGATGCATTTGATCCCCTGGTTTCCATTATTACTATCTGTAACTTGGAAAACTTTCCTTGCATTTCACTCTTAAGGAAGTAAGAAGGTGGCACTGGGTGCACTGCTCTGCAGTCAGTCACTGAGAGGAAACTCTACTTGAATTTTCTACAGTATTATCATCCAATGAAGATCTTTTCTTTTTGCTCAGAGGTTCAGAAGACATGAAGAAGTTGGCTAAAAATTATTCTAAAACTTACACGGATTTTGTTTTGCAAATGGATAGATATTTAAAACTCAAATTGACAAACTATTTTAAGTAAATTTTTTAAACTAAAATTATTGGTAAAATGAGGCATATTTAAATATTACTATCTTTCATATTTGTTTCTACAAAGCTTCTGACATTATCTTCCTTTATTTGTCTGGTTCTGAGCATAAGCTATGGTGTTTCCTCTGCCTGTCACATCACCAATCTTCATAAGAGGGGGTGGTGATTTGGGTGAGAATCATAACCACCCGGTACACAGGTCTTGGCAGGTAACAAATTTTCCAAGTTCATCTCTGAGAGTTCGAACAACAGCAGCC
This sequence comes from Cryptoprocta ferox, assembly GCA_028646485.1. Lineage (NCBI taxonomy): Eukaryota > Metazoa > Chordata > Mammalia > Carnivora > Eupleridae > Cryptoprocta > Cryptoprocta ferox. The sequence continues at coordinate 135,188,165 of CM053567.1, forward strand.
AGAAGCTATTCTAACAATAACAGTAAGAGTAATAATATAGGAAAGACAATATACCATCACCTTCAACAATAAAAATTGGGTACACGTGGTTAGGAAATGGAGCATATGTTAAAACAACAACAAAAGCCCCTCAAAACAAAACAAGAAAAAAGATCTTTCCAAAGATGGATTAAGGCTTCACCTTGTCCTAATTTCTTTGGCTGCAAAGCCATAGTCACAGATTAAAATATGATATCAAAATATCAGTCATCAAAAATGCCCAAATGGGGACACAAATGGGTTATTGGGAACCAAGCTGGAGTCAAGCAGAAGGCAATTTTAAAAGCCCTGTTTTTGCTGGCACATTTACCTGTCACTTCTATTTATCAGTATCCTGCTAAAAGACTTGATTGTCTAATAATGAAATACCCATTAAAAGATTTCCAATGTTACTTTTTATCACAAACCAAATGTCTCTCAAAAGGTAAAAAAAATCACTTAAAATACAAAAGTGTGAAGAAAATACCTTCTGTTTTGTTAACTGTCCAGTTACTTTGCTGGGTTGTGTTTGAAGGTGTTCCCGTCACAGCTGCCTCTTCAGTCAAGGCTGTCATTGCTATATGAGGGGGTGGGGGTTGGGGGGTAAGGCACGTTTAGCAGGTGAGCCTCCTTCTATGCGCAAGCAACAGACCGAAGGTTATGTACAAGCAACAGATCAAAAGGGATTCTTACTCTGCTTGTTCTCACTTCTGTTCTATTCTTAATTCATTTATATTTGAAAACCATAACCTGATGAGGACAGTTTCCTGACAGTTTCTCCTTCTCACCTATTCCCCTGACTACCTTATAATTACAGAAAATAGAAATACATTCATTTTTAAGAGCACGTGGATTCATTTATATACTAATTCAATCACAAGGATGCTATGGCATAGTGGTTAAAATGTATCAACTACTGCTCAGTTGTAGAAAGAAAACATACAGATCTCAAAAAAGGGAATATCGTAATCTGTTAGAAGCCAAGTCTGTATTGCATACTAAAATTCGATTAATTCTCAGATTCCTTGCTCTGTTCTTTGTCATGAAGAACGACTTTTAAAAGCCAACTTCTCACTGAAACAGAGAGGACAAATCCTATTCATATTTTACACTGATACAAAATTAACAAGACAAGAACAGACCACCTACCTTTAAATAAGAGATAGACTGATACTGGCACTCCGAAAGCCATTTCCAGCTGTTGTTAACAGTATCTTTCTTATCCTCCCAGACTGACGGGTGGAAGGTTTTTATTGAGCTCTCCCGAGTCTTTCTTGCATTTATATTTCATGAAGCGTCACCTGCCGTTCTTACCAATCAAAAAAATATGTACTTTTGGCAGGAGCTGTAGGTAAAGCCCTTGAGGCGCTCACACACTTATTTAGGATACCTTTGTTATCTAGCAATGTGATCAAGTTTTCTTTTGAAACACTGGTTTCCTGTTACCTGTGGGCATAATTGTGTATGTAAAAGTACTTAAAACAACAAAAAAAGAATGTAAATTCAGGAAAGGCCCCATTGCTGCAAACAGAATTATACCAAGCTCCAAGGTTACTAGGGACCTACATAGAATTCCAACAAGGGGGAGTTCTGATAATCTGCAAATCAGGAAACAGCATAATCTGTCAATGAATCAAACATCTCTGAAACTGCAGTCAGTTACACCATCTCTCAGCACAGACTGTGCTCTATTGCAAATCAATTTTCTCCCCTGTAATTTAGTGACAGGGGAGAAAATTAATTTGTGTAAAAACAGAGGTTTAATATTCCATTTTATTTTTTGATACTTCATGTTGCCATTTACAAGCTCTGTAAAGATAATTATTTTCAATAGCATTTCATTTGCCTTTATGTCACTCTGCCATTTAAGATTTTTCAAGTAAATGGAATGTGCTACCAATCTCCTGAGGACTGCAATGCTTCAATCTGTGTTCCAGTGGTTACGCTAGAGAGAACCAGTAAAGAACCAAGATGATGATGATGATGTTTATGATGTCTCCACTAAGATAAAATATTTAGGTTTAGTATGTCTGATGAATAGAAAGTTTTGCTTGTTTTTTATTTTTTAGAGAGAGAAGAGTGCGAGTTGGGGATAGGGGCAGAGGAAGAAAGAGAGAGAATCTTAAGCAGACTCCACACTCTATGAAGAACTCCAGGCGGGGCTCAATTCCACCACCCTGGCATCATGACCTGAGCTGAAATCAAGAGTTGGACACTCAATTGACTGAGCCATCCAGGTGCCCCTAATGAATAGAAAGTGTTAAATTTAACACGACATTCAAATTTTTCTCACTGTTGGGGAGCCTGGGTGGCTCAGTTGGCTAAGCTTCTGACTTCGGCTCAGGTCATGATCTCACAGCTTGTGGGTTCGAGCCCCATGTCGGGCTCTGTGCTGACAGCTCAGAGCCTGGAGCCTGCTTTGGATTCTGTGTCTCCCTCTCTCTCTGCTCCTCCTCCACTTGTGCTGTCTCTCTCTTAAAAATAAACATTAAAAAATTAAAGTATTTTTTTCTCACCGTTAATCTAGCTGTAATTATTAAAGTGCCATTTTAAAGGCCAAAACGTGATTGTCGCTATTAGATTTTGTGACTATAGGAGCCTCCCATAAATTTTCACCTGCCCCAGATTATTACAAAGAACTTATGTAAATACGTTGCACTGTGGTGCTGTGCTTTTCTACCAGAAATTTCAATTGCTCACATTTTCGGTACCTTGAAAACCTGTTTAAGTCAAGATAGGTTACCACTTGCATCATGTCCATCCAGCAAATTTGGTTTACCAGAACGGATCTCTTTCACTATTGAAATATGAATTTGGCTTTAGAAATCACACAAGAATGAGCTTGTTGAACTCATTATAACTTGGGCAATCACCACAGGAGTCATCATTTTAAAGTTAAAAGAATACACTGCACTTAGCTGACTTTAAACGTGCCTGCATTTTGTTTTTCTACTTTTGTGGGTTTTCTTTAACTTTACTATTAAGATCATTTCTGGATAAATATTTTTCCCAGAACAATAATATTTTAATTATATATCAAATAATCAGCCTCTGCACCTTTGGTGTGAATTGAAGAAAAAAAAACATTTACAAAAGGTTAATAAACCATTACAACCAATGGCGGTTTTTGGAAGGCAATGCTAGGTCCAATGTGAAATATCTTTATTTGTAAGGCTGGGATATAGTATGACAGCCATGTAGGTTGTAACTGTTAACTGGAGTTTGCATAGAGCTTTGCGTTTTGCAGAGGGTTTTCATGCACATCTCGAGTATTTCTTCAGTGGTCCTGGCCTCAAGAGATCCAGTGCCTAACAAATGGTATACACCTAATGACTCCATCTCGAGTGAATAAAGTAATAAACAACAGGGCTTATTTCTAGTCCCTTATGACAACTGGGGAATGGAGACTCAAAATAATTAAGTGACTTAACAGAGGACATGCCGTAGAGTCAGGACTTGAATCCATGTTCAGATTCCAGATCACATATCCTTTCTATTTCCCCAGCTGTGTTGTCTGCTAGGAATCTGTATACTGATCCCAGAGGAATTCTCTGAATTATCTCCTAAAATCAAACCTTAAATAAATTACCTGTGTCCTAAGAATCTAAATATTAAATGAACCATGGTTTTCACTCACATCTGGGCTGAGAGGCATGGACAATGCTCTTTCCTGATGTTTCTTCACTCCGGTGAATCCGGCCACATAACACAGAAACTCCCCTCTCACTTTCGTGAAGGCTTATAGCAGAAAATAGCTCTGGTCAGCTCACATGGAAATTTCCTCCAGGACTCCTACTGTTGGATCCCATTTACATTCCCTTCAGGAGGGTCTCCTGTCTTTGCTTCCTCAGTCCTCTCACAAAAAGTCCTTTCCCCAGTCCTGAAGAATGGGGAGATGGGTATGGTAAGGTGGCCTCTCTGATACCTTCACTAAGTCTTGACACACATCAGAGCAGGTTGAAAAGAGAGAGGGGAACGAAGGCTAAGAGGTATAGTACTCCACGGTCAATTTTCCCTCCTGCCATTTTTTTTCTGTCTTTTTAATTTATTCATCTCTCTCCTCTTGTCACACCATCTCTGAAAGTGTCTGAAAGTGTCTTCCCTTCCCCGCCCTTCATTTCTTTCCCCTCCTTTCCCCTCCCTTCCTTTTCTTTCTTTTCCTTTCCTTTCCTTTCCTTTCCTTTCCTTTTTCTTTTGTTTTCTTTCTTTCTTGCTCTTTCACTAACTCCACCAAAATCTGGTGCTAGACATTGACAGGAAATGGTCATCAGTCCATTGTTTTCTCTCTCTCTCTCAACCTATTGTATAATTCTCATGGATGTGGTTGCCATTCATTCAATCGTTCATTTATTCACTCATAAAATATTGAATGCCCACAATATCCATGGCACTGGGCTGGGTGTGATGTTAGCAAGAAAAATAGACAAATCATTTTGGACTCTGGCCTCAAGGACCTGAGGGAGTTACGGTAGGCACATATATAACTACAAGACTGGGTAGAAACTGATAAGTGCCATGAATGTGTGCAGAAATGGCTATGAGAGTTCAGGGATGGGACTGAGTCAAATTCTCAAGGCAGTTTCACGGACAAGTTTCATGTGAAGTGAACTTTAAATATGAAGTGAGATTTAGATGTGTAATAAGAGAGAGGATTCCAGGTGGGGGAGGGCACTGAGGGAAGCAACATGGTGTCATGAAAAGAGTGAGCTCTGGCTCCCATCATCGCAGACCTTGCTTTGAATTCCAATTCCACATCTACTATCCATTTAGCCCTGGCTGGGGCTTTTTAATAACTCCAAGGGTCAATTTCCTCATCTATAAAATGGAGATTGTCAATAATAACAACAAAAAAAAGTAAAGCATTTAGCACATGATGGTGTTCTCTTAAGGATAGTTATTATTACTGAACAACAGTAGAAAGACACAAGCTGTGTATGATGGTCAATGAAATCAGAGTTTAGTGATTAATACACTTTACTAAGTCCTGAATTTTTATCACTAGCCATGAATTCTTATTCTCTTCTCAGATGATATGATGTCAGGACTTTTATTTATGGATTATGTCATCACCTCACACTCAACATGTCTTAAAGCGAATGTATCTCTTCTCCAACATGAGCTCCCCTTTACAACTTCCTCATGTTAACCAAAGAAAACATCTTCCAGGCTCTAATTACAATTCTCCAAACTTACTAAACATGGATTGAATTATCCAGGCTCTCTCTAATCTATCTCTGCATACTTATTCAGCTCTATTTCCACCACTCTCCAACACACACTTTTCATTTTAGTCTGACTGTGACTCCTGCTTTCACATATATATACTGAACTCCTTCTCGCCTCTGTATCTTTGTATTATTGTTCAATCCCCCTTAATTCGGGGGATCCTTTTTACAGATACTTGCAGAAGGAAGTTACTTCTCAAAAGTTCTTCAACATATATCTATCTTTTATGCACCCCAAATATCCATACATTAGGTCATGGTACCAGTGAATCGACTTCATCTCCTTTATGTGTTGACAAAGGCTTCCTTCTTGACTGAACTTTATAGTCAGGCTTCTCTGAATCCTCTTCCCAACTCAGCCTGATGAGCCCAGTTTTAGCAAAGAATCCTGCTCCATCAGTTTATGGAGACCCCCGAACCCTATATCTGATCAAGTCCCCCATGTTCCATCCTTGATATCTGGTCTGCCTTTAGCAAGAATTCTGGTAAGCTAGTTTAGCAAGAATCCCCCCACTCTTGAAATCTAATCAAGTTTCTCTTATAGTAATTTTGCACCTACTGATCCCTCTGCTTATTGGATATAGATCCATAGGTACCTTTGCTGTATTTGGAGCTCAGTTCAATCTTCTTTATTGCAATATCTTTTTTATAATGTTTATTTATTTTGAGAGAGAGAGAGAGAGAGAGAGAGAGAGCGAGAGGAAGCACAAGAGGGGAAGAGGCAGAGAGGAGGGACAGAATCACAAGCAGGATCTGCACTATCAGTGCAGAGTGCAGAGCCTGATGTGGGACTTGAAGTCATGAACTGTGAGATCATAACCTGAGATGATATGAAGAGTCAGATGCTGAACCAACTGAGCCACTCAGGTGCCCCACAATAGCCTTGATCCCAGTGCAATAGTCTTAGATAAAGTCTTCCTTACTATTTTTAACAGATGTCAGAATAATTTTTCTTTTACAGTATTTTCGTTCATCTCTAGAAAGGCTCACACCTGAATTTTAGCCCAGCCAAATGGTAGAAACCTTCCAAAAATAATTCCTCCTGCACTTTGAGGGTTTGTGGTGGTACTCTCAAAACTGCAGACTTCATCTTTTTCCATGTATATGTATTTTGGGTCATTTTGTCTGTTTGGGGAATTTGGGGCCCTTTGAATACAATAGGCCCTTTCTGAAATGTTCGCTTGGGAGCTTTGAATTAAAACTTCTGTTGGTGTTATCAGACAAAGACTGGTCTGGACTGATGATGGAATGGGCTATAGATCCTTTTCTTGCACGTTTACAAACTTGTACATTTCCCCAGCATGCTGTAAAGACGTAGGTAATAATTTCATTTCTGAAACTAATATTACACTCTAGTCAACTAACTGGGATTTAAATAAAAACGTGAAAGTACAAAAAAAAAAAGAAATAGGTAACAAATATATGAACAAAAAAACATAAATATCTTAAGGACAAAGAAGACAGGTATTCTTCAAATTGCTTTTATTATAGAATTTAAACATTATTAATTACAAGCCTCTAGTCTATTTTCACACAGTTGATCAGGAGTGCACACTGATAAAGACATGCACTGAGTAAGAATCATTGTTGGTACATAAACACACTGGGATCGGGCATGAAAATAACACAATTATATTATGCTGAGGGTAGTCTCAAAATCGCCTTCAACTGATATTCAGTGTATTTCCTAATTTAAATTGTGTTAGAAATACGGCATCTACTTTGAGAACCAAATGCTGTAACAGAAGAGGGAAGAACTGTGGGCAAGAAAGTGGTAGATTTCTAGATGTAGCCTAAGGGTCAGCTTTGGCACATTGTGTCATATTTTCCTATTAATTTCTGAATCTGTGAACAAACATAACGTTTGTTCTTTAATGACGTCCTTGCTCATATTATATCATGTTTTTCTAATATTTGTGGGAAAATACAACCATACTTTTGTTTTCTATGTTTGTTTTGGGATTTCCCATTATTCCTCAAGGAAAGGATTTTCCAAATATTTTTATAGAAGAAAGAAATTACATGTAAACAACCTATTCTTATTACATTTTTACTATAGCAAGTAGTCATTCAGAGTTTGAAATGATCATTACCTTTTTTTAAATTTTTTTTAATGTTTATTTTTGAGAGAGAGAGAGAGAGAGAGAGAGAGAGAGTGAGCATGGGAGGGGTAGAGAGAGGAAGACACAGAATGTTAAACAGGCTCCAGGCTCTGAGTTGTCAGCACAGAGCCTGACATGGGGCTGGAACCCACAAATTGTGAGATCATGACCTGGGCCGAAGGCAGACACTTAGCCAACTGAGCCACCCACGCGCCCCTGATCATTGCCTTTCTAAATAACACTGCATTTTTTGCTTTCTTTGTTTATTTTTCTTTCCTTGAATAGTGTCATTTCTCACTAAGATACCTCATAGGATCCATTTATGAGATATACGAGCTCAAGATTTTATTTTTAATATTTTATCTTTCTTTTACAAGTAAGCTCCTTTACAGCATATGAGACACATAAAATATATAAAAATTGAGCATGCTTATGTCCAAACCTAAATTATATTTTACAAGGGTACCCATTTGGCTGACAAGACATTTGTTGAAAACATACTGTGTGTCATATTTGTGTCAAAAATATATTCATTTTTTATGAGCCCTTTATTGTTTAATATTATGAACAAATATCATTCACAAAATAAGCCATTGTTACCAAAGTTTTCATTGGAATTGTTTTTTGTTTTATCCTAAAACTCAAAATCTGTTCGCAGGAAATGTGTAAAGGTATATGGATCCTCTGATCCACAGTGATTCCCTCCATGAAAAAATAAATACGATGTAGAAATAAATAGCTTTGTAGTAAAATATAAAGGTGTTTACACCCTTTGTCAAATAAATAACATAACTTCATTTTGTTTTATTCTTTCACGTGAGTTAGTAGATGAGCTTTTTAGCTGCTAGAAGGGTGTTCCTCAGAAGCATGGCCACTGTCACGGGTCCAACACCTCCTGGAACTGGAGTGATATAGCCAGCCTTCTTCTTAACAGCTGGTGGAGAAAACAGAAAGCCATCTTTATTTTTAAGTTTTTTTTTTTCTGAGAATATGATATTTTTAAATATACTGAACTAATAAAAGATAAACTGAGACACAGAAAAATTTTTTTTAAGATTTTATTTTTTGGCGGGGGGCACCTAGGTGGCTCAACCGGTAAAGCAACCAACTCTTGATTTGGGCTGGGGTCATGATCTCAAGGTTGGTGGGATTGGGCTCTGTGCTGACAGCATGGAGACTGCTTCAGAGCCTCTCTCCCACTCTCTTTGTCCCTCCCCCTCTAGCACGTGTGCTTTTGCTTTTTCTTAAAAAATTAAATAAACATAGAAAAAAGATTTCATTTTATTATTTTTAAAAGTAATCTCTACATTCAATGTGGGGGCTCTACCTTACAACCCTGAGATCAAGAGTCACATGCTCTATCAAGTGAGCCAACCAGGCACTCTTAAAATTTTTAAGAGCTTATTTGAGTATTTATCAATTCAAATTGGACAGCAATAAACTGGAAGTGGTCAGGAGTACTCCACCAACAAGGAGCGAGTGAGAGATTTGTAAGCGAAGAGGCAGAAACAAAGCAAGGTCATTATCGATTGACTTACAACTTAAAGCATAATCGGCTCTTGGTGACTGGTTGTTCTTAGGTTTTGATTTTGTAACCTGGAGGCAATTTATAGGCTTAGATTTTGGTTTGCTTACACAAGGTGCCATGGCATTAGAGCCATAAGAGTCTAACAGCCTCCTTGTTTAATTAATTTAACAGACTAGGGTGGATTTTTCTGCATTATACATATAACTCTAAAAATCTCAAGACATTTTTAGAATGAAATAGGTGAGAAACACTTATGCACTTAGATAAACAATCCTGTGTATGAAGTCTAATCATCCTAAGATTATAAATTGAATCTCCAAGCAATTAGCTTTATATAATAAAAATCCATAACCCATGATTGACCCAGCTAGCTGTAATGCTCATTAACCAGTCCTAAAATACATGAGATTGGTCACAAAGGGGGAACAGGATATAGACAGTTCAGCGCATGCCATTTGTTAAATTGGAAAATTCCTGCTGGAACAACAGCATCACTGATGTGTGGATAATACATTCCAGTGCAAGTCTAATAAAAATCATCAAACATATCTGAACAACTGACATATACACACAGAGTCCTGTTCTAAGGTATGCAGACCTCTTATTCAGTGAATAGACTCAAAGAAAATGACAGAGAACTTTCAGCAAATTTTATTTAAGAATGTTTTCACACCCACATTATTACACGTGAATGGCCCCATACTTTGACCTGCTGGTTTAGTGCTTCCCCATGTGAATATGAACAATGAAGCTTTCCCAGATAACTCTTTTACAAAATTAGCATAGACAATACTTCTTCAGTGCACACTCTAGCATTCTTAATCACATGTTATTTAGATATATTATTGCCTTTTACAAGTTTGCTCGTAGATGTTTCCATATGAATCAAAACTAACAGATCTTAAGTACTATTTAGTATGATAGTATTATACTTTATAGGTCTTAAGTATCATCTTTGTGCTACTTATGTTCGTAAAATTTACATTTATCTTATGTGAAGTTAGTATTACATGAGAATTTTTTTTAATCAGAGGCAAAGCCAAGGAATAATATTCTTTTACTTGAAGGAAAGTACAAATAGGCTTAAAGATATCACAAAAAGAAAAAAGCATAGCTGGTGTGTATTATCAACTTCTCATGGTATGTTACCAAGAGAAGATAAGAATACTTATGATTTGGAAGGTAATAGATTAGTTTTCCAAAAAGCCTCTTTACACATGAACGTGTTGTTTCCCTTGCCACACTTCTGTCCAATGTCAAACACTTGGCTAGGTCAACAGCCATTTCACAAATAGCCATGAATTATCAATACTTTCTTCCTGCGTTCTAGCTATTCTTTCCACCTAGAATATTCTTCTACTTTATCCACATAAGAAAATCCTTATTATTCTTTAAAAGCCAATAAAATGTTACCTGTGCGTGATTTTTCTCAAAAACTCCCCCCTCCAATGTTGACTTCAAAGCCCCACCATCTGTGTTCCCAGTAACTTTACACATTACTCCGTTACGGAACTTAACGCACTGTGCTGTCTGTCCCCTTAACCAGACACTAGCACCTGGAAGGGAGAAACCAAGTCCTTACAGCTGTTGCCCTTGCCATTGTTTTTAATGGTAAGAGTCTCTCCATGCACAGATTAGGCATTTGGTAAATTTTGTTAAAGCAAACTAAATAGCCCTTGAAATTTAAAATCTAAAATCAATTTGTAGGAATGTGTCAGTGGATACAAACAATTTAGTTCATGCTAATTTACTGAAAAACTCAAGCTACTAATTTGCTTGCTCATGACAAACTGCAGTTTTTACTATTTTTTAAAGTTTATTTATTTATTTTGAGAGAGGGAGAAGTATGAGTGAGGGAGGGTCAGAGAGAGAGGGGGAGAGACAGAATCCCAAGCAGGCTCTGCACTGTCAGCGTGGAGCCCGATGCGAGGCTTGAACTCACGAATGGTGAGATCATGATCTGAGCTGAAATCAAGAGTCGGATGCTTAACTGAGAGAGCTACTGAGTCACCCCTACTTTGTGATAAGCTGACCTAACAGCATGACCAGTGTCTCCCAGGACCTTTTCTATAGACTTGAAAAAGCCATGCCTTTAAAATATCAGCAGATCTCTGGAAGAAATGTACTACACTACTACTATTTACACTGAAAGTATATAAAATCGTATATTTGTAAAGTACTAACTTTGAAACATTCATGGGTAAAAATAAAAGACTACTGACTGATATAGTAAATGAAGAATCAAGTAAAAACTAAATCTTCAGTGGAAAACAAAATGGTTTATTTCACAATGAACAGGTGGGTAAAAGTCATTGTGTCAGGGAATCTGCTCTGGGTAAATAGTCATTTTTATATAAATTGTTTTTCAGCTTGGAAAGGTAAAGCGGCTTGGAGTTATATGTATATAAAAAATAGTAATAACCCTAGCTACTATCAGTTGAGTACCTACTTGCCAAAGAACTTTATATATATTATTTGAATAATTCATATTGAATTATTACTTCATTTTAATAGATGGAGAAAATGTGTCTTCCTGAAATTAAAGTGACTTACCACTCCCTTATATGGTAGAGATATTATTTACAGCCAGGTTTGAAACATTCCACGATGCCATCATTCCACCCCATACCCAGTGCAACTGCATTACAGTGTCCCGAATAGACAGAAATATCCCAAGAAAGACTCATGTGCCAAAAGTGAACTCAGTTTTCTCGAAGGTTAGGAGGATAGTCTGAGGAAAGAAACAAAGAGGAGATTTCGAGTAAGAAATTTTCCTACCTATTTCCTATGTGTCCTCACAGTTCATCATGTTTGAATTACATCCAGCAAACACGTCAAATTACACAGCTGGGTTAGCAGTCTGAACTGCTTTCTTCCTGGGCGTCAGATCAGATAAACCACTGGTCTGCTCAGGTAGCATGACACTCCTCTTCCAAATTATGTTTTTCACAATATGCTTACTAGTGCATTCTTCTGCTCCAAAAAGTGAGGTTTGGGATGTCGAGGGAGGGAAGGGGAAAGAGCTGTTGTGTGAAATAATACCTGCTGGAAATCCGGAGTTTACGTCTGCTTTTTTTTACACATTTTCCTGGTAGAAACACGCGTGTATCTTGTCTTGCCTATTACTTCATAGAAATACACTACGTGATGCGTAGTGGGTCTTCCCCTGATGTGGGCTAGAGATTCTCTGGACATTCATAAGCATTCAGTTGCATCAATGGAGCTCTGTACGTTACTCACTAAGCAAAGCATTATGATATCGCTATGAATACACCTGGTTATTTAAATACTTGCTTCCAATACTTTTTAATCTTTGAAAAAAGAGGAGGAATACGAAGACTAAGTTGGTACAGTCACAAAAGGCCAACTGTGAGGAGTTTGATTGGAAAAAAAACCCCATATTCGGTGTTTATCCCTTTTGATTTGATTTTCATGAGAAGCTATATCTGAGAAAGAAAGATAACTATCTGCTTCTGGTTAGTGTTAATGTGTTGTCCGTTTACATAAGAACCAGGGTATGGAAATACTGATTTCTCAAGAAAGGCAGGGAATTATCATTGGCAAATGCCAGCAGGTACAGATGCCAATGCATTTCTCTAGTCTAATGATTTTGCATGACTATTCCAGGGCTGTCCTACAAGACATATTTATGAAGTCTCAGAAGTGGTTTATGAGCTAAAATTATTCATGCGAGAAAGAGTTAAATTCAGTATGTTTGATGCTCTCAAAAGCTTCTTCCCCAATCATGTCTGCAAGAGAGTAAGTTAACAGGCATTACATCACCAGAATAATCTCTCATTGGCTGGTCTTTCCCTGAGGGCAGACAAAGGTTTGCCCTTGCTTGTAGAAGACGATGCTTTTAAAGATTAATCCTATTCTGTGTGAAGGGAAGATGCTCTGTGTGCTCTATTGAAAAGAATTACAGAAGCACTTTAAGGCAATAATTTCCTTCAGAGACTTATTTACTCTGTGTTTCGGTGTGAGGGAGTATATGTGTGTATGTTAAGGAAAAGGCCAAATATTCTGGATGTATGAGAACAAGGTACAGGTTCCCCCACCCCCGCTATCCAAAAGCAGAGCATTCCTATGAAAACTTTCATACGCCAAAATGGTATAAAGCTGAGGCAAATATTATTAATTTATATGAAAAAAACTTTGAGCATTCCCAGACCTAAAACAAACAAACAAACACACCTCTCTGGCTTTTCTGACTTGTAGGACACATCTTGCTAACAGGTGCACCAAATAAATGAAGCATAATTTGCTTCATTTATAAGCAAATAAGATGCTCACAGACACAGTTCAGAGCAATGGCAGCTGGATGTTGAAATGAGTATTGTTGCAGGGAAGGAGCTTGGCAGGGCCACTTTCCCAGCTCAGGGTGCACATTGTCTCTGTAATGCTCACTGCAAAACAAATGCTGAACTCTTTTCCTTTTACACCTTCCCCCCCACCCCCCCCCCACCCTCGAGAAAAGCTAAAACCCTTGTTGGATTCCTTTCACTTAGCAAAAACAGATACTAATGTAGGTTTTTTATAAAAGCAAAGTGGCAACATGAACATTCAGCCAGCGGCGGAACGTGCATTGGATCTTGATCAATAATCAGGGTTTTCATGAGAGGCTCAGAGATTGCAAAACCAGGGTTAGATTCGATTTTGTGAAGTTAACATGATTTCAGAGTTACTGAAACTGTTGAACAATGGAGGCAAATAAAACAACCATCGAATCCTATTGTCATCTGTATGGAACTTGCTCTGGGGAATGAGATTCAGACGGCAATGACTTGGTCGTGTTTAAAGCATGTTTCTGAAAATAAAGACTATTTTGAGGAAAGCCAACAATTAGCATGACAATCTATTTGAATGATAAACTTTAGACACTGCAAAGGAAATTCTATAGATTTCCTTGCGGATGATTTAGAATATTAGAGCTTCTACATTCAGTTGTATAGAAAGAAAAGAGATGACCATTTAAAATCAATCATTTGGGTTGCAAGATTTGCCTCTGTACATACTGCTCTCTTTGACATATGCTTTTCGCATTTCCTCACCTGATGAATATTTCTTCTTCCTTTCCAGATTTAGCTAAATGTCACTTCCTTTCCTTAACCACAAAGGTTAATGTGAAGGAGAGAGTGTTACACATGTTAACAGTGGCATAGAGGAAGTTTAAACCATGGTTGAAATTCACTGCTTTCATGAAGGCTACTTCACTTGGGGACCTCCTGGTTTCCCAGTCAGGCCTCAGGCAAACCCCAGTGTGCAAATGCTTGAATCACAGTTGCTAATGCCCCAGCAGTCAAAGCAAGTTACACGGTCAAAGTCAGATTTGAAAGTCTTGGGATAAGGAGATTGGTAAAGTCGCATCACCAAAGGGATGCATATATGGGGATGGAAGAAATGTGTACTCATTTTTTTATAATCTACTGCAATAGTCTTTTGGTTTAGAGATGAAATCTCTAATCTGCTGCCAGATTTATTCTTTAAAATCTAATCTAATAGATTAGATCATTTCAGCTTTGGAACATTTGATGAATCTTCATTGTCTCCAGGATAAAGTATAAATTCTTTGTTGTGTCACTTAAGGTCTTTTATGATCTGGCCCTACATCTGTGTCTTGCATTATTTCTGAATACTTGCATATTTTCCTAACTTATTCACTATTCCTACACTGGCTACAGATTGGCCCAGACAGATTCACCACAAATATTTCTGGATAAAGATGACAGCCATAGCCACTGTCCCTTGGAACTTACAGTGTAGCTGGGTGATAGATATTAAAAATACAATCACCTAAATAATCATTGAACTATGGCTATGAAATGTTACAAATGTGAATGGTAGAGGAGGACCTAACTGAGTACTACATGCATATATGGTATTTATCTACGCCAACTCCAGAAACATGCAGGATAAATCAATGTTTCCATGGGAAATGGAGAGGTGAGGAGTAGACAGTGTTCTTAGTAGGGGGGACAATGTCTGTGACAAAGGTGGAAAGAAGCCTCGCTCAAGTGGAAAGGAGCATGAACTCTTGGAAACACAGCAAGGCCAGGGGGGCTGACACGTAGGAGTGAAGGGGAAGAGTCCTACTCATATAGAGCCTAGAAGATAATGTTAATAATTTTAGATATTAACCTATGAGCAATGGTTAAAGTATTTTTAAAATTTGAGGGAAAGATACATTCTGAGGCAAGGTAAGATCAGATGGGGAAACTGTCTGTTTTGTATTGGCACATTTCTCTAATGAAATGAGAAAGGGAGATAAACAAAAAGTAGGAACATCAAGTAAGATGTGCTAAGATGGTAATAAATGCTGGTTCTTGCATGAGCGACTCAAGGAGGGAACAGGACTCCAATATGGGCATCAGAGAAAGATTTGTAAAATGACAGAAAAGCTTCAAGATCTGATGGATGCCAGAGTGTTAAGGAAAAGTAGAGAATACAATGCAGACATAAGGAAATAGTAAAAGCAAAGGAGGTTTGACCTGACAATGAATTTGATGCAGCAGAGGAGCTGACAGAAGTTCATCGTGATGGAAGTACATGAGGAAAACAGAGTAGAAAGAGACGGGACAGGGGAGGTGGACATGGGCTACATGATCCCCAGATGAGGAGTCAGGACACTTAGGTTGGATGATGACAGCTGTAGTTATTGTGTCCTGATGAATAAGCTTTGGGGAAAGTCTGTGAATGAACTTGGTTACTTCTATATGTAGGAATAGCCAGTTCTGCAAAATGAGAAATTGGGAGTGAAAAATGTATACTACCTAATAATTTTCAGAAGAAAATTACAGAGAAATTCATGTGTGTTTTCATAAAGTTTTAGATCCTTGAATGTCATTAAATTATTATCCAAGAATTTTTCTTTTTTTTTTTTTGGAAAGAGAGGTGTTGGGGTGGGGGGAGAAGGAGGGGCAGAGGGAGAGGGAGAGAGAGAATCTAAAGCAGACTCCATGCCCAGAACAGAGCCCAACATGGGCCCGATTTCATGACTATAAGATCATGACCTCAGCTGAAATCAAGAGTCAGACACTTAACTGACTGAGCCACCCATGTCCCCCATCCCCAAGAAATCCTTTTTTCATCTGAATTCTGGAATCTAATCTGTTGTGTTCCCTTTTCTCCACCATGTGGATGACTACTTTTTTTGGTCACTGGCTTCAGATTTCTAAAGCAAAGAAGTAAGATTGGTGTGCTTGACATCTTTTCCATTATTCTTACTTGAAGACACCCATGTTTCAAGGTCAGGATTAGAACAAGAACTATGGAGCAGAGGTTGTTTCATGTTTCAGATTTGAGGTAAAGACAGGGATGATGGAAGAAACTAGGTGTACAGTCTATGTGTCTCAAAAAATTCCAGGGGTGACATGTGGTCACAAGGTGTGGAAAGATTACTCATGAAGGATATTAATAGAAACTTAAGAGACATCAAAATGCCCTTTAACAACTTAGGTAAGAATGAAAGAAAATGTATGTGATCATTCATCTTCAACACTAGCAATCCATGCTTCATGACAGTGTGTCTCTGGCTTGTATGTTCTGTGTCATTATTTCCTCTGGAAACTTTATGTTCTCAGGTTCCTAGAGTCTGGATTTAATAATCCAAACTCTCACCTAAGAATATTTTGTTGGGAAAACTCAATCACTCTTTGGCAGATAGTGAACTTCTGCTTCAGCACATTATGTACTACTCCAAAGGTTCCAACTAATAGAATTTCCAGGTATACCTAAACAATTGATTTTGCTATTATGGCTTGGAAATTGTATATTCTGGCAAAGTCAAAGAATATATTTGTGCTTTTTAAAAATTTTTTTGTTTTTTATTTATTTTTGAGAGACAGAGAGAGACAGAGTGAGGGGGGTGGGTCAGAGAGAGAAGGAGACACAGAATCTGAAGACACGCTGCAGGCTCTGAGCTGTCAGCACAGAGCCTGATGTGGGGCTCGAACCCATGAACCACGAGATCATGACCTGAGCTGAAGTCAGACGCTTAACCGACTGAGCCACCCAGGCACCCCTATATTTGTGCTTTATAAATGTATTTTGGGGTGGAGGATGAGAACCTGATGTCTTAAGTTCCTGTAATATTGTTTTATCTCTCTTTGTATTTTGTCCAGTTCTGTCATTATTAAGGAAGTACTCTGTGGCCATGTCAGTTTTGCAACAATGCCACAAATAATGTTTAAAACCAACTTTCTTCCCCAAAAGGAAAAGGAATGACTCCTTATGTGTGGCAAGACAGCAGATGGAAAATTTCTTGTTTTTCTCATATGAATTTCAGCCTTCTAGTATATATGTGTAATTGTCTAAATTAAATACTTGGAGAATTTTCTCATGCTTCTAAATGCAGGTCATTTAGACATGACCTCTCAAACACATCCACTATAATGAAGGGGAGACAAGCTACAGGAAAATGAAGTACATGAATAACAACCAGAAAAACCTGACTGGCATAGGACTGGAAAAATAGTATGACTCAGGAGGTAATATGGAAAACACTCTAATTTCTCATACAGTTGATATAAAAATGACACTTAAGAGCATGATGAGCCACAGAGAGTAAAGGGCTCCTTGACAAGTGAATGGCTCACCACTGAACTCTTGCAAGGTAACAAGGAATCAGATGCCCCAAAGGCAATTTACTATGCTTCCTCTTGCATTTATCTGGTTGCCTGATTCTGGAGTTTCTACAAGATTTCTACATGTATTAGGACATTCATTATCACAGCACCCTTTGGGGCATTAATGGGAAAGACAGGATTAACTTAAGGACCTAATGGAGGCCCTAATGGAGTACAAAAGAATGAGACTCTGATCCACATTTCTATACAAAGTGTGTTGGCTTCCGTAGGTTGGTGAGTTGCACTTAGATCAAAGCATCCCTCACCTATTTACAACACTATCCATATGTGTAGGGTGGCTAAGCCTTGTTCTTTTCTTTGCTTTTCTCCTTATATTAATTAAATCAAATCTCTATATATCCAGCTACCTGTCTTATAGATGTGAATACCAAAAAATACTGCTCATACCACTCAGAAGGCATTCAGTGGAACAAAACAGCAAAACTAATCACCTAATGAAAATTTGAAATTGCTTTTTGTGAACTCTGTCTATGATCCCATCAGTGGAACCTCCTTCTCGACCATGGAGGGTGTCAGCTACCACTGCCAGTTTCCATTTTGGTAGGCAAGAGTAAGGATCCCTGCTATGTATATTTCTAGTACTCAACCAAAAAGACCAGCAATATTTCCTTTTCATGACTTCTTTAAAAGAAACATAATCATCATTTACTCCTCTCATTCTCCCCAGTCCTTTTTCCTCAAACCACTGAACATTTCTATCATACAGTAATAAATCCGTAAACTTGATAGGTTGTTTGGAGTGTCCTCCAAATCTTCTGGTAAGGTCTTAATGTGGGTAGCCTGCTGTAATCAACCCAAGATGGTAGGAGATAAAACATCCTTTCATCGATATTTGTATTTTAATATGGGGCCCTGAGAAGCAACTACAAAAAAATCTCATCAATAGAGATGATCAAAAAGAAGAGATGTGCAGAAGCACCCAGCACTTCTCTTATTCCTGTGGATGTCCATTTTATGCTTCAACTTATAAAGGTAGGTTCCTCAATGTCAAATACAATCTTCTAAAAAAGTCTTTAAAACTGATCTGATTTCAAAGATCTAGACTTTGCAATGAGTATCATGTGGTAAAATGTGAGCATCCTGTGAGCCACAGTGGGGGCAATGGCTCACTGATAGAGATCTCACAGTGACCATTACTACTTGTTTTATTAAATGACCTGCATGTGCACTACGACCACAGCATTAGTAACAGTCTCTCTAAAAGAAGCTTTTGCAAATTTTCATCAAGTTTTTCAAACTGATGGGAAGAAATCATTTTGTGTTGTGTTAGGTCTTCCCTTATACTTGAGCTGGATTATTTGGGCTGCCATGTAATCATCTACCACAAAAGTTGACATTCTGAGTCAGATTGACCATATTGTTATGAACTAAATGTGTGTGTCCCTCCAAAATGTGTATGTTAAAATCCTAATCTAGGAGCTGGGGCTTTGGGAGGTGACTAAATTATGAGGGTGGAGCCCCCAGGAATGAGATTAATGCTTTTATTGAAAAGACTCCATAGAGCTCTCTCACTCTTTGCGTCAGATGTGGATACAATGAGAAGTTAGCTGTCTGTAACCCAGAAGTGGGTCGTCATCAGAATCTGACTATGGTGGCACTGTGATCTTAGACTTAACAACATCCAGAACTATAAGAAATAAATGCAGGGCGCCTGGGTGGCTCAGTCGGTTAAGCATCCGACTTCAGCTCCGGTCATAATCTCGCCGTTTGTGAGTTCAAGCCCTGCGTTGGGCTCTGTGCTGACAGCTCAGAGCCTGGAGCTGCTTTGTATTCTGTGTCTTCCCTCTCTCTCTGTCCCTACCCAACTCGTGCTCTGTCTCTGTCTCTCTCTCTCGAAAGTAAACGTTAAAAAATTAAAAAGAAATAAATGCTGTTGTTTCAGCCACCTAGTCTGCAGTAATCTGTTATAGCAGACTGAACTAAGATACATATCATCAAATTAAATGATTAACACTAAAATTGTGTTGGTAACTTTTTTATAATAGTAATAACAATAATAATAATAAGTGATCAAGTTGTTCAAAACTAGTACAATTTCCTTAGAACCTGGCAATATTCTCTGACTTTCCCATCTTGTATAATACACGGTTGGTAGTAAGTAGTACCAAAACCACTTTCAAAAGACACTTACTTTAAAATAAAACAGAGGAACATAGAGGAAAGGAAAAAAAAGAGAGAAGGAGGCAAACCATAAGAGACTCTTAACTATGGAGAACAAAATGAGGGAGGCTGGAGGGGAGGTAGGTAGGGGATGGGCTAGATGGGTGGTGGGTATAAAGGAGGGCACTTATGGTGAGCACTGAGTGTTGTATGTAAGTTATAATTTACTAAATTCTACTCCTGAAGTTAATAGTGCACTATATATTAACCTATTGGAATTTAAATAAAACCTTAAAACATTAATAAACAAAAGAACCTCACTTTAACATGAAACCTGGAGAATATAAATTCCATGAGAGCAGGATCTTTATCTTGTGCATGGCTCTATACCCGGTACCTTGAAGGTATGCTGAATGAGAAATATGTGTTGAGTACATCAATGAATGACTCAATGGATGTATTATTGCTGGCTCTGGATTGTTGTAGGTTAATAATACATTTGATGCCACCTCGAGTGGCAGCTTTTTTTTCTCATTAAGGCATCTTTAAGGAATTACTCCTGTAATGTAAGAGTAACACTAGAGGTTTGTAAGTACAGAGGATGATCATACATGTGACCAATGGTATGACTAAGAGGGCACAACACCTGCTGCGGGATGGAGATACAAAATATGGGACAAGAAGCTTACCTTATAGAGGCATACAATGTAGTGGGGAACAACCAAGTAAAAAGCACAAGGTAGTCCAGGAGCAAGAACAAAATGAACAAGGCAGTAAGACCTTCTGTGGGGGTTTGGAGAAGTAGGGATAAGCAGGAGTGCTTTCAAGTTGATTCATATGACTTGGGGGTAAAGAACAGACTTGACCAGAAGAATGCTTTCAAGTTGATTCATATGACTTGGGGGTAAAGAACAGACTTGACTAGAAGAGAGGGGGGGCCAGAAAATCAGTGAGGAGCAGGGTGATAACTACAATGCAAAGTTAGGTGTTTCGGGATTAGTACCAAAGTGAGACTGGAAAGAAAAGGTAAATAATGAGCATACACACAAACACACACACATACTGTCTTCTGCCAGGCACTAAGCTCAGCAAGCCATGTACATTAGCTCATGTTAGGTGATTATTTCATGTAATCTTCAAAACAACTTTATAAGATAGCCATTATTATCTGTTTTTCAGATGATAAAATCAAGTCTCAGAGAGGTGAAGTGATTTGCCTAAGATCATAATTGTTTTATGCAACAGAACTAGGATTCAAACCTAAGTCTGCCTGACTCCAAATTGAAAGCTTTTTAAGAAAGATTGGACATAATTTACAAAAAGTATGGAGCGAAAAGGTAGCCTTCAGGTTTCAAAGGTGAAATACTATGCATACACAAGAGATCTGGAAGAGACTATAGTAAGAGAAGAGAAAAGATAGATCAAAAGCTTTAAAAGCACTCCAAGGGTTTTAGTTCCACATCTAGTAGTTTCTTAGCAAATGGTACTGTATAATTCTAGACCCCCATTTGTCCTCATATTTTGACTGCAGGGTTGGAAGTTTTAGGAATAATCTGACCAGACAGAGATCCAAATTATAGACTCCCTTTTGTTCTAGGAGGGATTTCCTGTCAAGTAGAGGTGCTTTGAAGAATGCAAAGTAAGCCTCTAGCTGCTTGGGGGCACGATTCACAATTGTTTACAATGTCATATTCCCCTCCTTCAACAATGTTGAACCTACATTTTGTATTGAGTACAAAAGACCTTCTGCAATTTTTCTTCTTAGGCTTTGATATGCTATTTATCACCTGGAAAGAGTCCCTTCTTTTCCCTCTGCCCCCTCTTTAATCTATATAAGCACACTTGGGTGAAATTCATTCATTTTTTCAGACTCATCTCAAAAGGATTCTAGAACTGGCACCTTCACTCTTGCTTATTTGAAAACTCTTAGAGTCATAATTGATTCTTCTCTTTCTTTTATATCTAATCATTCAGCCAATCATTCCAACTCTTCCTTTAAATTATATCTACCATCTGAGCACCTGTTAACACCTTCACCCATTACCACGCTGGTCCACACCCCATCTTGGATAATTTCTTGCTTGGATAATTACAATTGCCTCTTAACAGATATACTATTTATATCCTAGCCTCTCTAAGGTCTATTTGACATTCAGTAGCCAGAGTAATTCTGTTAAAATGCAAGTCAAATGTCATTTCTTAGCCCCAGATTACTTTCCAGTGCACTTACAGTAAAATCCAGATTCCTTTCCATGGCCTCTAAGGTCCTACATGATGTGGCTCCCTGCTGCTACCTCTTGGACTTTATTCCCCATGATTCTTCCCCTTATTTACTCTGTGCCAGTTACCATGGTCTTATGACAGCTCATGAAAGCCCTTAGGCATGCTGGTCCTCTAGGTCTTCACACTTCCTGCTGTGTGAGGGGGATATTCCTCTCCCATAAATCCACGTCTCCCTCCCTCACTTTGTTCAGGTTGGCAGTGTGCCTTCCCTGAACATCCTTTTTAGCAACCTTACTCTGTAATTTTCTAGCCTCCCTTATCTATGTTTTATTTTTGTAACATCAAACACTGCTTAATATATTACATGGATATGTATGTATTTGTTTATTATCTGTCTTCTCCAACCTGATGTAAGCTACCTGTGGGTTAGGACTTTGCCTATTTAGTTCATTGTTGCATCTCAAATGCCTATCACAATGCCTGGCACATAACATCCCGTCAACCCCTAGACCATCCCTACATCCCAGCCTCAGACCTGCTCTGGCTTCCAGGAATTCCTGATAGGGCCATGGGTGGCTCCTTCCCTTCTCACTGTGCTCGTCAGCTCTGT
Organism: Cryptoprocta ferox; assembly: GCA_028646485.1. Lineage (NCBI taxonomy): Eukaryota > Metazoa > Chordata > Mammalia > Carnivora > Eupleridae > Cryptoprocta > Cryptoprocta ferox. Next base: position 135,210,616 of record CM053567.1, read on the forward strand.
TTGCAAAGGGCTGTTGTGAGGGGCCAGAGAAGCCCTTCAGACTATATAGTGCTGGGAATCATGGGCAAAAAAAAAAAAAAAAAAAATCATTGGCAGGAAATAAGCTCAGCTGTTGGGACCCCTATAAGGCTGGGGGTGTACTATTCTTGATGTAGTTTAAGAAAAGAGCAGGTTTTAAGATGGACAGATGAACCAGCCCAAGATCTAGGCCTTCTCCTTTCCCTTACTGTCCAGGGCAAGTCGGGCTAGGAGCCCCCTTTCCCTCCCTCCCTAGGGCCATCTTCTCCCCATCCACACATTCCTCCCAAAGTTTAAGCACAGACTCTCATGAAAATTGTTCTCTCCAGTAGTTCAATGAGCTGGTGTTCGTCCTGTGTCATCCCTCTGAAGCCTAGACAGTGGGATAATCTAGCTCTAGGAGGACACTTGGGCCCACTGCACTCCCAGCCTTCCATGGGAGTGCACACAGGACCCCACAGGAAGCTCCAAAGAGCAAGCAGGGCACTGAGGAGCAGAGAGCAAACAAACAACACTGGGAAGGAAAGACCCTACCCATGCTCTAGTCCCCACTGTGTCCCAGACTGAACCTAAGATCCCCTACCCTGTGGATTTTTAAAATTTTTAATTTGAGATATAATTTACATAAAACATTGTGTAAGTTTCAAATGTACAACCTATTAATTTGATACATTTATATATTGCAATATGATTACCATCATAGCTTTATTTAACACCTGTATCACGCCACATAATTATTTCTTTTTTGTGGGAAAATACTTACGATCTAGTCTTGTAGCAATTTTGAAGTATATAATATAGTATTGTTGACTATACTCACTATGATGTGCATGAGTTCCAGAACTTATGCACTTTCTAGTGGCAAGTTTGTGCCCTTTAACAACATCTTCCCAGCTTCCCCCACCCCCAGCCCCTAGTAACTACCATTCTACTCTGTTTCTACAAATTCAGCTTTTCCAGATTCCACATATAAGTAATACCGCACAGCATTTGTCTTTGTCTGACTTATATCTCATTAAGCATAATGCCCTCAAGATCCATCCATGTTGTCACAAATGGCAGGACTTCCTTCTTGTTCAGGGCTGAAAATATTCAATTGAATATATATATATATATATATATATATATATATATATATGCCGCATCTTTTTTACCCTTTCATCCACTGACTGACACTTTTGTTTCCATATCTTGGCTATTGTGAATAATGCTGTAATAAACATGATTAAATAGATATCTTTTTGATATCCTGTTCTCATTTCCTTTGGATACATACCCAGAAGTGGGATTGCTGGACAATAAAATCAACATACAGAGGGGAACCTGGGTGGTTCAGTCAGTTAAGCCTCCAACTTTGGCTCAGGTCATGATCTCATGGTTTGTAAGTTCGAGCCCTACATTGGGCTCTCTGCTGTCAGCACAGAGCCTGCTTTGGATCCTATGTCTCTCTGCCCCTCCCACCCTGTGCTCACTCTCTCTCTCTCTCTTTCTCTCTCTCAAAAATAAAAATAAAACATTAAAAACAATTAAAAAAATAAAATCAACATAGAGAAATTGGTGGTGTTTCTATACACTAACAATGAAATATATGAAAAAGAAATAAAGAAAACTATCTCATTTGCAACAGCATCAAAAGCAATAAAATACTTAGGAATAATTTTAACTAAGGAAATGAAGGATCTGTACAATGGAAACTACATGACTTTGATGAAGAAAATTGAAGAAAACACACACAAAAAATGGAAAGATATCCCATGTTCATGAACTGGAAGAATTAATCATGTTAAATTATCCATATTACCCAAAGTCATTTCTAAATTCAGTGCAATTCCAATGGCATTTGTCATAGAAATATAAAAAAAAAATTGTATGAGACCACTAAAGACACTGAATAGTCATAGCAATACTGAGAAAGAAGAACAAAGCTAGAAGCATCACACTTCCTGATTTTAAGCTATACCAAAAACCTAGAGTAATTAAGACATTATGGTACTGGCATAAAAACAGACACCTATACCAATGGAACCAAGTAGAAAGCCCATAAATAAACCCCTGGATATAAGGTCAACTATTCTTTGACAAGGGAGTCAAGAACACATAATGGGGAAAAGATACTTCCTTCAGTAAATAGTGTTGGGAGAACTAACTACATGAAGAAAAATGAAATTGGACCCTTATCCTTTACTACTTACAAAAATTAAGTCCAAATTAATGAACTTAAATATAAAACCTGATACCATAAATTTTTTAGAAGAAAACATAGGGAAAAGTTCCTTGATATTGGTCTTAGAAATGATTTTTTTGGATATGACATGAAAAGCAAAGGAAACAAAAGGAAAATCAACAAGCAGGACTACATCAAGCAAAAACGACTTCTGCACAGCAAAAGAAACAATCAACAAAATGAAATGGCAACGCACAGAATAGGAGAAAATATCTGCAAATCATATATCACATAAAGGGTTATTACCCCAAATACCTTATAAAAAATACTTGAGTTTAAACAACTCATTACAAAAAACAATCTAATTAAAACATGGACAGAGGATATAAATAGACATTTTTCCAAAGAACACATCCAAATGACCAACTAGTACATGGAAAGATGCTTAACATTACTAATTATCAGGGAAATACCTAGCTGGGCAGACAGACATACAAAAACCCTAGTACTTGAACCAGGAGACATGCAGAGTCTATGTGGGCCCAGAGCCCAAGAACAGCAGATGGGGCTTTCTAATAGGCTTGCCCCTAGTTCCTGCAGGTTTCACCAGAGCTTATGTGCCTCGAGCTGCCTTAAAGTACCACTTCCCTCACTACTGGAATCTCTCTGGGGTATGCCTGGCCCAGGCCCTCGGTCTCGAGCTGAGCCCCATAGCAGCAGCAATAGCTCCATTTCTTAGGGCTGGGGGCCCTCGGTCCCCTGCAGATTCCCACCCTGAGGACTTTAGCCTACCTCTTGTTCAAATGACCCAATTTAGTCAAGGCTGGCCTGTCCTCTGCTGTTACCCTATCTATCTGGGATCTTAGCCTCACCTACTCTGACCTATTCTGCGACACTCTGAGAACCCTTGCTCCAGAAGCAGGTCACCTGGGGCAAGTTTGTGCCACAGAAAGACCAGCAGGGACAGAAGGAAGCTTGGGGACCACACAGCTATATCCCTTCCCAGCAGATCACCCTAAGTAGACCTCATGCTCTCCTGCCATGTCTGTTGTGGGTTTCTCTTTCTTAGGTCTGGTCATAGTAGGTGGTAACTCATATGCCTTTCCTTTTCAGGACAAGTTGCAGATGGTGGCTGAGTCAAGGCTGGTATCCAGATCTTCTCCCCTTGCTATTTTTCCAACTCCTAAACATATTGTATGACATACATTTCAGTAAAAACGTATGGCTCAGAGAATTTGAAAGCCTATACAGAAAACATCAGTAATGATCAGAGATCAAAAGTAAGGTCTATAAAGAGACATCAAAATGGAAACCACAAAGGGACTTGATATAATTTTTAATATTGCATGAAGTTGTCAAAAAGTGTCATCTGTACTGATGATTGAATAATAAAAATGGGTTTAATTAGAACTGAAGACATTTTGGTGAGATTGTACTATCTATGCTTTGCAAAAAATTTTATTATATATAATATATATTTTATTATATATAATGTTTATTTATTTATTGTGAGAGAGACAGTGGGGGAGGGGCAGAAAGAGAGGGAGAGAGAGACTCTTAAGCAGGCTCCACGCTCAGTGCATATATTTTATCTACAGAGTTCAGGGTTACTACTGTAGTATCTACCTAAGACATGACTTCACTGACAATAGGCATCCACTGACCCCACAGGAAAGAGTTAATTAGTGGCCCGTGTTTTGAAACTGACTGAAATAGCAATAAGGTATTCACAACTAAAAGAATTCAGGGTAGACTGAATGGTATGTGGGTGGATGCTGGATGAGGAAATCTCTCTCTGTCTTTGTCTCTGTCTCTCTTTTTCCAAGTAAGAGATTAGTCTTCAAGTTCTTATGTACAGAATGGATCATTATTCAGCCAAGTATGACTTCCCATCTAGAGACTATGGATTCCACATCCTTTGCACTCCCACATAGAATAGCCATGTCTATATTCAGGTCAATAGGATGCTCACAGAAGTGATGCATACATCTTCCAGTTCAATTTTCTTAAAGGTGAAGTCACTTGCCCTTATCTCTCTTTCACTGTTCAATGGAAGAAAACATGGATGAGCAGGCAAATCAACTTCAACTGTGTAGATAAGAAGAGCACTTAAGTGGAACAGTGTTATGGGCTGAATTGTGTCTCCCCCAAATTAATATGTTGAAGTCCTAACCATCAGTCCCTCAGCATGTCGCCATATTTGGAGATAGGGTCATTACAGAGGTAATTAAGAGGAGGGCATTGGAGTGGACCCTAATCCAGGATGACTAGTGTCCTTATAGGAAGAGGAAATTTGAACACAGATATGTACAGAAGAAAGACAAAGTGAAGACAGGGAGATGGTGGCCATCTACAAGTCAAGGATAGAGAAGCTGCAGATGAAATAACCCTGGGGACACTTTGATCTCTGACTTCTAGCCTCCAGATTTGTAAGGAATAGATTTCTACTGTTTAAGCCACACAGTGTTTGGAACCTAGTTAAGGCAGTTTTATCAAACAAACACAAACGGCAAGATGGATGAAAACAGTATACCCGGACGAAGAAGAGCTGCCTAACTCCAGACTGTTGTAGGAGACAGCTAAGCTATCTTATTGGAGTTCATGTATTTTGTCCCTTTGGTACAGCAGCCTCACCTATCCTCTGGTATAATACTTAGAGGGGGAAAAATAGGACAACTTAGCATTTAACAAAGAGACAGAGTGAGGCAAATTATGTCATATTCATTAAACATAACCAGGAACTAGGGCTTCTGCATGGAAAATGGCTGATAAAAATCTAAGGGTATAAGTCATATATTCCTCAAGCGATGTAAAATATGCAGATACAAAACATCTGGAAGCAACTATAGTTCAAAAATTGCTTGTGTTAGAGTAGACCTTCTTTTCCATATAATGTGGCTTCTTTACTTTTATAATTTAAATCGGTTTCATCAACACTACAATGTGCCTTAAACTTAGCTCCATAATTTCTATGCAGTCCTATAACTTTAGCTCAGCAGAGAGAATCACTCTTGGACATCAGCCCTACCTATTTGGACTTTGAGAAAAGCGCCTACATGTTGTTCCAACCTCTTTCCTTCCTTTTCGGCAATTCTTCCCAGCATCATTTTATTCCCTGTTTTGTTACAGAGCAGTGAGTGGAGAGGTGTGGTCAAGAATGTAAGACAGGGAGGAGAGATGGTAAGGAATAAGGAGCAGACATTCCAGTCCCTTTCATTCCACCGCAATTCCTGAAGAATTCATCATAAAACTGAAGCAAAGCCATTAAAAGCTTCAAAAGATTACAAAAACATCTGTGTGGTAGTTAGGAGGTGCAAATGGGGCCTGAGAACTCGCCAGTGTGAACAAGGTTAGCCTGAATGAACAGCACGGGAAGTCATTAATTAGATTGTTCAGTTCACCAAATCCATTCAGAGAACTACTGTCATAAAAGCAGTCTAATTATGAGCTTGTCCAAGACGACAGGCTGCTTTCCAGTCAGAAGAAGCAATTTACAACTCATACCACACAATCTCTTGTTTCCATCTTATGAGGATACAGTCTTATTTGTTAGAGATGTATGAAGTTTCTTTTAAAGCTACTAATAGAAAATGGCCAGGTGAAAGTAGATAGGTCCCACTTTTTTTTTTTTTCAATCCGTATGGTAAATCTAAATTTTTTAGACAGATTATTTATTGCATGATTGTTAGTTATTAAAAACAGTTTTTAGACATACAAAATAATTTTATCACAGATGCTTTTACATACTGCTTCTTTTACTGCCTTAAATTAGAGGGGAGAGGCAGGTTTAGGTAATTGAAGGGGAATGGTAGAGTCTGTCAGAGGCTGGAAGTGATGATGAGCCATCTTGACTTCTATACCTGAGGATCAGTTCAAACCAAAATAGCATTTCAAGTCAGTAATAACTTTGAGGCCCCATTAACTCCTCAAGGGGCCCAGAGAGGAAAGGTGCTGAAGAGAGGTCCTAACTTAGATCTATTACCAAGAAAATCACCAGTGTGAATTCCCTAGGAAAGGTGCTAAGCCAAGCATACCTGCAACCCTCAACAACCTACCTGGGTAGTAATCCTGAGACACTGTAATCAAACACAATTGAACACTCACATAGTAGAGGTGATCATGGCATTGGGTATGAATTTGAACTCTACGACCACTAATTTCACTGGACATAGAGATAAATATGGGCAGTGCTCACTTCTCATAGTAGCAGAAAAAACCATACAAATCACTGTGCAAGCTGAAATAGTGCAGAGCAACTTTAATAATCATTGGAGGATGTTATATTTGTTCAGTAACCTTTAAAAATGTTGCTGAGAACATTAAAAATTCTCTCTCTATGGTTTATAAATGTATAAGGAATTGAAAATAGTAGTATAAACGTTTATTTAGCATGCTATAATGTATTTAAAACACTAGAAACATGGAGAATTAAAGTGTTTTATTTATTTGTAAAAACTTATCAAGAGTCATTTGAACAGTTTTGGTGTTCTTCTGGGCACATAGCATGCAGTAGAGAGTGAGCATCTTTCCCATGTCTTGGTGAATTTCAGATTCCTTTCTAAATCTGGATCAGCTTCCAACATTTTGTATTTGCACGTTAATGCCATGAAATATCTCTGAGAGTTCTTTGGTTATTTTATTTATTTCTTTTAAATGTTTAATTATTTTTGAAAGAAAGAAAGAGCATGAGCAAGAGAGGGGCAGAGAGAGAGGGAGACACAGAATCGGAAGCAGGATCCAGGCTCTGAGCGGTCAGCACAGAGTGTGATGCGGGGCTCGAACCTACAAACTGTGAGATCATGACCTGAGCCGGAGTCGGGACGCTTAACCAACTGAGCCACCCAGGTGCCCATCTGAGAGTTTTTTTTTGAATTTTTAATGTTTTATTTATTTTTGAGAGAGAGAGGGACAGCGTGAGCAGGGGAGGGTCAAAGAGAGAGGGAGACCCAGGATCCGAAGCAGTCTCCAGGCTCTGAGCTAGCGGTCAGCACAGAGCCCGATGTGGGGCTCGAACCCACGAACCGTGAGATCATGACCTGAGCTGAAGCCGGACGCGCAACCGACTGAGCCACCCAGGCGCCCCTGAGAGTTTTTTTTAATGTGAAGTTTTATGCCAGTTTGATTTCCTCTGGGACACTAGCATCCTTTTAGCCACAACTACTTTTCTCATTTACGTGAAGAAGTCCACTTCGGCTAAGTTCCTCTGGCTCCATGTCTAAAATCTCTCAAATGGCAGGTAGTGTACTACCAACATTCCAAAGTCAGCTATTCCAAATTCTACTTTCAGCATTATCACTTTTTATTTCTTTGCTGGCAATTCCCTCTATTTGTGATAGATTTTTGTAAAATGTCATGTGGTTCATTAGCAGGGAAAAAAGGAATCAACAGAACTACACGCTTCGCTGTTTGATGTCCCATGACCAATCACCAACAGACTTGGAAGAAGTGATGTCATTGGCCACAGACCACAGTGTATATTTGTTATTTGCATAATGATTTCTAGATTGAAGAGATAGCAGAGAAGTTTGCATGTAATGCAGTTACAGGTAATATAGCAAGCTATCTGAAATTCGAACCACTTTGTTGCAGGATTGGTGTTATTTAACTAAACCATGGTAACATATGCTGATTAGTAACATTAGTAAACATTAGTAAACATACACTGATACTTTTGTCTAGACACTTTTAAAATTTGCTATTGTACATATCTTAGGGGGAACATAAAAGAAATAATTTCATGTCTTAAAAGGAAGTATTGGGGCACCTGAGTGGCTTAGTTGGTTAAGCATCTGACTCTTGGTTTTGACTCAGGTCATGATCTCATGGTTCGTGGGATGAGCCTCTCTGACAGTGCAGAGTCTGGGATTCTCTCTCTTTCTCCCCCACCCCCACTCTGTCTCTCTCTCTCTCAGAAACACACACACAAAATAAACTTAAAAAAAAGGAAAGTATTAACTCAGTTAAATACAGGATAGTGAAGACAACACACAGTAGACATTCCAAGTGCTTAGCTATGAAACCACAGTGCCTCATTACATGTCATCTCTGGTAAAATGCCCAGACTCTGTGTGCCTCTGTAAAATGAGGGATAATAACAATACCTTATATGGCTACCTATAAGAATTAAATGAATAATTTAGGGATGTAAAAGGCTGAGAACAGTAACCACCTTTCAAACACCAACTACTATTATCACTGAATAAAGAATAATTCCAAATGACCTGAGAAGAGGGTGTCCCCATGTAAGAAAGCCTCTCCTACCTTCCTTACTCTCCGTGTAATTTTCTACTAGATTTTCCTGCCTCCTCTCTAAGAATATTGGCAATGTTGTGACCAAGGTGGTCGGGAGTTGGTGGAGGAATGATGGAGGGGGGGACAATTATTTCCCTCTAGGCCACCAGCTCAAGAAGGGCTATTTGATTCTATTCTGAGCTCAGGAGAAGGAGAACAAAGAAAGAAGGAGCAGAGAACAGAGCAGAGAAAAAGTGAGAATGGGAAACCCTAGTAGATGAAGGAAGATGTAGTCTGGAGACAATTATATTTAAACCAAAACAAAAACCTAACATTAACAACAAAAAGGAATATGTAGGGTGATTTATGTCTCTTGCCATCAAAAACTATAGTAAAGGACGATGCAAGTCTCATGCTGTATCTGATATAAAACATCATCCATAGGAGAGGCATCTGATTCAAAGCTGAGGCCAAAGCATCTAATAATAAAGATGATTACAAGTAGGCATCCATATTTCCTTAGAAAGAAAATAGATAAAATGACTGCTGGTTTTACAAATCATTGAATTTGCAATTATTTACATATTTTGACTATTTCTCAAATGGGCTCAATTAATGAAATTATTCTGTAAAAATCATTCCTATCAAAGACCACCTTGGCTCCTTTATTAGAGAGCTGAAGATTTTCTGCAAGGACAATTTCTTTTAACATTTGACTTTACCTACACCCATTTGTTTATCTTTCCAAAATAGTGAGAGGGAAATGTTCACCGATACTCACACAGCAGCACACTTTCCCTCTAGCAATCTGCAGCCACAGCTGCCTACAAGTTTTATGGCATAACCCAAGTTAGAGATCCTCCCTCTCAGCCAAGGGCTCATCCCTCACCGCAGGTTAAGTCCTGATGACAAACCTGAAGAGCAACCTGTCAAAACCTATCACTTGCATGTTCCTCTGGGTGGCTGAGTCATGGCCTCACTGGCAAGGCCTCCATTACCAAGTCCAGGTCTTCCTTAGGGCCCTGGTTCTGTGATCCAGGGGGTTATAGCAAGAGTAATATTATCAATAAGATGGGTGTGCCTTATGACAAAATCAGAAAAGCCTGACCTCCCAAAAGTTTCTGTGTTTCTACACAACCATTTGGTGGTATAGCTAAATGGCCACGATGCAGCTAAATGGCCACGATGCAGCACACAGAAGGGCTGGAAGGAGCCACTGCACCACTGCTAACATTTACCTGATAACACCACTGACGGCCAGAGAGGCCACAAAGTTCCAGGGTTACAATGCAAGGTCTAAAAGCACCTCTCTGTCTCCCAGCCCAATGCACTTTCCTGTTTGTCTTACATCTTTGCTTCTCTTTGTCATTTCCCTTTTTTATTTCATTGTATACCTAGATATGCATAACTGCAGTTCAGTTTAATAGATTCTGCCAAAGAGAGCGGTATGCAATCTGAAGTGCATATCCATGTGTGACTAGGCCTACGCACACACACCCAAATGCTCATTTTTTAATGTTTTTATAATACCCCCACAAGCAAAGACCATTCTTAGCTAACCATAAGAATGCATGGAAATGTTTTGAGACCAATGAACAATCATATGAGAGAAGGGTCTCAAAAGATGTGTTGAGCAGCTTAGTATGTTTGCTCTACGAGCACAGTCAAGGTTGCAAACTGCAAACATCTCTGCATTTCTTGCCTCGAGCTGGCGATCATGTTCTGTCTATGCCATCTGGGTGTATCATAAGCATATGGTGATTTTGCAACAAACACATGTACTGTAATGTTATCAAGAAGCAGAATGACAGTGCAAGAAAAAAAAAGATAAAATAAGGTCAGGTTTTAAAATGAAATGTATCCTTACTCTTTCAAGTTGAGAAATTCACATAAATTATTGATATCTGATATTACTGATTGAACATGACAAATGAAATAAAGAAATGAGGTCACTTCCTGAGGAGTTCAGCACGTACACATAACACACACATTTATACAGATAGACACACATGGTTACATGCAGAGTTACCCTTGCTAGACTGTAAGCTTCTTCACTGGCAGGGACCTTGTGAATGACCGCCTATAAGGGCAGCAGTGTCCTCTTTTCCTCTTCATACTTTGTTCTTATTCGTCATTCTGTCCCCAGAATGTATTGCTGCACATGTGTCCTCAGGTTTTTCTTTCTTTTTTTTTTTTTTTAGAACCAGACTCATATTGCTTACCTGATGCACCCTGGAATCTCACAAACATAGGACCAATACTCTAGAACACTTGGGTGCCCACACATTTGGTTTCATTCAATACCATGCTAGGATGTGAGTAAATCATCACCTGATGACCAGATTCCAAGAGGAAATGTAACCCTGAAATTATTTTAAAAATCACATCATCTAGCGGCACCTGGGTGGCTCGGTCAGTTAAGTGTCCGATTTCAGCTCAGATCAATGATCTCACAGTCCGTGAGTTGGAGCCCCTTATCGGGCTCTGTGCTGATGGCTCAGAGCCTGGAGCTTGCTTTGGATTCTCTCTCCCTCTGTCTCTGCCCCTCCTCCACTCATACTCTGTCTCTCTCAAAAATAAACATTAAAAAAATTTTTTTAAATCACATCATCTATCATTTCTTTTGGTTTGTCTATAGAGATACACCTATTGCTGATAAAGTTCTTGACATGGCCCTGCTTTTTTGGCCAGATGATTAATCTAATATACATAATATTTCTAATATGAAAATATCTCCATTTACTTTACTAAATTTATATCTTATTGGACAACTAAGATTCCTAGATTATACTGAAAACCTGAATGCATCTAAGTATCTGACAAAGATATGGAAGTAAAATTGGATTGGGGTCAGGCATCTAAAATGATCTGTGTAGGGGCTCAGTAGAGATAAGGCATTGAGTTACAGTTTTTTTTTTTTTTTTGTGGTTGTTGTTACTACATATTTGCTGCCTTATCTCTTTCAATAGCCATAGAAATCTTAACCTAGTTCCTCTTCCTCACTCTTTTTAAAATACAAGTGAGGAATGTTGACTTGAATTATCCAGATAAATCTTCAGATTTGAAATATAGTTGGGATTAGCAAACACACCCCAAGATGCCTTCTAGCTTTAAGAGTGAATGGCTGAATAAGATAGCATAGATGGCGAAGTATGGAGACACACTCCAAAAAAGTCAAAATAATGCCTAGTACAGAAGGCTAGCTGCATTCTTTCACGAAAAACCTGCAAAATCTATACTATAAGGAACTTAACCTTTTTTTTAATGTTTATTTTTGAGAGACAGAGCATGAATGGACGAGGGGCAGAAAGAGAGGGAGACACAGAATCCAAAGCAGGCTCCAGGCTCCAAGCTGTCAGCACAGAACCCGATGTGAGGCTTGAACTCCCAAACTGCACTGTGAGATCATGACCTGAGCAGAAGTCCAACACTTAACTGACTGAGTCACCCAGGCGCCCCTATAGGGAACTTAATCTTAAAACTAAATATTAATGATCTAATTATATTTTCCTCCCAAGAAGTGAGAGGAGACAAGGAAAGAAGGAAGAAGGGAAGAAAGAAAGACAAGGAGGGAGGATGAGGAGGGAGGGAGGGAGGGAGGGAGGGAGGAAGGAAGGAAGGAAGGAAGGAAGGATGGAAGGAAGGAAGGAAGGAAATATGGAAGTGACTAAACTCTTTTGCCTCAGGGGAAAGGTATAGTGATTATTTATTTAATAATGCCTGCACCAAATACAAAGTTTCTCTTTCTACCATCAAAACATGCAAAGTAGAATCTTTCATTTTCTTCACTTATCAAAAGAGATATAGTTTATTACCTTCAAAGTCCACATCTCCAACTAGTTTTGTCTTTCCTGTCACTGGGTCATGGACGTAGTTGATACCGACATCAATTACAGCAGCACCTTCCTTAACCATATCAGATGTAATCAACTTTGGAATACCTGAAAGCAAAGCACAGTTGTAAAACACTCTGGAAAATATTTAAACTTCGTCCTTGAGCATACCAAAGGTTTATACAGCTAATGTTTTGTTGTCATGGCTTTAAAAAATATATACAAAATATACTGTTTCTAGGAAGAGACCAACTGCACTTGATCGTGTCCGATGAAGCAGAAGAATAAAGGCAGCACATAGGGGTCTCTGTGCTTAAAATCCTACCTGGATTTACTCTTTCAACTCAGAGATTGCTATAAGATTTCTCCAGATGGATATCCACTAGAGTCTCATCCTTGTATATTTCATGTACTATAAATAGCATGGGGACTTTATGGCTATGAAACAGGCTCCTGTTAAGGTTGGGTGGAATGAAAACTACTTGGAAATTGGAGGTAGAGAGAAGGAAAAGTGGGGGGAGGTGGTTGGGTAAAAAACAAAAGTGAAGTGAGAATAATTCAAATGCTCAGGATAGTGGTAAACTGTAAAGTGCCACACACGTAGTGGTATCTTATCAACTCCAAACATGAGTGTTATTTTGAGCTTTCTTCTTATTTTTTCTTTGTTTCTTTGATTCATTATGTCCGTATAAGACTTGGAAAGGTATAAGATATACTAAGGTCTACTTCATATTTCTCCATTGCAGTTGGAAAGATAGCTCTACAGAGATCTTATGTCACCATGCATTTTCTATAACTATTTTCAAACTTTATTTCAAATACAACAGTACCAGCTAACAATGGTCAATGTTCCAGTTTTTTTTGTCAATAATTAACAAACCATCTCTAGGCTTGGTGTCTTAAAACATTTTACTATTACATTTCATGGTTCTGTGGGATGACTGAGCTCAGCTGGATGGATCTGTGTTGGGTCTTTCATATAGTTGGACTCAGACAGTGGCTGGGGCTGGAGTCATCCCCAAATGTAACCAGGCTGGTTGTCTAAGATGGCTCACTCACATGGCTGTAGTTATTGCTAATAGTTGGCAGAGCTCAGCTGGTGCTGTCAACTGGGGAATATAGGCATGGCCTCTCCTGTGGCTTGGGCTTCTCACAGCCCAGTAGCTGGCTTCCAAGACTGAATGCTCTAAGAAACAGGAAGGAGAAGTTGCCAGTCACTTAAGGCTAGAACCTGGAAGCTGGCCCAATATCACTTCTGTCATATTCTATCAGTCAAGCAGTGACAGAATCTCCTTAGATTTAAGAGGACAGATAGAGACTCCATTTCTCAGTGGGAGGAAAATCAAAGATTTTTCCTCCATCTTTACTCTATCACAATGCTTCTGGTGGACACCGTGCCTAGTAGGTGATTTACTCATTTTCACATTCTACATCCCTTGCATGAAAAGGACTCCATGTTGTGTTGTCAGAAGCTTTCTTCTACTTAAATTATCCATTTAAGCATTCCAGATGGCAACTGATTTTTAGTACAATTAAGATTTCAATGGCTGTAAAGAAATGGTCAGGACTAAAATAGATGTAGCTATCTGATACATTCCTTAGCCACACAGTAATATAACCAAGGAGGCATCAATGTTTTAAATATGTTTTTTTCTCATGCTTTCCTACCCTATCCCATATCCCATATCCTTTTTATCAGTTCTAGCATTGAGTATTGTTCTAAAGATATAATAAAATCCTGTTTCTTCCTGGAATCCAATAGAAAAAGAAAACCTAGCCTTTTGGCTCCCTGAGGAGCTCCATGACAATCTGCAAGAACAAGCACCTTAAGAAAGACAGCATAAAGAGGGCCAAGAAGAAAGTGATTGATCCATTTTGTAAGAAAGATGGGTATGATGTGAAAGCACCAGCTGTGTTCAATATAAAAAATATTGGAAAAACACTAGTTGCAAGAACTCAAAGAACCAAAATAGGATCTGATGGCCTTGATGGTCATGCTTTTGAAGTAAGCCTTGCTGATCTGCAGAATGAAGAAACTGGATTTAGAAAATTACGCTAATTGATGAGGATTTTAGGGCCAAAACTGCCTGACTAAATTCCATAGCATGTATCTTACCCATGACAAAATGTACTCCATGGTAAAAAAAAAAAAAAAAAAAAAAAAAAAAAAAATGGCAGACCATGATTGAAGCCCATGTTGATGTCAAGATTACTGATGGTTATTTGCTTTGTCTATTTTGTGTTGGTTTTACTAAAAAATGTGACATCAGATTTGGAAGACCTCTTATGCTCAGCACCAACATTTCCACTGAATTCAGAAAAAGACAGTGGAGATCATGACCTGAGAGGTTCAGACAAATGACTTGAAAGAAATTGCCAATACATTGATTCCAGATAGCATCAGAAAAGACATACCATCAGAAAAGTCTTATCAGTCTATGTATCCACTCCATGATATCTTTGTCAGAAAAGTCAAAGTGCTGAAGAAGCTCAAGTTTGAATTGGGAAAACTCATGGAGCTTCAAGAGGAAGGTAGTAGTTCTGGCAAAGCTACTGAGGATGAGACCGGTGCTATAGTTGAACGAGCTGATGGATGTGAGTCTTAAACAGTCCAAGAATCTGTTCAAAATTTAGACATTTAATGGTGACAAAAAATCCTAATTGTGATGTTTAATTTCTGATCATTCTTTTTAAATAATCTAAGGTTGGTGAATCCAATGTTCTGAACTGATGGTAATGTGAACTTCTCTGAGTTGTTTGGATTTTATCCATTGCTCTTAGTTACTAAAGAGCTGTGAAAGGGTAGTGATCTATTTTAAGCTGTGGATCTGGATGGAAGTTTTATAGATGGCCAAGAAAAGGAAATATTTTCTTCTTTAGAAAAGATAACATTATGTTGATTATACATAGCTGCAGAATATATTTTTAAGATGAAAATATTGATGAAATAGTTATTAAAATCCAGCTACTATGCTTTTAAGAAAGATATAAATTTCTCTCTCAATTATAATTGTTCATTACATTTTCTCAGAGGAATATCAGACTGGCAACAAACAAATGCACAATTTTCAAAATAGAGGAAATGTGAGCTTGATTTTAATCAAGTTAAGAAAATTAAAAAATAGAAAATCCTTAAATACATGTTTATTTTTTCTGATGATGATATCACATATGTCCACTGTGGAAAATCTAGAAAAAATCTAAAAGTTTAAGATGAAAATAAAAATCACTATAATCATGCCATTCAAAGGTAATAAGTATATTTTTATTGTATTTCTTTCTAGGATTTCAAAATATTTATATAGTAGATATAAAATATGATACCTATAACTTTGTTTATATTTTGACTATAAATCCTACCATTTTGTCATTAAAATTAAATTGTGAACATTTTCCCATTTTATCAATTATTTGAAATTTGAAACCCACATGAATAATTTATCATATGGATTATCATAAGTTATGCAATCCTGAACTCTAATATTTTGCTATCATAATTAAATGTGGTGATGATCATTTATGTTCAGAAACCTACAGATGACTTCTTAGTTGCAACATTACATTTGACAAAACATTTCACTGAGCCCTTATGAACATGATGGAAAACTGTGGGTTGGATCAAAGTTCCAATTGGTATGGTCCTGGATACTTAAATAACATATTCTAAAACTATTGGTCAATACATCTGTGAGAAGGTCTACAGAGGTCTTCCATGAAAAGGATTTGTCAGTACCATTTTCCAAATTTTTAATAAAGAACTTGGAAGAACACATTGGCACTATGATGGTTATTTTATCTTTGTTCTCCTCCAGGTCTATTTTCTGCCTTTCTCTGCTCTAGTCTATACCAGAGGTAGGGCTTATCCTTACCGAGGTCTTGTGCACTACCTATATCTCCCGGAACCCTGTGACGGCCTTGAGGACAAGCTCAAGCTAGCCTACTGGACG
Source organism: Cryptoprocta ferox (assembly GCA_028646485.1). Taxonomy (NCBI): domain Eukaryota; kingdom Metazoa; phylum Chordata; class Mammalia; order Carnivora; family Eupleridae; genus Cryptoprocta; species Cryptoprocta ferox. The sequence goes on from CM053567.1 coordinate 135,226,809, forward strand.
ATACAAACCCTGTGGAAGGAAGCGGAGTCATTTCAGCTGAGGCCATCCTACACTTGTCAGACTCTAGCTAACCACCAGCTGAAGGCAGATGCTTGAGCAAGCCCAGTCAAGATCAGAAGAAACAAGCCAAGGTCACTGTAACTGATCAGCTGAACACAAATTCATGGAAAATTTTTTAAAAAAGTGGTTGTTTAAGGTGATTAAGTTATTTTTGTTTTCTTTTTTCTTAACACAGTGATAGCTGTGCATAGCCTATATTTGTAAATGAACAAAATTGGAGAGAATAGCTAATATGTAGCTCACTTTGGAATGATGAACTATATAAGTAGCAAGAAAAATTTAAAAGGGGATAAATGTATAATTCTGACCAGGTGCTATACTTGATCAAAAATTCATTAAAAACTATTAGTTTACTCTAAGACAAACAGTGTCCAAATATAAGGATATAATGTTTTCCACTATATTTTTAGCAGACTCCCTCTCGAAGCATTGGTTGTATCCACGAGCTGGTCTAGAGAAGAATAATTAGAATGGATCTAGAACTCATGCCATATGGAGCAAGTGCTATCAAAATAGTTGGTTTAATTGCTTACTACCAGTCTGCAGCAGGGTAAAAAAGCTTCTGCCACAATGTAAAACAATGATATCACTAAACACATTGTTTGATTCAGCTATCTTTATTTTTTCATAGCAAGGTTTTTTCAGTGAAGGGTGCAGTATGTTGATTTATGTTCTGGTGCAGTACCTTATCTTGTTGTGGACCTATGGTTCCCAGAGGTAAGAAAGAGTCATGGACTAATGCTGGTCCACACACTGAATACCTCTGAAATAGAATGGTTGAATAAACTCAGGCTGCTTATCTAAGGAAAAACAAAACAAACAAAAACAACTAAAGACAAAAGCAAAACCCAATAATCGTGGTAGTGTCATCAATATGTTAAATGGAGAGTAGATTTACTCTACGTGTTTGCAGAAGGAAAAATGAAAGAAGGAGGGAACAAAGGAAATAGCTTTTAGCTCATTATAGAGAAAATTGTAAGACTAAGAAAACACTAGGTGTGCCTGGGTGGCTCAGTCGGTTAAGCGTCTGACTTCGGCTCAGGTCATGATCTCATGGTCCGTGGGTTTGAGCCCCACATAGGGCTCTGTGCTGACATCTCAGAGCCTGGAGCCTGTTTTGGATTCTGTGTCTCCCTCTCTCTCTGCCCCTCCCCCTCTGTCTCTCTCCCTCTCCAAATAAAGACATAAAATAAAAAATAATAAGAAAACACTACACAAAAAGAAACTGTATACTGTCCTTTTCCTCACTATAAATATTCACCATAGGGTAAAGGAGGAATCAATCTGGGAAGGTTAGCAATGTCTTCCATTTCTATGATTTAAATATTGTCTTTTGTTGTTTTCCTCCTTGGCTGCCTAAAGCTCGACCACCATCAGGAACGACACAGTAACTATTTGGACCAGGAAGTTCATGACCAACTGACTACTTCAGCGGAAACAGATGGTCATTGATGTTCTTCACCCTGGAAATGCAACAGTACCTAAGATAGAAATTCGGGAAAAACTAGCCAAAATGTACAAGACCACACCAGATGTCATTTTTGTATTTGGATTCAGAACCCATTCTTGTCTTGGTGGCAAGACAACTGGCTTTGGCATGATTTATGATTCCTTGGATTATGCAAAGAAAAATGAACCCAAACATAGACTTGCAAGACATGGCCTGTATGAAAAGAAAAAGACATCCAGAAAACAGCAAAAGGAATGCAAGAACAGAATGAAGAAAGTCAGGGGAACTGCAAAAGCCAATGTTGGTGCTGGCAAAAAGTGAGCTGGAGATTGGACAACAGAAGGAGTAAAGATTCTACAGCGGCTATCTAGTGATTGTGCAGATTTTTCATGAGAGGATTAATAAACTAAGAACTTTTATGTGAAAAAAAATATTGTCTTTTGTGTCATCAAATTAAATATTCTTTTCTTTCTTCTCTCAACTAATTCATTTCTGATCCTTGCAGATTTCTAAAAAAAAATTTAATGTTTATTTTTGAGAGAGAACATGCGAGAGTGCGCATGCATGAGTTGGGGAGGGGCAGAGAGGGAGACAAAGAACTCTGAAGCATGCAGTACAGAGTCCCATGTGGGGCTGGAATGAACTCATGTACTGCAAGATTATGACCTGAGTCAAAAACCGACTGAGCCACCCAGGCACCCCTGATCCTTGCAGACTTCTGATCCTATCATGGAAATAATACAAATTGTACTTAATGCTGGAATTATAACAAATGGACATACAAAATCTCTGTTTTAGATATCTTAAATACTCTAAGTCATCCATCTACATTGTTATCTTGTAGAGGCAAATGATGGGAAGTATAAAGTTGTTCATTAACTATATTTTAAAGATACTGAAAAGACATGATGTATTTAGTTCTCCAAGTATACAAATGCAATATTTACATTCTTATTGTTTGATAACAGTGAAATAGAATTAAAAGCTATTTAAATATTTAGGGAATATTTAAATACCAATAGGTTTTTAATGTTATTAGTATGTGGAGTCAGATGGGGGTTTTGGTTTTTTTTTTGCATTTTGCTAAAGTTGCAAATGAACAGTGATTTCAAATAACTATTTCTTATGAGATTTCTTTACTTATTTATTTATTACTTTTTGCTGTGATAATTCCATGGAAACCTATCCTTAAGTCTTATATAATTTGAAGGCTCAAGCATTATATGTGAGAACCGAAACCATCCACACCCACATAGCTTACTGTATACATTAATATGACTTTACTATTCCACTGTCTTCATCAACATGACTTTATTATTCCAGGAAACTCTTGCTCAGAAAGATAGAATCTACATATAATTTCACTGTCTCTGGAAGTTACTAAAAAACTCATTTAAATTATCATCAAGTTGTTTGACTTTTCAGTAGGTAGTATCAAATGGCTGTTTGTTCTCCAAGACTCTTGAAACCCCTTGCTTCAAAACCCTCTCTCTGTTGTATCCATCAATCCCTGTTATTTTTTTTTTAATTAAAAAAAATTTTTTTAACATTTATTTATTTTTGAGAGACAGAGAGACAGAGTGTGAGCAGGGGAGGGCACAGAGAAAGGAAGACACAGAATCTGAAGCAGGTCCCAGGCTCTGAGCTGTCAGCCCAGAGCTGGACGCGGGGCTCGAACTCACAAACCGCGAGATCATGCCCTGAGCCTAAGTCGGCCGCTCACCGACTGAGCCACCTGGGAGCTCCCTCCAATCCCTGTTATGCTCCTTACCCAATCCTGAGCAAGTCTCTGCATTAAAAGACTTGCCCTAAAACAAATTTCAACATCTAAGTATCTCAACTTTGCTTCTACGCCCCAAGACGCTATTAAGATAAATAGGCTTTTGGGGTGGGGGTGGGGATGGGAATCCCTGATTTGTGGAATTTGATTTTTTCTGTGGTTTAAATACTCCTCCATGGCATAAATATCCCTACCATGGCTGATTTCAAGATAGCAAGTGACATCACTGAACATAGAGTTGGAAAGAGATACTCAGAATCCATCTTCACAGGCTGGCTGATGATAGAGAGCTCCAGCACACCACTGCTACTAAAAGACTACCAAGACAGTGTTTTCCCATGCTTCTGTAATCATAAGCTCAGATTTGTCTTATCAATGGGTTGCTTAGGCATTTAGGGAGAGCCAGTATTCAACAATATTTTTTCTGAGCTGAAAGTCAATGTTAAAGATTTTCCAAAGCCTAGAAAGCTAACTAACATTTGCAGAGGATTTAATGATAGTTTTAGGAATGAATACTTCAGTACTCCCAAATATATATCAAACAGTAGATACATTTATATGAAAAAGCTGTAAATAGAAAGGTAGAATTCAAAACCCTAAATCGCGTAAGAAATCAGAGGGAATTAGAAAAATTGTATATATTTGACAAGGTCTTCTGGAAACTATCCCTAAAATAGATTGGAACCTAGATTGGATTGTTATTCAGTCTTATAAGCAAAGAAAGGATCCATCCATTGGGGAATTCAGAGAAAAGCTCTTTGTCTTTAGACAGAATTCAGAAGTAACTCTTGATACAGATGTAGGAAGCTCTCTGTTAACTTTTTGTGAATAACCTTAAGCTTGAAATAGATTTAAGACACGGGAAAAACTACAATGGGAAACAGCCCCAATGCCAGACTTTTAGCACTTTGCTGAACATTTTGAAAGAGCTGAAGAACAAAAACAGAATAAGACTCAGAATAAATTTATAGCCTTACAAGTAAAACAACCAGGCACTTCCGATCATTAAACACAAAGAGGGAGTCACTTGATAAAGACATTTGTAGAGACTGTAAACAGTAAAAAAAAATTGACAAAAAAAGAAAAAAGAAAAGAAAAGGAAAAGAAATCTTAAAGAAAGGAAACAACTTACTTGGTTATTGGAGGAACAGGAGGAGGAGGAAATCAAATTCACAATCTCCCATTTTCCCTCAAATTCACAAGGAGAAATTTTTCACGCTTGTTAAGGGACAATCTTTTGCTTGATCTGAGCACTACTATAGTAGCCTAAACTCTGCTATTTTTATTCAACATCTCCCTTGGAGTAAATAAATTACTCAGGTGGTGAGTGTCTAATAATCCTCAGACATTCTGGATGTCCTGGCCCAGTGCAGGGGTACAATCTTTCCTCCTCTGTGACAGCACACCTGGTAACTTAATAGGGAGGGATGCAATTTGAAAACAGACTTTCTGGCAGATTAATGACATTTTGATGGTCTCTTTCTTAAAATCCCTGAAAACTCCCTATTCATAATGAGGCCACAGGTCACTTGAATAGTGACTTAGATTTACTGGTACCTGTGTATCTAACTTAAACCAAACTGAAGATCTCAAGGAGGTGCCACAGTTTTTGTGGATAACATTTCTATGACATTGGCATGATTAATGGGGCTGAGCCTATCAAGGTTCACACTGACCTCTTTAAATTTGTATCTAAATTTATATAATACTCTCTTTAAAAAAATTTTTTTAACGTTTATTCATTTTTGAGAGAGACAGAGCATGAGCGGGGGTGGGGCAGAGAAAGAGGGAGACACAGAATCTGAAGCAGTCTCCAGGCTCTGAGCTGTTAGCACTGAGCCCAATGCGGGGGCTCAAACCCACGAGCCAGGGGATCATGACTTGAATCGAAGTCAGACGCTTAACCAACTAAGTCACCCAGGCACCCCACATAATACTCTTTTAAAGCACAAGCTAAAGTAATAAAGTAAATAAACAACTAATTAATAGAGAATGAACTGATTCTTAAAATATTCATCCTTCTAGTTAAAAACCCCAATGGGTAAGGATATAGATTCATGCAGAATTTTAGAGCCATAAATAGAATATTCATTCCCTAGTCCCTGTAGTAGCAAACTCAAATTCTATTTTGTCTTTGTGCCTCCTGAGGCAATATATCTTAGTTTTAGATCTGTATTTTGTCTTCTTGAGTGCCCCTTGAGATCATAATAATCAATACTTATTTGCCTTCTTCTGAAATTATCAACACTTTACCTATCTGGATCATTATGCCCAGGGTTTACTAAGGCACCTGACTTTTCATTAAGTTCTCAACTGCGGCCTAAAGAATTCAACATTTCTCTGGAATTCTACTCTTTTATTCAGATAAAGATTCAGGGAAACACATATATTTCAGAAGATATGAGTCAGAAACTGAATTTGAAGTTTCCAACAGTTCACAGTTCTTTTACGTTATGCTGGCCCGTCAGCGCATATATTCTTGAAGTCTATACAGCAGCAGAAACATTATACGTACAATAAACCAGTTATTACAGTTTACAGAAACATTTGCTGTTGTGACCTCCCACCTTGATAGTTACTCGTTTTCAACACTCTCATATGGGGCTGAGTTCCTGATAAAACATTTCAATTCTCTATTCTGGGGAATTCAGTAACAAATGAAATTTAATTGTTATATACTTAAAATGTCATCATTAAAAAATTCTAGCTTACAAATATAATTACATACTAAAGCCCAAGCCTGCCAATTAATCCCAAGCCAATTAATCCATCTATGAATATATTTCTGACAGAAAAAAAGTTCTATTATTAATATAAATTTTCAGGAAATAATTGGGATATTATTTTAGGGTGAACTATTCTCATAAGAAAATTTAGTGAGAGGATCTCTGATTTATCCAAGATTTCTTGGTTGTGGGTAAAAATCTTGATTGATAAGTAGACTAACCCATCGGTTATCTACACAGGATCATGCTATTTCAAAAGTTAGGGCTTTCTTATTAGGTAATCACAAATTTGTTATTGTGTATTCCTTATATGACAGATATGAAATAAATCACCAGTTATCTTAGCAAAATACAATGACTAAACATAACATCTTAAAACTAATGCCAATACCTAAAGCACACACAGAGCATAGTAGTATCTACTAGGAGCTAAGTTTACCCTGATATAAAAGTGAAACCATTACCCCTTGAGCAAGTATGAGGCTATATCCTTATTAATTAGAACCCCAACTAGGTATTTTCAGATGCTTATTTGACAATCTCAGAATTGAGTTTACATGAGTTAAAAAAAAAAACAAAAAACAAAAAAACATTCCCTAGGAATCCTATCATGGTCATCTTTAAGTCTTTATAAAATGGCTCAGTCAAGGCATCCTGATAAAAGGAAGCACCATATTTACACATCAATTTAATTAGTAGAGTTCAAAGGGCTGTGCAAACATTATCTAATTAAACTTCACAACAATTCAGTGAAGCAAGAGAAGGTTTACCCATTATCCTCATTCACAGAAGAGAGATTTTGAGGTGCTGAGAGGCCAAATGATTTCTTAGTTTCACAATGATGAGTCAGAGGTGAGGCTGGGAACAAAACCAGAACTCTTGTTCAGATATAAAAGTAACACCATGGAAATGCTTATTCAGGTGGATTACTCCTTCAGCTGGAAGCTGTCCTACTACATGAATAACAAGAGTAATTGCAGTGGAATTTGTATGAATGTATATGTTTCTTTGCAGATTAGAAAAACTTTCTTCAGCATTATTTGCTTTGGAGACAGTCCTATGATGGCTAAATGTATCCTTGCTAAATAGAACCTATAATAATAGGAAGAGGACTTCAGTATCTTCCCCCAAAAGGCCCTCCTGTTATTTCTAGGAATTCTCAAGAAGTATTTATAAACCAGTGAGTCAGTGGCAATGAACAGAGTATATCCTCTTTTTCTCTTTTTCTCCGGCTTCTTTGTTTGCTATCAGATGTTTGTTTGGCTATGATGCCTATCATTAGGATACTGTCCATAACAAGGACAATCTCTGGATGCTTCCAAAGCTTCTTATCCTTGGGGTTCCAGGACAGTGCCAGGTTCCTTACAGCACTGAGGGCCACCAGGGTCCTGCTCTGTGCCATACTGGATCATTTAGAAGGATGGAATCCTTTTGTTCTCAGAAATTCACAGGCTCACTCTTGAGTAGTTCCATCAGCTTCTGCCTTGGATCTTTTCTCTGCAAAATCCAGTGAACCTGTGAGAGCTGGATGCATGCTTCTCTTTTCTTCCTTTCACCAACCAAATCTTGTTCCCTTCCAATAGGCATTGGTGCATCCGGGGCATGAGAAGGAGTTGGAGGTCAGTGAGGGTAATAGGCAAGGGTCTACATTACTATCCACCATGCTGTATACAGAGGATTAAAATCAAATGGAATAGGTTTCAAATATTTGTAACCCCTTCTTTAAAGGAAAAATGTTTATGAATCTCAGTATATAAAATAATCAAAGCAAGGAGAGATGTACTAGTTGAAAAGAGCAGATGGAGGGAGGGGCTCTACAGCCAGCCAACAGCTCCTTAGGTTTCCCAGAGTCAGATATGAAAACTAGTGAGTCCAATTCCTTTGCTTTAAGAACGTAGCTCGTGAAGTCCAGATGGTCAGGATACTGCATACAAATGAGACCCAATGTTCAGGAAACACAAACCATTTTTTCATAATCCCTGTAATTGCCTTTGTCTGTAGCCCTAGATCTTCTCTTCTTCTGCCTTGTTATGTACTTGTCTATGCCTATCAGTAGCCAATACTGTGGCTGGATGAGCCCTTGTGGTTTTATTATGACTGTAAGACACCCTCAGCAATAACCATCATGAAACTTTGAGAAAAAGAAAAGTTTATTATTTGTAAGACCTGAAAATTGCATAGCATACCAGGGGGCACACACTGAGGTCATGGGTAGAGAGAGAATGCACAGGCCTGGCATTCTGCTTTTATTGCCATCAAGGGTAGGGGCCTAGGGTTTCATGGGCTCACTCTTTATTGGTGAAGTTAAAACACAAGAGTGGGAATTCAAAGCGCAGGAAGAGAAAACATAAGCAACCCAAATGCTCAGTTATCAAAATCAACCAAGATCTCTAAAACAAAGAAGTCTGGCAGGGAGGGGCAGCCTGCCTCTTTATCTAGTAGCTAGAGAGTGTTTACTTGAGATAGCCATCTTTGAAATGGATGCCTCTTTGAATCAAAGCTCTTGGGCCTAACTTATTAGGCCTTGTATTACAAAAAGAAAAGCCAACTATCAGGGCTTATGCTACACACCTCCTTTAAGCATTCAAGCAGCAGCTGAGACGATCTGTGCTTATTGATTCAGAGAAGTGATACAGACAAGAAAGAGAACAGAGAAGAACTTACTCTCTAGCTCCTTGATTCTAAAAGACTAACACTTAGGAAGGACAGAGGGACTCAAGCTAGAAAATGAAAGAGCTAAATATAAAGTCAAGATAGTTGGAAGATGTGATGAGAGCTTAGACTTAAGAGGTTCTAAGGGAGAGGCTGCTAGTCAATGACTGTGCCTTGGGCTGTGTCTTGGACTGTTGGCAAAAAACCCAGTAATGGTTTGAGAAGTCCAAAAACAAAGGAATATTTTCCTCATAGCCTGGGTAGAGGTTGAGAAGGTGTCAGGGCCCCAAATTCTTAAATGGATGCAAGGAGAGCCAAGGCAGATGCCTTAGATACTTTTTTAGAATTTCCTATAGCAGAGTTATAAAGCCACTGGAAACAAAAGGACTGGCCTATGTGTAGACAGTTGGCCAAGGACCAGATGAGATAAAGGATGTCTCACTGGATGCCAGTTTAGAGGCATAATAGTGAGAACTAAATGCCCCACCATGCTTTTGTACTTACATGCACCCTTAGGGACGATGGACAAAGAGTCTAACTAAATGAAGCTTGAGTGTCTACTACTTCAAAGTAACTTGTCAAAGGTACTAATGAAAAAGTCAGTAAAGACCAGGAGGGAAGAGATTAATAGATGTTAAGGATACAATGGTCTAGATAATCAGTCGCCAAATAACTGAAATCGTTTTAGAATTAAATCAGATTTACAAGCACCAGAATCTCAAGCATAGAAAACTGACTTTAATCTAGCATGTTTTAAGTATGTTGGAAAGACAATTTACCAGTGCTTTGCTTCATAAAAAAATAATGAAGTCTCCACATGTCTCAATTAGGTAAACTGCATTTCTTCTTCCTCTACCACACAAGGCACTGCTCTAGAAATCTTGCTGCTAGACCAATGTTGATAAAGAGAATATTAAACTGGGAATATTGTACAATATGTCAAATTACTATTTTATTAACCTATATATTTAGGATTACTCATGACAAAAATATTAGCCATGGCAAATTTTAAGTGCTTGCCTAGCTTCCTCTGTTGCTTGGCCAGTATCTAAGACTCAGGTTCAAATCTCAGGCTGTCCAGTTAAAACCCAGGGAACCTTGCAGAAGTGCCTATTCAGTCTCAGTTTCTTTACCTATATATCTATAATAATAACAACTTCATAAAAATGGCTAGAGAAGGGGCATCTGGGTGGCTCAGTCGGTTAAGCCTCCGACTTTGGCTCAGGTCATGATCTCACATTTGTGGGTCCAAGCCCCATGTCGGGCTCTGTGCTGACAGCTCAGAACCTGGAGCCTGCTTCAGATTCTGTGTCTTCCTGTCTCTCTGCCCCTCCCCCTCTCATGCTCTGTCTCTCTCTGTCTCAAAAATTAATAAAACGTTTTTTAAAAATTTAAAAAAATGGCTAGAGAAGTAAATGAAATGATGTATATAAAGTGCTTAGCACATTGCCTGGCATATTAGAAAATACCCAATACATGCTAAGGATATGCCAAAATTATTCACAGATTTTCCTGGGGGAAAAAAAAATTGGAAGAAGAGAAAGCTATTGCACATGCACATGTTATGTTTAATGTGGTATGGACAGAGCAGGGAGTTAGTTAGACATGAGCTGGGGGCCAGGACGGTGATCAATAGGTTACATAGTAGAAGCCTGAGGGGCACACCATCACACCATAAAAGCCTGGGTATACAACATCCTGCCTTGTGGCTTCCAAGACCCCAGGGCTAAGAGATCAAGAGGCACAGGTGCAAAATATGTGTTCTCTTCTACCTCTGCCCAAGGTAACCCTTAAACTCATTATAACGCATTTGCATTGCGGTTTTAGCCCCCCACCCAAGGCTGCCATGACAGTTGCTGTACAAACCTTGTAGGATCAAAAACTCCCCCCCAACCTGTGGGAGGGGTCCCCCAAATGATTAGAAGCAGCCTCCATTAGAGACCCCCACCACCCCTGACCTGAGACGCTGTTCACATAAAAGGAAAGGACCCCTATATCCTCAGAGGAGTTTCTACGTCAAGAGGGAGAAACCCAACAGAGGACCATGGGGAGGGGAAGGAGGAAAAAGAGTTAGGGAGAGGGAGGGAGACAAAAACACGAGAGACTCTTGAATACTGAAAACAAACTGAGGGGGGAAGGGGAAGGGGGAAAGGTAATGGGGGGTGATGGTCTTGGTGGAGGTCACTTGTGGGGAAGAGCACTGGGTGTTATATGGAAACCAATCTGACAATAAACTATAAAGTTTAAAAAAAAAAAAAAGAGGGCGTGAGCAAGGAAGGGGCAGAGAGAGAAGGAGGCAGAGAGAGAAAGAATCCCAAGCAGGCTCCGTGCTGCCAGCCCAGAGCTGGACTTGAACCCATAAACCGTGAGATCATGACCTGAGCCAAAACCAGGAGTCGAATGCTTAACCTGCTGAGTCACCCAGGCACACTGGACTGTCCTCTTTGAGAGTGTACAGTCCTTAATAAACTACTTTGTCCTTGCTACTTTCCTTCTGGCTGTCTTTATTTGAATGCAAATCCTCATGTAAATCTTTCATGGGAAATCTAAGGCTGGAAACCTCCATTCACACAACACCGACTATCTCACTGGGAAGAGTATTTTTCACACTGTGAGTTGTGACCCATTAATGAGTCATGAAACAATCCAGTGGTAATCAGCACTTTTTCAAAAAGGAATAGCATAGCATGATATAGAATTGCATAAATCAAAGAGCAAAACACATAGTAAGAGTAAGTAATCCTTCATAAAAATGTGTCTTGTTTTATGTATACATAAGACATATGTCTTATGTAAGTATATATTAAGTCATGAAATGTATAATATATTGCATTAAAGGCCCTGATTCTTTATCCCCATTCCCCCTATATTCCAACTCTTTACCATGTGACTTTGCAGTTCCTTCATTTAAGAGGTGAAGTCTATTTCCCATGCTTTGAGTATAAGCCTGGCCAAGAGAATCAATCTGGCCAACAGAATGAGATAGAGTTGACAATGTGCCAGATCAAAACCTAGCCTCAAAAGGTCTTCATCTTTCCACTTGTGCTTTGGCAAACTTGCAATCACTATGAGGTCACATCTGCGCCTATTTGCTGGTCCTAGGTTAAGGAGGAGACACACGTGGAACATCACTCAAGCCCAGAGTAGAGTGCCACCTCGAGCAGACTTGCAGACATATAAGTAAGCCAGTCAGCCTATAAACACACGAATGAATCAATCTGAGATCAGCTGAGCCTAGTCCAGTGGCTCAATCTCCCAGCAAACCGCAGACCTGTGAGTTATAATAATGAGTGTTGTTTTAAACCACTGAGTTGTGGTTGTTCTACGGCAATAGCATAAAGTAAAACAAACTGGTCGCGATTAAAATGCTCGAAAGACGGGTTCGAAATTCATGCATATTCTATCAATTATAACAGGTACTGAATTTGTTTCCCAATGAATCCCTAACATCTTCACATATGGTCATATGAAAGATCTTTTATCACTCCTTAAAATCACTGTCTATCAGAACTTCTCATTTATGATGCTACATAAAAATCATCTCCTTTAAATTTCTGGAAATTTAAAAAACATAGAGAAATAACATAGAAAGATATACAAATAACAAAGGAATGACACAGAAAGTAGACAAACAAAAGAAAATCCCCCCATACTGCCACTGCTCAGATTTAACAAGTATGAACATTTGGCATAGTTACTTCAAATGTTTTTTCTAAATTTACACTTGATTGCCTTTTAAAATATTAGAACTAGAGTTATAGGTAAAGTATTGCTCAAACATAATCCCCATTCTCATCCTCTTGCTGGGCTAGTGTATATTCTAATCTTCTAACTTTTTTTCTCATTCCTTTGTCTACATTTATGTGCTCATGCATATAAACTACACATAAAACACTGAACAGTTTTTAAAGTATAGGGATGGAATAAAGCTCATACTAGATGTGCATTACTATTAATATTCTACTTCTTGTGTTGGAGGAGTGAGTACAGGATTTAATGATTATTACGCTGACCATATATTTTGCAAAATTGCTAAATAACACATAAATTCTAGCAGTTTTTTTGTAGATTCTACCAGATTTTCAGATAATCATGTTGTCTGAAAATAAAGACTGTTTTATTTCTTCCTTCCCAATCTGGATACATTTTATCACTTTCCTTACCTGATTACACTGGATAGAACCTCTAGTATGGGGCAGCTGGGTGGCTCAGTCAGTTAAGTGTCTGACTTCAGCTCAGGTCATGATCTCACCATTTGTGAGTTCGAGCCCTGTGTTGGGCTCTGTTCTGACAGCTCAGAGCCTGGAGCCTGCTTCGGATTCTGTGTCTCCCTCTCTCTCTGCCCCTCCCTGCTCATACTCTGTGTCTCTCTCTCAAAAATAAACATTAAAAACATTTTTTTTTTTAAAAAAGAACCCCTCTTCCAATACAATGTTAGATAAAAGTGGTCACAGGGGCACCTCAGTGGCTCAGTGGGCTGAGCATCCAACTCTTGATTTCCATTCAGGTCATGATCTCACAATTGGTGGGTTTGAGCCCGCATAAGGCTCTGCACTGACAGCATGGGGCCTGCTTGGGATTCTTTCTCTCCCTCTCTCTCTGTCCCTCCCCTAACTCATGTGCTCTCTTTCAAAATAAATAAATAAACTTAAAAAAGTTAAAATAAAAAGAAGTGGTCAGAGGGCAGTCTTTGTCTTGTTCTTGATCATAGGGGAAAAGCATTCATTCTTTTACTGGAAGTATGATATTGGCTGTAAAGTTTTGATATATACTATTTATCAGGTTGAGGAAGTCCTCTTCTCACTTTGCACAAAATTTTTTGTGTAACGAATGATGAATTTGGTCAAATGTGATTTCTGACAATATTGAGATGATGATGATGGTGATGATGGTGATGATGATGATGATGATTGGTTGGTTTTAGTTTTTTAAAATGGTGAATTACATGGATTGATTTTCTAATGTTACACCAATCTTGCATTTCTGTGGTAAACTAAACTCCATTTGGTCATGATGTACTATATCCTTAATATATTAGATTAAATTTGGGTAAGTTTTGTTCAGAATATTTGCATCTATATTCATGAAAGACATTGGTCTGTAGTTTTCTTGTAACATATTTGTCTAGTTTTGGTGTCAGGGTAATGCTGGCCAATCAGAAAGGATTCCTTCTTTTTTAATTTTCTGGAAGAGTTGGTATAGAGTAGAAATGGTAATATTTCTTCCTTAAATGCTAGGTAAAATTTACCAGTGAAATCATTTGGACATCAAGATTTCTTTGTGGGAGGAACTTGATAAATATAATTATTTTGATAGATACACAGCTATTTTAGGTTCTAGATTTCTTTTTCTTAAATATTTATTTATTTTGAGAGAGAGAGAGAGAGAGAGAGAGAGAGCGAGCTGGGGGCGGGGTAGGCAGAGAGAGGGAGAAGGATATCCCAAGCAGGCTTTGCACTGTCAGCATAGAGCCCTATGCAGGGCTTGAACCCGCGAACCGTAGATCATGACCTTAGCCAACAGATGCTCAACCGACTGAACCACCAAGTCACCCTAGATTTTTTCTTGAGTGAGCTTTGGTACCTCATGTCTTTTCAAAAAATTTGTCCATTTTATCTAACTTGTTAAATTAATTGGCATATACTTTGTCATCATACTCCTTTATTACCCTTTTTAACATCTGTAGAACTTATATTAACTCTCTTATTCCTGATATTGGTAATTTGTATTTTCTATTTTTTCTCCTTAATCAGTCTGGCTAGAGGTACAACTACATAGATTTTCTATGTGTTCTACCCAATGCCCTGTGAATCTTGAGTTTTTCCAGTCTGTATAGTAGAAACAGGCACTATTCCTGGTCCTGTGTAGGTGCTGGGCGCTATTCTCTCTATTCCTTTCAGGTGGTACTTTCTTTGCCATGTGGTACTTTCTTTGCAATGGGTAGTTTCCTTATATACATGCACCCTGAGTACTTAAGAGTGACCCTCTGCATTCCGAGTTCCCTCTCTGTGTAGCCTCTCCTCTTTGGTATTGTGTCCTGTGAACTTCAGCCATGATGGTCTTCTCAGACTCTCAGCTCATTCTCCTCTGCTCAGAGAGGCCAGCATGCTTTGCCAGGGTCACCCCCATCCCATGGCACAGCCTTGAAACCCTCAAGCCAGTCAGATGGGATAATTAAAGAGCTCACCTCATTTGTTTTCTGTGTCTCAGGGATCACTTTCCTAAGTTGATGAATGTCTAGTGAATGTAAATGGCTTCTTCATATATCTTGTGTTCTGGTTTTTTTTTTTTTTTTTCAGTTGTTTCAGGCAAGAAACAACCCCTGTTCCTACAACTTGGGCAGAAGCAGAGTCTCATGATTATATTACTATAAGTGAATACATTTTTATAAAGAAGGTTCACACCAATATCTATAAACCTAGATTATTCCTTTCAAGTGTTATCCACTGTGTGTATGCACACCATTTTATTTATCTATTCTTCTACTGGTGAACACTTTAGTTGTTTTCAGTTGTTTACTATTCAAACAACAGGAAACATTTCTGTATATACAGGCAGATTTCCCTTTAGACACATAAAAAATGAGATATCTAGGTCATATGCAATGCACATTTTCAGATTTACTAGTATTTTCAAATTATCTTCTGGAATGACTGAAGTGAAGCACACCTTCTTCAGCAGTGTATACAAGTATATGCTTTCCTACATCCTTGCCAACACTTAATATCATCAGACTTCTTATTCTATGCCAATCTGATGTGTGAAAAAGTGTCTCATTTGGTTGAGTCTGTATTTGTCTGGATATTAGGGACACTGAGCAATTTTTCATATTTATTGACCATTTAAACATCTTCTATAAATCACCCATTTTAAATGTTTATATATTTATTTTGAGAGAGAGAGCATGTGCACAGGCAGGCAGAAGAGGGGCAGAGAGAGGGAGAGAATGAATCCCAAGCAGGCTCTACATTATCAGTGTGGAGCTGTATGCAGGGCTCGATCCCACGAACCATGGGATCATGACCTGAGCCGAAATTAAGAGTTGGATGCCTGACCAACTGAGTCACCCAGGGACCCCTAAATCACCCTTTTTAAAACTAGGTTTTTGTATGTTCCATAACCATTAAAAATTTTTTTAATATTTATTTATTTTTGAGAGGGACAGAGACAGAATGTGAGCAGGGGAGGGACAGAGAGAAAGAGGGAGACACAGAATCTGAAGCAGGGCTCCAGGCTCTGAGCTGTCAGCACAGAGCTCTATGCAGGGCTCAAACTAGTGAACTGCAAGATTATGACCTGAGCCAAGTTGGCACTTAACCAACTGAGCCACCAGGTGCCCCCATAGTCATTTAAAAATTATTTATAGGAGACTGTTCCCTGCCATGGTGAGTCCGTCTGTCACCATGGGCTCCAGGGTGGCTTTCTGAGAGACCTGAAGATCCCCTTGAGTTCATTGGCCCCACACACTACCTTGTCTTCTCATAAGGCTCAGGGTAATGTGATTTCTGGCCAAGAAAGAAAAGCAGGATCATCGCATTCCCCAGTACATTCGGATGGAAGCTGCTAATAAAATCTGGTACAATTCTAAGAGGAGACGTGGGAGTGGTCTATACGCTGGGTCTATAAGGAATCACACATGAGATGGCACACGTATTTGTGCTGTATGAGGTCCCTTGCTCCTACCATATCACTCTGTAACATCACACCTACCTGAACAATAGAAAATCTTTTATTGGGAAAATGATTTTCCTCTATTTCTATGCTTCTGCACTAGTAAGTTGGTTTAGTGATAAATACACGAGATGTTCCATTGGGGTAATAAAATTTAAAAATGTATTTGCATATGATGGATATAATGCAAGCATATTGTCACAATATGATGCTTGTATTTTAAATTTGTTTAATGGGTACCTTGTTCTATAGGTTTTAAAAAAAATGATGTGATGTGTTGAATTGTGTCAAGAGTTTTGGATTTTCACTTGTGTTTGTATTTGTGTGTTTGTGTGTATCTTTTCTAAGAAAGTTTTACCTACTCTAAGTTCATGAAGATGTTTTCCTGTTAAATTCTCCAATAACTTCAGTTTTATTAATTATTATTATTATTACTTTATTCTCTTTATTCCATATGCAATTAATTTTTATGTATAGTGTGATGTAGGAATCTAATTGGAATTTTTTTTCCTAAATGGGAAGTCAATTGTTCTAATACTATGTACCGAAGTATTTCCTTCAATGTTTAATGCCCATACCTTATTTCATACATATATGTGTGTGTGTTTCTGGGTTTTAAAAATTTCCTCTCCCTGTCTTCTTTCCTTTTCTTCTCTACCCACAAATTAGTTCATATAAGACACAAGTATGTATTCTTTAAAGAATGAATAAAAATTTTCTCAAAACCATTTACTACTTATATTTTTTTAATATGAAGAACTCTACCATTTCTATTTTTTTATATTTAATAGCTTAATCAGAGTTCCTACTTCTTGGGTTAGTTTTGGCCATTTTTTGCCCCTTAGGTTTAAAAATATTATCTAGGTTTTAAAATTAGTGGCACGTATTTTTTTATTGTAAAATGTTCCACAATCTCATAGTTACACACAATGAAAATTTTTCTGATGTTATTTTCTGTGCCATCTCTCTCTCTCTCTCTCTCTCTCTCTCTCTCTCTCTCTCTCTCTCTCTCCCTCTCTCTTTTTCTTCCCCATAATTTTGCTCCTAGTGACTACTTTACATATGTCCATGAAAATTTTGGTATACTCTAGTAGAGATTATAAATTTATTTTAGTCAGTCTTCCTCTCTTGGTATCATACACAGCTTGTGGGCTCTACTAATTGCCAATTGATTGCTCTACTGTATCAAGAATACCTTGGGGGAATAAATTGCTTTAGAGTCTGATTCACTTAGATTTAAGCTTCTTTCCAGGGATAGCCTTTGAGGCCAGTCTTCTGTTCCACTCACAGGAGATGTTTTCTTCACTACATTTTCCCTTGTTTCTCTCCATCACACATATAGCTGATCTGTGGTTTAACTAGTTGCCCTGAAGGACTACCAGCCTCCTCTCAGTTGTCTACCACCAAAATCTCCATGATTTATAACAGTGCCTTTAGGCTTGAACTTCCTTACAATCACTCAAGATAAAGTCATTTCCCTTCGAAAGAACTATGTTGCTCTCTGTTCTTATAGCCAGACTTTCCCCCTAAGCAAAAGCTCTGAGACACTTCTCCAGACCTGAGGGTGGGGACAGTGGTGCACTGCTTCTAATGAGTTTCAAAGAAGAGCCAGACACTCTGAAGATTTGAATTGATGTGGTTTTCTTTGTCTCACACTTTTACTCATGCTTCACAATCTTTCTCCACACAAATCCTGTAGTATTGTTGAAATTTTATTTCCAACTTACCAACTATGTTAAATTGAATGATTAATGTTATTTTATACAGTCAGCACTCAGACAGACATATATTTTTGGAGGAGAGTTCACTTTACATCTTATCTTCTACTACTGTTTTGGAGACTCATTCTAAAGGAGGTAAACTTTCTCAGTCCTCATATACCTGAAAATTTCTTTGTTTCACTATCACTTCTGAGTGATAGTTTGGCTAGGTACCAATTTCGAAGTTAAAACATTTTTTTCTCCTCAAATTTTTGAAGATATTACTCTATGGTCATCTGGCATCCAAAACCACTGATAAGTAATCAGTCTTCAGTCAGATCCTTGTTCATTAGTAGATACTCTCTTTTACCCTTGTAAATCTTAGGGTTAATAATGTTCTGAGGTTTTAATACTATATGTCTAAGTATAAATATTGTGCTTTAATATTTCACATCACTTAGCAAATTTTTCAAACTCGTATCTCTCTTTAGTTTCATAAAACTATCAGTAATCTTCCTTTAAGATGTTGTCTACATTATGCCTACTGTCCTTTCCTGGAGGAGTTTCTTAATTTATCATCCATATCCCAAGACATATTTTCTAGCTCATTATCTCTTTGTGTCAAATTGTGGGATAAGTTCATTTTATTATTCCAGTGAGTTTCTTTTTCTATGTTCACTGGAGTCAACTTTTATAGTTTTATTTTTAATTTCAATAACTATATTTTTATTTCAAGTGTTTCTAATTATTTATTTTTCACAATTATCTGTTCTTGTTGCATAACGCCATATTCTTGTATTTAAACTTTCATTCTCCCCTCATGGCTGTAATCTCTTATCTTGCTAATGGCATCAAAAGTGCTTATTTGGGGGGTGCCTGGGTGGCTCAGTCAATTAAGCCTTTGACTTTGGCTCACGTCACGATCTCACAGTTTGTGAGTTCGAGCCCCACATCAGCACAGAGTCTGCTTCAGTCCTCTGTCTCCCTTTCTCTATGCCCTTCCCCTGTTCTCTCTCTCTCTCTCTCTCAAAAATAAAATACATTAAAAAATAAAAAGTGCTTATTTTGAAGTCCTTTTTTGGTTGTGCTAGTATGCCTATTTTCCTCACTGGTCAGCTTTTCTGTTTACCAAGTTTGCTGTCTGTCCATATTGTCTTTGTAAAGTGCCTATGTAGTCATTTCCCGTGGGATATTTCCCCTGAGGGCATCCTGATCTCACAGACTTGCTGTGGTGGCCTCTGCGTAGGCCCCATTGTAGTCTGGCTTCCCTGTAAGGCTGGCTCTCAGGGCTGCACTCTTCAAGTTCCATTTTCAGGCTTGCTCCTGGTAAGGCTGGGCTCCAGACTCCCATATCTGTGCAAGCCGTGCTGCAGGAGCACCAAGGTAAATCTCAGGAGATACTGCTGTCCTGAGCTCAGCTGAGAGAGTAGAATGCAGGTGGCATCTTTCCCAGCACGCCATTTTACACAAGTGGTACAGATGTGGCCCTGAGGTAGGTACACAACTTGTGTGGGCATAAAGATGCCAGAGCCTTTTCCCAAACATTCACCTGGGTCCCAACCCTTTCCCGCCTATGGACTGACTTCACAGCTCAGACTGTTCTGAACTTTATTTGTTCCCCATTGCTTGTTTCTTTTAGGGAAATATCCTTACTCCAGTCTACAGAGATCCCTCTTGTTTTCTAGAACAACTATGTTTATTAATTAAAAAAATGTTTTGCTCTGATATCTGAGTTTGTAGCAGATAGGACAGGGTAACTTTCAGCATGTACTCAATGCACCATTATTGACCAGAAAATCATACAAATAATTTCTTTACATAAGATGTTCTATATTATCCGGGGCACCTGGGTGGCTCAGTCAGTTAAATGTCCAACTCTTGGTTTCAGCTCAGGTCATAATCTCATGGTTTTGTGAGTTTCAGCCCCGCACTGGGCTCTGTACTGACAGTGCTGAGCCTGATTGGGATTCCCTGTCACTCTTTCTCTCCCTGCCCCTCCCCCACTCACGCTGTCTCTGTCTCTCTCAAAACAAATAAACTTTTTAAAAAGTTCTATATGACCAACAATGTAACATATACAGCATCTATGACATATGATATATACCATAAAATATGCAGAAATACATTTTCCCATACAACAGAAAAATTCTATCTAATGGAGTAGTAAGTTTCAAAGTCTATGAAAATTGCTTTTAAAGGTACTTTGCTGGAAAACAGTCTACTGCCTCTCAGTGAATCCAACATGTCTGGTTTTCTCTCCAGTACTTGATCAGATCAGTTTCTCTGGTTGATACCAGAGGTGGTAGCTGGCTCAGGTTTAGCAGACATACTGAATGAAAAGTAAATCATATCTTTCATCTCCAAACTCACACACAATGCAGCATGATGCCTGAGTTCTAAGAAGCATGTAGGAACTGAGACTGTCTGAAGGTAGAGAATATTCATATTTCTATTTTATGTGCACTCTTGTGCATAACCTAATTAAATAGAATGCCAAGTAACATAGCCTGCATTATTTAAAACACTATTTCTCATTCTTGTGTTTTACTTTTTCTGTTGCTTTAAAAATTTATATAGGTTAACTGCAAGTACTATGCAATTCACCTTACCATATGTTGTGACATATTAGTGATCTCCTGTGTTTCAAAGGAAATACTTGAGCATTTACTATGGAATGTCAATGGGCATGGTTTCAACCATTAGGGCAGATAGCATGAGCTGTGGTAACTGAACAGCCTAAGAATGTAAGCACTCCCCCCAAATATCTGACTTATATTCAGGAGAGTACTTTCTTATAGAGCAGCACCTAAACCATTATTAATCAACCAAAATCAAAGCTGAGAAACACAACATCAACAAAAAATCTGCAGAAAATTCTAAACAGCAAGGGCACTGAATTAAAATCAGGAATTCTTAGTTCTGGGACTTGGGATGCAAGAATTAGGAGTATGACTCAAGATAAACCTACAACTTTTGGACATCACATGTAAAATAAAAGTTATGAATATCTACTCCCTAAGAACACTTAGGATATAAATATTTCACAAAATATTCACTAACTAATTTTTCCCAGCATATAATACACTTATCCACCTGTCCATTCATCTAATTAACAAGCACTTATTGATGGTTTGTTATGCATTATGCTCTGTATGGATTCTTATCATTAAAAAAATCAAGAAAAATAATGTTTTTAGGGGTTCATGATCAAACAAAAGAGTCAGACAAGTGTAATAGAATAAGGCACTGTGATGTAGAAATGTTCAGGATATGGAGGAAAATCAATCAGGGAGGGAACATCTACCCTCACCCATGGTAGTGAAGGCTTATTTTCCAGTGGACTGTGATAATTCTGAGATGCCTTGAAGTGTGTAAGGCAAAAGGGTGAGAAAAGCTGTCCTACACCCGACTCTACAAACAACTATGAACTTCCAAAGAACTTTGTAGGTTTTAGGAAACTAAACAGAGTTTGAGATTATTAGTTTAGGATGTGTATTGAAGGCAGTGACTGGAGATGAAGCTTCAGTCCAAATACTTCCTACTATGCACTTAGCAGAAGAGAAAGGCTGATTCTCATTCCATTGATCACATTCCAGTTCAGGTATATCCTGAATTTGCAAGAGACTTGTTTCTCCATTGAAATTACTGGAAAAAAAAAACTGGCAACTTTTATGTGAATTCAATTCTTGGGGAGAAAAATACAAACTATGGCTGGGTATATATCCAATAATCTGGAGGGACTGGCATGACAAATGTCCCTGTGGGGAGGACTGAGGAGCCTCTGAGGGACAACCCACCCAGGTCTGCACATTAAAATCATCTGGGGAGCTTTAAATACTCTAACTGATGAGGCTGCAGTCAGGATTTTTGTGGGTGCAGCACAGGCATCAGCATTTTGAAGTTCCTCAATTGATTCAAATACGTAGCCAAGGTTGAGATTCTGCTCTAAAGAAAGAAGGAGTCAGGTGTACGTAATGGGCTCATGCCAGCATAGTATTTATTGTTTAGGGGAGAGATGAGTCTAAGTTGATCTTACTGTTCTTAATTCAGATTGGGCTCTACATTCTCCCATGGAGTCCTTTCAGGGTCATTGGAGAGGGAGAAGCCACAAAGAAAGGACGGCAAGGACTTTTTCCTTAAAAATTCTGTAGTAGGGGCATCTGGGTGGCTCAGTGGGTTAAGCATCCAATTTCGTTCAGGTCATGATCTCGCCGTTCGTGAGCTCAAGCCCTGCATCAGGCTCTAGGCTGACAGCTCAGAGCCTGGAGCCTGCTTCGGATGCTGTGTCTCCCTCTCTCTCTGCCCCTCCCCAGCTTGCACTCTGTCTGTCTCTCTCAAAAATAAATAAACATTTAAAAAAACTTAAAAAATTGTATGGTAAGTTTTGTGCCTTCTCAGAAAGAATACTGTGAAGAGGCATTCTTTTCCATTTTGCAATAGAATGTCACGTACTTCTACCTTGAGGGCTCCAGCATAGCTAGGATGGGATGTGCAGTTAAGAGACTGTGTCTGGCCATGGTGACAGCTGTTCTTGGCAAGAAATATGGAATCTCATACCCATATAAATGTGTTATGGGAAGAAGGGATGAGGGGGTTGTAACAGAAGAGAACACTGGGCAAAAACTATCTGTGTTAGGTATAGCAAAAGTGTGAGGCATAATTGAAAAGAATTACACATGGCATCTCTAAAGCTTTAGAACTACAGGGAAAATACCCACATAGGAAATATTTTCATTATTTGAGCAGATAGGTGCTGAATAGCCACGAGGTGCCAGGTACTATAGTAGGTGAAGGAAATAAGGTAATGGACAAGACAGGCAAAACTCTCTTCCCTAATAGAACTTACATTTTCATAGGGAAAATAGCTGATAAGTAAATAGTTACATAATACAATGTCTGCTAATGATAAGAGCCAGAAACAAAACAAAAACGTTGCTATGTTTCAATAGGTCTCTCTAAACATATGCCATTTGAACACAGACATGAATGAAAAGGGTGTTACTATGCAAATTAGTGGTTTGAGAAACGTTTTGGTTTCAAGACTACTTTACATTCTTAAAAATTATTGAAGACCCCAAAGAGTTTTGCTTATGCAACTTATACCTATTGATTTTGCCATATAAGCAATTAAAACTGAGAGCTTATTTAATCATCTCTTTAATTCTTTGGAAAAAAGATAATAAACCTATTACATGTTAAATTAGGCAATAAAATTTATTTAAAATAACTATATATATCCCCAAACAAAAAAAAATTACTGAGAAGAGAGGCACTGTTCTACAATTTTGACAATCTTTTAGTGTCCAGCTTTAGTAGAAGACAGAGGATTCTCAAATTTGCTTCTGTATTTGGGACCACACATATACACAGTTGGAAAAGGGAGAAGTATTATGATAGTTAAGATGATTGTGGTTGCCTTTCTTTGAATGTATAGCAAAACATGACAAGGAATAATTTCTCAAAGATTAATTTCAATGTGGAATTGAAACCATTTCAATAAGCTTTCCATAGTCTGTAATATTAAAGTCCAATACTGGTCTAGCTTGCATTTTGAATGGATTTAGTGACATCATGCATTGCTTATTTGGAAAAACATGACTTCACGGAGTTGTGCAGATCTTCCAAATGTCGTCATCTATCATTATACAATAAAAATATATCGGTTAATATCACCATTGATCTCATGAGGAAAAAAAAACGTTACTATTGGGAAGCTGTCAAGCTTACAGCAGAAAGCACTGTTTTTGCAACATTTTGATTTCAATCAAACTATTGCCTAACCCAAAGAGCTAGCACATGTCTACCATAACTCCCTTGGGTGCCTTTTATACCCACAAAGTCTTTGCTCTGATATCTCCCTTCCCACTAATAAAAGCAGACCAATGATTCATTTCCTTCAAAGCTTTCCATAGAAGGATCAACCTCTACCAGTAGGCACAGACCTTCCCACTCCATCCATCTTTCTGGTCTCAAGATCATACCACTTTCCAACAGATTGGAAAGACTGTGTTGACAAGTAGAACTAACTATCGCCCTTAGCTTGAGACCCCACCCCCGGGTCAAATAAGAAGTGGCCTTAATCATATAATCACGTAACAACAGTTGAAACAAATAGTAACAAGAGGATTGTTCTGTCACGCCTATCAACGAACTGAATGGTGTCATTTCTAATTTCGGTCCTCCACAAAGCATAAAAACAATATCATTAAACAATGATTAAGGCCAAACCTCATAGCCCACCGCCATAGAGGAGCTCAGTGTATAGGCCAAAGTCAGGAAAGAACAGGCGCTTGGAGAAAATGAAGAAATCTCTCTGTTCTCTTAGGGATTTAATGGGTGGCTTTGTTACCTAGCCTACAGCTTTGTTTTGGGAGAATTGCTAGTTGTTTATTACATGCTTTATGATGTAAGGACCAAACAAAAAATAAGGGCAACATGTTCATATTCATTTAGAAACACTAAAAATATGCAGAGTGTGGTGCTCTGAAGAGGTCTGAGATGAAAGCAGGGAAATCACAGGGATAGTTTTTCAATTAAAAAAAAAAGTTCACTAAAAACAAACAAGATGACACTAAATACCAAAAAAAAGGCCAATGCTCATTTTAAAGAATGAACAAAATCCACAAAAGTGGGTTTGAGAAAGCTTCAAGACTTCGTGGAAGAGCTCCTGTTCTGTCATAACAGCCCCTCCCCAGGCAGTCTACCAGGAGCACAAGGAGGCATTCAGCTGACAACTGCAAGTTTGAGGGTCACTGACAGAGCCCCTGTCTTCAGGGGACTCAAATGCACTGTGTGGAATAGACTTGTGAAACTGAAACACATTGTAATAAAAACATACCAGATGGGGCAGCTGGGTGGCTCAGTCATTGGGCATCCAACTTCGGCTCAGGTCGTGATCTTGGGTTCGTGAGTTTAAGCCCCATATCCAGCTCTGTGCTGTCAGCACAGACTCAGATTCTCTCTCTACAGATGTATGCAAGGTGCCTAATTAAAGGTGCTAAAGGGAAAGAAAACTGCAAGGATTTTTCTTGCCAAGTATTAACAAACCCTTGAAAAGCATATGGCAGCCAAATAGTCACTTCCTCTCAGAGGTCTTTTGGGGCTGCATTGATCCTGAGATTAGGTCAAGTTCTTCTCTATATATGCATCTGTGGCCCTGCACTTCCTCACCAATTTTCAAATTTTGCCATTACATTTGCATGTTGTTACTTGATAAATATATATTTAAACTATAAGCTCCATGAGGGTAGAAACTAAGTTTCATTGTGCAACCAGCACTAAACAGCTCTTGGCACTAGTAGGTGTTCAATAAATGTGTCACGTTCATAAAGGGAGGGAGGTAGAGTGTAGCTTTACACCAGCTTGATGTGTCAATCCTTGGGGTGGCACTTTAATCTAATTAGGTGAAAGACAAAAGGAAAAGAGTCCCACAGGAAAATAGAAGAATTATCAAGGCTTCTGTCCTATATACTTGAACTTGGTGAAGAGGAGTTAATAGGAGAAGGCAAATGAATACTTTGGTAATCACATATTGGACATCTTCAGAAAGCAGATAAATCCTCAGAATTTGAAGTATTTTTTAATGTTTATTTGTTTATTTTTTGAGAGAGAGAGAGGTAGAGAGCTAGCAGGGAAGACACAGAGAAAGAGAGGGACAGAGAATCCCAAGCAGGCTCCGCACTGTCAACGCAGAGCCCCATGTGGGCTCAAACTCATGAACTGTGAGATCATAACCTGAGCCGAAACCAAGAGGTGGATGCTTAACTGACTGAGCCACCCAGGCGCCCCTTGAAGTATTCTTTATAAGATAAATTTCTTTTCTCTTGGTAGTCAGGAGGAAAGAGCCTCCAAGAGGACAGTAAACATTGAAAAAGTTCTCCTCATTTGTGCCTTATCATTTAATTGGCTTGGCTTGCACTGCAGGGCTATAGAAAAGGAACAAGAAGGTCAGACAGCTCTAAGTGTCTCTGCAGGTTTTGGGAGTGTCTTACCTGGCTGTGGTAGCAAGGACCACAGGAGAGGAAAGAGAAGTGAGTAGAAACTCCAGGAGTTCCAAATCCCAGATCCGAGGGGGAAATGTGGAAGTATGTCAGTTATTCTGTGCCATGTGGCATAACAGGACTGAGTAATTCTTCGTGTGGGAAAATAGAATGATATTGACAACATGATATTGGGAACGAGTGGTTACCCTGTAGGTAGTCAGCTTTGCCATCTGGTCTGCACAAATATGCAATCTGACTCACTGGAAAGAACTTAGACACTAGAGGCAAATAGATCTCCACCTTGACAATGACAAATGTGTGATCTTACACTAATAGTAAGATTATATCTCACATTTACAAAAATAAGCACAATAACACTTCCTATCCCTTGGCCTTGGTTTGCTGTAAAAGTAATATTAAGTAGAGGAAAGCACAGAGCATGGTGCTTGGCATACAGTAGCATTCGATGAATGACAATTGCCTTTGGCTTCTTAGTTTTCTAATGAAAATCTCAAACGCAATATGAATCTTGTGTTATACACAGCTTTACTGACAATAAATTACTGTAAGTGACCTTCTTTTTCTATGTAACTAAAATATCTTGTCTTTTTTTAATGAGTCACTTCAAACGTCTTTTTTTCCAAAAACATTAAGGTATAGTTAATTTTTACAAATAAAAGTCATTGCTAATCTCCTTTTGTCAATTTTAGCAATTTAGTTTGTGAACATCTCTAGCCATTACGGTTGGGTAAAGATCAAATTTGGCTGAAAGGATCACATATAAATGAAGTAAAATTGCCCTGATTTTACCTGTTTTAGCCACTATTGTTATGGGACTATAATCTCCAGCGAATTCTAGGAAACCAATGTCATAATTAGTGAATCATTATTTTTTGTCTCTTTGAGGGTTGGGGGTTTCTTTACATACTTATTCTAGGATTAGCAATATACCAACTAGTTTCCATCTAGAGTTTATAGGCCAGATCAGAATCCCTAATGAGGTACAGTTGATGATAAGAAAAGATGAGCACTGGGTGTTGTTATGTAAGTGATGAATCACTGAATTCACTCCTGAAACCAATATTATACTGTATTTAACTAACTAGAATTTAAATAAAAATTTGAAGAAAAAAGAGAACTATTTAATGAATATGGAACAATAAATAATATGTAAAAAAATCTTGATTTGATAAATAAATTAAATCCTTGGCCATCAGAGTCATACAAAAAATGTACCAGGAGCTTAAGTGTTTCCAATGGAAACACATATTTTACTAGAAACAAATAGAGGTCTTTGACCAAAAAAAAAAAAAAAAAAGATGAGGGGATAGTTTTGCCCTTTTTTTTACAGGTTATTAATTCCTAAAGAATGTCAGTATCACTCTGAGAGAGTATGTTCTTCATCATGGCCACACATGAAAGGGACATGTATGGCCGGGCTGTGTTTCATAAAAGCAGAACTGGAAAAAAGATGTAGTGATGCTCTACTCAGCTGAGGAAAATGCCAAGTTTTTTTTTTTTTTTTTTTGCTATCTGAATACATAAATGTGAAATGTTATTACTCCAGAGACTTATAGAATTGTAGTCACAACTCTGCAGGCTTTACAAATTCAAACACAGGCTAGTATTTTGTCTTCCTTGTCCCTTTGGTTCTATCAAAATGTGTTACTAATAAAATGTGGTATATGACCAACATAACTACAAAGTCTTGAGAAACAGCTCTGCATGCTTGATGTCTGCTCTTGCAATTACTGTAACACTTACAGATAAGATAAAGCAAATAAACAAGGAAGATAAAAGCATATCCCACTTCCCCAAATCATGGCAGGAACAGCAGATTGAAGAAAGCAGATTGAAGAATCAAGATTGGAGGCTCTAGAGTGAGATGTGGTTCGCAGGCTTGGTTCACATGGCCATGGGCAAATCAATTCACTTAAAGCCTTGACTTTTTGCATCTATTATATAAAGAGAGTAATGTTACTGACCTCCTAGGGATGTTGTGAGATTCAAATAATATGTTTCAGAAATGTTTAATAAATATTTGTCATTATTAATGTTAAAATAAATATTATGAACACTGGGGTGCCTGGCTGGCTCAGTTGGTGGAGTATGTGACCCTTGATCTTGGGGTTGTAAGTTCAAGCCCCCTGTTGGATGTAGAGATTATTTAAAACTAAAATCTTAAAAAATGAAATAAAATAAAAAATATAAACACTAATATTTAAACAAAATGATGAAATGCCTATACTAACACCTCTCTATTCCAAGATTATTTTAAATCTCTTTGATAATCACTACATTGAAAAAAAATTTTGGCGTGCCTGGGTAGCTCAGTCAGTTAAGTGATGGACTCCAGGTCAGGCCATGATCTCATAGTTCATGATTTTGAGCCCCACACTGGGCTCTCTGTTGTCAGCACTGAGCCTGCTTCAGATCCACTGTCTCCCTCTCTCTTTGCCCCTTCCCTGCTCTTGTGCACTTTCTCTCTCTCAAAAATAAATAAAACTTAAAAAAGCTCATAATACTCAGAAATATGAGGATATGTTAATTATTTAATGTTATAGAAAAAATCTGTTAATATCTTTATAGATGCTTTTTAAGAAACATCAAAAATTAACTAGTGCTGGAGATAAAACTAATAAAATGGAAAGAAACTTCAGGAAGAAGTCACAGCCACAGAACTGCTCAAAACAGATTTAAGCAACAGAACTGAACAAGAATTTAGAACAATTGTCATAAAATTAATCGCTAGACTTGAAAAAAACATCAAAGAAGCTACTGATACACAGACTAGGGACCTTCAAAATAGCTGTGACAAGTTAAAAAAGGCTATAAATGAGGGGCATAATAAAATGGAGGCAGCCACTGCACGGACTGAAGAGGCAGAGAGGAGAATAGGTGAATTCGAAGATACAGTTATAGCAAAAGAGGAAGCCGAGAAAAAGAGAGAGAAATTGATACAGGGGCACAAAAAGAGAATGCGAGACCTGAGTGATACAATCAAATGGAACAATATCTGTATCATAGGAATTCCTGAAGATGAAGAAAGAGAATAAGGTCCTGAAGGGGTGCTTGATCAAATTATAGCCGAGAACTTCCCGAATATGAGGAAAGAAATAGACACTGAAATCCAAGAGGTGCAAAGAACCCCCATAAGACATAACTTGAATCGACCTTCGGCATGACATATACTGAAACTGGCAAAATATAAAGATAAAGAGAGAATTCTGAAAGCAGCTAGGGATAAAA
>CM053567.1:135256578-135348507 GCA_028646485.1 Cryptoprocta ferox
AAGGAATCCACATTTATCTATCACTTATTACCCATTAGCCAGAAGTAACCACTCCATTCAAATTGTATTTTTTCTTCCCTCTTTGTTTTTCTGTTTGTCATTGTGTGTGTGTGTGTGTGTGTGTGTGTGTGTGTGTGTGTGTTCCTATTTGGATTTTTTATCATAGATGCAATCTAATATAATTATTTTCAAATATAATTGGTCATAAGAATTCCCTTTTATAACCACACCATCATTCAGGGTAAAAATTCCCATGTTGTTCTATGCTTAGGCTGTTCTCAACTTTTGGCTATCAGAGATGAATGTGTGCTGGAGATCTTTGAATATCATCTTGGTAAGCCTCCTTACATCTCTTTAGGATAAATTCCTACAAGCCGTACTTTGGGAACTGAGATAAAGTCCATTCACAAGCTTCTCTCCAAAACAAGTTTTTAAATCTATTTATTTGTATCTGAAGAAATTTACCCCAGTTTACTATCTGGTGCCCATGGTAAACTAGTGCCATTTTCTGAGTTCTTTCCAAGCCATTCAGTATTCCTTTGCAGAGCTGACACTAAAAAGTCAGAAAATTTATAACAGAGGGGGGAAACGCCTTCAAATAGTTTTTTATTCAAATAAAGTAAATTTGGGGCAATATCTTAGTGACCTAAAATAACTCACAGTACTCACAGTAAACAAGAAGCAACTCTCATTCATTCTGACATGGTTACCACATTATTTCACCACAAATATCCTCACCAACTATCCTGGGAAGAATGTATATTATATGTATCCTTTGTTGTGTGTGTGTCTATGTGTTGTGTGTGTGTGTGTGTGTTACAGAGACAAGGAATCATTGTGGTTATTTAAAAAATAAGTGTAAGTATGAATTATGTAACACAGTAGAAACTCAATAGAAATATTATTGAAATGCACCTGCCTTTTTTCGCAGTGTAATATCTGATCCCTGATATTGATGACTATCTTGATTTAATGGGTGCATATTAGTAGGATATTAAGAGTGAATTGTCTGCAATCTGCACACTCAGAGAAGAACTATGACTTATTTGAATTTGTTCCAACCCCAATCATAAAACCCACATTCATGCACAGTACTCATTAATCCTCAGGTTTTGTAACAAAGGTAAGTCATTCTAAAATAAGTAATTATTAATTAGCCAAATCAGAAATAAATTTGGGGTAAATGCACTTAGGCATGAGATAAAGTGCCAGAGCCAGAAACTTTTCTCTGACTCTATAAATGGGTAAAAAGAAAGGACTTTCATAGAAAGCTGCCCGAGGAGATCTATGCCAACAGAGTGCTTCCTTACTTCTCATCGCTCCCCTTCAGAACCCAAGCCACACCTAAAGCAGGCAGCCAGGCGCACAGTCAGATCCTCCACAGCCCATTTCAAATGCCGCCTCTGTGCAGATTATTACACAAGCATTGATATGTAACATTTTTATCCTTGAATTTTTTTCCAATTTTCAATTTTCCTGGTTAAGATGAGTGGATGTTATCACAAAGCCACAAAGAATAATGACTGATTATGGAAATCATTTCACTTTCTGCCAGTCAACACATGTTTGGAGGAGACATCCCACAACACCACACATTCAGAATCTACCACAGGAATGATGACTTCACCAAAGAAGGGCTCATATTCTTACCCACACTAGAAGGGAAAGCTATAATATTTTCTTGTTTTTTCATTGAAGACAGTCATCATTTCTCAATTGTTTCTCTGCCTCCTCCCTGCCTTACCTTTGAATTGTGCAGGTGCAAGCTCTGAGTCAAGGGTGCTGATGTAATGCCATATTAAGTCTTTGTGAAGTGGAACAGCCCCAAACAAGGTATTAAGGAGAATCTAAGGCTGAATGGACCTGAAAGAGAGCATCTGCTTCTATGAAGGCCCTCCTTGACTTCTAGGAAAAAAGCTCTAAACCAAGCACCTGAATTCTAAAGAACAGCAAGTTTTCTAGTCCCCAGTGCAAGGCTCTACACCAGGTACATAAAATACAAAGATAAATAAGACACGGTCCTGGCTAATGGAGGTACAATGCTTTTCCCTTGATGTTGTCACTTACAATGCTGTCCCTGTAATTCTCACTATTCTGTACTCATCACATATCTCACCTAGGTCCTCCATATTTCCATTCTCCTTCTCCTCTTTTATTATCTTATTACACTTCAAAACTTGTACCCACCCATCTTCGACTCCTCCCAAACCTGCTTCCTGTGCACTTCCTTGTCAATGGTCACACCATACACCCAGGATGCGAAGCCAGAAAGACTTTCTTGTCTGCCTTCTGTGTTTCTGTCTCACTTTCAACTACTCCTGTATTAGTTTAGAGCCAGGTCATTGTGACTTCCAGCCTCATCCCTGCCCAGAGGCTACCAGAGTAACCATTCTAGAATTTAAATATAATAATGTCATTCCAATGCCTACAACTATTTAAAAGTTGCCCCTGGCCCACAGGATAAAATCCAAATCCCTTCATTTATTCTACTGTCTGGCCTTTCCTAAATACTCAGCTTGGCATGGGTGGTTCAGTGGTAGAATTCTCGCCTGCCTAAATACTCAGCTTCATTATTAACCACTCACAGACAGGCATCTACCATTCTGATAGGCATCTAATATTTTCTTTGATACGTGCATAGGGTTTTTCAACTCTAAGCTTCCAGAAGACCCTTTCCCTTGGATTTTGCCCAGTGACTTCCTGTTCATGCTGTGGCTGGGACCCAGCTCTACCCATTCATCTTCAGAATCCATGAAGTAGGGCTCATTCCTCCTCAGTGGTGTTCTCTCTCTGTCGCTCTTGGTCTTGGTCTCAGTCTTGGTCTCTTCCTCTCTATCTGTCTCTGACTTTCCCTTTCTCTGTGTGTCTCTCCAACCTTCTTGGTCTCTGTCTCTCTATCTCTCTGTCTCAGTCTCTGTCTCTCTTGGTCTCTGTTTTTCTCTCTCTTCCCTTCTGTTTCCCTTTTTCTAGATGATGGGTAGATAGCCACATACATACACACACACACACACACACACACACACACACCTCTAATACTGTATTAGTTAACTGTTTTATGCTAATTTGTTTGTACATCTTTTCTCTGCAAGACTCTGAACTTCTCAAGAGCTGGAATTATATTTTATGTATCTTTGTTTTCCAACACCTGATGTAGGGCCTAATATAAGCAGTGGCAAAATTAATATCTGTTTGTGTTGATATATCAGACCTACACCACACAGCACTGTTTATAATAGCAGTAAATTAGAAATAACATGTGTATCTATCAGCAGAAAATGGGAATTCAGTCAACTGAGTATCATGCAGATAGTCCCACCTGTATCTGCATAGGCAAGTCTCTAAAACATAACATTAATCAGAACAAAACAAGTTGCAGAGATATACAGCATGTATAAATTAAAAAACATCTCTAATGATATTTGGATTTGACAAATCTGGTTGGTGTTTGTGTAGGCGTTAACATTGTTCTTTTGCTTACTTTGATATACATTTTTTAATGATGTGCATTTTTAATATTTCATAATGTAACATTTTTAAAGACCTGTCCATGAAAACATAACAGAGATAATGCCAATGGCTAGAGACATTATCTTGAATCTTCCTCCCTGTGATCCACACATATGCAACCAAGTAGAATTAGCTATAAATGACCTTATAATTTAACAATTCAAAATATATTGCAAACAAAATCTCCATTCCTCTATAATAAAGATAGATCTTTGATCTAATTGCTCTTTATTGAAATGCCCTTAGATATTCCTATTGAACACTTGTTTTACTCGAGAAAAATCAGGAAGTAGACAAATGTGTAAAACGAACCTTCAAAGAAAGATAGATCTCTGCTTCCCACATATTCATATCAACTAAAAACACTTGGTGATGAAAAGATTAAAATCCCTTTTTCACAAGTCCATGCAATCACAAGTGGAGAAAAAAATATATATAAGGATCTGAGGCAAACGAAGAAAAAGAAATAAAGCCTTGGGATGCTTCTTAGATGCTCAGTTTGGAGGGAGGGATGTTTTTGCTTATTTGAGGATAACACAGGTCAAGGAAATATTTACACGTTCATTCGCACCTCTTATAGTCTACGTATCAAAGTGACACCAACTTAAGCCTTTTGGTGCTGCATGACAAATTTTCATTTAACGCATATTGTAATTTTAGTCAGAGGGTCACAACACAATGTCGGACTGAAGGGAAGGGACACTACATTTCTTTAGCACCAGTTATGTGCTGGGCACTTAATTCTTACAGCAGCCTGTACCAGTAGTGTTATTACTTCCATTTTACAATAGTTTACGATGAAGCCCAGAGAATTAAATGTGATTTTTAAATTTGAACTGGATTACACTGGTTTTGAACCCAGATCCTCCCGACTTTAAAGGCGATGCTTCTACCATATGCCCTGCTTCCTATTCTTGTTCCTTCCCCCTTACGCCACACCCTGCCATCCTCCTGTGTGCTTCCTTAAAGCCTGGTGGCGTACTGATGTGTAACGGCCTATAGGCCTACAGAAGAGGCTACAAATAATACATGTCTATTACTTTTGTATATTTTAAGGCTGTTTAACAACACACATGAAAGGCATAAAATATCACTTGGTATTACATACGCATATATAGTTTTTGTTATACACAAAGCTTTAAATATTAGTTTCCTTTTTGAGAAGACAAGTAACCATTCATTAGCAAATAAAGCACTTAAGACCAATATAATAAATATTATAGGTTCCTTGTGCAAATAATCATAGGTGTTCACAAAGGTGTCCACGGTTGTTTACTGCAATGTTCATAATAGTAAAAAACTGGGAATAATCTAAATGTCCAACCATCAAGAACTGAATAAATATATTATACCTATCAGCATAGAATACTATGGAGTCATTAGAAATCATGTTTTAGAAGAACGCATTTTATGAAGAAACAGGCACACGGTGTGGAGGTGTGAAATGCAAATGGTACAGGCAGGGTGAAAGAAGTGTGTAAATATTTATATTTGTATGTAAATATAAAATAGTGGAAGGCCAATCATCAAACTGTTCACTGTGGTTGACTTTGACTGGCTTATTGTACATGTTTGCTAGGTTCTTATGACAGGGATGTATTACTGATGTCAGGAAAATAGTCAATGGTCAAGCACCCTCTCATACACTGAGAAAGCTTCTTTATTGTGAATCAGGGAGGTTTGGAGGTGGGTAGAATGGGAGAGGGAGATTGAGAGGGTGGGAAAAGGTCTGAGAGAATAAACCCCTTCAGCTAAGAGTCTCTCCTTCCCGAACATCTCCCAACGTCAGACTATTCCAAAAGAGAGAGGCAATGAGGAACTCCTCCAGGGAGAACAGAATATGCAGCTATGAGCAAAAGCTGCTGTCATCCCAAGAAGTCATAAATCTGAAGGAAAAATAAATCTTTTATGAAGTTGGTCTCTTATCTGTAAGTCACTTCATTTACTAATCTATTTATGTTTATGATGACCAGTCAACTGTGATACTGTTAAGTATCAAAAATAACCAAAAGTATATTCCCTTAGTTATATCAAAGTTATAGCTTGAGAGTCAATGGTTTATTATTTCTAAATTATTGTTTTAATTCTTATGAAATGGCCTAAGAAGGACCAACATATAACATATTAGCATATGACATTTATTGGACATTTGCAATATGCTAGGCGCCGTGCCATGTTCCTTCCCTGGATTGGCTAGCTTCACAATACTATGTTAGAGACTGTTACTCTTCACACCAAAGATCTGAGGCTCAGAGATGTGGGATGACTTGACCAAGGTTACACAATTAGCAAGTGGCAGAGTTGGGATTCTTACTCTATACCACTGAAAATAACTGACAAAATTGAGACAAATGACACATTTAGGAAGGCAGGAAGGATTTCTAAGTGGGGAAACTGAGGCTACAGGGGCAATATGGAGAATAAGAAATAGGATATGCAGGAGCGCCCAGGTGGCTGAATTGGTTGAGCATCCAACTCTTGATATCAGCTCAGGTCATGATCCTGTGGTTGTGCTTGAGATTCTCTCTCTCTCTCTTCCTCTGCCCCTCTCCACTGCCTGAGCTTTCTCTCTCTCTCTCTCTCTCTCTCTCTCTCTCTCTCAAATTAAATAAATAAATAAACAAGCAGGGGCACCTGGGTAGCTCAGTCCATTAAGCATCCGACCTCAGCTCAGGTCATCATCTCACAGTTCATGGGTTTGATCCCCGAGTTGGCCTCTGTGCTGACAGTTCAGAGCCTTGAGCCTGTTTCAGATTCTGTATCTCCCTCTCTCTGTGCCCCCTCCCTCTCTCGTGTTCTCTCTCTCTCTCTCTCTCTCTCAAAAATAAAGATTAAAATTTAAATAAATAGATAAATAAACAAGCAAACAAACAAATAAGATATGGAAAGAACACTAGCATTAGCAAAACCATGAAATGTGCTGGCATCCACTTAGAAAGCACCCAGGGCTGTAAGGAAGCAAGTTCTGCTCCTGAGTTGCATGAGCTGTGGATGGTGGAACAGATGGTTTCCATGCCTCACCCCTTGGAATGTCTCAGTGTCCTGCCATCCTGAAAATTACTAACCCTACTCCAAGGAAGAAGAAATCCACCAGAGGGAAAACTCTAGTGAGAACCTAAGATGATGTCTGATGGGAGTGTATCCAAAACTTGATGATATGATGGGAAAAGTTGTGAAAAGAAGTTGGTTGGTCACCTTTATTTTATGACAAGTAAGTATGAGTACTCCAAATTACTCTACTGAATTACCTATTTATCCTGTTTTATATTACAGTGTCTATCATTAAAAGTGTTGCAATAGAGACGCTAGAGTTATGACTATGAAGGTTCATTCATCACGCTGGAGGGGATGGCTTAGTGGACAAAACGCCAGCTTTCACCAACAATGATACTCTGTATCCAAGGGTTAATATGCAAGTGGCATTGACTCAGCAGCTCATCTTCTGAATGAAGCTAGTTCCAGTTTATTCATATGGGTGGAGGGTCTTTTGGACAATGTCTGACAAAACTTGCCTATTCTGCTTGAATAATGAAGATTCCTAGAACTTTTATAGACGTAGGGTTTCCCTGAGTCTCCTGGAAGCGTGAGATATAAATGAGTCGAAGGATCTTCTAACACACTCTTAACATCGGTGCCCTGTTCTGGCTGGCTTTCCCTTCTTTATCACTAGCCTTGTACAGAGCCAGTGAGGCCTTCCCTTAAACTACTTCTTTCCATTCAACTATTTAATAGTCTTACTATATTTTAGATGTCTACGACAGTCTCTTTGCTTTTTTCACCCTGCTCAGAATTTCTTAATCTTAATATTTCAAATAAAATCAATCCAAACATCCCCTTAATGATACAAACTGCTCTTGTATGAACAAATCTTTCACCTTTATGACTTTATCAATTGACTTTACAGTGACAAACTAGGAATGTTTAGTAGTTACAAAAATAATGCTACCACTATGTGACACGACCAATAACTAAAGAGATGATTCATTCTACCTTTATAAATTATATTCTTAAAAATTAATCAGCAAATTTTTATTGGTCTGAAGAAGTCCTTGCTCCGGTTGTAATTACAAAATGAATACACACACACTCACTGAGTACCCACTATGTGTGAGATATTGTCTGAAGCACTTATGTACCAAGTTAAAAAAAAAAATACCAGTCCGATCCCTGCTAGAGTCTAGTGAAGGTGACAGACAACCATAAACAGGTATTAAGTGCCATAAACATGGTACACTAAAGTGCCCTAGAAACAGATTAATTCTCTCTGTGAACTTGGAGCGTAGTTTTGAGGAGGGACCTGAAGCTTCTTATTTCAGAATGCATAGTTTGACAGGATCTGATGTTCAGATTTGAGCTTCGAAATTAAATCTCAAATGTGCAGGGAGGTGTTCCAAAAGCAAGTGATCCGTCATTAAACCTATAAGGACAGGACTAGGGAATTTGAGAAGCTGGAGGGGTGAAATTAATAGTAACATAAGCTAATTTTATTCATGCCTCCGGATCTTTACACAATGATTTCCTTTTTTGCTTTTTTCTTCTGCAAGCCCATTCCGAGATTTCATTACTCACTACATTCTTTCCTGTCATCCCTCAGACATTGTTGAAAGACATTATTGATCTTTCTGATACATCACGCACCACTCCTCCTTCTCTTCCTGACTTCTAGATGGGACTGCTTCCATATATGCTGACATTCTAGTTATGACAACAATCCAGCCCTCCCTGTTCCAGCTACCTCTGCCATTAGATCACTATCTCCTTCTTTAATACCCACTGCTAATTGTATTTGTTTATTTCCCACACATAATGCACGATGTGGTCATTTTAGTAAGATTTCATTCCTATTGTCTGGTGGTATGGAGTTTCTTTTTTATGTTAATTCATGCTTTCTTTAGAATTTCACTGTAATGTACCGATATCAACATATTTTATCCTTCAATTCACCAGGTAATGATAAAGGACATGGAAATGTAGCAATCTTTAGTTATTCTTTATGAACTCTCAATTTTTTCCCCCAAACTTCCCATTATCCAAGTATTTATTTCTTCAGGACACCTGCAGGGTTATCTACAGGGCTGTCTTCTAGCACTCAGCATACCTTTGTGTCCAGTTACAGGCATTAGAGCTGAAATACGAGGCAGGGCACAAGATCTGTTCACACTACCTTCATCCAAAATGTCCTCCAGCCACGACTGGGATGGACTGTGCTAAACTCCATGGAGTGTGGATGGAGTGTGGCTGTCTATAATAGCTGGCACCTGACTGATGCCCTCTGGTGGTAGCAGGATGCCTTGACTGGGATGGTTGCTACACAAAGCCTCAATACTTGTCTCCACACCTAGGAGCCTGAGTACCTCCTGGCTCCTATCTTGTTAATCTTATATAGGCTTGGTCCTTCCTTTCCTTTTCCTTCCTTCATTTCCCTTTTTCTTTTCCCATCTTATTTTTTAACACCTAGTACTCAGTGCAGATTTAGGCCTTTACAAAGGAGCAAACAGTGAGTCTATAAGAGATACTGATGGATGATGGCAGTGATGGCGATAAGGACTGTGACATAAAGTTTGCTTTATTCATAAGAGAATGTCAGTGGTTCTTGAAAGAGGATCACCCATCTGCCAGTGCTCATGACAGGAAACACATAAGCATGAATGCACATTGAAGGATTTTTTTCCCACTAGAAGAAAATATTCATTCAATATTATAATTGATAAATATAAAGTAAGATCGATTGCAAAATATTCTTTATAAGTTAACATTAAAGTCAAGTAGTACCTTGTAAAATAATGTAAATTTCACTCTGTTTAAAGTTTAGGATGAACAAAGAAGACCAAATTCCTTTTTACTCACTGAATTCTGACTCTTAAAGGTAAATCCAACTGTTTCTAAAAAGAAGTCAATGCGATATTTGTCTTCTATGAATATATCAGTTGCTGCAGCAGTATTTCACTTAATGTTATCTATGGTCTGAAAAAGTTTATCACTTCCCTAAATATCTGTCTTACTCCTCTCAATCCTGTTCAAAAATTTGCATTTATATCACCTGAATATCATTATCAGAAAAACTGGAAATGTGGTTAGCTGTACCAGCTTACTGGGGACCTCTGGAAAAGGGAATATTTCTATTTTTACTCTATCAGGAGGCAAATTACTCTACCTGGAGTCATCACATGTATATTCTGAGTTCCAGAGAAGGGCCTATATCAGAATAAGAAAGTAAATTTGGTTGAAACTAATTTAAAGTATCATTATCCTCTTTATCAAATTCAGTTTCTTCTAGAACTTTTACTCTCCCTTCATAGTTTGTAACTACTCAAAAACTCTGATGTAAAGTCTAGAAAATACCAATATCATCTAATTAATAAAATGAAAAAGGCTTTCATTCAAGCCTTGGATAAACAAGAAGAGTCACAATTGTCTGCAATGTAGAAATACTATGTGTATGTGGCAAGAGTAAAGGTAGAAGTAAAGGGTCAAATCATCTTTGTTTTTGTATGTTTGAATATAAAATTAGGAAAAGCCCTACATCCAGTGAATGAAAACGCAATAACTGTTCTCTGTTCCTTCTCTTGCCCCTCTCGAATCCATATTCTTTGACATAGCTTAAGCACTCTTTTAAAAACATAAGCCAGTCCATGTCAATCTCCTGCTCTTAGCCTCTCTTGGCTTATATCAAAGTCCTTACCAGGGTCCCACACGAGCTAGCCCTGGCTATTTTTACAAGAGCATTTCCTACCAATCTCCCCATAACTCATTCATGTTTAGAATCAACCATGTCTAGGAAAAAACTGGCAATCTCCACATTTCTTCTTGTGCTTAATCTGTCATTCCAAAGACTATTTGGGTTTTCCATAATGAAGTGACAAATGTTAACGTAGACACAACGAACCAATATAATTGCCGAGAGACAGAATCCAGTCAATGGAAGTTAGTTACGCATATACCAAACTTCCCCAAGAAGCTGTTTTTAAAGACATGGCAGCAATTAGGGCAGGAATTATTCTCCTGATGACATTCCGCCAAATAACAGCCACTAACGACTTACCAGCAGCTACTATGATAACATCTGCCAGCTGAGTATGGATCTTCAGTTGTTCTTTGGGAGTATATCTGTGAGCTATTGTCACGGTTGCATCACCTGGAATGGAGAAGAGCTTCCATTAATAGTTACAGAGCTTTTTCAAAAGTTATGAATGCTACAATTCTAGAGGAGATTCAGTTATATCCTAAGAGCAGGAAAATTCCCTTGAAATGATTACAACACTTTAAGAGCAAACGCTAGATCAGAAAACCTAGATGGCCAAAAATATTATACCCTTCAACTGACCAGTGGAAAATAAAATAAGACCAAATAAGAGTATGTGCTGACCATCAAAAGAGAGCTCTAAGTAAGGTCCTAAAAACCCAGCATTTGAAAGTTCTGTATTTTGAAAGGTTAATATGTAAATTCAGGGGGTACTCATTGGCTTATTAATAAAGTATATAAGTTCTGAAAACAGCAAGATAAGTGTAACCAAAATGGGGCAATGCATTGTGGGAGCACAGCTGTGAGATTAATTCTGCTTCCTCTTTAGGAGGTATCAAGGAAGGGTTCCTAAAAGAGGCAATATACTGTTTTAGGTCTCAAAGTATGAGCAGGGGTGTACTAATTAGAGAAAGAAGAAAAGGGCATTCCAAGCCAACAGAAGAACAGGGAAAAATGGAAGAACTTTGAAATTGTGTGTTTAGGAAATAATGAAGAGGTCTTAGATATAACAGGAAATATTCATACATGCTTTAATGAGGTGGTGATGTATGAATAAGAGAGGTTACCAGCCTGAGGGTTTCCAGTGCTTAAAGTGTGAACCAAGGAAGAGAAGCAAAAGAAAGGCATAGATGAGAGTAGTCAGAAAAGGACTTCCCGTCAGAACATGGCTGTGTGAGATAGCACCTTGACTCCTCTTCTCCTAGATAACCTACAAATTCTACACATTTAACAACAACAACAAAAACTGTATGATCTCCATTTTTAGCAAAACTAGAAAGACATATTTTCCATAGATTTCAAAAAATATGTGCAAGTTACCCAGAACCAGTGGAGTTAGTATATACTACACAGGAAGAAAGACAGCAAAAAAATGCAGAGAATAACAAGATGACCAGTAGAGGCCAATCTCTGAAAATGACCACAAAAATACATGGCTTGAAGGTGCAGGGTTCACATCAAAATGCAAAATATATCTCTTCTCTGTAGCAGAGAAGATAGAAATAAACACAGAAGAAGCCCTCGTGGATCCATATAGTTCACAGTGCCTCGTAACAGAAAGACTCACACGGAGGAGTCATTTCAACAGGAAGCGGTTTGACTTGTGTAAGTGGTGAAGAAGGAATCTGAGGCTCCCAGCACCTCCTCCCCCACCCCCAGCAGAAGTACCCTACAAACAGGAGGTCCAAAAAATCTTAACTCACTCAATGATAAGTAAGGAAAAAATAATCTGACACAGAATTAGTTAAAGGATGCTATGTAAAAATCAGCCCAGGGAAATTTTGGAGGTGACAGATCTGTTCTTCTTCTAGTGGAGTTCCATGACTATCTGCATTTGTCTAAATTCATGGCACTGTACACCAAAAAGAGTGAGCTTTACTATATTTTTTAAGTAAATAAAAGAATACATTTTAAAAATGGCAGGCCCCCCCAAAAAAACAGAAGGAATTTTTTTTTTAAAGAATTTTCCAACATACCAGCGTGCCTGGGTGGTTCAGTCAGTTAAGTCCCTGACTCTTGATTTGGGCTCAGTTCATGATCCCAAGGTTAGGAAGATCAAGCCTCACGTCAGGCACTGTGCTGACAGTGAGGAGCCTGCTTGGGATTCTTTTTCTGTCTCTTTCTCTTTCTGTCTGCCCCTCTCCTGTTTGTTCTCTCTCTCTCTCTCTCTCTCTCTCTCTCTGTCTGTCTCTCAAAATAAATAAATAAACTTAAAAAAAATAATTTACCAACATACCAATACACTCAACAACAAAAAGTGTTGCAATGGAAAAGTTGAACATTATGACCAAACATTATGCCAAATTTTTAAATTAAGGATGTAAAGTCACAGGGCCTGGGGGGGAAAAGACTTGAATCCATACAAATTGACCTATAATGGTCAACATTGAGAAAATTTCAGTAAAGTAGCTGGATTGTAAAGGTAAAAAAAAAAAGAGTATTATGAGCAAAAATTCAGATTTGTACATTCAACTCTGGAAAACAGAAGAGCAATATTTACAAGAGACTCATGTAAAAAAACTGGGAGTCACAATCAAATCATTCTCCAAGAATAAAGGTTACAAACAATTTTGAAATTGTAAGACCTCAGAGAATACTGTTCCCTGTGTTTTTCCTAAAGAAATTGCTCAATGATTAACTTTAATGAATCAATATCATATATCTAAGGAAAACAGCAAAAGGACTATTGGAAAGTTTGGAATATATTTAATCATAAAACTAAGACTTAAAAAATGAGAATTGGGGTGACAGAATGTAAATCCTATTTGCTCTAATTATGAAGAAATGGTATAACTAACAAAATTGGAATGGGAAAGGCAAAGATGAGAAAGTTTGCTGATCACAAACTAGATTAACATAACATTAATTATGTTATCTAATGACTAGAATCAACAAAACATTTAAAGCTCATCAATCAAATAATAGATTATTTAGAAGTATAAGGTAAAAACATTACAAAGATAATTTTTATTGCCAAACATCAGGTTGGAGAAAAAAGAAATGGAATTAGGGAAGAAAAATAAAGCATTTTATAATTTTAATTTATTTATTTATTTTGAGAGAGAGAGATCACACGTGCATGCACACCACACACATGTGCAATTGGGGGACGGGCAGAGGGAGAGAGAGAATCTGAATCCGAGGCAGGCTCCATGCTCACTCTGGAGCCCGACACAGTTGGGGCTTGATCCCACAACCCAGAGATGATGACCTGAGCTAAAGTCAAGTGTTGGATGCTCAACCAACTGAGTGACCCAGGAGCCCCCATTTTTTAAATTAGATTATCAATAGATACCATATGAAGAAACAGACAAATAAGAGTGCTGTATAAAGTTATAACTATTAAAGTAATGACTAACCTTCCTAAATATCAGAAGAACCATACATAAACAAGAAAAAAAGGTAAAAAATAAATAAAGGTCATAAAAACAACAAATGGAACAGAAACTAATACACAGTTCAGATCATATATATTTATCATCATAATAAATTTTCCTAAGTTACCTATTTAAAAGAATCATATTTCCAAATTGGCTGGAAAACCAAAAACAAAGTCTAATCCTATACTTTATATAAGGCACATCTAAAACAAAACTGTTTGGAAATGTCAAAAATAAAAGAAGCAAATATGTAGTAGGAAAAGGACAGAAAAAGCGATGATATTCTTATTGTCAAATAAAGAGAAATTTAGCATTAAATAGGACAAAGAAGTACATATGATAATGCAAAGATGTGATTCAAACGAACTCACAACAATGAGAAATATATAAGTAACATATAAGAGAAATATAATTCATATAGCAGAAATTACAGGGGATACAAATCAAAAAAGAACATTTTGTATTTGCTGAATTTAAATCATCTTTCTCAATCCACAACAGATCAAAGATATAGAAAATGTAAATAACATAATTAATGTTATGTACCTGATTGCAATATGTCAAATTTTGAAAGTAGAAAATATATTTTCTTTTCATATAATGAAAGAGTATTTTTTAAATAGCATGATTTTGGCCACAAAGATAATTTTAATTAATACCAAGAAGTAGATAGATCAACTTCAAATATTTTCTTTGATCAAAAGTCTATAAAGTTATAATTATTAAAAAAGTCAGAAATTAAAAAGTACTTTCTGGATTCCTGGGTGGCTCAGTTGCTTAAGCATCCAACTCTTGATTTCGGCTCAGGTCACCATCTCATGGTTTGTGAGTTCGAGTCCCTCACTGGGTACTGCACTGGCAGCAGGGAGTCTGCTTGGGAT
Organism: Cryptoprocta ferox; assembly: GCA_028646485.1. Classification (NCBI taxonomy): domain Eukaryota; kingdom Metazoa; phylum Chordata; class Mammalia; order Carnivora; family Eupleridae; genus Cryptoprocta; species Cryptoprocta ferox. Next base: position 135,271,089 of record CM053567.1, read on the forward strand.
TCTCTCTCTCTCTCTTTCTCAAAATAAATAAATAAACATTAAAAAAAAGAAATAAAAAGGTTTTTTTCAGTGGGATTTTTTTAACCCTATTTTAAATAATTCTTGGGTCAAAAAGAGAACACAAAACAACAGTGCAGAATTTCTAGAAACATTCATAATGAAATTGCTATATATTAGATCCTATAAAATAAAGATAAAACAAAGCATAGAGGGAAATTCATAGACCTCAAATGATTATTTAAATAAAATAAAAGTAAGAAAAGAAGTGAATCAATCACTTAATTTAATAAAAGTAGATAAAGAACCAAAAAGAAACAAAAGAAATTAGAAGATTAGTAAACATAAAGTCAAGCTGTTAATATTAAATATGTCTAAAAATTGTAATATTAGCAGTGAGAGAATTCAGCAAATTGCCACGTAAAAAGTAAATATGCAGTAATAAATAGCTTTCATATATAACAACACATTAGAAGATAAAATGAAAGAAAAGACTCCATTATAAAAGCAATACATGAAGTAAAATACTCAGAAATAAACTTAACAAGAAATGTGCAAAATCTACGTGGTAAAAGAAAATTTCCAGAACAACACCAAAAGACATCAGTATGACTGAAGAACTAGAAAGATAAACCATGTTCTTGTATAAAAGACTCAGTATCATAAAAATAACAATTCTATGTTCATTATAAATGGAATACAACTCCAATAAAAACTGGTAGTTTTGCATTTTTTTTGAAGAATATAATTTCACCCTAAAGTTAATAAGGAAAAATAAAAGTCAATAATCAGGAAAGCTTTAAAAAGGAAGAACAATAAGAGACAACAGCACTAATAGTACTTGATAGCAGTCTTTCTTTTTTTTTTTTTAATGAAAACAGGCTGGTTTTTTGTTTAAATCATTTATTTATTTATTTATTTATTTATTTATTTATTTTTAAGTTTGTTTATTTTGAAAGAGAGAGAAAAAAGAAGCACATTAGCAGGGAAGGGGAGACAGAGGAGGAGAGACAGAATCCCAAGTATGCTCCACATTGTCAGTGCAGAGCCTAACACAGGGCTCAAACCCATGAACTGTGAGATCATGACTTGAGCTGAAATCAACTGTCAGATGCTCAACCAACTGAGTCACGCAGGGGCCCATGTTAGCGGTCTTTCTCATTTCAGTTCATGGTACCACCTTCTGCCCAGCTATCCAGAGCAGAATCTGTCTCCGAGTCTCCCTTGCGTTTCCTCTTCTCTTTGACTTGCTATCAACCAGTAACAAATAAACCATCTCTACCTTAGTACAGCTTCCCTATATGCAGAAATGTCCTATCATCCATTAGCAACCCATGGAAGTGTGTTCTCTTGGCAGAGAGCTTCCCAAATGCCCACAAAACCAAAACCAAACAAAAACTTCCCACTTTGTCAGTACTGACGGTTTCAGCAAGGAATTGAGGAATACATAATAATCCACTGAGTTGCATATGCATACAATTAACAACTTGTAGAGTTTCAAGCAAAAGAAAAAAATATGAAGATGAAGTTCAATAAGCCTATAGAAAGATCTTTTAGGTAATTCTACTCTCCCATTAATAATATCTTGTTAACTTGTTACTCCTAAGTGAGTTTGGCTAGTGATACCCATGGGAAATATCAAACTCATATTCAGACTTGATTGATGAGTTTCTGATTATAACACTATCAACCAAGGGAAAGGCTTTCAGCCTACTACAGTCTACTACAGTCAGCCTACTACATAGACCATACTATGATAGCAAAAGAGAGATAAATCAAGAGAGTTAAAGACAAATGTGTTCAAATCATGCCTCAGTTTCTGCTGCCTTTGCCCTTTGCTGATGAGCACCTTGATACCTGTTCTGACTCCTGAGCGCTGGCTATCCTGCACACTATATGCTAGTTAACCTGTGAAAATTCTTGTCATTCCTGTTTTCAGTTCTGATGCCCTATTACTTTTCTTCAGCGAGTCCTCTGGCTTCCTGAACCTCATCCTTTCTAACTCCTCAACTCTTCCCTGGGGTAGCCAGTACTGACAAGTTACGGCAGCTACTTTGTAGAATGATACATATCTCTGACCCTCCGATGACTTTTTCCCACACTCAGTTTTATCCTCTTACTGTGCACATGCTATCAGCCTGGGCGAGGGCCTAATTTTTCTAATTATCACACAGACCCAGATAAAAACTTTTATAAGCAGAGTCTTAAGCAATTTCTCGGTGCCTAGTGCTTTACATCATGTTTGTAAGAGAGCAAGAATAAAAAACTTAGAACCTATCTCCTAGAATCTGAGAGTTCTATTAGAACTTAATAATTAACTGCTGGGCAAGATAGGCTTCTTACTATATAAAAGTCCACAGTCAATCAAGAATTGTCTACTAGGAGCTGTTTGAGCAGTTTTCTAGGCTATCATTACACTGTAATTTATACAAAATTGCAGATTGTAGCAAAGAGTTGTTGGCAACTAACACAAAGTACCAATTTGAGGGATAAAAATATTTGCTAGTTAAAAAGAAGCTATAACAAACAGCACAATATGCCTCATATTAGAGTAGCATTTTTTGGTTAGAACTACTTAAAATGAGAAATTTTTGTTGGACATTTCTAGGTCATTCCTTCCCTTCATTTATTCAACAATCAAGAAAGAATCCCAGAGCTATGCAAGGCAATGGAGACAGGCATTTCCATACTTTCATATGAGAAACAGATATGTAAATCAGAATACAAACACAGTGTGGGAAGTTCCACATTAAAAGGAGTTTACAAGTTTCTAAGTTACAGCGTAGGCATGAAGCATCTCTATCTTCTCTAGCTGAGAACAGCATGGCGGGGGGCGGGGAGGTGTTGTACCGCAAGTTCTTAGAGAAGACAGATTTTTGATGCGAGTAGGAATTCATTTTGTTTCTGCTTCAATCCCCCTATGCTTTCTCCATCCTTGCCCATCTGTAAGTTATTTTCTATAAAAATGTAAGAAGAGCATGTCATTTAGCCCAGATGGTTAGAAACGTCTTCCTCACAAGAGTTGAAGTCTACCTTTTTGCAAGATCTACCATAATTCTAGATCTATCTTTGACAGCACCACAGGAGAACTTCCTTTTCTGTGAGACAAATCTTCAAATACCTGCTTGCACCTGCATTAGCGGATGAAGCAAAATGGCAAGTTCCTAGGAGCTGGAACTCACAGGTAGGGTTTGCTTTGTCACTTCCTCTGGTTAAGAGAAAATGGAATCATTCTCCATACATTAACTCATACCATGGTCTGGTTTAAAGGAACAATCACTGAGGAAATTACAGGCAGGAAAACTCAGCATTCATCACCAGAACAGCACCCAAAGCAAGAAAGAAGCCTGAGTTCTGCTTTTGAACAAATGTCTCCAGAGGCCTAAAGATTCTGGATTGGAACGTGTGTCTCTTATTCTCTTGTAAACTGCTATTGCATCTCTTAGCATAAAACAAACAAACAAAAACCTCTCTCTCTACAGAGAACATCTCTGTGGAAGCTAAATAAACAGCACCTAAACGTATGTGATTAAAATGACCTTTATGTGAGAACTTACCACATGTCTAACATTGTTTTACACCCTACACATCTTATCATACATTTTCATATCATACAGTCTTCACAAAACACTGTCAGGGTATTTTTTGTAAGGTAGAAAATAATGTTATTTGCACTTTACAAATGAAGAAACTGAAGACACCTGAAAAGTCCAATAGTTTGTACAAGGTCATACAAACCTTATAAAGGTCAGAATTCAAACTAATTTAGCCCAGCTCCAAGGAGCCCCGGCTCTAGTCATGTCACTCTACAGCCCCCATCTGCACTGGGCACAAACAAAAGGCATTGCTGGAGTTCACAGATGTAAAATCAGGGCTGCAAGTGCTACATTTTCACTTCAGTCAGCAGAACAGCATTTCCAGACCATCACCCTGCCTCTTTTTAGGAAGCCAGGGAAGGGTCTTGGATGACACTCCTTTTCCTTAGGGATACACTCTGCCTTGTGATCCTACCTGGTGTGCATCGGCAGTACTGGTAAGGGACTGGCTAAGGACTGAAAACAAACATGCCTCTATTACAAAATTTAATTTTTACCATTTGTAAAATGATCAAGGGGCCCACTTCCCAGATCTGGAAATAATACTGCATTCTCCTGACTCCTGAATTCCAATTACTATAAGTTTTCTATTTCAATTTCATCTGCCTTTTCTGGATTAAATAGCTTAAAATTTTTTGGATATAGTTATAGAGCATTCAGATCCTTTCTTGCTTAAAATGGGCCAGGCTTTAAATGTGTTTGTATCTGGTCAAGACCTGCTTGGTCTGATTTGCTGTTAATCGGTCCTTATGTTACCCAAGCACCTTGGACAACTAGGAGGATGACAGCTAAGGAATATGGCTTCATTTTTTTAATTAGTCAAATACCCTTTCAAGCTCACTCCTTTTAGACAACTATCTCAAAGTAACTTTGAGAGAAAGTATTAGGAAAGACTGACTGAGTCCTGACAACCAGTGTCTCTAGACATTTAAAAAATCTACCCCAGGATTTGACCAAAAATTATTGAATTGAAATCACGGATTCACTTATTCAATGAAGACAATATGCAAGTGAAAAAACACACATATAATAAAATTCTATGTAGTAATAAAAGTCATGCAGAAAGGGATGCAAAGGGAGTACAGAATAATAGCATGAGTGCTATTTTGATAAGGTGGCAAGCAACAGCCTGAGGAGGTAACATTTGGGCAGAAACCCAAAGGCAATTAGAAAAATAATTTATGTAAACAACTTCAGAAAAAGAGCATTCCAGGAAAAAGGAAAACCAAGTCAAAGACCCAGACACAAGAGCATGTATGACGTGTTCTAGGGAAGCAAAGGGCAGCCATGGCTGGAAGGCAGTGATCGAGGGTGAGAGAATGGTAGGAACCGAGTAAAAAGATGCAGCCCAGGTCAGTTCTTGTAAGGTCTTGCATATTGTTTTAAGGAATCTGGATTTTATTCTGATGTTATGTGTTTCTGAATGTTATGGGAAGTCATCAGTGATTCAGAACCACCGTGTGGAATAGAGACTATGTATGGGAGATAGGACAAGGGTGGATGCAGAGAAAGTAGTTTGAAAGTTTAGTAGTGCTCCAAGTGAAAGATAATGGCGGCCTTGACTAGGATCTTTTTGGTGAAGGTGATCATGGGTATATTTTAAACAGATTGCTAATGGATAAGACACAAGGTGTGAGAGATAGAGGTCAAGGGTGGCCTAAGCAACTGGGTCACATAACAGTACCACTTCCTAAAACAGGACAGACTATAGTGAGTAAAATTGAGATTGAAGATTTGTATATAGTAAGTTTGAAATGCCTACTGGCCATCCAAGTAGGCTCTTCAAGTGGACAGTGGTTACATGGGTCTAGAAACATGGGAAATACAGATGGTATTTAAAGCATTGGGACTAGAAAGGATGACCTAGAGATGGCTCTCAAATGAGTAGTGAAGCCCTGAGTTTCTTCCAATGTTTTGAGCAGTTCTCCTCAATCCTGACTACATTAGAATCTCCCATGGAGCTTTCTAAAAAATACTGATGCTCTGGTCCAACTCGAAAGATTCTGATTTAATTGTTCTGTGTTGGGCTCAGGCAGCTATATTTTTAGAAGTCCCTAGATGATTCTAGTGGGAAGCTAAGGTTGAGAACCACTGGTTTAGAAATTGGGAAGAACAGAATGACCCAGAAACAGAGAATGGAAAGACATGTCTAGTGAAATAAAAGATATACATGCCAGTGGTGGCTTTAATCTATGCTTATCCAATGAAAGAAATATGCCTATAAGATGTGGCAATTTCCTGAAATTAAAAAGCATGTTATGAATATTACTCAGTTCATTATATAGTTTCCTGCTTATAAGAATCCTCAGGAGAAATTATTTTGCAGTCTTAATATCAGAAAATGTTTTATTTATCCTGAGCACGTATTTATTTTTAATCCTAAAGACATTTAATTGGGTAAGTAGTCTCTTTTTCTTTTCCTGCTAAAGAGCTCTCAAGATTAAATTTGTGACCCAATCATAGAAAGTATAGTTTAGGCTCAAATAAATAAATTCACCAAACATATATTCAGCACTAGTATATGAAAAGCAGTGTGCTTGGCAGTGGTAGTATATCCATGAAGATTTAATGATATGCCTATTTTTAAATTGTTTTTAATGCTTATTCTTTTTTGAGAGAGAAAGACAGACAGACAGACAGACAGAGTGTGAGTAGGTGAGGGGCAGAGAGAGAGGGAGACACAGAACTCAAAGGCTCCAGGCTTCGTGCTGTCAGCATAGAGCCCGATGTGGAGCTCAAACCCAGAGACCATGAGATCATAATCTGAGCTGAAGTCAGAAGCTCAACTGACTAAGCCAGCCAGGTGCCCCAATATACCTATTTTTAATAGCCTTATTCTTTGTTCTGTTTTAGTTCTTGCTTCCCCTTTTCTTAATTATTTCTCATTTGCATTGTGTTTTATATATTGCTGTGACCCACCTTAAATACTCTTTAGAATAAGTATACCGTAATAGCTAACATGTACTCAACACTTAGAATGTGTGAATACTAAACTCTTTATAGGTATTAGCTCATTTAATTCTCCCCAAAACTGTATATACCCTTACCTTACATGAGATAAGGGACATGCGGGAACATAATGTGCATTCAGGCAAAATGACCGAAGAGTCTATGCTCATTAACAATAGGTTCTCCTGCTCCAAGAGTCAATCTTCACAAATCAAGACTGCAGTTACAGTGTGAACAACATGGCAGTCATAAAGGAAGATCATGGCTTTGAAGCCTTATATTTCTAGGATTACTTTCTTATTAATAGGGATGGAATGTTTTGAGTCATCTACATGAATAAGTTCCTCGCGTGGCCAAATTTTCCATGGTACCAAATTGCCAAGTCACGATTGATAGTAGTATTTCTGACTGTGAAACAGATTTTAAGCTATAAAAAGCTAACTAAAGCAATCAGACCCTTTCAAATCCTAGCCAACATGAGCTAGCCAGCTCAGCCATGAGACAAGGGTATTAGCATGAGCCAAGGTATTGCTTTTTCCTTTCTAGTTGCTTGGCGAGAAGGAGTGTGTGTGTGTGTGTGTGTGCGTGTGTGTGTGTGCGTGTGTGTGTGTGTGTGTGTTGGTGGGGGAGGATCTGTTTGTTACAGTTTTATATAATTTTTGCATTTATTTTGTACTCTTCAAGATCAACAGATGAAAATAAGCTCAGGGATCTTACTATAATGCCTGATTCTGTAAACATGCTTGAAAGATCATAATCAGACAGTAACTAAGTATTCCCAAGGTTTCTGTCTGCATTTGAGAGTGAAAAATGCAGACATGTCAAGAAGAATGTGCTGCTTGCTGCCCTGTCTATTCATTCTCTCTGTGGAAAAAGACTAGACCTCTGGGAGTGTACTAGTACAAATATAACAAAAATATAGATATAAACATACATACTTTGTTAGGGAAAAAAAGAAACACAACCTCCAAAGTGAAATACTAAATACTATTACCTTCTCAAAGATTCACAGTGCTCACTATTAAAGGCTATGCTATGCTATATTACTATATTAAAGTCTCCGAGATATATCACAGTCAAGTTATATGTTTGATTTTGTTTAATGCAGATTTCCCAAATTTATTTGACTAACTCCTCTCCTTTAAAAAAAGAATCAAACCCATTTAAGATTTTGTGGTGCCTCAGTGTTCCTAAGAATACGGTTTATTAATAGCTGTATTAAAACTTTCATTACAGAGGTGCCTGGGTGGCTCAGTCAGTTAAGCATCCAACTCTAGATTTCATCTCAGGTCGTAATCTCATGGTTCATGGAATCAAGCTCCCTGTCGGGCTCTGCACTGACAGTGTGGAGCCTGCTTGGGACTCTCTCCCTCTCTGCCCCTCCCCAGCTCATGTGAATGCTCTCTCTCTCTCTCTCTCTCAAAATAAATAAATAAACATTTAAAAAACCCTTTCATTACAAATCACAGCCACAATGAGATACACATCACACCTGTCAGAATGGCTAAAATTAACAACTCAAGAAACAACAGGTATTGGAAAGGATGCAGAGAAAGGGGAACCCTCTTACATCACTGGTGGGACTACAAACTAGGGTAGCCACCCTGGAGAACAGTAAGTAAGTTCCAAAAAACCCTAAAAATAGAAATACCCTACAATCCAGCAATTGCATTAATTAATTAACCAAAGAAAACAAAAATATAGATTCAAAGGGATACATGTACCCCAATGTTTATAGCAGCAATATTAAAATAGCCAAACTATGGAAAGACCTCAAATGTCCACCAACTAAGGAATGGAGAAAGATTTGTATCTATATACATACAATGTTATAATATTCAGCCATCAAAAAGAATGAAATCTTGCCATTTGCAACAACGTGGATAGAGCTAGAATGTATTATGCTAAGCAAAATAAGTCAATCAGAGACAAATACCATATGATTTCACTCATTTGTGGAATTTAAGAAACAAAACAGATCAACATATGGGAAGGGATGGGGTGGGAGGGGGAAGAGAAGAGAGGGAAACAAACAAGAGACGCTTAATGACAGAGAACAAACTGAGGGTTGATGGAGGGAGGTGACTGGGGAATGGGCTAGATGGGTGATGGGTATTAAGGAAGGAACTTGTGACGAGCACTGGGTGTTGTATGTAAGTGATGAATCACTGAATTCTACTCCTGAAACCAATATTGCACTATATGTTAACTAACTAAAATTTAAATTAAAACAAAAAAACCTTTCATGATACTCTTGGTCTACAAATAAAGTAAATGTATCCATTCATTTGTTGAACAAAGACTTTCTAGGCAGCCACTGTGCTTGGTGCTGGAGATAAAATGGGAAGATAAACAGATGTGGTCTTCGCTCATGTGGGGTCATCAGTCCAGTGAGTGTGGTGAACATTAATCAAATAATGACACGAAGAAATGCTAATCACAAACTGATAAATGACGTGAAGGAAGAGTTCTTCACGTTTTCCACAGTGGGGTGTGTGAGACAGTGGGAGAGGCTATCAGAGAAGCCTGATCAAGAAGCTACATCTGAGTTGAGCTGTATATCCGTGTGGAGCGGGGAGCACTCCTATATGCAAGGCTGACAGATGACAGTTAAGAAGTTAAATCAGAAGAAGGAGGGAGGGAGCAAAGAGGTGCAGTGCTAGAAAGTCCTGAAAGCCTGCAGAAATATTCACGATGAAATAGAAAAAGACCTCAGAATAATAAGAGCAACAAATTATAAGAACAAAAAAGTAGGCGAAACTTCAGAGATATTTACTGATCAAACAGAATAGAGCCCACACTCTTTTAAGGATATTTAGTAACTTTTTATAAGAACACTCTTGGCATTGACTTTGTTTTTTTTTTTTTAATCACCAAATCATCATTTATATTTATGGTATGAATTATTTATTTTGTAGAGAGTGAATTGTTTTCTTCCAGGTTTTAGAAATTTTTCATAATTACAAGTAGAAGATATTTTTGGTTTTGGCTCTTTGGTGGGATATTTTGGTCTGAAGGGAAGAATAGTAACAGGAGGTAGACAATAGAAGGATATCAAATTCATATAATTAGAACTAAAATTAGAAATCATTCACTCCTTCCTACAGCTAAAGTTTTTATTATAGAAAGCTCTACCTCTCTTTTGCAGCACTTTGCACAATTATAGTGATTAATCATCATCCCTAACTGTTTAATGGTTGTCTTTCTTACCAGACGGTAAGTTCAAGAGCACAGAGCAAGAGCTGATCTATTCACCATCATATTCCCCACACTTAGTGACAAAGAAACCAGCCCCCCTGTAAGAAGACAGAAGGATCTGTCAGCAGCCTGAAGGGGCGGGGCAGGGGGGGGAGTTAGTCTAAAGAAAATGATATATCCTAAGTTCTTCCTGGGAAAATACTGTGACCTCTTTCAATGAATGCTGTCAGCACTATCCTCTCCTCCCTTCCAGTGACAGGAGATCTTCTCTCTCTTTCCTCTGATAGTCATGATACACCCTCCTTCCCTAAGATCTGATTCTTGGGGGGAGGGGAGTCTTAAATTAGACTTTTATATAAGTGCTGTAATTTTAAAATATGAAGGAATTCATGCATGGTAAGCACCTATCCACTTCTCTCTCCTTCTTCTTCCTTCCCAATACATAGGGATTTTCTTTTTCAGTAAACAACAATGTTTTATTTTCAATTCCTAGCCTGTGGTCTTATTTTCTACAATATTAGCACAGTACTTGACCATAGGAGACACTAAGTAAACTTTTATTGGTGGACTGCCTAGTTGCATTATTATATGCCAAGCCCTGTGCTAAATTTCAGAGCTACAAAAAGCAGAGACAAATATTTGTCATTAAGAAGTTCACATTTTCTGGGCCACCTGGATAGCTCAAGTTGGTTAAGCATCTGACTCTTGATTTCAACTCAGGTCATGATCTCAGTTTGTGAGATCGAGCTCCATGCTGACAATGCAGAGCCTGCTTGGGATCCTCTCTCTCTCTCTTTCTCTCTCTGCCTCTCCCCTTCTTGCACATGGTCTCTCTTTTTCTCTGTCTCTCTCTCAAAATACATAGATAAACTTTAAACAAACAAAAAAGAAGTTCATGATTACTATGCATGTATAGGACAGAAGAATAGATAGACGATCAATATGCAAGAGGATTAGTATTGTGATAGCAGCATATATAACATGCAAACAGTCAGAAGATTTGGGCTGTATTTTGTAAGGGGAGGGCAGGAAAGCAGGTGAGTGGTGGGAAATGGTGTTCCATGCAGAGGAAACAGTGATATAAAGGCAAGGAAGCATGGAAGAGATGGCATGTTTGGGGACCAGCATGTAGGTCTCTGAAGCTTCAGAGTCAGGTCCCAGGAAAACAGCGACAGGAAAAATGGCCCGAAAGGCAGTGGGGAACAGACCTCAATAGGCTTATGTGTGACTGAACCATCAGGCTCATAGACACTAGAAAAGGGACATTTTGTGCTGGTAATAAAACAAACGCCTCATATTCTGAGGTCATGGGGAAACAGAGAAAATGAAAGGGAAAGAGAAAGGTTTGGACATCACTTTACATTTTAGATAATGTTTAGGGATGCCTGGGTAGCTCAGTGGGTGAAGCATCTGACTTCAGCTTAGGTCATGATCTCACGGTCTGTGGGTTCGACCCCCATGTTGGGCCTGCTTCAGATTCTGTGTCTCCCTTGCTCTCTGCCCTTCCCCCACTTACACTCTGTCTCTCTCTCTCAAAAATAAAACAAACATTATAAAAATAAATAAAAAAAAAGAACTCTACCCCTTGATTTCTCCCCCCCCAAAAGAAATTAAATAAATAAATAAATAAATAAATAAAGTTTAATGTTAGTTGCAAGAGTGTGATGGTACCAGCTGTCTGATATAAGAATACATGATATTTTTCAGGGGCACCTGGGTAGCTCAGTTGGTTAAGCCCCCGACTTTGGCTCAGGTTCATGAGTTCAAGCCCCGCATCGGGCTCTGTGCTGACAGCTCATAGCCTGGAGCCTGCTTCAGATTCTGTGTCTCCCTCTCTCTCTGTCCCTCCTCTGCTCACACTCTGTCTTTCTCTGTCTCTCAAAAATTAATAAACATTAAAAAATTTTTTTAAAGAATACATGATATTCTCCAAGTACAGTGCTTTCCAGATAAGAGTTGGCTGAATTTAGGAGATATTAAAAATGAAACAGTACTTTTATAATTCAGCTTAGAAAAGGAGACTAGGGGTTGCCTGGGTGGATAAGTGGATAAGTGTCAACTCCTGATTTTGGCTCAAGTCATGATCTCACGGTTCATGAGATTGAGCCCCACAATGAGGTCTGGGCTGACAACATGGAGCCTGTTTGGGATTCTCTCTCCCTCTCTCTCTCTCTACCCCTCTCCCCCTCACACTCACTCTCTCTGTTTCTATCTCTCTCTCCCAAAATAAATTAATTTTTAAAAAGAAGAAGAAAAGGAGACTAGAACAAGCATCTTTTTTTCTATTGCTTTCCACTGTGCAAATACAACATTGGAATTCAGTAAAGTCTAAACAACACAGAGGCAACACAAGACGTAATATCTCCAATAGCTTATCATGGATGCTTCTAACTTTGGGGTAGTGGGATGGGAGGAACAGAGACCGAAAGGCCTGCTGTTCTCCCTGCCTCAGTTTGACAATGGTTTATTCCATGGAGATAGCAAGCAACTCGCTCCACTCTGCTGCCAACAAGACTTAGAGTCTCAGTCCCTGTGGTGTGATCCTTTGTATGACTCCCGCATTCCTAGGCGTTCCTATTTGGTTCCTCTCTTTGAAACCCGGGAGTGCCTGGCCCAACCTGGCACTGGAGTGAGCTGAATCACACATACCACTCACAGCACACTGCACTGCCTAGAACATTCACTCCTGTATGACCGCCTGAAAGCACGCCTGTAGGTGAGAGATAATGCTCCCAGCCTGGCAAAAACGTTCATTCTCACAACGTGAGACACTTTTCACAAAGGAAGGGCATTCTCTTGGCAAAATGTCTTGTGGTTTTCCACTTAGGTGGGAGGCGCCTTGCATAACAATTACCCGGCGCACAGAAAGTTGCCACACAAGGGCAGCCTGAATGCAAACGCTGAACACCAATGCAGAAGCAGTGCTTTGAGAAAACACAGTGTCTAAAGAGGAGTCCTAAAGATGCAGACTGTCATCTTCCAGAAACAAGAGAACTGAGTCTTTTCTCCACTGTTCCCCACAGTGTTTCACAGTGCATTGAGAACTGAATGCATATTGCCTGAGTGAAGTCATGAAGATCCCTGGGCCCACAGGACTCTAAGCGTAATCAGCCTGTGGCTGACCCTTTCAAAATGCTCTTTGAAAAGGTCCCTGCATAACTGCCGGGACAGCAGTGATACGACAACATTTTAGTGAAAGGAGAAGTATGTAAGTCTATGTTGTGGCCATGTAGGGGGATCTGTTTAGACAAAATGTCCTTCATAAGAATATAAAATATGCAGAAAGAAATTTACTCAAAAAGTTTTTGAAATAAGATCCGATCCTGTATTCCTTTGGCAACGAGTGAATCATCTTAACACCCGGTCACTATGGTGCTTTGGTATCTTGAAGGAGTTTCTGTTTTAGAGAAACTGAAGAACTTCTCTCTCGCTTCCTTACAGTAAAGCTAAAATTAAAGACGTTGGACTGAGACTAATAGGTTAATCAGTTTTCATTCTGAAAGAAGGTGAAGCAGGATAGGTACTATATACAAAGAAGTTAAAAGAACACACAGTGACCTACAGGTGGTTGCAATGGCACTTAAACATCCTTCTAAGTAGTGGAGTTCATGAGAAGAGATTCTCCACTGTCAATATCTTTACGCCCCTTCAATTAACCATAGGTTTTCCTAAGCACAGGGAATGCTTGCTTAGAGATACTAAATTTTATTTTGTGCCATTGAATATTTACAGTTTAAAACACCCATACCTGTGTATCATGCAGCTCTGTATCTACACCCCTGTTTAGCACCAAGACTATAAGCTCCTGAAGGACAGGAACCATCTCTCACCCATTCTCTATAAACTACAGTGTGGCTCAAATGCCATGTCTTCTATAATAACATGTCCTCAGCAGAAGGTAATGTCCCTGCAGCATCTTGCTGTGTTGAGCATTAGCACTACCCTCTACCCCAAGATTTTAGCGCATTCCCCGTCTCATATTCCAAGCCCTTCTCCATCTAAATATTCCAAGCCCTTGAGGAATTAAAAGAAGTTTTTTCTCACCAAACTGCTGGGATTTACATCCTAAATGATCAAGACTAAAAGCCAGCCAAGAGTAGACACATATTCATCAAGTTAAATTACAGGATGGCCATTTTTCTTCTAGTACAATTATCTTTGGCTTTAAGACACAAATGAATCATTAGGGTTCTGAATCTCTTCTGGCAAAGAAATACAGTGTGAGGTGAATGCTGAACACTGTGAGTGTCATCAGAATAGCTCTATAGATATGAATTTGCCGAGTTAATCCCCCTTCATTATCTCCATTAGCTAACAATGCACTTGTACTCACTGCACATAATTACTGCTCTAACAGACAGGGACGTTTGAAATATTAACTTTCCCACAGACTCCAAATCTTCAGTAAGCAGCTCTCAACAATTCATGATATTAATCACATATGTCACCACACTCCTATTAAATATGCATGAGATTAAACAACACCCGTGTGGCAAATTGCCCAACATCATTTTTAATATAATTTATTACTTTTTAGATTCTATAATTATAACGGCACCTAGGTGCTGCTATGAGAATTGTAAATTTAACTACCTGGCTTGTAAGTAACCAGTATTATAACTAGTTCCACTTTTATTCAATTTTTAACATGCATTCAAGTGAGAATATTTTATTTATTTGTTTTTTTTCTTTTATAGTTTATTGTCAAGTTGGTTTCCATATAACAGCCAGTGCTCATCCCCACAAGTGCCCTCTTCCATGCCTGTCACCCCCCTTCCCCTCTCCCACTCCCCCATCAGCCCTCAGTTTGTTCTCAGTACTCAAGAGTCTCTCATGGTTTGCCTCCCTCCCTCTACCCAACTATTTTTCCTCCTTCCCCTCTCCCATGGTCCTCTGTTAAGTTTCCAAGTGAGAATATTTTAAAACACAAAGTATAAAATATTTATAAAGTTAGTATATATTATAACATACTGATGTCTAATTTAAAATTGCATAAAGAAGGGTTAAACTGATATTTGTAGACTCATTTTTATAGATAAATAAATAATTCAAATTGAAATTTATCCAGAAAATAGCACATAATATATTGATATCTAAAAGAAAAAGTGCAATAAAATATATGATTTGGAGTATTATGATGTCATATTTGTAATCTTATATACTTTAAATATAGTACCTTATAGACTTTATAAATTCTATTTTTATGCAAATTGTTACAACAAAGACTAGATTTGATCCAAAAAGAAAAAAAAGCAAACATAAATCCCACTGGAAGATTTTCAAATGAAGGTGAAAAACACATCATTAACCTTGGATCATATTACTCTAAACTCTATAGTTAGTATGGTCACAGGTTATTAAAGTAAGCATATAACAGAAATGATAGTAATAGTCACAGTCCACGTGGACCAAGCACTTCCTTAACTTACTATGTCAGGCAATGTAATTAGAGCTTTACATTCTTATCTCATCTAAAATTCACAATAACCCAGAGAAGGAGATACTAATATTATTTGCACTTTACAGATGTGGGCAGTGGAGACTTGCATGGATTAAATGTCTCATCCAAGAACACAGAGCATGGCAGGAGAGGGGTCTAACTCCAAGTCTATCCTTCCAAACACAGTCAGCACCCAGCTCCCAGCTCCCCGCTCCGGATTCACCACTTTCTTGAGTGGCCTTGGGGCGGTCACCTGAAGTCTCTAAAGCTCATTTCTTTTAGCTGCAGAATGCAAATACTATTAATATATGCCAAAATTACTGAGAACGAAATAAGACAGTTTATCAGAAAGTACCACACAAGTCGTGGAGCAACGTAACGCTGATTGTTATGTTATTGATAAGAGAGGAAAATAGTGTTGAAAAGGAAGAAAAAAACTGCGTACTGACACAGAGTCAAAATTTTCCAACAAAAATGGACTATCTCGGTAAAAATTTCTGGTTGGTTAACATAGAAACAATTGCATAAAGGCCAATATGAATCAATATCTTTATTGTACCCTAACAGATAGATAGATAAGCACTAGCAGATTAAGTTAGAAGTAAATAGTAACACTAGAATTATAGGTGTTTGCCACAAAAACTGTGTTCACACTACTAGATTTGGTCTTTCTAAGAGTTTCTTGAAACCAAGGCTTTTTAAAGTTACCTGGAGTCATTATCAGGCCCTAACTTACTATGAGCCCCATACACATTTTGATTTGTGGCAATATTTAAATGCTTAGGTCCAGAAAGGAAAAGTAATATTCAAAAGTCTCATCCATCATCATTTTAGATAAATGATATGATATCACTGGGCTTCATTTTCCACAGGGTAGCGTGGCTTAAAAAATTATTTCATATGCCTTATGTCAACAAAGATCCTAAGAGAAATATTTAAAAATTTAAGGTCAAGAAACTAGAACTCACCAAGGTTAACAATGATAAGAAATCTGTATATTTATACACTGAACCCTAAGGATGCAGACTGTGTGTGTGCATGTGTGTGCATGCGTGTGTGCTTGTGTGTGCATGCAGAAGGCTATCAGGATGTGATTGTTCTGTATTTAGTGGCTGTCCACTTTTCCTAATGTTTATAATATCAGTTATTCAAAGAAAGTTTATATATAAGGCCAAAATAATAGTAGTAATAGGAACAAAGGGGCCATATATTTCCAGCAATTCTTTCATTCACTTTCAAGGTGCTCATGTCACTGGATGAGGAATAAGGGGAACCTTTATTTGCATAAACCCACGAATACATCAAGTCACATTTTCAAACATCCTTACTTGATGATTTTAAGAATGAAGAAAATTGTAAGAGTACACGGAATCTCCAAGGTCCTACCTACCTCCCGGCCGTTCGTGCTCTCCATCAGTGTGTAAAAGCATGGCAATGGGCATCCCTACATTCTTGGATCTTCCAGCTACAACCACATTTTTCCCAAATGTTTCAATCCCTTAAAACACAGAGTTTGATTTAAAGGAAGAATCAACAACAAGAAGCAAATTAAACATGTGAACAGCCAACTGAAACATTCTTTAAAAACGTCTAATTAAATTTGAATTACTGTGTGGCTTGTCTATAATGTGCCCACATTCATTATTTATAAATATTCTTTTTATTCTTCTCGAATTTATCACTTCCTCTATAATTGTCCTCATTAAAAAACTACATTTTCAAGTTGCCATTAAATTACTTTTAAACATAGAGATTCACGTGAAGATTTAGACATGCAAAGACTTACGCTATTTTAACTACTAATCATAAAGTAAGCAAAGTACCACAATGTCAAGCTTAATTGGCAATCAAACTTTCAGTGAATCTGGAACAAGATGAAGTGGGAAAAAAGTGTATGTTTTACAAAGTTCATGCACTTTACCCCAGAGGAGAGAGGTGCTGAACTTTTGGGACTCAGAAAGGTATGGAAGATAAAACCTGCAGATAAAATGCACTCTACCTCCTTTGGGTATGGTTTCTTCATAAATTAAATGAAGATGTTAGAATTAAAGTTTTCACAAGTACTAATGTCCTTAGAGGATGGTTCTAGGATCTGCTTTCTCTTGGAAGTTTTCTCCTTTAGTTAGAAAACAGCAGGTTAGAAAGGAGAAGATGCTGTCAGAAATGGAAGGGACAGTGATGGAGGCAGGGCAATTACAGACATAAAGGCAATTTGGAGTTGATTAACACGGAGGTAAATATCTCTATACACCTCAAGGGCCCGAGAGAGTATTGCTGTATTTAGAGCACAAATTCAAATGTAAATGTTGATAGTAAAAACCTAGGACATTAGAGATGGCTCAAATATGTTCAACACATTTTGTTTCTAAAGGTAAGGAAAAATAGAATTCATTTTGGAAAGTATACACCAAAATACATTAAGTTTATCATTTAAAAGTAGGGAGACAAACTTACTAGTTGAAAAATTCATGCCCTACAAGAAGCAACAACAGTTTCCTATAACCTAGCATACACTTCTCATTTTATTTATTTTAGGTTATTTTTTTACTTTTGTCATTTTATAAGTTTCTATACACTGAAGTTTTATGGCTGATCATTTTCTTTTACTCGGTAGGACTGCGAGGTTTCCATCAAGGCAAGGTACATGTGTTTGGTTTGGCACGTAGCACCCATGTCCTGTAGACCACAAGTTACCAACCTGTTCTTTTGATTATTTCCCAAACAGCGCTGGCAGTAGCAGGAATGAGTGAATGCTGATCAAGGCACAGTCTTCCAATATTGATAATATGAAATCCATCTACATCTTTTTCAGGGGCAATTCCATTGCATACTGTTCGCTCGTCCACATGGTCTGAAAAGCAAATAAAATTGGTCTTAATTTTAAAATGGCCAATTATTTGGAGGTCTGGAAAATGAAATCTGAAGACCTATATTATGATTCAGTATCAGGTGTAAAAGTGTTACTCGATTCCTTTTTCTTTCCACCAAAACAGTAAGCCAAAATGCTCTTGAGTGATGGTTATAATTAACCAACCATATGAGTACACACGATTACAGCGCCAGAAGCGGCTGGCCTGCTGAAGGGGAAAAAACTTGTATTTCACAAGTTTTATTTCAAAACAATACCAATAAGATCTGGAAACAGGCAGGCCCTAAGTCTTTGCCTCAATAAATTTACCTGCTTATGGGTTTATATCTTAATGTTTTTCCCATACAAGACATTTACACAATAGGCTTCTATTAAATATTTCTAGCATTACAGATTAAAAGGGCTTTGTTGGTTTTAAAATAATCGTAACATCATGAGTGCCTAACTTCCTCCCCAACGACAAAACAAAAAACAAATCACACACATACACACACACACACACACACACACACACCTCTTTTCTCTGAAGAACTAGCACATTGATATCCAAAATACAATTTTGGTGTTCCATTCGGAAGGAAAATAACATAGTAAGAGTAATAAACTAACCAAAAGAGATAGGAGATGCCAATCATCATCTCATTTTGAAAAGTAATAAGTAAAAGTAACAAGGCTCTCACTATTCTATGCAGAGTAGCTTAGATTACCCTAAACCCAACAGTTAGCCCATGGGCCTAATATACTGAAATAAAGGTTCATTCTTTGTTCATTATACAATGGATGCCACTAGGTATAAATTTTAAAAACATTGTCAAAGCCCAAGTTCAAATTGCTTTCAAAGAGCTATGCCTTGTATCTTAGATCCTCTGTATTCGAAATGGGATACAACTGTCATCTTACTTTAAATCCAATTTGCCAGCATTAAACTACTGAAGTCCTTTACATAAATAAAAGTAGTAATTTGAATTACATCCATATGGAATTTGGGTCTTTGAAATTCTCTAATTAACAGCTGCTCACGTCTAATAATTTTATTTATCCTATAATGTTCTAGCAAGATAAGTCTCCATCTGTTTTTTCTGAATCTAGAAGATGATTACATAGGTTCTAGTAAAATTTTTTAAAAATCACATCTTTAATTTACTATTTAAGGACAAAAATAGTGGTTTTTTTTTTAATCTGGATGATATTGATGATTCATTTCTAAGACATTGACTATTCATGCAAAAGCTCCATTGCCTTTGATATTTTTTACAATGAATCAAAAGCATTGTAATGAAAAGAAAAACAACTGTATTTGAAGTCTCCGTTAATGTGCTAGGGCCTAAATTAGTTCATTTCTAAGTTTACAACTGGCTAATGTATGCATGAACTAGCCATTGATTGAAAGAACTCATCAAGGGCTCTTTTGTAGGTTTTAAGAGCCATCCTCTTACTAATAAGCCTGAGCTACACTGAGTTTCACCATCTACTGGTTTGTGCTCTTCCATTCACTAAAAATAACACTGAAGTTGTAATAAATAATTTATCTCACACCGATGCTAAAATTCTTAAGAAGCTATGCAAGCATGTGAACATTTGGAGGCCAACACTAGAGACTGGTGATTACAGACTGGTCCTCTTAGGTACTTCTTAAACTTCAACTCAGCTGATAACTCAGGCCACCGTTTCTGAACAATTTTCTCTTAAGCTACTTAAGAAACTGTTCTTTAAAAGACAGATGTGTAGGGCACCTGGGTGGCTCAGTCGGTTAAGCATCCAACTCTTGATTTCAGATCAGGTCATAATCTCAAGGTTTCTGAGATCGAGATCCACGTTGAGCCCCAAGTCCGGCTCTGTGCTGACAACACAGAACCTGCTTGGGATTCTCTCCCTCCCTCTCTTTCTGTCCCTTCCCTGCTTGCATGCACATGCTCTTTTTCTCTCTCTCAAAATAAATAAATAAATAAATAAATAAATAAATAAATAAACTTTAACAACAATAACAATAAAAACGATGTGTAGACATACAAAAGTGTGACACAGAGAGCACATGAACGCTGAGGTTATTTAGTCTAAAAGGAAAAGAACCTATATGGGTAGATTTTAAAAATTAACTTCATAAATATCCAAGAAACCAATTCATACATCATATATACATGCATGCATACACATCACACATGTATATGTACATATATGCACACACCATATTTGCACCATACCTACATATATGCGTGCACACATGCATATATTTTTATATAATACTTTATGTTATCTTAGCAGTGAATTAAATTTCACATATACCCTTTGCTAGAAAAGATGTATCGTTTATTATATAATGTATAGTGAATGGTAATTATACAAATTAGTATATCTTATATTCACATAGTCCTTTACAATGTTTATGTCACTATCACATCCATTTCCTCTTTGATATTCATAATTACTGGGGACTAAGATAGAAAAGGTATTATCATCTCCATTTAAAAACAAAGCTCAAAGAGTCTGAGACTCAGCCAATGTCGAACCACTACCAACAGGAGGATCTAGAATTAAAATCTACATTGTTTCACCCTAAAACCAGTTTTTCCTTCTGTATATAGAAGTCGCAAAAATCAATCATCTCAAATACCATTCAAACATTAAAATCAGGGGTGCCTGGATAGCTCAGTCGATTAAGCATCTGACTTTAGCTCAGGTCATGATCTCGCAGCTCATGGGTTCGAGCCCCATATGGGGCTCTGTGCTGACAGCTCGGAGCCTGCTTTGGATTCTGTATCTCCCTCTTTCTGCCCCTTCCTCTCTCTCTGTCTCCCTCTCTCTCTCTCTCTCTCAAAAATAAATAAACATTAAAAAATATTTTAAAAACTTAAAATTAGAGGGGGCCCCACATCCCTTCTAATCAAGACATTTGATAACCCTAACAAAACCCAAGGAATGCACTGTTTCTTCTAGGCCTCCAAATACAACACTATTCCTAAGTTAACTAATACATGTCTGAACATGTATAGAAAAGCATCAGATATTTTACAACCAAAATTTCCTTTCCTTATAGGAGTAAGGGAAATAAATAGATTTCATGTTTTTGACTGACTGCTACCTAAAGTCCCCTAAAGTTTCAACCTTGGAGCCATGACTTGAAGAACAATCATGAGATTCAATCACATCAATTTTTTCACAATGGTTATAAAACATTTTTGACCCATAGAATATGTTGGCAAATAACTAGCCACTTAAAATCCTACCCAAATGAAAGAGCCTAAATGTCCATCAACTGACGAATGGATCAAGAAGATGTGGTTTATATATACAATGGAATACTATATGGCAATGAGAATGAATGAAACCTGGCCATATGTAGCAACATGGATGGAACTCAAGGGTGTTATGCTAAGTGAAATAAGTCAGGCAGAGTAAGACAGATACCATATGTTTTCACTCATATGTGGAACAGGAGAAACTGAACAGAGGACCATTGGGGAGGGGAAAGGGAAAAAATAGTTAAGGAGAGGGAGGGAGGCAAACCGTAAGAGACTCTTAAAAACTGAGAACTGAGGGTTGATGGGGGTAGGGCAGAGGGAAAAATGGGTGATGGGCATGGAGGAGGGCACTTGTTGGGATGAGCACTGGGTGTTATATGGAAACCAACTTGACAATAAACTATAATTAAAAAAATCCTACCCAAATGAATGGGAAAACTGGCATTATTCACTTTGTATTTCCCCTCTATTTACAATCATGAGGTCATTAAATTGTGCCAGAAAAAAAAAGTCCTCAAATTATAACCATAACACTGCAATAGAACAGCTCAGGAACTGCCTTGAGAGACCAGTCTATAGAACTATAACGCTGTGCGTTTGGTTGTGTGTATGTGTGTGCGTATATGTGTATGAGTTTATATGTAGTTAACATTTAATTGCCTTTGGACAATGAACAGGAAAATAAAGTACAAATTACTGGCTTACTTTCCATCCAAGGATTTTTACATTACTATTTAAAAATACCTCCTTCCACTGCCTCAATGCCTGTTGAATAAGTGCAAGTTCATTAGCATAGTAAATAATACCTTCCTCAACCTGGTTATATCTTTTTCCTACAGCCTCCTCTCCAAGCACTCCATCCCTTTCCCAACCACCATCATGACATCCCCTTCTCTAGTCATACCAAGCAGTGTCCCATTCCCAAGCGCTTAGCATTAACTTTTGCATTTTTGTGCTATTGTTCATAAAATGCATGATGACCCTTCCATAACTAATTCCTTCCTCCCCATTCTTTCCCGCCCTAATCATTCTTCAACACAATGATCAATTGCCGCCTGTTCCTTCATCACAAATTGAAATGATACATTTTCCTCCTCTGCTCTCCCATAGAACTGCTATAAAAAGTACTTACTACAGGGGGCGTCTGGGTGGCTTGCGCAGTTAAGTGCCCCACTCTTGATTTTGGCTCAGGTAATGATCTCTTGGTTCATGAGATGGAGCCCCACATCAGGCTCTGCACTGAAAGTGAGAAGCCTGCTTGAGATTCTCTCTCTCCCTTTGTCCCTCCCCTGCTTGCATGTGCTCTGTCTCTCTCAAATTAAAGAAATAAACTTCAAAGAAAAAGTACTTAGCGCATTAGTTCAGTTAGTTGATGACGTTAGTTATTAATTATCTCTCTCACTTATGAGTGTGAGCTTTAAAGGACAAAGACCTTGTCTTATTAAACTGATTCACCCACAGCTTTCTCCACTCCGTTGATAGCAATTCCATCCTTCTGTACTGCTTGCCAAAAAAGTCTGGAGTCATTGTGACTCACACTCAACACCCACTCCATTGGAAAATCTGTTGACTATTCCTTTATAATGTATCTAGCACTTCATTGGTCTTGCCATGTCCATTGATACTAGTCTGGTTTCAGTGGCCATTAATTCGCCTGTGAATTCCTACAACAGCCTTCTAATTAATTCCCTACTTCTACATTTGCAGCCATATAATCTATTCACAGAATATCAACAGAGTTACACTTCCGAAATGCACATCATATCACAAGAATCTTCTTTCCAAGACCCCACATAATGTGTACTGCTCCAAAACTCTAGTTATCTGTCTGATCTCATACTTGTTACTTTTCCCTTATCTTATTCTTTTGGCGTCACTCTGCTCTTCTTGCTATTCTTCAAATATATCAGGCATTTCCCACATTGGCTATAGTTCTTCTGTCTGCCTGGGGACTTCAAATCAAACAATCACTTTGGCCAAAACCCTCCCTTCTTTCAAATCTTTCCGTAAATTCGATGTTATTTGTAAGGACTATTTTGACCACATTATTTAAAGATGGTTCCACTTCTGATGATGGTGAAGTAGTTTATATTATCACAGACAATAACTGTAAACACCGGAAAACATACATAAAAAACAATGATCTATAGTTGTAATGCACACCATCGTGTACTGTACCTTACCGGTGTAATATACAGCATGGTCACCATAGTTAATAATATTGTATTGCATATTTGAAAGTTGCTAAGAGAATAGATCTTGGAAGTTCTCATGACACGCAAAACTATTTTGTAACTATGTATGGTGACAGCCATTAAGCAGACTTATTGTGGTGATCACTTTGCATTACATATACATATCGAAGCATTGTGTTATATACCTGAAACTCATACAATGTTATATGTCAATTATACAATCTTTTTAAACAACTACTGTTTAAAATGAGCTATCTGGAAAACACTGGAGAGTCACTAGAAGCGGACTGATTTGGAGGAGAGTGGGCATCTGAAAGAAAGGAACGCCACTCAAAGAATTCAAAGGACAGCTAGAATTTGGATAGAAATCTGCAGTCTTACCTGCTTAAGGAATCAAAGCACAAAGTTTGTGGTACCAGAGCAGCTTAAAATGGAAGGGATATATCCAGAAAAGGAGAAAGCCACAGAGCAGCGACTCAAATTATATCTATAAATTCTGCTCAAATCTCTGACTCGTGAACAACAAACACAGGAGGAAAACTCCAAGAAGCCCATCCAAGGCTAAGAGAACGAAACAGAAATTGCAGCTGTGGTTCAGCAAAGGCAAAACAAAAAAGCTTAAAGTCCTCAATAGGACAGGAATTTCAAAGAAAACCTTATAGCTAACATTATACTTAATAATGAAATACTGGATCTTCCCCCCGCCAAGAAAAGAACACAAGGGTGTCCACTACCACCATTTCTATCCAATGTTTTATTGGAGATCCTAGCTGATGTGATAATATAAGGAAAAGAAAAAAGAGGCCTAAGATTATAAAAGAAGAACTAAAATGCTCTAGTCATAGATGGAATGGTTATTTATGCAGAATATCTTAAAGAATTTACAATACGACAAAACATAATGACCAATTAGGTGGATTTAGCAAGATCACAGAGGACAAAGTCAAAACTGATACCAAAAAATCTATGGTATTTCTGTACACAAGCAGCAACTATTTGAAAATGAAATTTCAAAAATACTGCTTATGATAGTTTACAAATCATAAAACACTGAGGAGTAAATTTTTAAAATGTGAGGGTGACCTCTATAATGATGAACTATGAAACACTGTTGACAGATGACCTAAATAGACGGAAGGTATGTTATGTTCATGGACTGGAAAAGTCACTAGGGTTAAGATGTCAATTCTTCCAAATTGATCTGTACGTTCAATGTAATCTCAATCATAATTCTATGAGAATTTGTGATAGAGGCTGACTGCTTTTAAATTTATATGACTATGCACAGGAATATCCAAAGCAATCTTGAAAGTGAACGCAGTTAGGGGATTTATAATCCCTGACTTCAAGACTTGCTGCAAAGCTACAGTAGTCAGGACAGTGTGGTACTAGTGTAGGGTAGACAAATATATCAGTGGCACAGAATAAAGAGACCACCTTCAGATTCACATTTATATAGTCATGTGATTTTTTACAAAGATTCCAAAGCAATTCAATGGAGAAAGTAAACACTTTTCAATAAAAAGTACTTGAACAACTTGACAGTTATATGAGGGGAAAAATGAACCACAATCCCTAGTTCATACCATACAGAAAAATTAATTACAAATGGCTTATAAATCTAAACATACAAGTTAAAACTGAATAGTTTCTGGGTGAAAACTTTGATTTGTGTGCTAGGTACAGGCAGTTTTTCTTAGAATACAAAAACATAAAGCACAAAAGAAAAAAACACTGATCAATTAGACTTCAGGAAAGTCAAAATCTTTTGGTTAAACACATTAACCAAATAAATACCAAGCTAAAGACTGAGGGAAAATATCTGCAAAACACATACCTGACAAAGAACTCATATCCAGGTGTATAAAGAACTCTCAAAACTAAATCATTAAAAGATAAATAACTCAGTTTTTAAAAATGAGTTAAGTATATAAGCAGGCATTTTACAAAGGAAGGTATTCACTTCCTGCATGTGAAAAAAACCAGGGGAGCAGCTGCCAGAGGGTGAGGTTGAAGGTAGGGACAGGAGTTGACTGGGAAGGAACATGAGAAAACTCTCAATTGATTAAAAAAAACAAAAAACAAAAAACACCATTCTATATTTGGATAGGGGTATAAGTTACATGAGAGTTTATGTTTTCAAAACTTGTGGAATAGTATACTTACGTGTGTGCATTTCAATGCAATATAAATTTCACATAAAAAATATTGATCTGCAGTGAATGATATGCACCCTATGCACCCTGAAGTTTTAGGGCTACCTTGTGTGTTCCTACCTTTAAAGGCTTCAAAAACAAGATGGATTGATGAATGAATAAATGGATAGATATGTGACAAAACAAAATAGCAACATGGTAACAGTTACAGACTCTAGGTTGGGATCATCAGGGCATGCACGTGCCATTCTTTTAACTCCTCTGTATGTTTGAAAATTTTTCATAATAAAATGTTGAAAAAACAAAAATACAACCTGTCTCCCAACATCTTGATCCTCGTTACCATGCTCTACTTTTTTCTTCTCATAGCACATCAACTTCTAATAAATATAAATACGTATTTATTATGTTTATTTTTTTATTGTCTGTCTCTCCTGCTACTCCACAAGGACAGAAATTTTTTTCATTTTTTTTCTCTCTACTGTATTCCTAGCACAAAGAACAGTGCCCAGGAACAGGAGGGACTCAATAAATATTGGTTGAATAAATGACTATTACCCCTGATTTATAGATGAAAAACCTAGACAAAATCAGTGGACAACTAGGAAAAATTAGAGCAGACCACCATAAGGATCCTTCTACAACCGCTGACATCCATCATTTACAAATATAACGAGGGGAGCCTGGGTAGTTCAGTCGATTATGTGTCCGACTCTTGATCTCGGCTCAGGTCATGATCTCACAGTTTGTGAGTTTGAGTCCTGCATTGGGCTCTGTGCTGACAGCATGCAGCCTGCTTGGGATTCTCTCCCCCTCTCTCTGCCCTTCCCCCACCTGTACTCTCTCTGTCTCTATCAAAATAAATAAACTTATATACATAATGAAAAAACAATTAAAATCATTAAAAACTTTGTCAGTATCTTTGTATCTACATTGTTATGTATCTAGTATTTTATGTCTTCAAATATAAATTTGAAGTAAAAGATTCATCTTTGTTTTTCATTGATGTCTTCCTT
Source organism: Cryptoprocta ferox (assembly GCA_028646485.1). Classification (NCBI taxonomy): domain Eukaryota; kingdom Metazoa; phylum Chordata; class Mammalia; order Carnivora; family Eupleridae; genus Cryptoprocta; species Cryptoprocta ferox. The sequence goes on from CM053567.1 coordinate 135,297,744, forward strand.
TTAGGACTTGAAAAATTAGAAATTTCAGGCAAAGCTTTATGCTCATAGGTTAAAGTCCACATTCTGAACATGAATATAAGGCCCTTGAAAATTCACTCATTTATTCATTCAGTAAATATTTCCTGTGCGTCCACCATGTGCCTGGTACTGTTTTAAGGAGTCATGAAACACAGTGAACCAAAAGAGACACAATTCTTACCCTCTGGAGTCTATATTCTAATGGAATATATGTCTGCCTGATCAGATTATTTAGCTATAGTCTCTTAATGAGTTAATTATTTTGTAGGAGTAAATAAGAGAGATACTTCTGGAAGCAGTGTTTCCTATTCTCAAGCCAATAAGCAATATTTAAATTAAACCCTTTGGGTTCTACATCAAGGTTTCAGGACAGAAAAATACTTATCACAGGTGCTTACTAACTACTTGCCCAACATCACTTAAGAGTTGTTTCATCATTGAGGAGTGAGGGGACAAAAAAGGAATGGGAAGTGAGTCTAATCTCACTGTGCTACTCCACCCCCAAATTTTGGAATTAGTAGAGCTTGGAGGTGGAGTAGGAGGTGTTGTCGAGGCCAGAAAGGGGTGGATGTGGCCCTCCACCCTTCCTTAGCCTCTTTCTCCTATAGCCACAGAAACTGCACAGGACACTCCTGGGAAGGCTTACTTCACAGGCTGTGAAAAAAAAATGTAATGGAGTGGGAACCTACATATAACACAAATGTTGCTACCTTTGCCCTTCATAATTCTCTTGAGTGATCTGAAGAGTATATGGAGATCCAAGCATTGCCTTATTCTTCACAAGTGGTATTGAAGACACGCTGGTTTATTAAGCCCTTGGTTTCCTGGGTGCTAGACACAGTGACTCCTATCAAATATCCTATACTGCCCTCAAAGCAGTGTATGGAGGAAGACATTCAGATGAGCAAGCAAGTCTATTCTAACAAGCTTCTCTTACACACAAGGGAAAAGAAGAGATGTGTTTTGGCGACCCTGCCTGCCAACTTCTCAAGGACAGTTAGTCTCCACTGTTTGCTAACTACCTCTTACCCCTAGTGCCTGGCACAGAGTTACGTGCGGATTGGATAAACGCTGTTTGAACTGGTAAATGAATGAAGAGGGTCAGAGAGCAATCATATAAGCAGATCTTTTAAAAAAATATTCAGATGTTTCAAAGGGTCTTTTGATTCTGGCAAATTCTTTATTAATGTTGAGTGCACTCAAAAATAGATGAGGACATCATGGTAAAGGAAAAAAGAAAAAGGTGAAAAGGAAAAGAAGTGATTACTCTTGTTCCAAGAAATTCTGGATTTTAAAGATACTCTGAGTATCTTCAAGTTACATCATATAACATATTTATGATAGCAATTGCTCAAAAAGAAGTAATTCTACAGATTTCAGTGACCTCCGGAGGGTTTCCACCTGGGAATGGATACTAAAAGACATACATGGCTATAGGGATCAACCAATCCTACTAATATGTAAAGCATATCAAAGTAATTTACTCAGCTTCCAGTATAAACCATTAGCCTTTTTAAAAATCACTGGTTGCTCAATGCTGCCACCATTTGGTTAACATACTCCACTTGCAGGACAATTATCTTCCACTTTGTTCACCTTGCACATAAATTTTTTGATAAAATGTTACCTATAAGAAAAATTTTTTATGTAAGTGATGAACCACTAAGTTCTATTCCTGAAACTAACATTACACTATACGTTAACTAACTAGAATTTAAGTAACAACTCAAACCAACAAAAAACATTTTTTAAGTGGCAAAACACTATTGTGGGGATGCCTTTGTTTCTATCAAACACTCAATGTCAGAAAGGATTTGAACAAAATATTGTTTGAAATCTGTCCTTTTTCCATTTGAATAAACCCCAAATGCACAAATTGGTTATATCATAATTCATGGCTTGTGACACAATCTCAATATTGATCAACAGCATGGTCCAACTTTTTAAAAATAATTATTTTTCATAATAAGCTAGGTATATGCAAATCCATGACCCAAAACAAAAGTTATGGCCTTGCTAATAACCTATATTTAACCATACAATATATCCACTGACCCATCCCTTTTCCTGCTCCAACCTAATGGAAACTTCATCCTGTGTGCTGGGCTTATCATTCCCTTGACTTTTCCTTAACACTTTCATTGGATTTATTTTTATTCTTAGTAGATTTGTTTTTCTAAACAGAGCTTTAAGAATATTTGGATATACCAGATTGCAGTATAACAGATGTACACTTAAAGTGTACAATTTGATAAGCTTTGACATATGTAGACACCTACGAAACCATCACCACAATCAGTGAACACATTCACTACCCTGAAGTGTCCCCATGCCCCTTTCCCTCCCTCTCTTTCCCGTACCCTCACCTCCAGCCACCAGTAACCATTTGCTATGGACTTAATTGTGTTGCCCCAAATGTATACACTGAAACCCCAAACCTATGGTAATGGTATTTAGAGATGGGGCCTTTGGGAAATAATTAGGTTTAGATGAGGTCATAATCAGGATAGGGCCCTCATGATGGAATTGGTGCCCTTATGAAAAGAGATACCAGAGACAGTTTGCTCTCTCTCTCCACCATGTGAGGATACAAGGGGGGGAAAGGGGCTGTCTGAAAGCCAAGAAGAGAGTTCTCACCAAATCCAACCATGCTGGCTGGCACTCTGATCTCAGATTTTCAGCCACTAGAATTGTAAAAAACTAAAGTATCCATGAACATATATATACAAGTCTGTATCGTGGTATGTACTTCCTTTTCTTTTAGGTAAATACGTAGACATGGCGTGGATGCACTATATAATAGATACATTTAAGACTCTGCCAAACTATTTTCAGAGTGAACCATTTTACATTCCCACCAATAGCAACACATCCTCACCAATATCTGGTATGGTCAGCAATCTTTCTAATTTCAGCCATTTTAGCAGGTGTGTAATAGAATCCTCTTAGAGTTTTCATTTGAATTTCCCTAGTAACTACTTATGTTGAGTATCTAATCATGTGCTTATTTCTTCTGTGGTGAAGTATCTATTCAAATCTTTTGACCATGTTTGGTATTTATCCTACCTGAAGTTCTCTACAGTGTCTGTCATTGATTTTGGAAAGTTTCAGCCATTATTTCTGCTGCCCTGTTTCTCTCTTCTCTTAGAAGTCCAGTTGTGTGTATGATGTACCTTTTGAAAAGGTCTTACAGTTCTTGCATGTTCCAGAGGGTTTTTTTCACTCCTTCTTTTTTATTTCTTTGCATTTCAATTTAAGAAGTTCCTCCTGGCATATTATCAAGTTTACTGATTCTTTCCTTGGTATGTCCAGTCTACAACTGACCCCATGAAAGCATTCTTTATTTCTGTTTGAGTGGTTTTGATTTCTAGCATTTCTTTTTGATTCTTTCTTAGAGTTTCCACTTCTGTGCTTTCATTGCCCATCCGTTCTTTCATGTTGTCTACTTTTTCCATTAGAGCCCTTAGTATATTAATCATAATTACTTTGAATTCTCTGTCAAGTAATTCTGAAATCTGTGCCATATGTGAATCTTGTTCTGATGCCTGTTTTGTCTCTTCAGACTGTTTTCCTTTGTCTTTTGGCATGCCTTGTGATTTTTTTTGTTGAAAGCTACACCTAAGACTATGGGCCCAGGAGTTTCTAATTCTTATGCTAATATACCTTCTGCCTCCAAAAATTTATCAAAATTCCATTTAAAAGTTCTTATCAGTTTATAGCTCCAGTAGCTTCTGTTCAATGTGAGTAGATCCCAGTTGTGGGCCTCTGAATTTGCCTCTCTCCAGATTTTGGGATGGTGGTTTGCCCCACAACCTCAGTTCTCAGAAGGGTCAAGAAGAGGACTGATTTTCAATTTGTTCAGCTTTTTCTTGTAAGGACAAAAGGATTTGTATTATTCTGGCTAAGAGTTGGGTTTTGTTTAATTGGGTTGTTTTTATTTTCTTGACAGTGATATTTGAGAGCCCTTCTTTTTTTTAAAATGTTTGTTTATTTTTGAGAGAGAGAGAGAGAGAGAGAGAGAGAGACAGAAAGAGCTTGCACATGTGCACAGGGGGTAGGGGAGGGACAGAGAGAAAGGGAGACAGAAACCCAAGCAGGCTCTGCACTGTCCGTGCGGAGACCAACTTGGGGGGCTCAATCTCACAAACTGTGAGATCATGACCTGAGCTGAAATCGAGAGTCAGATGCTTGGAGTGCCTGGGTGTCTCAGTCGGTTAAGCGACCGACTTCAGCTCAAGTCATGATATCATGACTCGTGAGTTCAAGGCCTGTGTCAGGCTCTGTGCTGACAGCTCAGAGCCTGGAGTCAGCACAGAGCCTGGAGCCACTTCGGACATTGTGTCTCCCTCTCTCTCTCTGACCTTCCCCTGCTCACGTTCAGTCTCTCCTTCAAAAATAAATAAACATTTTTTAAAAATTAAAAAAAAAAAAAGAGTTGGATGCTTAACCAACTGAGCCACCCAGGTGCCCCAAGAGAGCACTTTATATATTCTGTATATTCATTCATACGTTATCAGATATATGCTTTGCAAATATTTTTGTCTGGTCTATGGCCTAACTTTTCATTCCTTTAACAGAACACAAGTTTTACATTTTAATAAAGTCTATCTTATCAAGTTCTTATTTTATATCTGTAAGTAGTCCAATTTCTCAGCACCAAAAGTACATGCTTTCTGCACTAATTTCTCTTCCCATCCAACCTTGTCAAAACTCAGATATTGATACAGGCCTGGACTTTTAATTTCTTCAATTGATCTGATGATTCCAATACTATACTGCCTTGATTATTGTAGTTTTATAATTAGTTTTTTAAATTTGTTTTTATTAAGGTATAATGGACCTATAACATTAGTTTCAGGTGTGCAACATGATTTGATATTTGTATATATTGCAAAATGATCCCCACAACAAATCTAATTAACATCCATCACTATACAGGTCCTTTTTTTTTCTTGTGATGAGGACTTTCTTTTTGAGAGAGAAAGAGAGAGAGACAGTGGGGGCAGGGAAGGCAGAGACAGAGAGAGAATCTTAAGCAGGTTCCACTCCCAGCGAAGAGCCCAACAAAGGGCTGGATCTCATGACCTTGAGATATGACCTGAGCTGAAATCAAGAGTCAGACACTTAACCAACTAAGTCACCCAGGTGCCCCAAGTGATGAAGATATTTAAGATGTACTCTCTAAGTAACTTTCAAATATTCAATATAGTATCATTAAATTTACTACATGCTGCACATTATATCCCTATGACTTATTTATTTTATAACTGGAAGTTTGGACCTTTTGATTTTAAGATTTTTGATTAATCTTCAAATTGGGTGGTGTTACTCTTCCAACTATGTTACTCATTTTCAAAGTTGTTTTGACTATTCTTTTTATTTATTTATTTATTTATTTATTTAAATTTACATACAGGTTAGCTGGCATATAGTGCAAGAATGATTTCAGGAGTAGAATCCAGTGATTCATCCCCTACATGTAACACCCAGTACTTATCTCAACAAGTGTCCTCCTTTATGCTCTTTGCCCATTTAGCCCATCCCCCCATCCACAACCCCTCCACCAACCCTCAGTTTGTTCTCTGCATTTAGAGTCTTTTATGTTTCATCCCCCTCCCTGTTTTTATATTATTTTTGCATCCCTTCCCTTATGTTCACCTGTTTTGTATCTTCAATTCCACATATGAGTGAAGTCTTAAGATATTTGTCTTTCTCTAACTGACTAATTTCATGTTTCAACTATTCTAAGTATTTTGTATTTCTGCATAAATTTGACAATCAGTGTGTCAACTGCTACAAAAAAGTATGATGGAATTTTAATTGGGATATCCACGAATCTACAAATCAATGTACAGATAACTGCATCTTAACAGTATTAGTCTTCTAATACATGAACATAGTATATCGATCCACTTATTTAGCTTTTATTTAATTTCTTTTAGGAATGTTCTGCAGCTTTCAATGTATATATAGATTTTTCACATCTTTTGTCAAATTTATGCCTAAAGATTTCATTTTTTGACGTTATTTTAATTTTTTTCATTTCAATATCTGATTTTTGATGCTAAGAAATGATAGCTGTATTTTGCATATTAATCTTGTATCCTCCAACCCTGCTTGCTAAAAATCACTTATTACTCTTAGTAGTTTTTTTCTAGATTCCATTGGATTTTATACATAGACAGTCATATTATCTGCTTTTTATTTTCTTTCTCTTGCCTTATTGTGCTGCTTCGACTCTCCAATGCAATATTAAATAGACATAGACATGATAGGAGTGGATATCCTTGACTTCTTCTTGAGCATAGGAGGTAAACATTCAGTTTTTCATAATCAACTCTGATGACTGTAAATTTTTCAGAAACGCCCCTTATCACCTTCAGGATGTTCCCTTTACTATTAGTATATGACAGCTTTTTATCAGGATCAATGAAAGGTCTTATCAAATATTTTATCTGTATATAATGAGATGATCCTATGATTTTTCATACTTAGTTTGTTAACGTGATTAAATACATTTTTCAATTTTCTAATGTTAAAGCAATGTTACATTCCTCAAGTAAAACCTTTTATTTCATGATGAATGATCCCTTTTCCATATTGTTGGATTTTGTTAGATTTTGCTCATATCTTTTACATTGACATTCATGAAAGATACTGGTCTATGGCTTTCCTTTTTTGTAATGTCTTTGCCTGGTTTTTGATATCAGGGTAATGGTGGCCTCATATAATGAGTTCAGGAGTACTCCTTCCTTTTTAGCATTATTTGTTCTTCAAATATTTAGTAGAACTCACCAGCAAAGCCATCTGAGCATGGAGTTTTCTTTGTGGAATGAATTTTAACTACAAAATCCTCTTTTTAATAGAATTCTTCACATTACCTACTTCTTGAATGGTAGTATATGTCTTTCAAGAAAGTCATCTATTTCATCAAACTTGTCACATTACTTGGCCTAAAGTTGTTCAAAATATTCCCCTTTATCCTTTTAACAGCCTTAGAATCCATAGTGATGTTACCTCTCATTCCTGATATTGGTAATTTGTATTTTTTTTACCTTGATCAAACTAGCTTGTGTTTCATTCATTTTCCTCATCATTTCTGTTTTCTATTTTCTTTCTTGTCCTTCCTTTGTCTTTAACTTGCTCTTTTTTCTAGTACATTGAGATGGAAACTGAGATTATTGATTTGGCACCTTTCGTCTTTTCTAAGATAGGTATTTAGTGCTATGTATTTCCCCCAACTACTGCTTTATCACCATACCATAAATTTTGATACGCTGTGTATTCATAAAAAGTTAAAAATAATTTCTAACTTCCTTTCCGTTTTCTTATCTGATGCATGGGTTACTTAGAAGTGTGTTATTTAGTTTCTAAATATTTGGGAATTTTCCAGATATTTTTCTGTTAGTGATTTTTAATTTAATTCCATTGCAGTCAGGTAAAACACTTTAGGCAACACTAATCCTTTTACATATGAGATTTGTTTTATGGCCTAGAGTATGCTATTTTTTGGTAAATGTTCTATGTAAACTTGAAAAAAATGTGTATTCTGTTGTTTGCTGGGATAGTGTTCTACAAATGTCAATTAGGTCAAATTGGATGATACTGTACTTCACATCACTATCCTTACTTATTTCCTATCTATTTGTTCTTTAAATTATTGACAGAGAGGTACTAAAATCTATGATGATAATTTTGGATTTGTCTATTTTTATTGTAATTCTATTAGTTTTTACTGAAGCTTTCTTTTTAGGTATATAAGTGCTTTAAGACACTTCTTTTTTTTAAGTTTATTTATTTTGAAAGAGAGAGAGAGAAAGTGAGCATGAGCAGGGAAAGGTCAGAGAGAGGGAGAGAGAGAATCCCAAGCAGCTCCCCACTGTCAGCACAGAGCCCAACATGGGGCACGATCCCAAGAACCATAAGATCACCACCTGAACTGAAATCAAGAGTCGGCCGCTTAACCGACTGAGCCAAACAGGCATCCCAAGAATGTTATTTCTTTATGATAAACAGATCCCTTTATTACTGTGGAATGACCTTCTTTATCCCTGGTAATATTCATTGCTCTGAAATATACTTTTCCTGATGTTAACATAATCACTCCAACTTTCTTTTAATTAGTGTTAGCCTGGCGTATCTTTTTCATTGTTTTGCTTGTAACTCCTCTGTGTCTTTATAGTTGAAGTGTGTTTTTTGTATGCAGCATACAGTTGCCTCTTGCTTTCATCCAATCTGACAACGTCTGACATTTTATTGGGTTATTTAGAACATTAGGTCATTAAACTTACCATCTTGCTATGTGTTTTCCTTGTTCTCTTTGCCCTTTATTCTTCCTTACTTTAGAATAATTGAATAATATTAGTGATTCCATTTTATCTCCTTAATTGTTTTATTAGCCATAACTCTTTATTGTGTTTTTTAGTGGTTGCTTGTGGTTCTGTAGTATATACCTTTAATTTATCTCAATCTACCCTCAAATGATATATCACTTCCCATACAATATAAGAATCTACCATTAAAATCCTACCATTTCTTGTCTCCTAATGTTTGTGTTACTGTTGTAGATTCTACTTTTATATGTTACATTATATGGTTTTTATTTTTGGTTAAACATCAATTATATTGTAAGATTATTTGAATGATAAGAAAAATATCATCTATATTTATTCATGTAGCTACCATTTCCAGTGCTCTTTATTCCTTTGGATAGATATGTATTTTCATCTGGTATCATTTCCTACTGTCTGAAGGACTTCCTTTAACATTTTTTTGTAGAATGGGTCTGCTGGTGATTGTTTTCAGCCCTTTCTGGGTTCTCCCCTTCCTAAATCCCTGAAAAAAATACTTTGTTTTGCCTTTGTTTTAAAAGATATTTTCACTGAGTATAGAATTCATGATTGACAGGTTTTCTTTTAATATTTTAAAGATCAAACTATTCCCTTGTCTTCTTGCTTACATTGTTTCTAGCAAGAGATCGGCTTCCTTCTTTGTGTTCCTCTATATGTAATGTGATTTTTCTCCCTCTTGTTACTTTCAATACTTTTTCTATCACACTGGTTTTGAACAATTTGATGATGGCATTCTTTGGTATAGCTTTCTTCCTATTGCATAGGCTCACAGTTTGTTGAGCTTCTTAGATCTGTAGGTTTATCGTTGTCATCAAACTTGTGCATATGTATGTGTGTGTGTTTTATTCTGAAATCTGAGTCACTTATGAAAGGATATTTTATTCTTATTCATGTAAAGCTCCCTAAGAATCCCACTTCCCGGGGCACTAGGGTGGCTTAGACAGTTAAGCATCTGACTCTTGGTTTCAGCTCAGGTCATGAGTTTGAGTCAGGATCTGTGCTGACAGCACAGAACTTCCTTAGGATTCTCTCTCTCTCTCTACCTTTCTCTCTGCTCCTCCCCCACTTGCACTATCTCTGTCTCTCGCAAATAACTAAATAAAATTGAAACAAAAAAAATCCCACTTCCCTCCTTCTTATTATTTAAAATCATCTGTAATATCTAGCTTCCATAATAACTGCAATAAAAAAGAGGAGTGGCAGTGTAGCACAATAGCTTTTAACCATCTCAGTCAAGAAATGGCTCACAAAAGTCACTTCCCCCACAGTCCAGTTGAAAGTAGTCACATGGCCCCAACCTAACGGCTCTGAGAAGCCAAGAAATGTAAGGGAGCATGTAGATATTGGAGAACTTTTTCTGCCACAGAAAAAGGCAATTTTGAAATACAGAATAACAGAATTAAAATTATTTCAGGGGGTGTGAATTGGGAAGGATTCTCTGAGGCAGTGTGGCATTTAAGCTAAGACCTGACAAGTGGAAAGAAGTCAGCTCTGGTATGTGGGAAAGATAATCAATGTAGTTAAGAGATCAGAGGCTAAGGCTGTATTCAATTAATAAAATGTGCATTATCCTGACATGTCTTCTGTATATAAATACTATAGTTATAGGAAACTTTCAGGGGTACAGAGATAGAAGATCCTCATCAAATCTTGAACAGTGACAGAACGTATACACTACTCTATAAGAAAACGTGCAAAAGGATGAGACTTGAATCACTACAGGGTTCATTCATTCCAGCAGTAACATTCACTAAAAATCACTAAAAGTCTGCCACGATACAGAGTGGGTTTCAGAATAAAATGCTGACTGCAATTCTCCCTACATTGGTGGAAGTAGCAGACTAGTGGAGGAAGTATATGACTGACAAATTAATAAAATATTCCTTGCAGAAGTTTTCTGAACACTCAGACACAGAATTGGGCTTTCTCCCTAGAGAAAGAAGGAAACTGTTATAACAAAGGTCAAGTCGAAATTTAGAAATCATTTAGAAATAAACAGAATAAATGGTCCTACAAACATGAAGAAGTCTAGGGCAATGAAAATTTCCCACTCTGGTCAAGAACATTAAAAATACAGGATTAATTATTCTGCATACATACATTGCATAATCTCTCAAGAAAAGCAATTATGGCAAAGACTTTTTTCTCCAAATGAAGAATTAAGATTTAGGAAATACATATATCTATATGCTAACTAGTTAGGTCAATCTCCCCATTTTTATCCCTACTAATTATTAGAAAAGTTTATCTTTGTTACATCTACACAGTAGACTTTAACTCTTCTTACTCCCTCCCTCCAGATTGAATCTTTTATTCTAATATTTTATTCTAATTTATCTCTTTAATCCCCTTACAGAAACGGGAAGATGTTGCGATTCAAAGATGTCACATTCAATAGTTGAAAAACTATTTCATAAAAAGATAGATAAGATGGAACAAGTCTTTCCCTTCTACCTAATAATTTTGTTTTAGAAATAAATGAAAAGGAGACTTTAGAAAGCAAGAAAACACAAGATGAGCAAACATCTCTCTTGGTATGTGCCTTGAACACTCCATTGTAGGACAGGGATGACAGTGGTCACATAGTTCTTTTACTATCCTTAACTACAAACCACAGATTGAAAGACATAGCACCTACTGGTAAGAGTTGTTGTAAGTGTTAAATGAGTTACCATATATAAAGCACTTTAGAACGGTGCCTGACAATAGTAAATATTTGCAATTGCTGCTACTAGTAATAGTTGTTGTCATAAAGCAATAGTTGTAAACTATCACACTAAAATTTCATTAAGTGATTTCCATTTTATAGGCTTACATCTGAATGCTTTCATACAGTTCAAATAATTGAAGTTCATTTAAAGCAAACTTACCCTGTATCAAATCACGTACTACAACAAATATTTATAGCAAATTTCCAGTGTGCTTTAAGCTTGTAGATATTATAATTTCTCTTCCCTTGTTTTAGTTAGAAAAAAATGCTTCTAAATTTTGAAAGATCATTATTCCACCTTTTTTAACACTATATGCTGCTATATACTCTAGAAATGACATAACTTTTAATAAAATATCACTTTAATAGATATAACTCAATAAAAGCTAAGAGCAAATAATATATGACTAGGAGAAAAAATACATAGAACATGAATAGCAGACATCTTTCTGGTTTGACAAAATGACCACTTATTGATACCGATAGACTCTGAGCACAGTCAGGATGGGAGTAGGAAAGTATGTGCTTGTTTTTATTTCTCTGTAGTTTGAGGATCAACTACAGGAAAAACAGGCAGGCTACATGACTGGGGGATACACGATTGTATCCTGAACACTTTGAATCCTGACCAAAATTGCAGAGCTTCTGAACATAAACAGGGGCTTCGCCGGAAACAAACTTATTACCGTCAAATAGGGAAGAATTCTATCTCATTTCTTTGGTTTTTATCCAAATGAGACGCATGGAAACTATTTGTGCATTCAATTAATCTCATGCAAGCTTGTCCTGCAACATCAGAATTATAATTCTAATTCAGAATGTCTTTTACTCAAGTTATTGCCCTAGTTGTGAAAAATAATCTCTAATTTCTAACGATGAAACAATTTGGAATCCAAATCAGTGACCAAATGATAGAAAATGCAAGATCTGATCAACTCGAATCACCTCATTTTTTTTTTTCATTTGCTCATTGTTTCACTGATTCATTTTAACAATGTTATTAAGACCTGGACAGAAGAGGCTATCTCAACCTACTTCCACATAGCCAACCTACCACAATGACTAAGAGAGTTCCATTTCTTCTGTAAAACATGGGAGCTGATGCCCAGGGCTCACAGAAAATCAGAAAGTAGTTTAAAAAAACCAATGCCTGCCCCTACCAGTTGAATTTCATGATAATCAAGACACAATTGTTTATATTTCCCAATCTGTTTTTGCTAGTTCTTTCACAGTATATTATGTAATTTAATTAAAATGGTATAAACAAATGACAACAGAGTGGGAGAAGAAAACAGTTTTTATTTCTATAAAAACTAAATTGAATGTTCTGGAAAGGCTCTTGAGAACTAAAATGAATTAGTAAGGACTTCGATATAAATGGGCCAATCATGAAGATTGGGAGATATTTTTTAACATTTATTTGCTTATTTTGAGAGAGAGTGCATGCATGCACATAGGGTTGGGGGGGTGGGCAAAGAGAGGGAGTGTATGCCAAGCAGGCTCCACTCTATCAGTGTGGAGCCTGATGTGGGGCTCAATCCCACAATCCATGAGATCATGACCTGAGCCGAAATCAAATGTCAAGTGCTTAACCAACTGAGCCACCCAGGCACCATGAGAGATATTTTAAAAATCAATAAGAATTTTCACTGAGATAGTTTCACCCTCAAACTGAAAATGAGAGGCCATGATTCACAGGTATTATTAATACCAGAAGATCATTCAAAATTCCAATCAGTAAGTTCCAAAGATCTGTGGACCTATATCAAAAGACCGATGAATGAATATTTAAATGATTTATGTTATAATACAATATTAAGGTAAATAGGCATTGTTCTACAATTTCCTACTTGAACCATTTTTTCTATTAATCATCAAACCATATGTCCCAATGTAATGTAGGTTAAGTAATATAGATGAGTCTTCTCATATGTAAAATAAAGAAGATAATTCCTACTCATAAGGCTGCTTTGAGGATGAGATAAAATTATCCTTATAAAGCAATATTTGCCACATAGTATGATACATCACTCACTAGCTAACACCGATATGCTGGTTAGGGGTAGCACAATGGTTAAAAGCAATGGTATAAAGAACCAGTCTTCCTTACACCCCAGCTGAATTACTTATCGATCCAGTGACCTTAGGGGAAGTTACTTAAGCTCTCTGTGCCTCAAATCTTTCACCAGTAAAATGTATATAATAAGAGCTCCAACTACCCAGGATTAGTATGAGGATCCAATGAAATAATAAATGTAAAGTGCCTGAGACATAATAAATAAATGCTTAATGTAATAAATTTTAGCCATTATTATTTTGTATATTATCGGCTTTTCAGCAAGATAGAGAATTGTTCTTTCTTAGAGCATCCAGATATTTGTTATTACCATAGTCCCTCCCTTTGGCTCTACGCTTCTCTCTAGAAAGAACACAGGACTCAAGCCAATTTATTTTAGCACAGACAGATCAACAGTGCCATCTAGGGGCAATTTTCTAATAAATTCACCAAGGGAGAAAGGTTGCCCAAAACAGGTAAAATTTCTACAGATATGAATTTAATTTTTTAACTTGTTTATTTTTGAAAGAGAGAGATAGAGAAAGAGAGAGAGAGAGATGGAAAGCTCGTGAGTGCAGAAAGCTCGTGAGAAAGATAGGGGGACAGAGAATCCAAAGCCAGCTCCACACTGATAGCAGAGAGCCCAATGTGGGGCTCGAACTCCTTCCTGAACGGTGGTATCATGACCTCAGCCGAAGTTGGATGCTCAACTGACTGAGACACCCAGGCGCCCCTGCGTTTAATTTTTCAAAGTAAATCTAATGTTTTAGATTTGGAAATTTGGAAATTTGTGATGTGTTTTTTAATAATTATTTGAATTCAGTACAACTACACGTGGGAGAAATTTTTTAAAAACTACAATCCACAAGAAGAGTGCTTGGCAAATATGATACAAAGAAGACTGTTTTTCAATATGAGCCAAACAATTGGGTTTAAACCTACTGCCAAATTTTTTTGGACAGATTTGCAATGTTAATAAATCTCTAAGAGAATTAGAAATGTGAAATTTTGGTACAATTTAAACAGCACGAAAGTTACATACAAAGGCATTAAGTTATATTGTTGGATAAAGTATAATCAATACCATACAAAGATCTCATGCAATAGCACCATTCAGCTTTTATTTTCCGCAAGTCAAAATTTATAGAACTGACAACGATTGTAATCTAGGGGTACCTGAGTGGCTTAGTCAGTTAAGTACCCAACATCGGCTCAGGTCATGATCTCATGGTTCATGGGTTCGAGCCCTGCATCAGGCTCCGTGCTGAGAGCTCAGAGCCTGAAGCCTGCTTCAGATTCTGTGTCTCCCTCTCTCTCTGCCCTTCCTCTGCTCACGCTCTCTCTCTGTCTCTCAAAAATAAAAATGTTAAAAAAATTTTTTAAAGTCCTGTAAGCTACACTATAGGGCAGTCCTCACTTCACTCAGTTGAAATATGCATGAATTTCAGAGCCACAATTTAGTTAAATAGCACCAATCAAAAACACGGTTCAAATTTCAGTTATCCTGGTAAATTAACTGTAATTATGTATGAGCTTCTGGCCCTCTGGTCCACAAATCACCATGTAAATAAAGATGAGCATCGCAATCAGTGAGCACCATGTCTGTCACTTCTGTAAAAGTCCATTGATGATTGATCACTGCACATTTGTTACTCGGTTCAAACATCAACAGCAAATCATACTTCCTCCTTGTCTCCCAGTGATCAACTCACATGACAGTTCACAAAAGTAGAGAATCAACAGAGGGAATTAACCTGTAAAGGTGACAGGGTAGCAAAAAAATAAAAATAAAATAAAACGTGGTGACGCTGGAAGTGAAATGAGATGTGAATTAGAAGGTCTGAAAATGGTAACAGCAGAGCAAAGATAGCAGAAACCTGTGCCCCCATGAAGGGAAAAGGTATGATTAAGTTGCTTCAGTAGGATTCTGACTGAATGGAAATGGGTCGTGCAAGGCCTAGGTGACCCTGGAACGTTGACTCTGGGCCCTTTGGAGTGATGTGGATATGCAGCCACTGGAGCTTAATGAAGGCGAACTGCTTCCCATACATGAAGAAGGTTCTTGTGACAAAAAGGAGGACAATGTCCCAGAGGAAGTGGCACCAGTATAAACCATCACATAAAAGAAACTCTCAGAGAGCTATCAGAGCCGTGAAAAAACTACAAACCATAAGAAGACTGCTTGGAAAATGATTACAAAGGATGGAATGGAAGCTGATCCAAACTTAGAGAGGAATATGCGGTTGAATTCACCAATGTATAGGAAAGATGCTTGCTCCATATTGTAAGTTACATGAGGAGAACGCAAGCTACTGTTCAAACTCCTCTGAACAAGTTTTTTGCAAAGAAATAACACATTCTCGATGTTTCTAATGTTTTAAATTATAGTGTGCTGAACAAATATTAGTTTCACTCTTTTTTTTTTACATTTCCCTATGTGTTTATGAACCACAGTGAGAGAGTGGTTAATGTTTTGGAAGAATATTTTAACGGTCAGAGAAAGACTGTTATTTTTCCCATTGATTTTTTTAAGGTTGCTTTGCCCGGTTTCAGCGCACAGAGTCATTTCCATGGTCCTAAGCTATTGTACAAAGGGGACCGTGTGTAATTTTTGCCTAAATTTTTCCTTTACAAGTTTCAGTCATTGAGAGCATCAGTCATCCAGGCTTTGTCAACAATTAGCTGCTAGTGTAAGAGCTAGTCCCTTCTAAACTACTTGCGGTAACGTGATCGAATGTTGAAAGACGCCCTTTCTCCTCACCAAAGCAGACATACGTGAGAGCCTTATGTACCTGGCAGTGGTAACTGAACCAATATACCACTGACTCGTGGGTCCATATTCAATTGATCAGTGATATCCAAAAGTTCTTCCTGAGACACATCCTTTGGTTTTAGAATAATCTCACTACAGATACCTGGAGGAAAAACAAACACAGAAAAACAGAACACATTTGACCAGCAGAGATGTGGTTTTTCAATAATGGTGTCTTACACGTGTACAACAGGTTTTCTCTGCTCCTGTCCCATTGGAAGGAAAGGCCCTCCTACAAAAATGATGTTCAAACCGCCATTAAAAGGGATTTCTCAAAGAGTACAGATGTTTTCTTATGATTCACATGCATTTTTGCCCAAGTATATTGCATTTATCTGTGATAAGCTACTGTTAGGGGATATGAATCTAGTAAATATACTAATACCACTTGCCACCATTATTAGGCTAAGTTCAGCAGGGTGAACTGGCCATATTTATTATCTGAGTAAAGCAAATATAATAAAAATGGGCTTTTAAAAAAACTGAAATACAGTAGACACACAACATTACATTAGTTTCAGGTATACAACACGGTGATTCGACAAGTATGTTCATTTTGCTAGCTAGGCTCATCACAAGTGTAGCTACCGCCTGTCACCATACAATGCTATTACAATACCACTGGCTACATTCTCTATTCTGTACCTGTAAATGAGCCCTTTAATGTTTATTTCATTTTGAGAGAGCACAAGTGAAGAGCGGCAGAGAGAGGGCGACAGAGGATCTGGAGTGGGCTCTGTGCTGACAGGCTGACAGCACAGAGCCCAATGTGGGGCTCAAACTCACAAACTGAGAGATCATGACCTGAGCCAAAGGTGGATGCTCAACCAACTGAGCCACTCAGGTGCCCCTAAAAATGGGCTCTTTAAATGTGCAGTGTTCCTCTGACATATCACCATAGGATCTGAAATCACATTGAATTAATACAGTAAGAAAGCTGGAGAAAAAGATTAAGAAATGAATATAAACTTTGGTAACTAATCTCTAATAATAATGGTAATAATAATACATGTTATTCAAATAGCACTTATTTGACAATTATCATTGATAATGATTAGACTTTGAAGTAAAACAAGAATACATAATTTAATAACAAGAACAACTAAAGCGCATCCCTACCTACAGCAGACGCGGCTCTGATCTTCTTCCTGACGTATGTATGGCTTGCTGGGTTATCACCCACCAAAATGATACTGAGGTGAGGTCTTCTGTTCCCTAGGGAAATCCATGATTCCACACCTCTCTGTATTTCTTTCTGGATTTGTTTGGCCATTTCAGTTCCAGAGATAATAATGGCATCATGTCTGTGGAAAACAAAAGAATGAATATAGCACTAAAAAGACAATAAGGAACATTCAACCACATAATCTGAAGTTACAAGACTGAACAACACATCTATGATTCTCCAAGTGAGCAACCTTAAATCAACCTCCAGAAAAGCACAAAGAAATACGTATATTGAAAAGGCTTTCTTGCTCTCCATGATCTCAAACTTCAAAGTGGTGAATTAATGTTACTCTTACTGTGTGTCTGTTTTTTTAAGGTACCTGATAAAGTATAAGATGGGTTCTTTCTTCCTGCTGCCCCTGTCCTTTCACTATTGAAAGGCCCAGAGGAAGCAGATCTGTATGTAGCACATAATTATTACACAAAATCCCAAATGCAGGTCAATGAATATCGTGAAGAAAGGAAAAGGAGGAGGGGAAAGAAGCAGAAGAGAAAAAAGAGAAAAGGAAACCTTACAGCACCAGAATTCTTTCTAGTACCTCCACTTTTTATTCTCTAATGAGAGCAGGCATCATGAATATCAACCAATGCAAACAAAACGTGAATTTGCAGCCCTTTTCAAATAAGACAACTGCCCTTTCTAAGAGGACATACCTATACACAGAGAAAGAGAGAGAGACAAAGAGAAAGAGAGACAGCCAGAGAGAGAGAGAGAGAGAATGAACCAGATCAAGAATACTCAATTTCAATCTGGCACCAGTGGTCTATAGTGTCTATCCATGTTCACACAATTTTGACATGAACATGTTCTACTAAGAAGTGATGCTGAAATGTGATCTAAGGATACAAACACCAAAGTTGCCTGGGAAGCTTGCTCAACTTGCAGATTCCCTCACCCATGATTTAGAATAGCCTGGAAATCTGCATGTCTAGCAAGTTCCCACGGGTATTCTTGTCCATGACCATGTTTGAAAACCACTTCCTCAGTTCAATACAAAAGTATATTTTAAAAATAATCATTACCATAGATAAACAATTAACTGAGTAAATAAACAGATTAGAGAATATGATTACAACTAGACTTTATAACTGTAAGTAAACTCAACTTTTGATTCTGACTTGTCTACATTTCACTAAAAACTTGATAGCTTTTAAGACAAGGAAAATCATGGCAAATTTATTGATCAATCTTGCTCCACTGTCCCAATTTTATAATAGTTTTATTGAAGGGATCCCCTTCAGGGATGCCTGGGTGGCTCAGTCAGTTAAGCATATGACTCTTGGTTAGGCTCCAGTCATAATCTCATGGTTCATGGGCTCAAGCCCCACGTTGGGCTCTGTGCTGTCAGCCTTGGGATTCTCTCTCTCCTTTTCTCTCTCTGCCCCTACCCTGCTCTGTTTCTCTCCCAAAATAATAAATAAACATTTAAGAAAATTAAAAAAAGGAGTATAACTAACATAAAATATATTGCACATATTTAAAGTGTGCAATATGACGTTGTAATATATGTACATACCTGGGAAACTATCACCATAATCAAGCAAATGAAACTCCCATAAGAATTCTGGTACTCCTTTCTAATTTCACCATTCCCCCTGTCCTGACCATGCCGCTCCTCAATCAACAGGCAACCACTGGTCTGCTTTCTGTCACTATATATTAGTTTGTATCATCACAAATTTTGTACAAATGGAATCATGCACAACATACTTTTTTTATCCAGCTACTTTCACTCACCATAATTAATATTCATTCCCATTATCACTATATATCAATAGTTCATTTCTTTTTATTGTTGAGTAGTTTTCCATTGTATGGATATATCAAAATTTGTTTATCCATTCAATTATTAATGGATACTTGGGTTGTTTCCAGTTTTTAGTCATGGCAAATAAAGCTGTTATAAACATTCATGTACAAGTCATTGTATGCGTAATGAGCAAATACGTAGGAGTGGAATGGCCGGGTCATATGGTAGGTATGTTTACATTTGTAAGAAACTTCCCATCAGTTTTTCACAGCATATGAGAATTCTGCTTGCTCCACATACTCATCATAACCTGGTATGGCTGGTCTCTCAAATTTTTGACATACAAGTAGCTATGTGGCGGGATCTCACTGTGCTGCTAATTTGCATTCTTATAATAAATAATAATGTCAAGCATCCTGTCAGTTGCTTATTTATCAATTGCCTATCTTCCTGGGTGAACTGTGTAATTTAACGTTTTGCCTATTGTTCTACAGGTTGTTTCCTCATTGAGGAAACTGTTTTGTGAGTTCTTCATACATCCTAGGTCCAAGTCCTTTAACAGATAAGCAATTTGAAATATTTTCTCCTAGTTTGTGCT
Organism: Cryptoprocta ferox; assembly: GCA_028646485.1. NCBI lineage: Eukaryota > Metazoa > Chordata > Mammalia > Carnivora > Eupleridae > Cryptoprocta > Cryptoprocta ferox. The sequence goes on from CM053567.1 coordinate 135,317,267, forward strand.
TTGCCTTTTCATTCTCTTAACTGTGTCTTTGGAAGATCAGTTCTCAATTTTGATGTATTTCCATTAGTTTCCTTTTATGGATCATGCCTTTGGTGAGGAGTATAAGAAATCTTTGCCTTACTTAAGGTCACAAAGGTTTTCTTCAATGTTTCCTTCTAGAACTTTTATGTGTTCAGGTTATACATTTAGTTCTTTAATTTAGTTTCATTCTTAGTTTGATGGAACTTTATATCAGGATCTTGTCCAAGCTTTTTTTTTTTCTTTTGATGTGTGTGTATAGAGATAATCATATATGATCACACATTTTTTTTGGTTTTAGTCTGTTAATATGATGCATTATATTGATTGATTTTCAAATGTTAAACCAATCTTGCGTTCCTGGGATAAGCCTCACTTGGTCATGATGTGCTTTTCCTTTCCAGACATTGGGGATTTTATCTAAAATTTTGTTAAATTTTTTGCATCTATGTCCATGAGAGGTATTTATTTGTAGGTTTCTTTTCTTGTAAGGTCTTTGTATGGTTTTGGTATCAGGGTGATGCCGCCTTTATAGAATGAGTTAGGATATATCCCATCCTCTTCAAATTTCCAGAAGAGTTTCTCCAGAATTGGTATTAGTTCTTCCTTAAATGTTTGGTAAAATTCACCCATGAAGCCATCTGGTCCTAGAGCTTTTTTGTGTTAAGGTTTAAAATCAAGTTTAAATAAAGTTAAAATAAAACACTTCTGAATTTAAATTTTATCTTTCAAGATTAGGTAACAAACTTTTTTCACTATTTACTATGAATTTCTGGTGCTCATTTTTTATTAATTCATTTAAGTAATCTTTTAATTCTAAGAGAACGAAGAACTCTTCCATTATAAAATACTAAAGGCTCAGTAATTCCAGCATGACTCATTTCTAAGAGGTGGTAAAAAATAAATGCTTTCCATAAATTAAATTGTGTCAACATATTCACTTAGGGTAAAATACTTATAAAAGTGGGCTTTTATGCTAATACACTAGAATTCACTCTTATAACAAAGAACATGCATTTGTATTTTAAATTACAAACTCACCTGAGCTTATGTTACATTTTAAAGTATATGAATAGAAACTGCTGCTGCTGACATGTTTTATTAGTTGATTCTGTTACAATAATTTGTTCACAGGTTACTGTGAAACTGGCAATCACTGAACACAATCCATGATAATTATGGCGTAGATATTACAAAGCTATGTGACTCTGAGAGTGTCAGAGTTGACAATGGGATAAACTGATTCATGACTTCCAAAGACAGACAATCTATACACATATTCAACTTGACTGCCCCATGCTGGGGTCTGAGAGAAGACAGGGCTTACTTCACAGCATAGATGTGCCAAGTGAGTTTGCTAATTACAGCTGACATGTTAGAGCCTGGTCTAAGTTGGTATTTATGGGTAAATACTCAGAAGACTGCCACCCAGTTATAAATAGGAACTTTGAGGATTTTTCAGTAGCAGATGACTCCGCCTATGGGTTCCCTCAATCCCTGCAGAGTCTAGGCAAGCCCAGCTTTGTGGAGCATACAATGTGGGGCATGTATGTGGGGCATATAAGGATAAATGAGGCAACCTGGAATTAGTGGAGACTCAAAGGAAGGATGCCTCTATCAGTCTGTATGCTGGAAGAACTGGTAAACACACACACTATCTAGCTCACTGCATAAACGAATGAGACTTCAACATGCATATTGTTGAAAGATGTTAAATATCAATAATAGTGTGAATTTCAGCCACAGAAGCAGACAGCTCCTAAGAGTTCTCCCTGGCTCAATTCCATCTCTACCAAACCTTCTTCTGCACTGCAGTCAGAGTGATTTTCCAAATCTAAGAATGCCACTTTCTTGGTTAAAATGCCTCACGTTCAAGGCATTTTTGCCTTGATGATGTTTACTGATTTAATAAATACACACTAAAAACCTTCTATCTGCCAGGCACTATTCTAGGCACTGGAAATATAAATAACAGTGTATGAAACAAACTGCCCACTTTTATGGGAACTATATTCTAGTTGAAGAAGACATAACAAGCAAATTTTTTTAAAAGGCAAATATTTATGTCATGTGTGAAAATCAGAGGGAAAGGGCCTATCTGGAGGCCAGAGTTGTCATCTTATACAGATGGGTTAAGGTGTCTCTTCTCTGATTAATCAGGTGATATTTCATCATAAATGAAGGAAATGAAAGAAATGGGTGGCTCAGTCAGTTAAGAGACCAACTCTGGGTTTCAGCTCAGGTCATGATCTCATAGTTTGTGAGTTTGAGCCCCACATCTGGCTCTGCACTGACAGTGTAGAGCCTACCTTGGGATTCTTTCTCTCTCTCCCTCTCTCACTCTGCTTCTTCTGCTCATTCACTATCTGTCTCTCTCTCTGTCTCTCTGTCTCTCTGTCTCTCTCTCTCTCAAAATAAATAAATTAAAACAAAAGTGAAGGTGAGCCAGAAGTGGGGGTAGCAAGGATAGAAACAGCAGGTGAAGCAGCAATCACCGCACCTGCTGTCAACTCAGGTGTGATGTATCACCCTGAGCCCACCCACTGAAGATGCTTCCTCCATTCCCAGGGGGCTTTAGGGAGCCCTGAGGGGCAAAGTGGTAGGGGCACCTCTCTTCAGATGCAGCCAGAGAGCAAGGGAATGGAGCTCAGCAACTGTGAGAAGTGACTGCCGGAGGAGAGCAGATTTTATTTTTAAGTACTCTGTGCACCTGATGTGAGGCTTGAACCCACAATCCTGGGATCAAGAATCACATGCTCAAGGGTAGGAGTTAAGACGGTGGAGAAGTAAGGGGGACCAGGATTTCCCTCATCCCTCAAACACAGCTGTAGGTTAGAACACTCAGAACATCCAGGAAGTCAGTCTGCAGAGTGGCAGAAGTATCTCTACAGGTGAAGGGAGATAGATTGGTGGGACAAAGGGGCTTGTGGGTGAACTGGGTGAGATAAAATAGCACAGGCATGCAGGAGGGGAGCCCCTTCTGTTGAGAGACAAAAGGGAAAGCAAGAGAAGCTGTGGACTGTGGTATTGTGTTAGGACAAGAGAAAACCCTCCCGATCTTGGACTGGGGAACAAGAAATACAGCACCAGTTTCTACTTCACAAACAGCCTTAGGAGGGGAAGATCAGCATTGTCAAAAGTGCGTGACCTTCCTCCAGAGGGAAGCCACCTTGTGTGTGTGTGCCTGGGGAGGAGGGAGCCAGCTCCAGGATGAGGCAGCGATCTCAGGGGAGCACTGGGAGAGAACAGTCCTCTCCCTTGAGTACTGTGAGAAAAGGGTTTATCGCCCCCCAAAGGACAAAAGACCCTGCAGGAGCCAGCCAGAGGTGGAGTGGCACTACCCCAGAATGGGTCCATGCAGAGGGGGCTCCAAGACAACGGGTTTTGAATCCCAGTCAAGTGCCTACAAGGTGGGGTACACTGTGGAGCAGGACAGGCTGCCAGCCTGGGCTACTCTGTGATGGCTTCATGAATAGCGTGGTTTGAGACACCCAGTCTGGGGAGGAGAGGTTGGTGTGTCCCCATTTTTCACCCCAACATCAATATGGTAGGACTTCAGCGAACAGGACAGTGGCCCCCAATGGAAGCAGGACAAACTTGCACCAAACCCTACCCCTCTGAGCCTGGCAACTACTTATCAGAGTGAGTGTGACACTGAGTGAACCAGATGGCCCCTCCCCCAGACAACCACCAGTCCAGGCACCAACAGACAACTGTTTTGTGTTTTTGTCTGTTAGTCTGTCTCTCTCTCTCTTCTTTTCTTTTCTTCTCTTCTCTTTTCTCTCCTTTTTCTTTCTACCCTCTTCTTTTTTGTTCCCTTTGGAATGAGGCTCAAGTCTCTGATTTGGTTTTTGGTCAATTCTTATTTATATACATGTTTTTCACTCTTTATCTATTTTTTTTGTTTGTTTAGCCAGGCATTTTTACTTTATTCTTTTTACACCTTTTCTATATCTCCTTTATTTTCCTTTCACTGTCTCTGGATTAAGCCTTATCCTTTCTTTGATTCTCTGCTTGGTCTTTCTCTTTTTTCGCCCCTTTCATTTTTCTCTTTGTATGGGATCGGGTCCCCTGCCCTTTCCTTTTTTCCAGGTTATTTCAACAAACAAATCAAAGCACACCTGGTTGAAGCTCCAAACAATCCACCACTATGAGCAAAGAGAAGCTTTGTAGAGGACTGATCAGTGGGATAGAGCAGCTAAAAACACAACAGAGAGGATGCAACACACTCCAAAAACACTTCCTGAAGGGCCAGGCCCTGGACAGTGTGTGACCCATCTTTAATATAGTAGTGTTCACAGGTACAGGTTACATAACCAGGTATTAAAACATGTAAAAGACAAAAATTTAGCCAAAATGATGAAACGGAAGACTTCTCTTCAAAAGAAATTCCAGGAAGAGATGACAGCCAGAGAATTGCTCTAAACAGATATAAACAATATATCTGAATAGGAATTTAGAAAAACAGTCATAAGACTAATAGCTGGGCTTGAAAAAAGCATAGAAGCCAGCAGAGAATCTATTGCTACAGAGATCAAAGACCTAAGAAATCATCACAATGAAGTTTTAAAAAGCTATAAATGGGATGCAAAATAAACTAGATACTGTGACACCAAGAATGGGAGAACCAGAGGAAAGAATAGGCAAAGAAGAAGTCAAACTTTCACTCTTTGCAGATGACATGATACTCTATATGGAAAATCTGAAAGACTCCACCAAAAAACTGCTAGAACTGACATATGAATTTAGCCAAGTCGCATGATATAAAATCAATGTACAGAAACTGGTTGCATTTCTATACACCAATAATGAAGCAACGGAGAGAGATATCAAGGAATCGATCCCATTTACAATTGTGCCATGAACCATAAAATACTCAGGAATAAACCTAACCAAAAAAGTAAATGATCTGTATGCTGAAAACTATAGAAAGGTTATGAAAGACACTGAATATGACACAAAGAAATGGAAAAATATTCCATACCCATAGATTGGAAGAACAAATATTGTTAAAATATCAATACTACCCAAAGCAATCTACATATTCGATGCAATCCCAAAGATAATAGCACCAGCATTCTTCACAGAGCTAGAATAAACAATCCTGAAATTTGTACGGAACCAAAAAAGACTCCGAATAGCCAAAGTAATATTGAAGAAGAAAACCAAAACAGGAGGCATCATAATCCCAGACTTTAGCCTCTACTGCAAAGCTGTCATCATCAAGACAGTATGATATTGGCACAAAAACAGACATATAGACCAATGGAATAGAATAGAGAACTCAGAATTGGACCCACAAATACATGGCCAACTAATCTTTGACAAAGCAGGAAAGAGTATCCAGTCGAAAAAAAGTCTCCTTAGCAAATGGTGCTGGGAGAACTGGACAGCAACATGCAGAAGAATGAAACTGGACCACTTGCTTACACCATACACACAAAAAAACTCAACATGGATGAAAGACCTAAATGTGAGACAGGAAACCATCAAAATCCTACAGGAGAAAACAGGCAGCAACCTCTTTGACCTCAGCCGCAGCAACTTCTTATTTAACATGTCGCCAAAGGCAAGGAAAATAAAAGCAAAAATGAACTATTAGGACCTCATCAAGATAAAAAGCTTCTGCACAGCAAATGAAACAATCAACAAAACTAAAAGGCAACTGACGGAATGGGAGAAGATATTTGCAAATGACATATCAGATAAAGGGTTAGTATCCAAAATCTATAAAGAACTTACCAAAACCCACACCTGAAAAACAAATAATCCAGTGAAGAAATGGGCAGAGGACATGAACAGATACTTCTCCAAAGAGGACATCCAGATGGCCAAGAGACACATAAAAAGATGCTCAACATCACTCATCATCAGGGAAATACAAATGGAAACCACATTGAGATACCACCTCACACCTGCAGAGTAGCTAAAATTAAGAACTCAGGAAACAATAGATGTAGGTGAGGATATGGAGAAAGGGGAACCCTTTTGCACTGTTGGTGGGAAGGCAAGCTGGTGTAGCCGCTCTGGAAAACAGTATGGAGGTTCCTCAAAAAGTTAAAAATAGAATTACCCTATGACCCAGCAACAACATTACTAGAAATTTATCCAAAGGATACAGGAGTGCTGATTCAAAGGGGCACATGCACCCCAATGTTTACAGCAACACTGTCAACAATAGCCAAATTATGGAAAGAGCCCAAATGTCCATCAACTGATGAATGGATAAAGAAGATGTGGTTTATATATACAATGGAATACTAGTCAGCAATGAAAAAGAATGAAATCTTGCCATTTGCAACAACGTGGCTTACTGGAGGGCATTCTGCTAAACAAAGTAAGGCAGCCAGAGAAAGACAGATATCATATAAGTTCACTCATATGTGGCATTTGAGAAACTTAACAGATGACCATAGGGGAAGGGAAGGAAAAATAAGATACAAATAGAGAGGGAGGCAAACCATAAGAGACTCTTAAATACAGAGAACAAACTGAGGGCTGATGGGGGTGGGAACAATGGGTGATGGGCATTGAGGAGGGCACTTGTTGCGATGAGCACTGGGTGTTGTATGTAAGTGATGAATCACAGGAATCTACTCCTGAAGCCAAGACTACACAGTATGCTACCTAACTTGACAATAACTAACTAACTAAATAAATAAATAAATAAATAAATAAATAAGAAGGAAATGAGGGAATATGTCATGTGGCTATCTGGACAAAATACTTCTAGGCCAAGGGAAGTGCACAGCAAGTACAAGGAACTTTGGGCAGGGGCATGACTAACATGTTTGATGAATAGCCAGGTCAATGGCTGCAGTGGAAACAAGTGTGCCAGGCCAGGACATAAAATCATAGGAGTTATGGAACTTCAGATTGCATAAGGTCCTGCAGACTTTTGAAGGGATATTGGCTTTTACTGTGAGCTAGGAAGCCATTTGGTGATTTTGAGGAGTGCCATGACCTGATTTTCATGATTCAATAATTAGTTAAAATGTGGAAGACAGATTCTGTGGGAGCAAGGGGGTAGTAGGGACACCAGTACGAGGCTAGTATGGTGTCCCAGACGAGAGATGATGGTAGCGGGGCACCTGGGTGGCTCAGTCGGTGTAGCGTCCGGCTTCGGCTCAGGTCACGATCTCACGGTTCGTGGGTTCGAGCCCCGTGTCGGGCTCTGTGCTGACAGCTCAGAGCCTGAAGCCTACTTCTGATTCTGTCTCCCTCTCTCTCTGACCTCCCCTGCTCACGCTATCTCTCTCTCTGTCTCTCTCTCTCTCTCTCAAAAATAAATAAAAATAAAACATTAAGAAATATTAAAAAAAAAACGAGATGGTTGCTTGGACAATGAGGATGGTAGTAGACGTGCTAAGTAGTCTGATTCTGATTAATTTTGAGGGTGAAGCCACTGGATTTACTGAGATTGGGCGCAGGGTGTGAGGAAAAGAAGTCAGATAGGACTCCAGAATTTTTGACTAGAAAATCTGAGAAAAGGGAGTTTTAACTAAAACCCAAATTTCCTGTAGCTTACAAGCCCCTGCATGAGCTTTCTTTTGCCTCATTACTAAGGAATGCTATGCTCACCAAGTCCCACACTACACACAGCTGCATTTAAATGTATCACCTGTGCCCTGGGCTTTCACGTGTACTCCTTCTACCTGAAACACTCTCCATTCTCATTCTCACCTCCCCAACCTCCTACCATGTCTGTTCCTTCTTCACTCCCACATATTCCTCAACTCTCAGCTTGGAAGGAACTCTGTGAAATGTCCTCTGACCTCTTTTCCCTGGGGAACTGCCTCTGGTATGAGCTCCCACAGCACCCTGCTCTGTCCCTTCTGTCCTCTCTCAACTCTTTGTTGCCCCCTCCCCCAAACGCTATACTCTAAGCTGTGCAGGGCAGGAAGTTTATATTTACTACAATATCCTTAATGCCGAAGAGGTTTTTGCACATGGTATGTGCTTACTAAATACTGTGAAATTATCAGAGTTAAATTGTTTATTGTATTATAATTTGTTGGAACTCTTACACCACAACTGAAAACAGTAACTGTAAAATCAGCAATATGTGAAAATATTCTGTGTAAAGTTAAGGGAAAAATTGAGATGAAAAGTTGTAGGTACATAATTTTCACTGTTAAAACGTGCCTACACATGACTAAAGATTAAAAAGGAATATATAATGTAAAGTGGTGACATAGGCAGTATTCTGGATATTTATCTTAAAATGTCTTTTAAATACTATCAAAAGAGATCTTCTTAAACCGTATTGACAGAAAATACCTATAAAATATATAAAAAGGAAAAATAATAATACAATCAACAATCTTACCACCCAGTTTAAGGTATCACCATAATCACCAAAATCATCTTGTAACTATCCCCTATCCAAACCCTATCCTCTCCCGCTTAAGCACTATCCTGAAATGTGGGTTTATAATTCCATTGCTTTCCTTCATCATCTAATGCTTGTAACTCTAAACATTAAAGATATAATAAGATACGTCTTATATAAAATACTGTATCTATATATAATATACTATATATACTCTATATATACATATGTGTATATATAGTATATGTGTATATGTGTATATATGTATATGTATATGTGTGTATATATGTGTATATATAGTATATGTGTAAATATACACACATATACACAGTGTATACCTTTAAGATATGTATACATATCTTATATATATACACATACACACACATATATATAGTGTGTGTGTATGTGTGTGTATATATATATATATCTTAAAGGTATACATGCCAAAATGGAATTGCTGATTATAGCATACATATGTGTGTTCAATTTATGTCACTTGTTTTCCAAAGCTGCACTAGTTTATAGGTTCATCAGTGGTGTGTAAAAGTTTCTATTGGTCTTCTTCCTTGATGTCGTCAAAGTGTTTAACTTAACCAATTAGTTAAGTGTCATTTAATTATGGTTTTAATATCCATTTCCCTAATCACTAGAGGTTGAACGTCTTATAGGTTAATCAGCCATTTGGAGCTCCTCTCCTATGGAATGCCTGTTCATCACTTTTGACCATTTTTCTAATGAATTATTAATCTGCAGTTGCTATTTATATATCCTGAACACAAATCTTATCAGTTAGGTCTATGTATCAAGTATCACCTTATGTAGCTTATCTTTTCACTTATTTTATGGTTACACTGGATGAAAACTAATTCTAATGAAAAACTCAACCATTTTTGCCTCTAGTTTGCACAAAAAGTGCAAACTCTGACAAAAATTCTGTCATGGACTACAACAGGAATCAGTTGATGAAACAGAGTGGCTAAGAAATTGCCAGAGACTTTTTGAGACTCTCTATAGACCAGATCCTAAAATCCCACAGTATTGTATTAAAGCATCTATAAAGTGGTTCTGCTAAGCCTCAGTAAAGAACCACTTTTGGGGCGCCTGGTGGCTCAGTCGGTTGAGCATCCAACTCATCTGACTCATTTGGTTCAGGTCATGATCCCAGGGTCGTGGGATCAAGCCCATGTTGGGCTCCACGCTGAGCATGGAGTCTGCTTGGGATTCTCTCTCTCCCGCTGCCCCTTCCCACTCTCGGGCACACACTCTATCTAAAATAAAATAAATATTTAAAAAAACAAAACAAAACAAACAGAACCACCTCTTTAAGCCAACACCCTCGGACAGGAATCCCCAGTCTAGCATTCCTGACAGGGGGTCAGTTGCTTTCAATATGAAGAAACCTGGGAAGCATATGTGCTTTGAAATTAGTCCTGGGCCACATTAAAACTGCATGCAAATAAGCTATCGTCTGCTACTAACTAAAGTATGAATTGAAAACAAAATTAGCAAATACTACACACATAAACACAGTTAATGAAACTAAACTGCAAACCTACTATGTTTAATTTTGAATTCAAAAGTAGATTTTATCATGGCAGAATGTACTCTCTTCACTGCCTGTATCAGATTTTAGAAATCAATGTTTCAAAACTTATTTTGTAAATTCGCCTAAAGTTGTTGCATTTTGTTCGAAATCTGTTGGAAATTGCTAATCAACACATTCAAAAAATATACCATGGAAAGTGGAAAGAGAACATGAGATTTGAAACTTTTAGTGAAATTCAATCGGTGAAACCAAAGCTTAGAGAAATGTGTCTCTTCAAAAGCAAGGGAAGAAATTTATCCCTTCAAAAGCATAGGAAGAAATATAAGAACTAATTGAACAATAATGGCGGAACCAATATAAAAGCAATTTTGAAAGTCTATTGTTGGTTGAATTGTGTTTCCCCAAAACATGTTCAAAACCTAATCCTTTGTACCTGTGACTGGAGCTTATTTGGAAATAAGATATTTGGGGATGTAATTAAGATGTAAGGTGAGGATGAGGTCATACTGGAGGAGTGGGCCCTTAATCCAATATGACTTCTATGCCTATCAGAAGAGAAGAGACACGGAGACATATAGGAAGACCGAAAGGGAAGATGGCCATATGACCACAGAGGCAGAGACTTAGAGCCACACAGCTACAAAACAAGGAAAAGAATTTCCAGCAAGAAGAGGAGGCAAGAGCATGGGTCTGCAAATACCCTCATTTCAGAAGTCTAGCCTCCGAAAGTGTGAGGACCCATTCTGTTGCTTCGAACCATCTGTGGTACTTTGTTTACAGTGGCCTTAGTCAACAAATACGTGTATAATCCTAATTTAAAATAGTCAAACTTGTGGAAGAATTTTTGATGGAGCTATTTTTCACTGAATACATTTATATTTTGGAATGCAATGGCACAGAATTGAGAAGACCTGTATTTACTGTGTCTCAACATGGCAAGATATTTGAAAAGTCATAAATAGAAACAACTTGATGACATGTAACATAAGGATTTGTTAAAGAAAGGTACTCTGAAAGAAGACACTAAGACAGCAACTGTGAAACTACCTAGGCTAAAATATCTTCACATTTCAATATGAAAACAACTAGAATTGAGACTATGTTCCATTTAGCAGTTGGCTCTGAGCTCCCCAGGTGCTTTAGTATGTGTAGAGAAAGTACTTTCTTGAAAACTAAAACTACTACTGTCTAAAGAAAAAAAATAATTTGCAACTTAAAAAAAACTGCAGCAAATTTAATTTTAAAATTAAGTGTAAGATTTTTTTCCCCAGAAAATGATCAGTCTCAACTTATTAACGATATGGCAAAGAAACTAATTCAAGTAAGTATATGTACCAAGAATTCAGCATGTGTTAAAAGTTAGTAGTCACATAATTAACATTAAAAATTAAATATATTATTATAAAATTAAGATCAAAATTTTCAATCGTTTTAATGTATAAGGATATGTAAATTACCATTTAAAATGTGAATTTTGAAGATACTTTTGAACAGAAGTCTTTTATAGGTCCTAATATACTTATAATCAATAAATATTTCAAATATGTCATTTTCATTACTTTAACATCTCTTTTTACTCTTAAAAATGTGGTTTGGTCAAAAAATTATATAGTCACATTGCCATTAATACACACCAAAAGTGCAGTCAATTTGACTTAGGTATTTTTCACAAGATGCACCCTGCCATTACTTGCTCAGGCAACATTTGCTGAAAAGGTAATGTTGCAAGTGACCCCCCAAGAAGGCAGGACATATAGCTCTCCGTTTCACCATTCTCCCCTCATTGCTGGGCTGGCACTAAAATGTGGCTTCATTAAAAAACAATAAATCAGTGGGGGAATGGTGACTAACAGGGCAGGATAATGCTGTACAAATTACTTCCCCCAAGCCAAAAGTCAGTCCTGTTCACCAATAATAGTGTAAAAGGAGATTTCAAAATGAAGCAAACAAACCTAAGATTCTACAATTGGGTGGAGAAGCCACAAGGGAGGAGGAATTTATGGAGGTCCTCACTGGAGGAACTATGAACTTTCCGTCAGCTTCGAGCCTTCTGCCTAGACTTCCTCCTCATCCAGACACCTGAGTTGTTCTATCCTTTACTTCGGAAGCCAATGGGGTTTAACAAGTATCAATCCCTTATTTGCATATTAACCCAACCAATCCAAATTAACCTATTTTCAATCTCGGTTTTGTATCAAGGACCTAAATAGGAACTGTACTTGTGACTTTTAGCTTTTTCATAACTCTGTCCCCTCTTTGTCTTCCTCAGGAGTCAGATTTCTACCTGAATCTTAGTCTCTCAAACTGCAATTCTAATTGCCCAAATAAATGTCTATTTGCTTACATTTCCAGTGACAGGAGCTAGAATATGGTTGGACAAGTCACTTAACTGCTCTGAAAGGAAGGCAATTTCCTCATCTATATAATGGAAATGTTCTCTGTTTAACTAATAGAAAAGGATTTGGCTAAAACTTGATTGGCTGATTGGCAAAAATTGCTCTTTTAAGTGCCAGATGGTGCCATTCTCAAGTAATCTGGAGAAACATGAAACAAGAAAGCAATCATTTAGTGTTGTTTCCAGGAGCTTATTTATCTATAGTTTCCAGGAAATAAACTGTAACTATCCTAATCTACGGTTACTAGAACTAAATGAGGTATTTAATTAACTAAAGCAAAATAGTAAATAGAAGAAAAAAATCACTACTTTTCCTGGGTATCAAAATACTCCTTCACAAAATAGTAAAATAAAAACAAAGTCTACCCAAGATCGAGCGTATTTAACTTGTATACTTGGCATACTTGGCATTTTCTATCTGCATCTAGGTTTCAATCTCATTTTCAGCCACAGCTGTAATAGAGCTGCAATGGATTGTTTTATATCTATAAAGACGAAAAGTCTAATACAATCATTAGCAATTCAAATTTGTCTGCAGGTCATACCATAGCTTAATCGCTGTGTATTTTAGAGCCTCACTTGGAGACTTTGAGTTTGAATTAATAGAAATGAAACCCAAGGGAACCAGGACAAAATTATAAATGGAATAAAACCAATCACTAGTACAGGGAGTCTTTTGAAGTAAGTAAAATTTTTTAGAGTGAATGAATACTTAGGAATGTTAAGTTTATGGTCTTTTATAATTATTTCATTTCACATCCTAAATACTATACTTACAGCTTAGTTATTTTATCAGAAATTATGCTTTGGTTATTCAATAAAAACATACCTAAAAGCAAGTTCTTTTCATTATACATAATTCTGTTATTCAATGTTGCAATTTAACTCTTTCAGGACCCTAATGTGTAAATCAGAGCATCAGTACCTACCTAAACAACATCTATGCTTTTTCAGAAACTTAGATGCTAAGCTTTGTACCATAAGAACCTTTGGACAGTCTGCTCAATCATATGGACAGCTTCTCAGAGCAATCTTTTTTGAATGTTTAATATAAAATACACAGGTTTGCAAGTTTTACTTAAATATTCTGATCATTTTTTAAGCATTAAATAACAGCATCTAAGTGGCAGATCTAATAACTACCATAATAACAAAGTCATGATGAGTATATATAATATTTTGAAATCTCTGCAACAACTCTGTAACATTCAAGTATCTCTGGCTTTTACTGGCAATATCTCAAATACTTCTAATATTACTGTGGTTTGCTGCCAATATTCACAACTGAAGAAAATGCAGAACTTGTTAGAGGTTAGTGATGTCCCATCTAAGTTTATGGGGCCCCTAAAATGTATCCAGAAAGTCTCAGGTTAAGAAATAACCCTCATTGGGGGAATCTGAGAAGATCATTTTTTTTCTGACAAAATAATTTTCAAGATTTATATGCAAAATTAACTTTCTTGATTCACAAAAGTTCTACAACATTCCATAAGTGTTTTCAAAAAGAGGAACAATAATGAGATATGTCAACAATTCCAAATTAAAGAGCAAAGCACTGGGTAGACTATTCAGGTTCAAACCCTGTCTTCACCATTTATTTACTGTTAGTAAGTTATTTAATTTCTCTAAGCCTCAATCACACAATCTGGTAATTAGGAATAGTAATAGTCTACTTCAGCTGTTGCGAGGATAAAAGGATATACTTATGCAAAAAATTTCAGCAACGTGCTTAGCAGAGTAAAGGCTCACTAAACATGAATAAGACTATTTTTCAACAACACACTGGATTACTTACAGACAAGATGATATTCATTGAAGTTATTCATAAAAAACCAAAGTGGGGAGGGGACATCTAATTTAAACTGTATATGCCCTAACTTTAGAATTATGAATCTTTGGGTAGTCTTTTGGTTCTAGGCACTCCATAATGTAATTACAGAAACCTACATAGATCATTTTCAGATCATGAAGTAAATAAACCTTGTTGGTATGATGTTGACAAGAACATGACCTGAATCTGAGAGTAAATGATTTTGTATGTTTTAAGAACTAGACATTAAACAATAGCAAAATGGTTGTGTAAGTTATTACCAATGGACTTAATGTAATATAATGTAGCCAATAAAATGTTAGTAAAAACATTAGCAACACAGAAATGCACACGATGTAATGTCAAATGGAGCAGCTGGATAAGCCTTCTTGGATAATACCCAACCCTGAGTTCTCTGACACTAATTTAGGTTTATATTATGTTCCATTCTGACCACAAAGTTTTCTATCTTTTAGGGATTTTTTTTCTGGTCCAAATTGCACTTAACAGCAAATCTCATTTATTACGAATCATTAATTTGTCCCACTCATTTGACATTTCAAATGTCTCCCAAGTTCCTACCTCCCTATACCTCACTCTCTAAGCCCAACTATCTTTAAAAACTGTCACTGGGTTCCATGGAATTCCTTAAGAGTATGTGACCATGGAAAATTAAGTGGTGTTTTGTTTTTTACCTACTGTTTTTATCATCCCATCGAGGTATTAACATGAAAAAATATATCATTTGAAAAACACAGATTCAGGTCATTAAAGAAACTGCAAAATTATTCCTAAAACCATAACTAAGTAACAAGATCTGAGATTAATAGTAGTCTTTTATCATCTATTGACCCGTTTTAATCAGAAAACTTGATTTTGGAGACATTACATTAGAACACATTATCTCTCAACAGCTGAGATACAAAGAACTCAGATATAAGATAGTAAATGATAAAATATTTAGGTTCTAAACTTAAAATGACATTAAGAACTGCTTGGAAATCAACATGGTAACCAGACACCTATATCATTAGATAGGTAAGGCATTAAGATAGGAAAACTACACATCACATTTTCCAACAAAATATGATTTTGAGAAACTGCTTTTGTTAGTCACTACTCTTATCCTGGTTGAAATCGTCTGTAAAAATCAGCTTTAGTAATGGTCCTAATTGGAGTCCGGGTCCTTCAAGCTTCACACAAGGATAAAAGGATTTTTAAATCAAATAATTCTCTTGCAGAGATAGAAACATTCAGAAAGTACTGGAGTGGAGAATCTGAATAAAAATGAACAGCCTTACTGATAAGCTTTAGTCTTTAATTAAATTAAACCACCCCCTCTACAAGCCATGAGTATTCAACTAACATAAACCAGTATCTTTTACTAGCTTCAAAATTGTATTTTTTTAAATGTTGGCCTAGGTACAAAATTTATAAAGCCATTGGCAATGAGACATAAAGAGAGGTGAGGTTTCTATCAAGAGCTGTAGGCTGGTACACAAAATTTTACAAATACTGAAGTAGCATTTTAGCAGGAATGGATGTCAAATTTATGGGGAACTTATGATTTTAGGAAATCACTTTGCAATAGGATAAACATGGAATAAACTCTTAGGATATCCATTTAATTACAAAAATGAGTTCAGGTGGGATGATCTAAAGCAGCATTTGGAAAGTCCTTATTTCAGAACACCTGCAAATCTGCTCTGACCATGGCATTAATGTAAAGGTCTGTAACCTCCCCTCCAAATGGGAACTACTGCTGCCTAGCTCCATACACTTGAAAGCGCTGGGCCAAAGACTCATGTGATATTGATAATCCAATGACATGTTGAGTTGTACACTCACAGAGCAAGGCAAAATAGTACAAATTTAATCACTAAAAATTTTTTATTTTTAACTTTTTGGCTGTTTAGGTAATTCATTTCAAGGAACAATAACAGGCAACAAATAGAAGGGCTTATTTATTTCTTTGACATTAAATATATTTTCTTCCAATTAATAGTATCTAATTTCTCATAAGTTAATAAGAAAAAAACTCACTGTAAATTTTAAAAATAAGAGAAAACTCAAATGATATTTCAAGATTTTATAATTTTCAAATTCTGTCAAAGATTATTTCTTGAAATTCCAATAAAAAAACTTCATTAAAAAACTTATATGTTCCACTATCATAAATATCTAGTCAAAAATATGAAAAATAATCAAAAATGCTTTTCTATTTTCATTTAAGGTTCCATATAGCACAGAAACTGGTAATAAATCTGTTAATATAGAAGAGTCAGTATTGGGGAAGGAGTTTATCAAACTCAAAAATAATATAAATCTTTGTAAAGCAAAAATAACACTAAGGCTCAAAGCTCAAGTCAATAGGAATGATATCAGATTTAAACCACATTCACTATGAATAACTAGACAACTAATATGTAACTATATATTTAAAAAAGATGACTGAGGATGGGGACAAGTGGGGAGGCAGACAGTGGCGACCTCTGGAAGATGGAATCTCTTCTCTCTGCTGGTCCTAGAAGAGAAAAGAGACACCAATAAGCATCAACACACTGTCCGAATTCCTCCCCACCGGAGACCCAGCAGTCCACAGGTGTTTCTCAACCTGACAGCTAACTTCACCTTCATATATAGTATTCAGTGCCAAGAGGATGTCAAAAACACCACCCTATCCTAACCTGATTAGGGCTGCCTTAAGAAAATAAAAAACTATCCAAAGTACTATTTATAGCTATCATCTCTATCAAATGGGGCTGAATGCAGCTGGGTTGAAAGTGATACTTCCTTATATTAAGAATAGCTTCCCAAAATTATTGCACTCAACTACTTTAAATTATAAAGAGATCATTAAATATAATCTAAAAGATCTGAATTATCCCTTCGCTTGCACACATTTGCATGAAGCAAGCGGCTATAAGGAAATATTTGGGTTATAACTGTTGTGACTCTCAATGTACAGGGAGAGAATGGGGTGACGGGTCCTTTACGTCAAGCTGACAAAGGGAAATTCATCGACTTAAACAATTTGGAAAAGATTATCCTCACTCTGCTAAGAAGCTCTAGAACAAATGAACTTCAAAACATAATTATCTAAATAGAGTGACTACAGTACATAATACTTTCAATTCTGCAGTTCAAACATAATTCTACAGAATCTGCTTTACCTAGGTAGTACAGCTGGTAACTCCAAACTAACTGGCAAATTCTTTCAGACACCATACAGCTTCCATAACCAGCACTCAGAATCAGTTATTTTCTCACATCTTTGTGAAGAGCTAACCACTAAAAACACATCTAAAGTAAACCCAACACAAAATATTCTTTTTTCTTTTAGCACTCAAGACTAAGACAAACATGTATAAAATGGTGAGTTAATCAATTAAAATGAAATAAGTAGTAGCTACGTTTCCACATTATTATTAGTTTCTTTCAAGTATTGTGCTGCTCACTGGGGATACAAAAAGATAAGTAAGATACAATTTCTAAGCTCACAGAACTGCAGTGAACGTGCATTACTGTAAGCCCTGGAAGTCTGAAAACTCAACCTCTTCTGAACTCACTGGCTCTGGGTCAAGGGAATGTATTTTTAGATTCTTAGGTCTAAGTTTGCAACTGCAACAAGCAGACGACGGAAAAGCGAAGAGTCCGGGGCCACCACTGTGTAGAAAAGTTAAAACCATACAACGTTTTGTACATGCAGTGCACTAGCCGGCAGAGATGCAATGATTCTAAGACTGACTACTTCAACGTAAGATTGAAGAAGTTCGGGAAGCACCATTCAGAAAAAAACTGAGAAATCAAGATTATGTTTGATTTTTTGAAATCACTACGAATTTTAGAGCTGAATAATACCTCAGAATTCCCATCAACAAAGCACTTCAGAATCTCCGACATTAGTAAACCATCTGAACAATGCCCACTCCTTTGTTTACAAAACACAACAATAACCAAAACAAAGCAACTGCTACAAACGAGCAGACCTTTTATTAGGGGACCTATTCTTAGGGGACCTTTCCAGAGGGCTTCAAATGTTTTCCTAAATCACTCCACTGTACCTGCTGCAAAGTAAGAATATTCTGGCGCCAGAGCCCAAACCCGACCTCGTCCAAGTTGCCCGACTTGAGGTCTGCGCGACCAGCCGCGAAGCCCACAAGGTCAAGTTCGGAGCCTAGGCAGGCCTCGCCCCCCAGCCCCGCAGTGGCGCGCGGCTGCCCGACCCCTGGCCAGACACGGGAGAGTTCGGCCGGCGACAGCAGCGCACGCCCCGCCGCCCCTCCCGCAGCCATAGGCTCCGCATGAGCGGGTACCCACACCCGAAAAGAGCGAGCGTTGGGGGCGCTCGTACCTCACGCCGCTGCTCCGAAAACCCCGGAGACCGCACCCGGCTGCTCCCGGCGCCCCCAGGGACAGCACGACGCTCCCGCCGAGCGTCAACACGCGGCCCAAGCGACGGCGGAGCAGGGAAACGCCTCGGCCCTGCACAGCCATGGCCGCGAATCGCCGGCTTCCGGACGGAGACTCCACCTCCCACCGCTGCGGTCCTCGCAGCTGCAGGCCAGGCTCCGCCCCTACCCGGCCCGGCCAGAGAGCGGGTCTCTGCCGCAGCTAGTTCCGGGCGCCATGCTGGGGCGGGGCCCGGAGCCAAACTCAGGATTAGAGGCGGGGCCGAGACACTGGGAGGCGGGGCCAGGAACCAAGCTCCGAATGGGACCGGGGCGAGACCGAAGAAACTCCGGGACTGGCAGGGGCGGGGCCACAACCCTAGCCACTGGCTGTGCGAAGTGTGGGGAGGAGAGGAGGGCGGGGCCTCTCTGAGACTGCTGACTTGTGGTGTGGCTTCTCAACCGCCTGACACACCTTTGATCTTCCTATAGCGAGGACCCAGGTAAGACGTCTAAACTAAGCCGTCCAAGCAGCATGCCTCCTTTTTCCCTAGCCAGAGTTCTGGCCTACCACCTCCGAGGCTATGTGATTTAAAGCCAGAAGGATGTTACTGCTTCTTTGTTTCTTACCCGCTTAGTAGGATCTTGGGATACCTAGGAGCTGGAGAAGGAAAGAAAGGTGTGAGTGTGTGGAGGGAGGAGGGGGACGTGGCTGAACTTTAGAATTTCTGTTATTCTACCTTATCTCCATTTTTGGAAGGAAAAAAATGACCAATGTCTATCATTTTCCGGAGTTTATGACCAAGTTAACATACCCTGAGAACCTGCATTGTCTGGTGAATTGACAACTAATGAGAAAGCAAAATATCAACTACCCCTGGAAAAGTAAAAACTCAGACTATGATGGGATATGTTAAAAGATAAATTGAAGCATATTTTTAAAAACTAAGAGTTTTTTTGAGCAAAAATCAGTTTGAACCAGGCAGCATCCAATCCAGCAGATAAAAAGACACTCTTAGGAGCTGTACAAAATAAAAGACTTTTTTAGGTGGAAGGGAACAGGAACAAGAACGTTATACTAGCAAAAAAATGGGTTTGTTATTGCAAAGTTACTTCCTCTAGGGGATGGCAGCAATCTATCAGGCGCAATATCTAACTAGTGCTGATCAGGTGATTCCTGGTTGACTGATTTAAGATTGTTTCTAGGAGAGAGGAAACTAATGGGGAGGAAGAATTTCTTCTGCCCTTTAAGGTCCTAGTTCTAGCTAGATCAAAATCATACTGACATGAAATAGATTAACAGGGAAAAATCAAGTTTAATAGCATACATAAAGGAAATCAAAATCAAATTTTATAGCATCCAACGGGGAATCCACACAGGCATAGAAATTCCAAAGATAGGCAACATGATGCTTATATGAGCTAAGGAGAGGGGTAGGGGGCTTAGGATACAAAAGGGAGAGAGATCATTAACAAGAAGGTGAAAGATGTTTAGAAAACAAAGATGCCCTATTATGCAGATAAGTTTCCCAGGTACTGAGGAATCTCTATTAATAGCTCTTTCCCTAATAAAGCAAGCAGTTGATGGGGAGGTAAAGAGCTTTTTCTAAGTCTGCTGCGTTTCGATTATTTTTAACTCAAAATAATGTTCATGCCAAAGTGGTCCATCCAGGGGTGGCTTGCCCTTGTCCTCTACACTGATTAAGTCTCAGTTTGGTGAAGAGGTGCTTAGCATAAGTGACTCCATTTTGTACCTGTTGTCTTGTTTTTTAACAGGTAACAAACACTGATAAGAGAGATAAAACCAGCTGCAAAGATAAAGGAAACAATATTTCTCCCAATGTGAGGCTGCAGCTGTGAAGTGTCATCACAGTCCCTCTGACCACTGCATTCTTACTTAGAATCCTTGTTCTCTAAAATTGTAACTGTCAGAAAGTGTACTGTTTAAAATTCTATCGATAAGAATGAAACATCCTATCCGTCCTATTCTGTACGATGTAGGTCAATTTCACACAAAGAAGCAGCCTTTATTTCCAACCTAGGTAAAAGCTTCAGATGAGGGATTTCTGAACACATTACACATCGATCTTAACTTTATCGATTCCAAGGAATAGGCCCCTGGCTCCCCTTTTCAGTTCCACCTCCTTTTGACCCCTTTACACACAGCTCTTTTCTGCTTTGAGCCTCCCAAAATACTGCTTTATTTAAATTTCACCTAACCTCTACCCTTCCCCAAATCTTACAATAACCTATATCTCCCTTTAATTGATGAGACACTTCTTGAGTTTCAACTGGTGTGCAATATCCTTCATTACAAGGAACCAGTTGTCCTAAGTTTGTCTTTCTACAGATTTGTCCCTGACAGTTGAAATCTGATTAGGCTAGGAAAGCAGCCAGGAATGATGATCCTACAGAAGGGATTTGCAGCCGGGAAGCGGTTATCATTCTAGCAAAGAAGATTCTGTGCCCTGTGTAGGATGGAGAAAGGCGTGCCCTCCATGAAGTCAAGTACCACATACTCCACTTCTATTACATCCACATTGTACCTAACATGGTGTTCAGTAATTTCTTGAAAACTAATTACTTAAGGTTTATAAGGAATGCATGTACACCACTACATTTCAAAACATAACCACATCAATTCAAAGCTTTCTTTAATCATCTAGTCTTGCCAAAAATATGTAACTGTCTCATATGGAGATACAGTGATCATTGCCCATCCCCATCCTCTGTCTCATGCTAGAACTCTGGACAGCTCCTTCTTCTGCTCTCTTTACACATAAGCCTTATGTACTTCCTACTCATGAGCAACCAGAATTATTGCACTCAAAATAAACCATGATGGTGAAAGGAAGGAAAAAATTGCCTCTACCCTCAAGGTTCTCCAGCAGGACTAAGAATTAAATGAGACAAATTAACTGGAGGGAAAAAACCCACAAAATTTTATTATGGGTACATGGAGGCCCAATTACAAAATTAAGACTTAAAGAAATGACCAAAGCAGGGTTTTTATACATTTTTAGACAAAGAGATGATACATTTGTAAAACTTTTTTTAATGTTTATTTATTTTTGAGAGAGAGGCAGAGCATGAGAAGGGAAAGGGCAGACGGAAAGGGAGACACAGAATCTGGAGCAGGCTCCAGGCTCTGAGCTGTCAGCACAGAGCCAGATGCAGGGCTCAAACCCACCAATGGTGAGATGATGACCTGAGCTAAAGTCGGACGCTTAACCAACTGAGCCACCCAGGCACCCCAAGAAATGATACATTTTTGAGGAATTTAAAGAATAAGGAAAACGTGTGTTTGGGCTAAAGTAGTAGATTAGTAAAAAGTAATAAGGTTTATTTTTGCAGCTTTTTGTGGTTTTAAAGTCATTATCTCTGGTGATAAGGATATCTTTTTTTTTTAAGTTTATTTATTTTGAAAGAGAGAGACAGTGTGAGTGGGGGAGGGGCAGGGAGAGAGGGAGAAAGAGAGAATCCCAAACAGTCTCCGTGCAGTCAGTGCAGAGCTCTACACGGGGCTTGAACTCACAAAATTGAGATCATGACCTGAGCTGAAACCGAGAGTTGGATGCTTAACTGACTGAGCCACCCAGGCACCCCTCTTTTCACTTCTTAGTGTGGGGAGGATATTTTTCACATGAGAGATTTGTTTCCTGCTTTCAAGGATACAGAGGAGGGGCTGAATGTCCTTGTACTAGTTGTTACTTAAGTAATTTTTATTTAAAATAATATGCCAAAGTGGCCCCGACAGCTG
Source organism: Cryptoprocta ferox (assembly GCA_028646485.1). NCBI lineage: Eukaryota > Metazoa > Chordata > Mammalia > Carnivora > Eupleridae > Cryptoprocta > Cryptoprocta ferox. The sequence continues at coordinate 135,339,519 of CM053567.1, forward strand.
TTTCTGAGTAACTCATTAAAGTCATCTGCAGGTAAGAGCTTGCATCAAGCAAAGGAAAACAACTACCCTCTGTCATCTGAAGGTAACCTTACACCCACAAGTCTACCTACTCTCTAATCTCAATGTGTCCTCGGTGGCATTATCCCCAGAGCCTAGTCCAATGGGTAGCACACATTCAGTGCTCATGAAATATCTGTTACATGAATGAGTGGATGAATTTGACCTAGACTCTGCAGGAATGGAATGAAATGCCCAATGAACTCCAACAGGGCCACCTCTGATGAAATTTGGGCAGAGCTGCTACTCCTACCAGAGACGTGGAGTGTGTAATTGAACCTGTCCCAGAGATTTTAAGTACACCAGAAAATGTGCACAGTGGGCTATTGCCAGGCTTTGGGTCACTGTAAGTTTTCTGACACACACTGGATATGCCTACTATTCTTGCAAATGGAGAAGTTAATGTCAGTCTATTGGGTTGTACCATGAGAAATCTTCCCCAGGTTCCTGGATGGTGGCCTGGTCATCAGAAATGTAACTCTCTTGAAAGTTAATCTGGATCATTGCTTGACAAGAGTGACCTACCATTTTAGCTGTTTAACTGAGAAATACATATATTAATGTTGATTTTTATGAATGTGAGGCATCACAGAGGACATGAAATGTTTTTCCACACGATTAGAGGAATTGTCTGAAGAAGAGACTTTCCCCCAAAGCACTGAATATGAAAGATTGTGACCCTATAATCAAAAACAATTGGATTTGATCTTTAAACTATAAATCAGATTTTCTTATATTTTGCTTTTCTAAGCTAAGTTTAGCTGCAAGCACAAGCTTAATTCTGGCCACTACCTCAACAACACTAATCATTGGGGAAATGTAAATCAAACCCACAATGACACAGCATCTCACACCCATTAAGATGGCTGCTATCGAACAAAACCATACAAAACCAAAAAACAAGCATTGGTGAGGATGTGAAGAAAGTGGAACCCTTTGGGAGTTCTCTTGGTGGAACTGTAAAATGGTGCAGCCACTGGGGAAAACCAGTGATTCCCAGGGGTTAGGGGTGAGGGCAATGGGGAGCTGCTGTTTAATGGGTACATAGTTTCAGTTTTGCAAGATGAAAAGAGTTCTAGAGACTGGTTACATAATAACGTGTTTGTGCTTAACACTGTAGAACTATATACAGTTAAACGTTGGTTTGCGAGCATAATTCAAGCATAATTCGTTCCAGAAACATGCTTTTAATCCAAAGCACTTGTATATCAAAATGAATTTCCCCATAAGAAATAATGGAAACTCAGATGATTCATTCCACAACCCAAAAATATTCACATAAAAATGATTATAATACTGTACTATAATACAAAATTATAAAGAAAATATAAAGAAAAATAAACAAATTAATCTGTACTTACCTTTGAAAAACTTTGTGGCTGGTGTGAGGGAGATAAGAGAGAGGAGGGTTATTGTGCAGGATGACTTTATCACTAATGGAATCACTGCTATCTATTGTCTCAATGGAATCTTTTTCTGCATTGGAGGCCCTTGTATACATTTGCATGGATGTTGACTACAGTACAGCATTAATAAACTTTTGTCATACTGTATTTAATGTAACTGGCAATAAAGCAGCAGAGGAAAGGGTCTCTATCTGCAGGCAGTGTGCCCTAGAATGAAGCAAAGCATTCCTAAGCCTACTCTTGTATGGAAAACAAAAGGACTGTCCATAGGTTTGAAAAAATACACTAGTGCCAGTTGTGGGTACTTTCCAACATTCTGAAAAATCATTGATTTCTGCCAAACACCTCAGCCCGAAACTGAGCCTCTGAGCATGGGAGGACAATCACCTATAATCCTGCAACAAGAGAGAGAGGAAGAGAAAGAGAGAGAAGAACCATTGCCTCAGTTGTGATCATGTGACATTTGGCATCATGTACTACTCGTATTGCAAGACATTGCTCATTATCAAGTTAAAATTTAACAGAAATGTTTGCTTCTCTTGCAGAACAGTTGCAGAACAAGTTACTTGTAATCCAAGGTTTTACTGTACTTAAAAATGGTTAAGATGATAAATTTTATGTTATGTATATTTTACCACAATTTAAAATTCTTTTGTTGTAAAAATTGGTGACAAATATTTTATTATTAACTTAGGAATTTTTACTCCCATTGGCAGTGAATAAGACTACCAAGCCACATCCTTATAAAGATTTTGTATTATTAGTCTTTTAAATTTGAGTCAGTTTAGTGAGCAACAAATAATATTCATGGAAGTCTTCATTTATATTTTCTTGACCATGAATGTGTGAAACATCTGTTTATTAACCATTTTAATTTTCTCTTTTTCAATGGGCTTCTTTATTTTTTATTGATAAAGGAATTATTTATATTTTCAATATCACTTGCATGTGTGGCAAGTAATCAGGTTTATCAATCTATTCTATTATGGTTGAAGTTTACTGTAATGTTTATACAATCTCTCTATATCTTAAGATTGTAGAGATATAGTCTTATTAATTTACTCTAGAGCTTTCAAAGTTTTGACTTTCACGTTTAAATCTCTGATTCAAAGTATTACAATGTACACTGTGAGGTAGAGATAAAATTTCTTTTAAAAATGCACCAGAAGCACTCATTACTAATCCATGCATTCTTCCTTATCTGCAATTCCACCTCTTTTTTGGATAAGCTCTCTATATATGGACATAGATCTGTCTCTTCTAGCTGGTAGAATGATGCGGCAGAAATAAAGATTAGTGAACTTGAAGCAATAGAAACTAACAAAGGTAAAACATATTTTTTAAAAAAGCTAAAAAATATAACAGTGCATCAGTGAGCCTTGGGACAACTTCAAGACACCATATATAATATAACTGGAGTTCCCAAAAGAGAGGGGATGAAGACCAAAAATGTTTTTAATGAAATCATTTAAAATATTTTCCAAATTTGGTGAAAAGTATTAACCTACAGATCTAAGAAACTCAGTAAAGCCAAAGCAGAAGAAATCTGAAGAAAACTATACCAAATTATATCATCATTAAATTGCTCAAAACCAATGACAAAGTGAAAAAAAATTCTTTAAGCAGCCAGGAGGAGAAAAAACATTTTAGTATAGAGGAATGTAGATAAGAGCAGTGGGTTTCTCAACAGTTTAGCACAGTAGTAGGATGTAAAACAACATACACAAAACCATAGCAGTATGCCGTATAATAAGTTTTGAAATCAGTAAGTGTGAGACCTCCAACTTTGTTCTTTTTTTTTTTTCTTTCAAGATTATTTGGCTATAGGGTCCCTGGAGATTCCGTATGGATTTGGGGATGGGTTTTTCTATTTCTGCAAAAAACACTTTAGGACTTTGATAAGCATCTCATTAAATCTAGTAATGTAAATTGCTTCAATATATTGGCATCTTAGCAATATTAAGTTTTCCAGTCCATGAACTCAAAATGTCTCTCCATTGATTTATTTCTTTAATTTCTCTCAGAAACATTTTGTAGTTTTCAGGGTACAAGTCCTCCTTGGTTGGATTTATTACTAGGTATTTTGTGTGTTTTGATGCTATTATAAATGGAATTATTTTCTTCATATCCCTTCTGGACTGGCAACTACTTTTGCCATAACAAGTTTCTTTGTCTGGAAATCTCATGTCTTCTGTTAGTGTTCCTGAAACTGTGAAAGCCTAACTTAGTAGATTGTAGGTAGGGCAAAATTAACTCCCTCGTAACCTCACAAATTGTCATGATACGGAGAAAAAGAAGGGGTATCACTATAGATATGAAAAAACATTAAAATATTAATAAAGTAATAATATAAATAGCTTTAATGCAATATATTTGACTATCAAAATGAAATAGACAAGTTTATTTAAAAACACAAATCATCTTAAACTGACCCAAAAAGAAATTTAAAAATTTGATAACTCTATATAGATTTTTAAAAACAAATTAGTAATTAATAACTATCTGAAAAAGAATCTTCAGGCTTAGTATGTTTCACTGATGATTTCTCTCAAAAATTTAAGAAAACAATAGTAACAATCCTATGCAAATCTCTCAGAAAATAGAAGAAGGAACACTTCCCAACTCATTTTATAAAGCCACCATTGCCCTGATATCAAAACATTACAAGGAAAGCCAACTACAGACCAATATCTCTTAACAAAATAGTAACAAAAATATTCAAAACAATAGAAAATTTAATAGCAATATGTATAAAAGTTAATATGTCATGATCAAGAGGGATTTATTCTAGGAATGTAAGTCTGGTTCAACATTCAGTTAATGTAATTCACCATAGCAACAGATTAAAGAAGATAAAACAATGATTTCAGTAGATGTAGAAAAAGTATTTGACAGAATTAAACATTTATTCATAATAAAAGTAACTTTCAGAAAACTGGAAATAGAGGGATAAAGGACATCTATAAATAACCCACAGCTGATATTGTACTTCGTGATGAAAGATCCCTAAGATTAAGAACAAGACAAGGATACCTTTTCTCACCATTTCTATTCCGTATTATACTGCTCGTCTGAGGTGATAGAAAGAGGTACAAAAGAACTTTGGAGGGTGATGGATATGTCTGTATTTTGATTGTGGCATAGCACATGGTCTATTCAATTGTGAAAACTCATCAAATTTCACACTTAAAGTGAGAAAATTTTATTATATGTAAATTATACTGAATCAAAATTGATAAAACACAGGGCTTAAACATTTGTTCTTTTTAGATGTAATCCACATCCCTCTCTCACTAAGAAGCCTCTTTTCTCAGAGTATGTATGTATCACTTTGATTTTCTATAATTAACTTGGCCTGTAGAGGGAGCCCATATTTCATGAACTCAGAAGCTTGGCAATGATTTAAAAAGCACACCATCTATGGATATAAATGCACAGAAAAGAATAATAAAAATGAAAATTTTTCATTATCAGATTTTTAAACATTTAGAAATAATATTTGTTAAAACCCTTTTTGGCCATAGTCATACAAAAGATAAACATGTTACTTGTGAAAGATATGAAGCTTCTGTCATCAGTGTATTTAACTAGTGGACTCAATCTTGACTTTTGTGTAGATGTTGTGGGTCATTTAGACATAACCTTGGTATTTTTTTAAATAAAGGTTATATTTTTGGTTACAGAAGTTATACATGTTCATTATGGAAAATGTGAAAGTTACAGAAAAAGTGAAAGAAGAGAAAGAGGAAGAGGAAAAGAATCCATAGAAGCCTCTATTGTCATCATAATCACTGCCTGCAGATATGGATTCTGTCAACATTTGGGCATATTGCCCCAGAGGTTTCATTTATACATTATTTTTACTTGATTATAATCACATATAACAAAATGTTAGAATTTAACCACTACTTGATATCTAACCATGAAAATGAAGCTTAAATTAAATACTTTTTCATAATGTAGAATGTTCATAATTATGTCCCTTTGAAGTGTTAATAGTACTCAACTAGGAAAGTTACAATAAAATGTTATTAATATTTAATAGTCACATTAAATTGTCCATATTTCTTTGGGTGGTTCTCTCTTATGCAGGAAAATCTATCTACTAGAGTCATTACAACTGGAAAGAGCTGGGCAGTGGATGGCAGAATTTTTTTCCTTATCCTAAATAATCTCCACTTAAGTTGATAGAGGAAAAAATGTAATCTATGAGCAGTAAAAAGCCTCAGATGAAAAGAACACTTTAAAAATTTTTTTTACATTTATTTATTTTTGAGAGACAGCATGAGACAGAGCGCAAGCGGAGGAGGGGCAGAGAGAGAAGGAGACACAGAATCTGAAGCAGGCTTCAGGCTCTGAACTGTCAGCACAGAGCCGAATGCGGTGCTCAAACCCACGAACTGTGGGATCCTGACCTGAACTGAAGTCGGACACTTAACGGACTGAGCCACCCAGGTGCCCTAAAAAGAACATTTTTAAAAAATTATTTACATGGTGGGCTTATGGCATATCCCCAAGGAAAAGACTGTACATACATTCCAACTCAGTTTTACCTTGTCACATAACAATAATGTATTCATGTTTAGGTAGAGGGGACAATGAAATGGATGGTAAACACTAAGTTTTGAGCCTTGTTTGTGGAATTACCTGTACTTTTATTAAAATCCACTTGACACAGATGAATTGTATGTAGAGTTTAACTGATGGAAGGGAAAAAGGGAAGAGAGTTAATGTGAATGTTAACAATTATTCATAAACAGTATTTAGTAATATTTATTGAAGACTTATATTTGTGGTACTGTAGGTAATTTGTTACATGAATCACCTTTTTTTTTGTTTAATCCGTACACCAACTTTATAAAGATTTATGGGGAGTAACTATTTTCTTTGTCATTTTACTGAGACAGAATCTGAGTCTCTTAGAAATCAAACAACTTTGTCGAAGTCACACAGCTAGTACGTGACAAAGCTGGGGTTTACACATAAGTCTATCTGCCTGTAATAGTCCTATCCTTAACCCGCGCCTCTATTTCCGGGAACATCACATATATGACCCTTTCAAAGCAAGACTTCTTTTTTCCACTTAAAGTACCTTATTAGCATCATCATGTTATGTTCAAAGGAACCTCAGCCTAAAGAATTAATTTAAAAGAACTGATATTCAGCCCCTGAAAAGAACTCCAAAGGGCAATTTCATTCGTAATACAAACCACAAATGAGGTTCTTGGTTTAAATCTACTACTTTATTAAATACCAAGGTAAGGAGTGGTTTGCTCTTATGATTGTTATTATTTCATCCATTGTCTCCAGGCTGTTATATTCTGGTAGCTATAACATTATTTGTATATACAAGTATATATACAAATAAATGTGTATACACAAGTAATTGTTGTATATCAGTTGGTTCTATGGGACACCTTTGGAGTAGAAATGAAACCCTTTCTTAGCATCTAAAACTGGAAGAATAAACCACATCCCCATGATGCTCTTTATTGAAGGCCTTTAACTGATACAGTGTGAGAATGAGTAATTTTGGGAATCAGACGTGAAAGCACCTAACAGTGAAGACAGTGTTGCATTTACTTATGAATATATGAATACAATAATTTAAGATTTAATTAAATAACTATTCAGCACATACTATGTGCCTCTATCAATAAGCTGGCAGTTGATTAAATTGTGTGCGGTCATTGTTAAAAATGGATTGAACAACCATTCTAGATTTTTTAAACTTTTAAAAAAATGTTTAAGTTTATGTATTTATTTTTACAGAGAGACAGAGAGAGAGTGAGCAGGGGAGGGGCAGAGAGAGAGGGAGTAAGAGAATTCCAAGCAGGCTCCACACTGTCAGAGTGAAGCCCAATGCGGGGCTCGAACTCACGAAACCTTAAGATTGTGACCTGAGCTGAAACCAAGAGTCAGACGCTTAACCAACTGAGCCACCTAGGCACCCCTAGATTTTAAAACTTTTAAAACTTTTAATAAAAAAGATCACACATTCACTTATGATGTCTAAAAAGTTAAAAAAAAAAACACTAAGAAAATAAAGGAAAGAAAAAAGTGAAATGAGAAAGGAGTGATGTATGGAATAAGACACCAGTATTTAATATAATATTGATTACAAATACATGGGAAGATGTAGCTTAGTCAAAAAGACTGCCAACTGAATGCCACAAATAGGCAACCACTAAGTCATTGCACGTGTTGAACCAGAAGGGTCTCACCCACATGGAGGACCTGCTTCGACAAGGGGAGAAAAGGAGGTACTGAACTGAACATACTTGATTCATTCTTTCCAAATAGGATAAGTTATTTCTCCTCCCAACAGAATCATAAAATAGGGCAAGTAAAGACTAAGAATGTTATGCAACTTGAGCTAGTTCAATTTAAAAAGAACCATGAGGGGTGGAAGGGTGTTCTCCTCGTAGATATTTCTAAAATATTAAAAAGAACAACAGTAACAACCTGCACGTATAAAAGGAGTCAAAATCAGCATCATGCCTAATCATGGAACAATGGAAGAAATGGCCTGAAAGGCTGAAATTGAGACAAAGATGTCTAGTGCACATAATTATATAACAGCACCAAACAATGCATTAGACAACGGAAAGAAATGAGATAGTAATTAGAGCAAAAGAAGCAAAAGACTAGAAGCCCACAATTGTATCTGTATAAAACTTTTAAAATAAATAATGGTATAATCCAACAATAAAATACTATGTCTCACATCTCTCTACCTGCAGGGAAATATATGAAAATACTTACTGAAGTTGAACATTCACCAAAACATATTTTTACACAAAGCAAACAAAGTCCAAAACAATATACATGGTATTTCCCCATGTGTATCATAAAAGAAGTGTGTGTGTGTGTGTGTGTGTGTGTTCATATCTACATCATGCACACATGCAAACTCATGCTGGTATAGACTTTTTTTTTCCAAGATACCCACACACACACAGAAAATTAGTAATCTTAATAGGTTCTGGGAAGAAGAAACAAAGATCTATAGTAGGAGAAAGATATTTGTTTTATTTTATTTTATTTTATTATTTTATTTTATTTATTTTTTACTGTATAACTCTTTATCAGTTGAATTTTTATAATGTGTACATAACATATATTTCTTTTGATAAATAAGTGTAACCAGTTTACCTACTCAATGGTGTAAATTTTAGATTCTGAATGACTAACAATATATTAAGTGTTTATGGAATGATTATAAAAGAAGTTTGGAATTTAGATCTTTTTGTCAGAGGAGTACTAAATTTTGAAAGATTCAGAGGAAACTGGATCACTTCTTGGGCCAACTAAATGTCTTGTATATTTTGAGGCCTATGGTGAGTACAAATAATAAGAATTTTTATAGTGAATCAGATGAGTAAGCCACTTGTTATGGGCTGAATTTCATCCCCTCTAAAATGTATATGTTGAAATCCTAACTGTCAGTACCTCAGAATGTGACCTTATTTGGAGATAGGCTATTTAAAAAGGTAATTAAGTTAAATTGAGGTCACTAGGGTGAG
>CM053567.1:135348607-135369537 GCA_028646485.1 Cryptoprocta ferox
AAGTGACCTCCACCAAGACCATCACCCCGCTTTACCTTTTCCCCTTCCCCTTCCCCCCTCAGTTTGTTTTCAGGATTCAAGAGTCTCTCGTGTTTTTTCTCCCTCCCTCTCCCTAACTCTTTTTCCTCCTTCCCCTCCCCATTGTCCTCTATTGGGTTTCTCCTGTTAGACCTATGAGTGCGAACATATGGTATCTGTTGTTTTTGAAATACAAAACAAATTTCTGTTTTTCAAGCCACTCAGTCTGTGGTACTTTGTTATGGCAGCCTGAGCAAGCTAACACTCAACCTAGGCTCAGTGATACGGCTGCAGGTTATAAGCAGCCATTGAAGAATCTCAGTAGAAGAAGCACCTTTTAAGATCTACTCTGTAGAATGATCACTTTGCAGTGCATAAGATTGACTGGGAAGACTAGTTAGGAAGTTACATTAATGGTCCAGTGAAAGCTGATGGGGGGCATATTTAAAGTACTTTCACAGGAAAGAGAAAGGAGGAATTAAGGGGGTAGAAGTTACAGGATCCGGAGCCCAGTTGGATGCAAAGCAGAGAGAGAGGGTCAATCTGTGATGAAATTGAGGTGCCTGGCTTAGGCAGATAAGTGAACTGTTAATAAAGCAAAACGGAGAAAGAGGAGCAGTGGGCTCTCCATCTGAAATCTGGGGAGAGCTAACTAAATTACAGTGGTTACATGTTAATACTGGCAGCAAGGAGGAAATACAGGAGATAGGCATCAATCCAGATTAAGATCAAAGCATTTGATAATCCAGTGAGGGGAGGCTCATGGAGCTGGCACAGAGTAGCAGTCAGGATGTCTTCCATGTCATGGAGAAGGAATGCACCTCACCCAGAAACACACAGAAGGTCTCTTTGTGGAGGGAAGTCTCATCATTCCACAGAGGCAGGTGCAATCAGAGTGCAGCTGGCCTTGCTAACTGAAACAAAAATAATGAAAGAAAAAGGAGATAACAGTCTTTGGCATCATGCCTTGGCTCTGCGCTTAACAGGCTTGATAACCTTGGGCAAATCAGTTGACTTCCCTTTGCCTCATTTCCTCTCACTAGCAAATCAGGGTGAAAATGAAGTGATTGTTATTATGACACTTCATTAGTTAATTAATACTTAGAGGGCTCAGAATAAGCCTCCAGGAGGAGGTGATTTATAAACTAAGAGCTGAAGAGTAAGTAAAAAATGAACCAAATGGAAGGGCTAGGAGGTATTGAAATGAAAGATGTCCTGGTTAGAGGGAACAGTATCTGTAAGACCCTGAGCCCAAACAGAAAATGGTATTTTCAGAGAACCAAGAAGTGATTTGATATAAGTAGAGTATAGAGTTTCATCAGGACAAGTGAGAAAACAAAAATTGCAAGAAGTTAATTTGTTCAAGTTCACATAGCAATAAGAGTCTGATCTGTGAATGGAGCATGCCTGCACCGGGACTTGCATTTAAACTTTTTAATAACTATTATTAATCCTATACAACCTCCCTGCAACACTGTACAAAGAGAAGAAGGCCACTGCCAAGGGTGATACGGGCTTAATATTTATGCATGTGTTTAGAAAGTTACAGAGTGAATATTCACTTGAGCTTGAATAGAAAGATTCACGTGAGAATGTTAGAACAAGTGTCATTAGGTATACAGAATTAGACCACAAAAGCAAGTAAGCTAAAATTAGAGACAGTCTACTAACGTTTTTTTCTACTCTAGTCCTCCAAAAAAATATATAAACCATCTCAAAATAGATTTTGTTAGTAATACAAGATTTTGATGATTGATTTTCTATTGTAAATAATTACATTTATTTTACAAACAAAACAAAATCCAGATCCAGATCAATTCAGTTTATAATGGACTTAGCAACTGGGTTAATTGTTATATACTATCCAGAGACTGGGTTGAAACTGGTTTGTCTATAACTTTTTCCTAGGGTTGAACTGGTTTGTCTATAACTTTTTCCTAGAGCATTGATCCACAGAAGATTATACACACTGATTATAAAATTCTCTATCCTCTGTGTTCTAATGTTTTGCTATGAAGTGCTAAATTGCGGAATTATTTTTGTTTGTCCTGCCTGTGATTTGTTGGGATTCCCGAATCTGATGCTTGTTGTCTGATGACCATGGAGGTGCATCCCTCAGATCTTCCTCTAATAGAAGGAAGCTGCTGGAGGGGCTCAGGTGACATCCCAGGGTGGCATCTGATTTAACAATGCACCATCCCCTGCACTTCCCAAATGCATACTTGTACTTCAACCCTTATCTCAGGGTCTGCCCTCATTATCCCATTTGTACCCAATGTTTTATCAACTGTGCTTGAAGTTGGACTTCCAGCAACACTTCTTGAAGTTAAAAGATTTCCTCCAAAGGGGGACAAAAGAAAGGCAATTTTGCTCAGAATTTCTCTTAGCTAAAATACCTTTGTTTTGGTCTGCATAAGACAACTTATGGCCTTTTAATCACTTACATGGTCAGTAGGGTTAATTATAAGAGGACATGCCACATCACATGAAAGGTATAGTCACGGTTCACTCAAATTTATAGCAGAGCTTTTGTTTAAATACTACCTACTTGGTGGCTCAGTAGGGTGAGCATCTAACTCTTGATTTCAGCTCAGGTCATAATCTCAGGGTCATAGAATCAAGCCCCACGCCAGGCTTCACAATGAGCACTGAGCACAGAGCCTGTTAAAGATTCTTTCTCACTCTCTGTCCCTTTCCTTCTCTCCCCCCTCCCCTACTTGTTCACATGCTCTCTCTAAAAATAAATAAATAAGCAAATAAATAAATATCAGTCCACCTAAGAAAAAAACTTTTGTCTCAGGTCACCTTGGCAAGCAGTGTAACTGTCTTTAATCTTTTTAATCATATACCCTCAGGAGTCACGCATCTTTCAGTGCAGCTCTGAAAGGAGACTATTTGGATTACTAAAAATGAGAGCACTGCCTTTAAAATTCTAAAGTGATTTGTTATTTATTGTTTTTTAAAAATCACTATAAAATACATGAATTTCAAAACAAATTTGTTTTGTCTCAAACATTACACCAAATTTGTCTCAGACATTACACCAACCATATATTTAGGATAGAGTGTTCTGTCTGAACTACCACAATTTTCTACCATTTACTATGAATAATGTCAGTTAAAATGTTAGAACCCTTTCAGCAATAAACCATCAGAAAGCACTTATTACTATGTATGTAATATGTGCATAATACATGTAGTTCTATGCACAAATTTCCATGTTAGGCCTGCTAATCTACACATGGATCTCGCAAGCTGCCACCATAGAATATCCCTCATATGTTGTTCACAGTCTTATTTGGTCTATTTTTGTTTGCTTGTGTGTTCTGTCTTCAGAATCTCACAAAGATCTCATTTACTATTGAGTAGGGAGAGCCTATGTTGTCCAAATCACAAAGAAAGCGTTCTGTGTTCCTATTTAAGTTCCCATTTAAAGTAATGCTGAGGTCTCCACTGCCGTGCACAGACCACAGGGCTCCACCTATATCTCCAGAGTCCTTGGAAGTTCATCAAGCTCAGACATGATCACCTCACCATAGTTTGAACTCAGAGTAGGAATTCCGGGATTTAAAAATAATGTATTCACTAATCACTTGTGGTCTAAAAAGAAACTCTTGGGGCACCTAGGTGGCTCAGTCGGTTAGGTGTCTGACTTCAGCTCAGGTCATGATCTCACAGTTCATGAGTTCGAGCCCCACATTGGACTCTCTGCTGACAGTTCTGAGCCTGGAGCCTGCTTCAGATTCTGTGTCTCCCTCTCTCTCTCTCCCTCCCCCACTCATGCTCTGTCTCTCTCTGCCTCTCAACAATGAATAAACATTAAAAAAAATAATAAAATAAAAAAAGAAACTCTTAAGAAATTATTATTTGGGGCACCTGGGTGGCTCAGTTGGTTGGACATCCGACTTCTGCTCAAGTCATGATCTCGTGGTTCGTGGATTCGGGCCAGCATCAGGCTCTGTGCTGACAGCTTAGAACCTGGAGCCTGCTTCGATTCTGTATCCCTCTCTCTCTGCCCCTCTTCCCCTCACACTGTCTCTCTCTGTCTCTCAAAAAATAAAAACTAAACATTATATTTATTTATAAATATATATAAACATTATTTTCATACTTATTTAAAAAAAATTATTAACAGCAAGTGACTTCTTTGACCTCAAAAAGCTATAAAACATCCACATAAATATTATACTTAGTGGTGAAATTTTTAAGTTTGTTGAAAACAAAACAAAAGTACTTGTTATCATCACTCCTACACAAGCTTGTACTGAAAATTTTAACCAGTGTAGTAAGGCTAGAAAAAAAATATATGCATTTATAATGAATGGGGGAAAAACTCACCTGCCATTTGAAGCAGGTGACAAAATTTTTATGTGAAAGATGCAAAATAATTAAAAGGTACATAATTAGAAGACTGATGGGTATAGAAATATACACAAAAATCAGGAAATGCAATCTCATAGACACCACTTAAAATAAATAGCATAAATAGATGTGAAAGTCTCTAGAAATCAGATTAACATGTAATGTGCAAGGTGAAAACTTTAAATATTATTTAAAGATTTCAATTTATGATACACCTGGGTGGTTCAGTCAGTTGAGTGTCCGACTCTTGATTTAGGCTCAGGTCATGATCTTACGGTTCCTGAATTCGAGCCTTGCATCAAGCTTTTCACGTCAGTGCATCCCCACTGCTTGGGATTCTCTCTCCCTCCCTCTCTTCCTCTCTATCTCTCTCTCCCTCTCCCCTACTCATGTGCATGCTCGCACTCTCAAAATAAACTTTGAAAAAAAAGACTTCAATTTATGAACTCTCTCAAGTTCTCCAAATAGAAGATTTGCTATTTTAAAGATGCATCAACTACCCCTACCCAAAATGATTTAAAAATTCAATGCCCTTTCACTCAAAATTCATGTATTGACAAGCTGATTCTAAGGTATATGTGAATAAATTAAGAAGGGCTAAGGCACTCCTAAAGAGGAACAATAATTTTAGGGAACTTACCTTTCCACTTATCAAGAACTTATAATGCTATAGTAATTAAGCCAGTGTGGCACTGGTATACGTACAAACAGATGGACAAAATGATGAGGAAAGAAACGGGATCTAGAAACAAACCTGTATATGTTATCTTGATTTATGGCAGAGATTGGAAAATGATGGACTTTTTGAAAATGGTGCTGGCACAACTTGTTATCCATATGTGAAAGGTAAAAGTGAATTTCTACCTCACATTGTAGAGAAAAATCAATTCTGAGTTCTAAATATAAAAGACAAACTATCCAATTTTTAGAAGGCAATACAGAATATTTTTATGATTTGAGGAGACTAGACATAAGAAAAAAGTTATACTATAAAAAAGTTATTTTAAGAAACACCACAGTTATAACTTTTTTCCACATATATAAATGACAAATGATTAGTAATCAAAACATGTTTTTAAAAGCTTTTATGAAATAACAAATAGCATAATAGTACAAATGGCCAAAAAAAAACTTTCACATAAGGCCAAATACAAATGGCTCATAATCATGCACAAAGATATTCACTCTCATTTGTAATAAGGGAAAGGCATATTAAAACCATCATAAAATACCATTGTATATTGTCAACAATTTTAAAAGTATGACAATTACAAGTGATGGCCAGTAGGGGGAGGAAGAGGAACATTCATAAATTGCTTGTGAGTGGAATAAATCAGTACAACCATTTGGAAAATAGCATTATTTGATGAAGTTGAAGATGTATATACTCTATGAGGGAGTAATTCCCCTCCTACATATATATTTCAGAGTTTCTCCTACACTTGTGTAGCCAGACCAGTCCCAATGTGTTGAGAGCTCTGTTGTTCATACTAGCAAAACAGTAAGCAGCCCAAATGACCACCTAGCAGTGAACCATATAGATAAATATTGGTGTTGTCATAAAATGGCATAGCAGTCATCTGTAAAAATGAATCAGCCTAGATAAACTCACAAATTTATCTGAGAGAATTAATAATAATTTCTGAAATAATTAATTCACATTTATACATCATCTCATTTACTCACAATTCAAAACCCAGCAAAACTAAAGAGGATTTTACTCATAGGCAGTAAACTTATAAAGATAATTGATGAATGATTGAGACTAAGTTCAGGATGAGAGTTTAAGTGGGTTCAGGGTGGGGTCAGTGGCAGGGAAGGAGAGGGATGAGATTTGAGGAATGGACGCAATGCTTCCAGTATCCTGGTGATGGTCCATGTCTTAGGCTTGGATGTGACCATAGTTGTTCATTTTGCTACTGTTCCTAAAACTGTACCTGTCTGTATGTATATAGACACACACTTATAGTATACATATGCATACATATATAATATTTTATACAGTCTTTTATATTTTTATATAAAACACATATACATGTATTTTTAAAAAATATGTTTTTACTACAATCTTTTATATCTATGTTATATTGGACAATTTAAAAAAACCTTTTTAAGCCTGTTAAGTTATACTGCATCTTTTGAATGTTTCCTATTCAAGTTTGTAAGGGACTTCCAAGTAATCTAGAATTATATGTGTGTCTTTGCTGCTGACCATGTATCTTTATTTATTGTGGATGTTCTTCAATTTCAAACTTAAATCTACACACCCCAGTTCACACCTTATTCATGTTCTCATGTCAGATATTTGGAGATTTTTTGGACAGGGTACATGGCAGTTTCTAGAATGGGACCTTGAAGGGGTACCTGGGTGGCTCAGTGGGTTCAGTGTCTAACTTTGGGTCAGGTCATGATCTCATGGTTTGTTGGTTTTAGCCCTGCATCGGGCTCTGTGCTGACAGCTCAGAACCTGAAACCACCTTTGGTTTTTGTGTCTCCCTCTCTCTCAGCCCCTCCCCCACTCACACTCTCTCTCTCAAAAATAAATAAACATTTGAATAATAATAATAATAATAATTGAACAGACCTGAAAGACTGCATAGGTTTTTAATACATAATGTCCAAAACCTTGATCTCCTGTATTCTCAGGCTAGCATATTTTTATAAACATTTCAGCTTTGAAAATTCCATTATGAGGCTCTTATTTTCCCCCCTAATGATTCCTATTTACATGATCTTTTTCCAACTATAGCCAGAAGTTTCAGATATAAACTGGACATTCTCAATGAGTTTAGGAGAAATAAAAAGTAAACAGACATTGATGTCTGAACATACTAACATTCAACCATTGGCTTTCACACGCATCAGCTATGTAAGATAAGTAAATCAAAACTCTGAGTGAAGATAAAGATAGCAATGATTCCTAACCCTTAAGTTTTAATATTTTAATGTAAGGTAGCAGGCCACAATATTGGATTAACAATTCAACATTAATAACAAAATAATTAAGAAGAAATCACAAAAGTCCAGTTATTTGCCAATATCATATAATAAACATTCATTGGAACTGTGTTATGCATTCTATAGCAAGCATCGGTTCCTAAAGATCTTTTTTTAATGCTTATTATTTATATTTGAGAAAGAGAGGCGTTAGCAAGTGGCAGAGAAAGAGGAAGAGAGAGAGAAGGCCAAGCAGGCTCAGTGCTGCCAGCACAGAGCCAGACATGGGGCTTGAACTCATAAACCATGAGATCATGACCTGAGATCAAACCAAGAGTCAGTCACTTAACAGACTAAGCCGCCTAGGCACCCTGTTCCTAAACATCTTCAGTGTTGAAAAGAAGAACAAATTCTTCTCTACCGTCAAGATCTTCCAGCTGGACTAAGAGTTAAATTTACATGAGACAGGTTAACAAAAAGAAAAAAACCAAAGTTTTATTATGTTCACAGAGAGGTCCCGTAATGAAATTGAGACCTAAAGAAATAGCCAACACAGGCAGTGTTTATACTTTTTAGACAAAGAGACAATAAACCTGTGAGGAATTGACAGGACAAAGAAAACTTAACTTCGGGAGTTTCAATTAGGAAGAAATTCTAAACAGATTTTGGACTGGGGTAGTAAATTAGTAAAAAGTAACAAAGGTTGTTTATACAGCTTTTTGCCCCTGAATTTCCCATCTCTGGTGATAAAGATATCTCTTCACCTCCTGATATGGGGAGGGTACCTTTCACATGAGAGATTTATTCCTTGTTTTCAGGGTGTACAGAAAGTCCATATCTGGTGATAAGGATGTCTCTTCACTTCCTGGTACAGTATGGGTACCTTACACAGAGGAAATTTATTCCCTGCTCCCAGGGCAGACAGAGAGTCTGAGTATCCTGTCATAGGCTGTCTCCTAAAGAACTTTTATTTAAAATAGTCAATATGCCAAAGAGGCAGCCTGCCCTTGGCTCCTACAGTGTCATCAAGAAAACCTATATAAGTATAAAATGAACTGTTTCATTCTGAAAATTTATTAGTATGATAATTAAATATAGGACCTCAGATGAATAGAATAGTTTCACCTGCAACCCAACATTAAAATAAATGTCCTAGATTGACTTGCAGTCATAGTACTACTATCATCCTTAATCAGAGAAGAACAAACTATCGTAGTCAGTATTCCAAGGTAATTAAATAGATTTTATTCTGCCTCTACATAGACTTCATTGACACTTGGCCATCTGCAGGTATGTCCTGCTTTAATTTGAAATATTTCACAGTTTTTTGTTTCACTTACAACCAAAAAAAAAATCTCCTTAGATATGTTTTCTTTCTTGTGAAATTTTACTTCAGGCCTCGGTGAATTCAACACTAATGTTTCTTTATGCACTGCAATCTGAAGATTAATTTTTATTGTTTTCTCTTTACCTGTTGAAGAATGAAAGAAGCTTATCAAAGGGGGTAGTTATCAGTTACAAGCCAAAAAGGAGGTATAATCTATGTTTCCAGTTTATTTGGGTGAGAGGGGAAGTGTAGAATGTAATAAATTTGTTAACAGAGATAGAAACGTTTGTTCTTTATTATTTTTGGGAATGAGACTATGCAAATTTGAAGGATCTGTTAAAAAAGAAAAAGCTCACAGGCCCAAAATGGCATCACTTAGATTAAGGCCCCAAGTCAGTTAACCAAGACTTACTTATCTCATTGCAGTTTCAACTGAATTCCCCCACCAATAACCTTTAACCAGGAAACTGGGAAATTTACAGATAGAACCTTTCCACTTTCCTTAGGAGGACATCTTTGTCTAAACAATGCATTCCTTGCTAATAAATTTTTCTTCCTTGCTTCCTTCCTTCCTTCCTTCCTTCCTTCTTCCCTCCTTCCTTCCCTCCCTCCCTCCCTTCCTTCTTTCCTTCCTTCCTTTCTTCTTTCTTTCTCTTTCTTTCTTTCTTTCTTTCTTTCTTTCTTTCTTTCTTTCTTTCTTTTTCTCCTTTCTTTACTTCTTTTTCCCCCTCTTCCTTTTCTTCTTCCTCTTTTTCTTCTTTTTCTCCTCCTCCTCCTCCTCCTCTTCCTCTTTTTCTTCTTTTCCTTATCCTTCTCCTCCTCCTTCTCTTTCTTTTTCTTCTTCTTCATTATGCCCACTCTCTGCCATTTTTTTGTTGTTTAGCTCAATAGAGCTCCCCACTATTTGCTAGATGGAATGCTTCCTGATTCATGAATCATCTAAAGAAGTCAATTAGAGCTTCAGATTTACTTGGTTGAATTTTGTCTTTTTAGCAGATCAAATGCCATTGTCAGCTCATGATGATTTAGAGAATATTGTCATGAGAAATTCTATGCATCTTTTTAAAAATCATGTTTGCACAAAGCAAGAAATTAATTTGCTTTAATGTATCTTTGCTTTTTATGTCTATTTGTCCAATCATACTTCAGGTCTTACTAGAATCTGCCATCACTTGATAAATTAATAATTCTTGTCCTGTTAAGAGCAGTATGTTAAGCTTCGAAGTTCTCAAAACTGAATTACTAACAATGGCTTATGATCTCAAATTCTATTCATTGTTTTGGTAAATGGTCTTGGTTATGTCATATTTAACACCTTTTTTTTCTGCATCAACAAATCAAACCCCTTAACTAAATAGTACAGTTATTGATACAGTGCCACTTTATGCATAACCTCAATAATCACAATATCTCATTTGTCTTCACAAGGGGAGGTATCAATGAATTGTGTCTATATAGATGAATAAAAGCTCAGCATACAGAGGAAAAGCTGATAAACATTGTAGACAGAATCATGCTCCAAGAGGCAGAGCTTGGTGACAGGGATTATTTATTTATTATTTATTTATTAGGGAAAGACTCAACATACATAAAGATGGAATGAGTCTGTAACATTGAACTGATTGCTGGATTCTTGAAATTTATGCCAAATAAAAAGCCACCTCAATGAATCAGAAACACTTTTCAGATATAATCTTGAGGCTCAATTCTGTATGTCGAAGTAGTGGTGACTATATTGTTGGTTGTTAGCATTTGTAGCCACCATGATGATAAGAAAATACATACACAAATATAAGATTAAAAAAGTGTGAAGAATCAAAATAAAGGAGTAGTTTATAAAGTGGAATTATAGTTTAGGATTTAATGAACTAAAATTAGTTATTATGGACTTTGCCAATGTCATGGTGGTTAAGTTTGCAAGGATCTTTACTTTTAAAAAAAATTTGTTTAATGTTTGTTTTTGAGAGAGAGAGAGAAAGAGAGAGAACATGAATGGGGGAAGGGCAGAGAGAGAGGGAGACAAGGAATCCAAAGCAAGCTCCAGGCTCTGAGCTGTCAGCACAAATCCTGATGTGAAGCTCAAACCCATAAACTGTGGAATCATGACCTGAGCCAAAGTTGAACACCTAACTGACTTAGCCACCCAGGGGCCCCAAGGATCTAAACTTTCAAATATGGGTCTCTAATTTGAGAACTTTGACTCAATGCCAGATTGATTATGATGGTATATTTCATTTGCAATGAATTCCCAGCTCTTAATTTTCTAAGATGATCAAATTCTCAGATTTTTCCAACAACCTATTATATTACCATGGTCTTCCAGCTGCTGAGTGCTATATAAGTTTCTAAGTCATATCCAATACTCCATTTTGAGCTGTGTCATTATATTTCACTTCTCAAAAATAATTATTTATTCTGACATAGGAAGCATATACTGTACTGATGGTAACAACCATCTGTTGAGTATTGTCTTATGCCCTTACTGCCTACACAATTTCGGTGTATTGAATGCAAGAATTGTTTTTCTTTTACAGATGGGGAAATTGAAATTCAGATGAGGTAAGTAACTTGGCAAGAAGAAGACAAGATTTTTTTTTTTCTTTCAAGTGTGTTTGGTGACAGCGCCCACAACTTTCCTTCCGTCCACACTGCAGTGGCTCATGGTGAGGGATCTGAGGGAAATCTGCAGAAGCGAAGGAAAACTGTGGTTCCACCATGCGCTCACAGACAAAGCTAGAGTCAGAGTCAACCCACAGGCCTCCTTGATGTTCATGTGAGATAGACTAACATTCAAAAACCTTGGTTCTCCTCCTTGTTTTGTATTTAGACAGCTCTGTGGGAGACACTGAGTTAGGGGGGTCGGTGCACTTGTATGTTTTGTGGCCCAAAGAGCAGACTTTTCTGACCTCTAACTGGCTGCAAGTCCAGGTTCAATTGATCTGTTCATGACTGCCCAGGCCAGCCTCACTTTCTTTTCAGAGGACTGCTAAAAGTAAAAGATATAATCCCAGTCACCTGTTGCTATCACTGAAGGCAGAGGATAAAACATTTCCACAGGGATACCACACACACAGGTAGGAAGATAAAGTCCGGGAAGTAGGCTGGTGAACTTTTGCCTCAGGCTCTGCTTTATGGAAAACTTAAGATAAAATAGGACTCTCATCTTCTAATTTTTTCGTCCCAGCAGAGAAAACATTGCCCTGTATTGGTATTGCAGAACCTCCACTGCCCATATCCCTCATAGACTGTTGGTTTCTGGAAGTCTCTAGAGATATCTCATAAGAACTCTCAAACTTAATATTGGATTATATGCTTGGGAGGCCATTTGGGAGGCCTCTGGCTTCTTTGCCCAGGAAACCTTGGGGACTGCTGCCATCACTGTTTCCTGATGGCTTCTCAAAGTCAGTGGCCATATTGTGTCTCACTGTTCTAAGATTGATCTGAAGAAAGAGTATCTTTCCTGCCCTCATCAGCCTGTTACCATCCTCTCAAATACTCTGTCCTCCACCTCCTATCTTAATGTTCCCAATGGAAGGCTGTCTTGTACTCCAAAGTCAACTTCATAGGGAATTAATGTGATACCCTCTCTACCATTTCTGTTTGCTCTAGGAATGCATTTATAGCTATGAGAGTGCCAAAGGAAAAAAGGAGGAGAAACGAAAAAGAAACCAAGGCCTTTATCTGAAGTCTCAGAATTACAGTTCTGGGAGCAGATTCCAGTCTAACCAGAAAATTGTTGCACCTGAGCAGAGAGAGCAAAGAGTTTTTAAGATAGGAAGAAGGGTGGGGTGAGGGCAGTTATATGACTTGAATAAGAGAGGAGAAGGAAAAAAGAGTTATGACTGCTTCTAACATAATGAGCCATCTTTGTTTACACTTTGACTGACTAAATATATCCGTGTGGTCTAATGAGACCATGTAGCAGGATTCTCGCAGAGAGAGTCGTGACACCGAGGCTTTTCTTTCGAGGAAGCAACTTTATTCCAGCCAGTATCGCTCCATTGGGTTTGTACCCAAAGGACTGAGCCCTGAACACCACGTGGTGTGTTTTTTAAAATATGTTTTTTACTCATGTGTCTCCCATATATGGTAACATGCAAACATGCAGTCTGATTAAGTGGTCTCAGGTTACAAGGTCATGAGGGATGTTGTCACATATACGAATAGCAAGGTTGCCTTGAGATGCTCTTTTTTTTTTCTTTCCTTAGGGAGAGGACCCTACCACATTCTCCCCTTTGATGCTCAGACCCCTCTATTTAGGGTCAAAGAGCATCATCTTGGTTTAGAGGTTTATGTTTTTATAACATCATTACATAAGTGGGCATCTCTTTTTTTTAATTATGACCTCAGTGAGACTGGAGGTAGACCATACAACCAGGGGAGCTAAACAGGGTAAGATTAAGCACCCTCATAAAATTAGGAGGATAATTCCCATGGGGCTTTTGAATCCCCCAAGAGTTGAAAAACATCCTCCAAATAACTCTCTGGGGTTCCACCCGTTCCAGGTCGGGACTAGGACATGAGCAACCTTTTTTATTTGATCTGTGATCTCCTCTAGGACTTTTTCATCATCTATCTGTAGGCAGCGGTTGTTCAGGTTAAATTTTTCCTAAACACCTCTCTCAGAAGCAAGCATGCAATCTAAGGCCAAGCCATTTTGATAGATGGCATTGTACATTTTGGTTTGTTTCTTGGCTAATAAGTTAAGAACTCTGGCAGTTTCATTGGTTATAATGTTTACAACTGCTTGTAGTCTAATTAAGTGATTTAGCCTGTAAATGGGAGTGTAATAGCCCCAATACCCGTCCTCTGCCCAAGTGGCAGGGCCATAATATTGGATTATATGCTTGGGAGGCCATTTATTATCTTTTTAATTGTTAATTTGTAAGGCATGCTGCTCTCTTTGAGTCTCCCTGTCCCCATATACTTGAATGCTCAAATGTTTTTCTCTGGTAAGTAATAGCAGGAAGAAAGATGGATGAATAGTTTTCAG
Source organism: Cryptoprocta ferox (assembly GCA_028646485.1). Taxonomy (NCBI): domain Eukaryota; kingdom Metazoa; phylum Chordata; class Mammalia; order Carnivora; family Eupleridae; genus Cryptoprocta; species Cryptoprocta ferox. The sequence goes on from CM053567.1 coordinate 135,362,245, forward strand.
CACATATGGACCTGACCAGACTGAGGGAAGTACAATATAGGCTGTCCTTCCACATATCTAGTACAGTCCACCTGGGAACCGCCATTTGATGGCTGTGTTGACGTTGTCTCAGGCCTCTCTGAGATGAGAGAAGTTAGACAAGAGGTGGGGATCTGGCTCAAGCTGATCTGGAATTCCCCATCATTGGGTTTTCTGGGCAGTCGAGTTATAAAATCTTTGGTCTAGGCATGTTAAGATTTTAACAGAGACTATGGTGAACTTTCCCCCCACTAGGCAAGACAGTTTTCTCCAATAATTGAGCTTTTGAGAAGCCAAACCCTGATAGTAGGACTGGGGTATTTTGTTTTACTATGAGGTTTGGGGATCTAATTTTTTAGTCTCTTATGGCCATTGTTTTCCCATGTTGGTACAATGCCCACATAAATATGTTTCAGCCACGTGGGTATCCATTTTTGGCATACAGTGGGCTAAGCTTAGTAAAATGGCTCCCATGTATCTTAGTAAAAGGCCTTTATATATTATCCATCCTTCACATGACAGAGGCATCCATTCCTCTGCTAAACAAGAACAACACAAATGTGGAGGATTTGGAGGCTGGCATCAAGGGAATTGCCATCATTTTTCCAGCCTTTGAATCAAAGGAGGAGGAATTTTAATCTTAATCCTATGTACTTTTAAAATCCATGTATTTTAACCTTAGTCCATCCTGACTACATATAAAATTTCTTTTTAAAGATTATCCTTCACAAACCTTCAGCAGCTTTTCTTTTGCATTCAGATTTTGTCCCAATCCATTTTTCTCCAAATAACCAGTCTGATTTAGAACAAAATCACTTTCTTTTACCTTTAACAAAAAAAAATATTTCCATTCCTTATATCTTTTTCACATACCTCCTACTTTTCTACGTACAGAGTTGCTTTCCTTATTTCCAACAGTCTTAAGTACACTTAGCAGAATTTTAACTGCTAGAAACCTTAGTCTCCAGTGAAAACTAAGTAGTAACCAATTGTGAACTCTATGTTATATCAGAATTCTTTTTTAAATGGAAAACTTATGAATCCATTAAGCACAAAGCATGTTTTTTAACAGTTTCAAATATCCTTAGTTTTTTTGCAACAAGTCAAAAGGACAAACCTACATCTAGTAATTAGTGCTTTTGCTTCTTAATTGGTTAGATAGCCAGTGAATTCAACCTCAATTTATCATGCAAGCAAAACTTTAATGTTACCAAGTTAAAATTAAAGGTTACCAAAGGTTTCAAAGGTTACCAAGGACTTTGAAAGCTCTCTTAACAATTACCCATGAAAACTATGAGACAGACAAAATTAACCATCACTTTAAGTCATTTTTTTGTTAACAAATTGGAATAGCGATAACATGAGCTTATTTGACCTTCAGCAAATCTAGGTAGAATAAAAGTTTGTTTTTGTTTTTTTTTTAATGTTGATAAACATTGTCTATCTCAAACCAACAAACTTAAATTAGCTTAAACATGGAATACATTTTACTTGAGTCCATGTAAGACAATTTGTTCCCCATGGTTAATTTTTACCTGGAATGTTGGTGGGGAAATCTGACTTCCGGGGTCTTTGCTTCTCAACATCTAGGGTGGGAGGAGGATCTGATGGTGCCTGAGGCACTGAGAAGCCAGTAATGCTGGCTGCACCCCAGATGGTGCAGAAACGGGAGGGTAGAAGGGAGGGCAGAAGAGACAGGCACCAGCAGAAGGCAGAGAAAGAGAATTCCCAGTTTTAAATCTTGACAGCTCATACAGAGGAGCAGACTTCAGGTTTCTTTTGTTTTGTTTTCCACCAGTGGAATTAGACAGTCCATGTCAGCCCGGAGAAAACAGGGAACTTTTCCTGAAACAAAAGGAGTTTTGGCAGCTGCTTGGGAATATTCCTTAAAGTCCCCATTCTGAGGCAGAATAAGCAGAGACAGTTGGCTTTAATTATCACACTCATTGACCCAGAAAATGAACAAGAGATACGTTCCCACACACTGTTACATGCTACTCCAACCTGCCACCCAGCGCCCAGCGCTCAATGCCTTAGAGTTGCAGTTTCGTTCCTCTTCCCTTGTGGAATTATTAGTGCAACTCTAAGAGGTGATCAGCCTCGAATAGCAAGGTTGCCTTGAGAGGCTCTTTTTTTTTTTCCTTTCCTTAGGGAGGGGACCCTATCACAGCCACTCTTGGAATGCACTAATTACTCTACTGGCAGAAAGTCCAATCTGGCAATTTTATGGTCTGGCCACCAACTGACCTCTCGGTTTTACGAGCAACTGCTTGCAAAACAATCATCCCGACTGGCCCAGTTTAAAAGTTAATTTTGTCCACTTCAGCAGTTCATTAGAACGGAAAAGGAAGCTTCAAAATGGAGTTGCTCATGTCCAGAAATTTTATACAATCTCACAAGAGCAAGCCAGAGGACCACTGGTTAGTGCAGACCCAGAACATTAATAGTAATTCCATTTATTGACATTGGCCAGTGTTGATGCCATTTTGGTTCCTCCCACAATCTCCAGCTCCCCTTCTATAATATGTGCATTTTGTTAGCTTCATGAAAAGTGCTTTGAACACTGAAATTCAAGTCTCCTATGGAAGGCTGAATAATCATTCCCCAAGGATATCCATATCTTAATCTCCAGGACCTGTGAATAACTTTAGCTTACATTGTAAAATAAACTTTGCTGATGTGATTACATTAAGGATCTTGCAATGGGAAGATTATTCTGGATTTTCCTGGATGGACCTGATATAATCACATGGATTCTTATGAAAGGGATGCAGAAGTGAGACTCAGACAGAAGGGGATGTGACAGAGCACACAGACAGGAAGAAAGGGATTGAAGAGGCTATGCTGATCACTTGGAAGATGCAAGAAAGATGGCCATCAGCTGGGGAATGTTGATGAGCTCTGGAAAATGGAAAGATTAAGGCAAGGGATTCTCTCCTGGAGTTTTGAGAAGGACTCAGCACGGAGATCGCCTTTACTTTAGCCCAGTGGAACTAATTTCTGTCTACTGACCTCCAGAACTGTAAGAGAGCAAGTTTGTGATGTTATAAGCTACTAAATTTGTGATAATTTGTTATGACAACAACAGAAAACCAATGGACTGCCTCCCCTCTCAGTCAGACTGCTCCCTCTTTTTTCCAGAAATTCAGGAGCCACTGTCATCTTGATGAGGTTGGAGGTGTTGGGATTTGGAGCAGATGGCAGAGAAAGAATTCTTGAGATGTCTGGTGCAAAAGGTGGTTTAATTAAAGTATGGGACAGGACAGAGGGCAGACAGAGCTGCACTGGGATTGTGAGGGGTGATTGATTTTATATTCGGGAGTTTTCTTTAGCATATGAAAGTCCTTTTTGGAAACTTTCATAGGATTTTCATATGCTAAAGACTGTCAGGATCCCTGAGTCCTGGCTATTGTCAAGCTAAGATTGTTTTTCCCTCTAGCAAAGCATTAACTTTAAGACAGTTGGGAGTTCTTGGAAGAAAACATACTCTGCCTGCCTCAAGTATCTGTCAATGGGTTGTGGGTTGTAAGGAAATTTAATTTTATCTACATTTCTTTCTGCCTTTGTTTCCCACATCAATCTCTTAGGCACTGCTTAGCTCTTTACTAAAATTATTAATGCCCAATTCTAGTATCAACTACAAAAAGGAGATTCTATTATCATACCCCTTTTATGAAAAGAGTAATGAAGTTCAGATTAATCAAGAAATTTCACTTCAAGTCACATAGAAGGCGTTAGAACTGGAAAACTACAGCCAGAACAGTCTAATTCTTCATAACCTGTGTTCTTTATTTTTTTTAAGGTTTTATTTTTAAGTAATCTATACACCCAGCATGGGCCTTGAACTCACAACCCTGAGATCAAGAGTTGCACACTCCACTGACTGAGCCAGCCAGGCGCCCCTTCATAGCCTGTGGTCTTAATCAACATATGAACTAACTGCACCTCTTTTATCCTTCTTTCCATTTACCAAGTTAACAAGGCCTATGTTGAGTTTTTAATATTGATATTTAAATTTTTTTTATCCTTAATGTACACAGAGAGGTTCTGGATCAGACAGGTTTCTTATTAATTACCTCCCAGTGAATTAATGTCACCTCCTGCTTGCCTCAGGCCTTGCTCCTGGGGTGACGTGATGAAAGCCAGGCCAGTTGTCCTACTCCAGTAGCTAGACACCTCATAGGCCAGGGAAGGGAGTAGTGGGGGTGGGGAGGGCACATACAATTGTCCCTGCTTATAAAGGGGAAGGAGGACTTTGTCCCATTGCCCTCCTGAAAGGGTCTCCTTGGAAACACAATAGGCCTAAATCCCAAGTATAACCCTTTGTTATATAAGTAAATCTTTCCAAGAACGAGACTGCCTCTATTTCTCCACTATTAAGAGCTATGGGTATCTCTAAATTCTGTGGTTTTATCTCTTTTGACATGTAAATACCTAGGGAGATAGTATTCTGGTCTCCCCAGAACCCAGAGGCTTAGCCTGACACCTAGTCTTGGATGTAACCATTGAGTCATCTTTCAGGAGATTAGAAAAACTGTATTATCTGTTAGGATCAGGGCCATTAACTAGACAAATGACAGATTTAATACTCATTAAAGGCTAGGACTTTTACAAGAACACTGAGAAATCCAAAGAAGTTTTATTTCCCACAGCCTAAAATATATTGCCCTCGACTCAGGGTTAAGGAAGGAGTCCGTGCTGACATTTATAGAGCTTCCAGAGTGGTTTGCACCTGTTTACCTCTATACAAGTTAAAAATTGCTGTTCCATCCTACCGCATCATTCTGAGCAAGTGCAGCTGCAGTAACGAAGAGACTATTCTACTTAATTTTCAGGGGAGGACACAGAAGCTCAGAGTGGCTGTTTCCTGTCTACAGTTACCTAGCTGCCTAAGACATGTGTGGATCTGTGCCTACCCTTTTCCTCCTGCTGAAGGCTATAAAGTGCCTAGGAACAGGTCCTGAGTCAGAGATGGGCACAAACCTTCCAGGGCCTTCCCCTCAGGGACAAAAAACCTCCTCCCTTTCAGATTTAGAATACATTTTTTTCCAGGAGGCTCCTATCTGTCCCTAAAGTGAGATAACACCCTTTGTTCCTATTGTGGAAGCTGGATGTATTATTCCTGTTGTCTTGGGGCCATTTAAATTCAAATTTACAGGTTGAGAAAACTTTCAACCATCACCAGACTCGTGAAGCCATTGGAGAAGCATTATGATGGGCGATTGTTTCTCTCCATGAATATTGTCAAATAAAGACCTTCTCATTTAGACCTTTAGACAGATGAAACACTCAGCCAGCTCCCTTTTTCTGTTTTTCCCCCATTACACAAATTGATGGAGTTCTGAGGAAGAGTGCAATTTATAATTTAGCTCCTAGCTTCATGAAGAGGGAAAAGAATGCAGAATTGAAAAACCATTTAATAAGATCATTTAAATGTAAATGCTTTTGAAAATATGGGTAAACATTTTAAATGTGTAAATATGTGAAAATATGTGTAAAAATTTTTAAGAGCTAGAACTGAAGAACAGTTGGTTATACTGAAAAAATGAATACTTTATGTAAAACTGATTCTCAAGGTGGGGGGAGGCTGCAAGGACTTTGAAAAAACATCAAATATGCCTTCATGAATAGGAGTGGAAATAAGGAGCGCCCACTAGTGGCATTCTCTATGTGGGTGTGACGTACACTCTAACAAATTTCCTACGGTTGAGTATTCATGAGGAACCACAGATCAAGAAGGAAAGAAAAAAAAAAAGCAAGAAACTTTTGTAAAAAGCTTTATTTGCGTGCTATGTGTACAAATACATCAATACATATTTAAACTTCTCTATTCCAAGACATAGAGAAACACCGCATACTTAACACTAAACAAGGCATTATGCCTTACAAGGAAGACATAAAATGTCCAAGGGATATTTAAAACATTGCAGAGGTTTTACAGCTTCAACACCGGAAGTGTTGACCACATACTGTGAAACTCTCTCAATAAATAACAATTGGCATTCTTCTCAACAGTACAAAAATAAATGTGCACATACATTCCACGACCTTAACAGGTGTGACCTGTGTGCTTGGATCCCACACTATTTATCTCCAGCCTTTATCATAGCGAATGATAGGGCATGGTTTCCCCTCCCCCTCCCCCCAAGACATAATAGTTTAATGAGTGAAGGACATTTAAGATTCATCATCTACAAATTAAATAGTATGGAACCAACTTTGATTTACCATAAAAGTGACCTTTCAGAGAATCACAGTACAGCAAATTACCAAATTCATATGTTTAAATATTAGCTAGAACATTACTATGCTAGCTTTGAAAAATAAATAAATAAATACATATGTTAAAAATAGAAGAATACTCATACGAAATAGTCAAATAGATTAAACACAGTCCAGATGGACTGAAGAGGCTTTTGTTTCTTTTCTCTGTCTCCCATTCCACGGAGGCTGCCACGGGTAAACCATGAACTTCTGCCTTCTCTCTCTAGCTCAGTTGGTGCTGCCCCTGCGATGATGAAAAAATGGTTGCTGTTAACAGGGCTGATAAACTGACTGCAGAGCCCTGTGTCATGTGGTTACCCCAGACACCACTGCGCTGTGTGGCAGAAAAATGCCAGGCTCCTGGATGTGGTTTAATTAGGAATAAGGTGCTGTGATCACAATTGTATTATTCGCTTCAAAAAGCTAGAATATAATGTCACAGTGGACTAAAAAAGTACATTCAGGACATCATTTAAGCCTCTTAGCACACATCTTGAAGTAGCTATATTTTATTTCTCCTATATTATTGAGACTTAAAGAGATTAAATCCTTGCCCTGTAGATACAGTAATAATCAAAGGTGGAGCCTAGGTGACAAGGTAGGGCAGGATTCACAGCAAAGTTCTCACTCTTTAGGACAAAGCTTCAGAGAGGCCCATGCAGCCCAAAACCAAGGGCTCCACTTTTCAGGGCTGAAGCTCACAGGGGATGGAGGTAAAGACAGTGTTCTTAATGAGTGGGAGGCATTTTAACATCATTGACCAAATCTAAGTCATCTTTTAGGAACACACATTTACCCACACTCATTTGCATGGGGAGAGAGGGCACTGGCATAGGAGAAGCTTAATGACCTTAATAGCAACTTTAATTGTGAAACAATGATTTTTCGGTCCTTCAGCTAAACCTAGGTTCCCTTGATAAAAATTTCCGGAGGCACATGCCAGTATCTGTGACCAGCGACTCTAGTCGCACGTGTGAATAGAAAGCATAACTCACTTGTTCAGCATCTTAT
>CM053567.1:135370037-135435769 GCA_028646485.1 Cryptoprocta ferox
CCGGGAGAACCCCTTTTATCCCGGGTCGGCGCGGGGAAGTGCGCGGCCGGGGGGCAGGGAAATTCCCGGCGCCATCCAGAAGGATCGCACGGCCCCGCCCCCGGGGTGGAGGGGGACCTGCCCGCGTGTCCCGGCGGCTCAGCGACCTCTTTCTGCCCCAATCCGCAAAGGGGGCGTGAGTGGCCGCCACGCGGCGGCTGCCCCTGCGCGGGGGTGGTGTGGGGAGCGTGGGCGCCCAGTGATCCCCGGTCGCGGGGCCGGGATGCTCTGACCCGTTAGATCGTTTAGAGGAGAGAATTAAATCTCAAAGACACTTAAGTTGCTGGAACTGGAAGAGTTGAGGCGGAAATGGCAGCCCCTTTTATCTATCCTTTAGCTTTAAATTGGGTTTTGCAGGTTTTATTCATCTCTGGAATAAACGCGCTGTTTAAAAATGTCTGTCGTCTCAGATTACATGTGAGAATGTTTGTCTTGTTTCTGGTGTGTTATCAGCTCGGGTAAGCCACACTCAGTACCACGTTTTTGCCCAGTGGGGCATGGGGGTAGGGTAAGGGAACAGGTTAATTCGGTGTTTATTTTAAGGTACAGTTTGTAACTTCTCCTATTTCCTCTCTTTGAAATGCTGGGACTTCCCACACTCTAATAATTCCTGGAGCCCCACTGTTTGTTGTCTAGGAGACTGTGTTTCCATTCATGACAGTCATTTCAGAGCTGTGAAGGCCCTGTTGGGGTCAGGGGGCCCACCTCTTCTAACACAGTCCATGGACTGAAAGGATCATGGACACAAGAAATCGGGTACCGAGCGACTCCCACCTTTACTCCTCTAGGTAGCAAACAGATGTATTTCCAAATATGTAAATACTAGATTACTAGTATGTTCCACTCCCTGTCCTCTGAATATGCCTGCCTCCTGGGATTGTTTCTCTTGAGAAACAGCAAGCCATCAATTATTTTAGTTTTCTAAGAATGCCAATAAAGCATTTCAGTCTGTTTAGCCGAGGACTTCTCACTGAGTAATTCACTTTTCTTCATCAGTTTCAATATCTCTTTCTGGATTAAACTGCGTAGTTTAAATTGGTTCTCCAGGGTAGTGCAGCTCTCCAGGATGTGTGAGCTATTCTGCCAGCGCGGAGAAAACAGTTGGAGTTGGAGGATGCTAGGCTGTCTCTGGAACAGTCTGGTGAGGCTGTGAAGGGTGGAACATCAGGGACACCACTTCCCGGCCCCATGACCCTCTGATTGTGGGTACTTTATTTAATCTCTGGGCTCCTGCTTTTCCTCTGTAAAAAAGAGCAAATAATGCCTGCCTCGCAGGGTTGTTATGAGTATTAAATGTGGTAACATTTATAAAACATCAGCACGTATTGTGTTACGTAAGTATTTGTTAAATAAAATAGAAGTAGTGTTCTAATACAACCTTACTGTTAAGGACTAAATATTCTCTCCAGAAATTCAGATGTTGAAGTCCTTTACCCCATTGTGATGATATTAGGAGATGGGACGTTTGGGGGATAATTAAATCTATAAGAGGTCATGAGGGTGGGATTTTCATGATGGAATTATGTGCTTTTATAAGAGGAGACACCCAGAGGGCTTGATCTCTCTCTCTCTGTCATGTGAGGATACAGCAAGTCAGTGACTGTCTGCAAACCAAGAAGAGGGTTCCCACCAGATACTAAATCTTCATATACCTTGCTCTTAGACTTCCCAACCTCCAGAACAACGAAAAATAAACGTTTATTATTTAAGTCAGCCAATGTACGGTATTTTGTTTTAGCAGCCTGGACTGTTTAAGACGCTTACCTGAACAAGAACGCTTGGTTGTGAATCCTTATGTAAACAGGAAAAAAAAAACCCACACAATCTTTTCATTTATCTCTTAAAATTTTCAGCGTCAGAGATTGTGAAAGGAGGGCACACCTTGCATTCTTCAGAGATCTTAGAACAGATTTTTAAAACCCAATGTTTGTTTGCAATTTTAGTTTCCTACATAAAATGGAAGGAAGAATAAAAATTATCCCCAATCTTTATACAGGAATACGGGAAAATATTTCAGATGTGACTGTCTCTCTGCCTTGGGCATTAACATTTCACTCCCCAGACAATAGCAGGTATTAGCTGTAATGATTCCCAGACCCAACCCAAAGTATTGACGTGAGCAAAGAGACAGGAAGAGTAGAATTTCAGCTTATTTGCAGCCAAGAGGATGAGACATATCAAGACTTAACCCGTTGTCTATGGAATTATCTACAACATGACTCCTAAAACTTGTTTAATCAGAATTCTTGACTTTCAGGAACAGGAAGTAAGTAGAAAGGTTTTATTTTCTTTCATAATGTACCAATTTCCATTATATAACTCATGACAGTCCCATACTAAGTTTCAGAAAATTTTAGGAGCACCAGTGTTACGAAGCCCACCATGATAGCCAAATTGCTTCTTGTTTTAAGATGTACTGAACACTACGTTCATTGTGCAAGCTGTAAATCCATGCAGTCACTAGCCCAATGACGTTATCTCTAACCAATATATTCAGTTTACTAAATTCCACTTTACCCTGTGATTATTATTGTGTCTTTCAGATTTGGCTAATTCTTTGCAATACGCATGTAAAATCAATGCTGAGTACTGACCTTGCTAATCGCCAGCAAGAATGAGTGACGTGGTTCTGCTTTATCCTGGCTTGCCTTGAGCTTTGTTGGCATAATTGCTCCCCTTCCCCATCCCTCCCATTTCCCTAACATCTATAGTTTGTTGTATAATGGTTCTGCTTAGAAGGGAGAAAATTAAGATGCTTGAACATGTCACTAAACCCTAAGACCATCTATCCTCTCATCTAAGGGCACTCAGTTGCGCATCTGTGCTAACCTCGTTCAGTCTCTACTACATCTGCTCTTTCTACCTGTCTGGCGCGCACTCTTTCTTAAAACAGAACCCTTGATTTCCTTTGGAAATCCTTATCTCTGCCCCTATCAGTCCACGTGATTAAAGTGAAGTGACTTTGCTTCTGAGCTCAGGAGGGGGAGTTTGTGACCCTATGGCAGTGTTGGTCCCTCCGTCCTGCCTGCGCCCTGGCCCAGGTCTGTAAGGGTTCAGAGTAGAGCCAGTGATTTAAGACTGGCCATCAGAGAAGACGCTAGTCATGCTGGAACAAAGGGAATTGAGAAGATCTTGCTTCTTACTGAAATTGCTAAATAGGTAAGACAGAAACTTGGAGTCTTGCCATTGCTTGACGGGCCTGCCTGAGAGTGGAGCTGTCACAGAGGAAAGCATGAGCACACACAGACCCAGAATTACTGGAGACGTTGTTGGAGCTCGAGGATCTCACTTTGCCCGACTTAATCCACGGACTTTCGTTGCGATATAGCAGTTGATTTTCTTTCCTTATTGAGCCAATTCGAGTCGTGCTGCCATCACTTACAATAAAAGAGTCCTGAGCAATATGTGATCTTTCATATTGCTGCTAAAATGATCAAACACGGATTGGTTTCTTCATCATTTAAATCTTTCCCTCCCTTCCTTTCTCCATCTATTCATTTATAAGGTAGCATTTATGAATTTGGAATCAAGTTAGGTCCCAGGAATGCAAAAAAGTATAAGATGCAATGTAGTACCACCTAATTTTTAGTCTCATAGGAGAAGCAGACATATAAATAGAATGCTACGAAGTAGCCTGGTAAATCACATGATAGACTATGCCCAGGATATGATAGCAGCATGGACGTGGGACCCCTAACATTGCTTCTCAATGACATGGCCTGAATTCTCAGAGAAGATCTTCTGAAAAGTCTCTCTAGGAGAGGTGTCCCCTTTAAGCCTAACCTGAAAGGATGGATTTTCCTAGGTGAACGGGGAGATTAAAAGGTGGGGAAAACATTCTAGAAGGAGATGACCAAATGCACCAAGTCATAGAAGCTAGAATGAGCATTATGTCTACTGGAAGCACTAGGAGTTTATATATGTGGAGTTTCACCAGAGAGGCAGGGAGAGGGGAGAGATGGCGGCGGAATCCAGTCACTGAAGGCTGTGTGTAGACCCTGCTTGTTGTTCAGAAACCAGTTCAAATGTTACCACCATTGAAGTGCTCTTAAATCCATCCAAAGGTGTTTCCAAGACCTTATGTCTGCAAGTTCACCATTTACTAAGTGGTGTGTGGGAGGGCAGAGTGTATGGAAATCACAGGACGTGGCAAGAAAGGAGATAGTGGGTATGAATCCAATGGACCTTGACCAAGCACTCATGGTGTATAAGGTGCTACAGAAGGTTTTACAAGACATGCGAAATTGGAGAAATCTCAAGCTCTTAGCTGGACATTATTTAATATCTATCCAATTGACTCCTTTATGTGTGTTAGTTTCTGTTGTTGCTGCACAGGTAGTGGAGAATCTAATGATTTGAGCAATTTGCAATTATTTAAAATCATTTCAAGTTACACTGAGAAACATTAAAAAATACTGACTTTGGATGGGATTTAAGGATTTTAAAAAATTGCTGTAAATTAGGTTTTCACCTCTATTTTCTTGAACTTGTTTTCTAAATGTTTATGGAAGTAGTCCTGGTTATGTAAATACTGCTATGATCATATAATGAACATGAAGAAATGGCGGTATGACAAATTTTAAAAAGGGAAGTAAACACAGGAAAGGGAGAAACTTTTGGAACATGAAAACATCATGATGACTTTGGCTTTATGGAAGTAAAATTTAGGAAGTTGATAGATGACTGTATAATCTGCTAATAAAAGTGGCACACATAGTGTCACGCTATATATTTTACCTAGAAGAATTATGAAAAAAAGAGTCAAAAACTTGATTTTTAAATGTTGCCTTTTAGAGTAAATTTTTCAATGTTCTTCACTACAATTTCACATATTTTTTTTTTACCAGAAATACTTTAACTTTTGTTTCTATTCTTCTTGACTCTTTTTGTGCGTGCATTTTTAAAAATATAATTTATTGTTAAATTGGTTTCCATACAACACCCAGTGCTCATCCCAAGTACCCTCCTCAATGCCTATCACCCACTTTCCCCTTTCCTCCACCCTGCATCAACCCTCAGTTTGTTCTCTCTTATGGTTTGCCTCCCTCCTTCTCTGTTTGTTACTTTTTTTTCCCCTTAACTTCCTCTATGGTCTTCTGTTAAGTTTCTCAAGATCCACATGTGAGTGAAAACATATGGTATCTGTCCTTCTCTGACTGACTTATTTCACTTAGCATAATATCCTCTAGTTCTACCCATGTTGTTGCAAATGGCAGGATTTCTTTCTCATTGCCAAGTAGTATTCCATTGTATATATATACCACATCTTCTCTATCTATTCGTCAGTTGATGGACATTTAGGCTCTTTCCATGATTTGGCTATCATTGAAAGCATTGCTATGAACATCGGGGTACATGTGACCCTATGCATCAGCACTCCTGTATCCCTTGGGTGAATTTCTAGCGGTGCTATTGCTGGGTCATAGGGGAGTTCTATTGTTAGTTTTTTGAGGAACCTCCACACTGTTTTCCAGAGTGGCTGTGCATGAATTTTTTATGGAGATATGCAGAGATGTGCGTAAGTACACAAGATTGCTGACAAGTAGTTTGAACCTTATTAAACAAACATAAGCAACAAGAACAATAAAAATCCCCACCACCAACAACAAAAGCCTTTTGTGCCAGGGTGGTGGTGGTATTTAGTATTTATTTGGTATAAACAGCAGGCCCAAAAGGCTGTCAACTGATGGCCAAGGCAGGAAGTAACAAGTTACTACACAGGGCTAGCACTGAGAAATAGAAATTCAGGAATAGAGCTTATACTCTCTGTTTTTCCTGGCCCATGCCATCTCTCATTATGGCTTTCCTCTCTGTGTCTGCTTCATATTTTGTCTATTCTGTGTCCCAGGAGCTTAGCCAAACTAAATATTTGTACTCCTTTTAAAGTCTTGAAAATAGTCCTCATAGGGATGTTCTGAGAATCAAATCCATTTCCATGTGTAAAATGTGCCTGAAAGTAAATTCTATATAAAATATTGTTAAATCAAGAAAAAATAATAAAATAATGAAATAATTAAAATTAAGAATAGTTTTTAAAAGTAAAGTAAGTTGTGCAAAAATTTGATTTCCATTTGTAATCAGTATTCTTGACTGCTTATATTTAGCAAGTGGGGTCAAGGTGGGTTAATATTCTTCTATATCAAGGAGATAGAATGGGGTTCCTGGGTGGTTCAGTTGGTTAAACGGCTGACTGTGACCCAGGTCATAATCTCACGGTTCATGAGTTCGAGCCCTGCAACTGGGTCTGCACATTTGAGTGTAGAGCCTGCTTCAGATCCTCTACCTCCCCTTCTCTCTGCCCCCACCCCAGCTCTTTCCCTCTCTCTTTCAAAAATAATAATTAAAAAAACAAAAAAGGAGAAAGAAGGAGAAAAGGTAAAGATCCAGGGAGATGGAGGAGGAAGGGAGATAACTTAGGGATCATCATAATAAAGTGGGAGGAGAGGTCATTTCTTGAGTGGTTAGGGCTAATGACAAGGCTGGGTATTTGATGGAAGTGACAAGGATTTGGGACAAGAGTTTGTGAAAGTCCAAAGGTAGTTCGATTTAAGGAACAGAAGCGTTATAAAATGGCTCACCTGGAACTAGAAGGCATTAAATTACACTGATATCAACTCGCATGATTTCATTTCTTCAGCAATATTTTGTAGCTCAGGGCCAAAATGGAGAAAGACAATGGGAGTGAGCAAAAATGAGGGATTAACCTGGTATAAACTATGTAATAGAGAGTAATTTGCAGACATGACTAACCACGGAGTCCAGGCTGAGCTGGAAGGTGAATGAAGCAGGATAAGGTGGGAGAAACTGAAAACATGATGGTGGGGGGGATTTTTGACGGACTTTTCAGTCCCTCAGTAGAAAAGCCTGAGAGTAGAAGAGTTAGAAGAACAAAAGGTTGTGGTCTCAGAAAGGGCTTTCACTGTCTATAATCTTGTGGCACTGTTCTGAATATGATGATGTTAAAGGCGAGCTTCTGTTTGTGGATGATGAGCTAGTGTCATTTGAATGTTCTGAAGTAGAGGATGTTAAGGAACAATGAGATCCCATTGTGATTGATGGGTGGAAAATATAGAGGAAAAGAGAGGGAGAATGGTTTGGTTATGTATCACATTTGATACACTCTACATTAAATATGTATGTATACACCTAAATATTATTTAGCGAGCACATTTTGTGTCATTCTTGGTAAGTTGGGTTGCTTACCCCAGCAATAAGAAAAGTCCTTACCCAAAACTTTTACAGTAATCACATTGTTCTCCTCCTTGTGCTTAAGATTTAAAAAATATGTTTTAGCATTTATTGTGGTTGGCATTTTCTTAGGATGTAGATATACTACGGGGGGATAGATTTGATCTCCTAGAGGAACAAATCAGAAGGACAAACAAATTATTACAATAGATTTTAGAGTTAGATCTGAGGGAGGTTGGGAGATGGTGCTTTGGAATCACAGAGTAGAAGACAAATTACCCAATACTGTTGATAATTAAGACTTGATAGTCCTAACTCTGTTTATGTTTGATGAGTCCTTTGCCTTCAAGCTTTGCTGCCACCCACAAGAAACCGGACACTGGTACAATCCCTTTTTGTGTCTGATTCAGTGAAGAAATAAATAATCAATATGATTGCATACTGTGTTTATTTCTTCTTCTTTTTTCACTAAAGGGAAAGTTAAGACCAGATCTCAATCACCAGATACTCTGTATATACTTCGTAGTCTTATAAACATAGTGGTTGACAAGCTTTGCAGGGTTTTCTATTTGATTTTTTTGGAAATGTGGTTTATATTCCTTGTGTTACATGTTTCTTTCCTGACTATAGGACCCCAGCTTTGGGTTGTGGCTCTGTTGAAGAAAAATTCTTGCTTGCCTGTGGTGCCCTTAGTGCATTGCTTGTTAGCTCAGGGATGGGGCCACTGTTGTTTGGAAATATGTATTTGAGGGTTAAGCATGAAGGGAAGAGAAAGAGAGTAATATTTCTCAGGCCCTAACTCTGGGTCGGATGCTGTGCTTGAGCTCTTTATAATGTCCTTTTCATTACTTAAAGAATCAATAAGATTGATATTCTTATTTTATTTTATTAAAAGCATTTTTTAAAGTTTATTTATTTATTTTTTTTTGACAGAGAGAGAGAGAGAGAGAGAGAGAGAGAGAGAGAGAGAGACAGGGTGTAAGTGGGGGAGAGGCAGAGAGAGAGGGAGACACAGAATCTGAAACAGCTCCAGGCTCTGAGCTCTCAGCACAGAGCCTGATGTGGGGCTTGAATTTGTGAACTGTGAGATCATGACCTGAGCCAAAGTTGGCTGCTTAACTGACTGAGCCACCCAAGTGCCCCTATTCTCATTTTATAGATCAGGAAACTGGGATAGGAGACCTTAAAAGTGGAGTTAAAAGTAAAACTCAAGATTGACTGACTCAAAAACCCACTGACTCAAAGCCAGTCTTTTCTCTGAAGCAATTGAGAAGAAGGAGACCAGGTTAGTGTTGATTCTATTGAGTGTATTTCATTATATAAGCCTCCTTAGAAAACATTGCATATTTTTTAAAGTTTACCTATAAACTTTTTTTAAAATTTTATTTTTTACTAATCTCTACAGCCAGTGTGGGGCTTGAACTCATGACCCTGACATCAAGAATTACAAGCTCTTCCAACTGAGCCAACCAGGCACCCTGAAAACAGTCCATTTTTATTATTTTTATTTATTAATTTTTTAAAGTTTTTTTAATGTTTATTTATTTTTGAGAGAGAGAGAGAATGAGAGCAGGGGAGGGGCAGAGAGAGAGGGAGACACAGAATCCGGGGCTGGAGCAGACTCCAGGCTCCAAGCTGTCAGCACAAAGCCCAACGTGGGCTTGAACACACGAACCATGAGATCATAACCTGAACTGAAGTCAGACCTCAACCAACTGAGCCACCCAGGCATCCCGAAAACAGTCCATTTTAAATGCTCAGTCTAGTTTCTACTAGGAATCAAACAGAAATGTTCAGGTAATGACAACTATTGGCCTCCAGAGTTTAAACAGCCCCAAGATTCTCCTATTTTCTGTGTCATCTCAGCTCTGTATGCTTCGTCCTATGGAATGCCTAGAGACTTCCATCCCTAGGTTAGGATCTGAAAATCTTTTAATTTGGAAGTAGATGATAAGCAGGGTGTGCAAAGGGCCTAGCCAGTTTCAACATTCTCACCTCTACTGACTCTTCTAACATCTTGGGACGCACTGGCAAGGACATTGACTCTACCGTGGAATGTCAAAGTTGGCTCTGTCATCAGGAGATTATCGCAATGCTTGTAAATTATAAGTTATGATGCAAAATCACAGATCTTAAATTCAATCTTCTGGGTTATAACTAACCCATATAACTATAATTTGAAAACATGATGGAATTAAATATGATAGGATAGAATAAAAAAAGACTATACAATGCATCACCTATGATTAGCTTGTCTTATTTTGTGTAACTTTTGTTGCTTACGTACATGGGTCACTGTAAAACGAAATCCTCAAGGCACAAGATGTAGGAAATGAATCTCCATGAGCAAAGATATCTGTTTAGTAATTCTGTTTTCATGAATCCAGGTTGTGACTATATAAGTCCCTAGTTTGTAGATACTATCTGCTGAGAATTTCGAGTCAGAAAAAAAAAAAGTCAAAGTAATGCCACTCAAATTTCATCACTCCCTGAAAGTTTGCACAACAAGGAGCTACAGTAAATTGCAATATAACCTGTGCTTTTCCCGACAGAGATGCGGGCCTTAGATGTTCTTGCTGATAAGGTGACAGCCATACAGAGCTCTTGACAGAGTTAATCTAAAACAAAGATTAGTGTGGAACAGAGTTTGCTTTGGTCTTTTGGCTGTTGGGTCATACTCACTGATTACTATGTCCAACTAAAGATGTCATGTGTAGCAGACATCAGAAGAGATAGAAAGGAAAAAGTAAAATCATAATACCTTATCACTTGCACCCCACTTCCTAGTAGTTCAGTTTTCAAAAAATTTGTTGAAGTACTTGCATTTCAATTCCAACCCTCTGCTTATGTATGACTCAACCCACCAGACTATGATAGTACAAAGAATAGCAATAGTAATAACATACCAATTATAATTATTAATAATCTCTAACATTTAGTAAAAACATACCATTTTATATGCTTTTATATATGACACGGGGCTGAGATTGTATATGTATGTGTGTGTGCATGTGTATGTGTGTGTGTGCGTGTGTGTATAAAATCTCCTTATAGTAACCCAAGAAATAGCTATTCAAAATATACCCATTTCAAAAGACTAGGAAAACATGGTATGGGTGCTTATAAATAAATTTGGGCCTTACATTGGGGAAAAAAGAGAAACCTAGAACGTTTGTACATAGATGAGTGATATCGTTGTTATCTGTGTTTTAGCAAGATAATCCTTGTGGCATGGAAGTAAAACATTAAGAGGGAAACACAAAACGGGGACCAAAACTCTTCAAGAAATGGTTGTTTACTGTCTCCAGTATATCTCTGCCCCTCACAGATATTCCACCTACCCAGAATGATAAACTCTTCTCTAAATATGCAACAATTTTTCAGACTTAAGTGTGCTTGTACTCATTTCCCTCTTTTTTTGAAGTTCTGTTCTTCCCTTGGCCCCTAGTATATTCCAACTCCTTTTCCAAGATCAAGTTTATCTGTTGGTTACTTCCATATTATTTGCTTCGATGAGTGTCATGATACAGTAAAAAGATTAGAGGGCTAAGAATGAGCCAGATTTTGTCTGCCTCTTACATGTGTGAACTTGAACAAGTTTCTTAAGGGTAAAGTGGAAATAATATTACCTGTCTTGAAGAGTTATTGGGAGGATTAGATATGATCATTGGCATCTAGTAAGTACTTATATGATAATACCATTTATGATTGTTTTCCCAAAGTTACCAGAGTGAATCATTCTCTTCTCTATCTTCTTATGGCATATTATTCCTAATCTACACAAACATCTGGCACATAAGAGTGGAATTCTATTGGCCCACGAGCAAGGACAGAACCTCATTTTGAATCCCAGTAGATAGCACAATGTCTGGCACTGAGTGAGATGCCTTCCACAGACAATTTGGTGAAGTGAATGATGTGGGCCTTTCCTGAGGATAGTGATAGAGAAAATGGATATGTACCTGCAAGATATATGGGCAGACCTATAGGAGCTGATGACTTCAACACTCATTGCCTAATCAGCAGCAATAGTATGATACTCAGAATGAAAATAAAACTGATCAGACACAATAAGGTTCACTGAGCATTACATTTATTAAGCTTTTAGAAAGAACACAGGATGGATCCAACACTGCATGTGAACAGCGCTGTAATCAATGAATTGTGGATCTTTTCATAAGCTTTACTGAAATTTTATTTAAATAGATGACATTTATCAATTTTAAGTGAAAGATTTTATGATTTTGCCAAAAATACAGTTTTTAACAACCATCATTACACATTTAAGATTGTTATATTCCCTTAAATACTTGACCTTTTATCATTATGATTGACTCCCTTAACTCTTAGCAATATTTCTTGCTCTGAAATCTACATGTATCTAACCATCCAGTTTTACTTTAATTACTGTTAATATGGTAAATCTTCAATCCTTTTACTTTTAAACTATTTGAGTCTTCATAGTTGAAGTGGATTATTTTAGAGAGCATATGTTTGGATTTTGCTTTTCTAAGCCTTTAACTTGGGTATTTACATTTAATATGATTCTCAGTATGAGTGGGTTTATATTTACCATTGGGCTTTTTTTCTTATTTGCCTCATATATTTTCTTGTCTTTTTACTTCTTTTCCAGCTTGCTACTTTTTGGATTAATTGAATATTACTCTATTATTCCATTTCATTTCCTATCATGCCTTATTAGCTATACCTCATTTTTTTATTGCTGTAGGATTTATCAATCTCTATCTTAATATGACAACTTCACATACAGTGTAATATTTTACAACAGTATAGTTCCATTTCCCTCTCCCTGCCTTTATGCTATTTGTCATACATTTACTTCTTCATATGTTATAAACTCTACAATACATTGTTGCTATTTTGCTTTAAATAGTCAATTTTCTATTAGACCTTTAAATCACAAATTTTATATTAATGTACATATTTAATATCCCAGATATTTATTATTTTTACAAGTCCAAGTTCTTATCTGGTGTTATTTTATTTCTGCTTGGAGGACTTCTTTTAACATTGCTGATCTGCTGGTGATGAATTTTTTTCATTCTTTGTACATTTGAAAAAATCTTTATTTTATCGTTTTTAGAAGTCTTTTTTGAATTTATGGATTTAGATTCATAATTATCTTTCAGAATTGTAAAGCTGCTATTTCATTGCGTGCTTTCTGATAAGTCTGTTCTCATATTACCTTGGTTCTTCTGTTCATAGGTTGGCTTTTTTTCCTCTGGTTGCTTTAAAATTTACTCTCTTGCTTTTTTGGGTACAATTTGATTATAATGTGTTTTGATTTGATCCTCTCCATGCTTTTTTCTGCTTGGGGGTTATTATGCTTATTGATATAAATTTCATCAGATTTGGAAAAATTAAAAATTTTGGTTATCATTTCTTCAAGTACTTTCTCTGGCTCTCCTTCCTCCTCACCATTTTCTGAGACTCCATTTCTATGTAATTTAGGCTGTTTGATACTGTCCCATAGCTCACTGATGGTGTCTTTGTTTTTTAAGTCTTTCCTTTCTATAATTCATTTTGTAGTTTCTATTGCTATGTCTTCAAGTTAACTATTTTTTCTTGTGCAGTGCCTAAGTTCACTATTTTTTCTTGTGCAGTGCCTAATCTGATAGTTATTCATCCAGTGTGTTTTTTTATTTCAGCTATTGTATTTTTAATCTCTTAACTTTTTCTTTGGGAATTTTTTGGGTTTTTTTTCCACTTCTGTCCTCATTATGCTTATTCTTCCTCCTATTTTCTTGAATATATGGATTACATTAATAGTAGCTATTTCAATATCTTTGTCTACTAATCTATTATTTGTGCCATGTCTTTTTCTTCTCCTAGTTATGGTGATAGTTTCCTGCTGCTTTTATTATTTAGTATTTTTTGATTAGAGGTCAAATATTGTGAATTTTTTGTTGGGAGTGGTTTTTTTATTTTATATTTTTTAAGTTTTTTCTTTTGTTTTTTTAAAAAATTTTTAAGTTCATTTATATTTGAGAGAGAGACAGAGTGTGTGGGGGGGGAAGGGCAGAGAGAGAGGGGGACACAGAATCCAAAGCAGGCTCTAGGCTCTGAGCTGTTAGCACAGAGCCCGATGTGGGACTTGAACTCACGAACTGCGAGATCATGACAAGCTGAAGTTGGACACTTAAACAATGGAGCCGCCCAGGTGCTTCGGGAGTGGACTTTTAAATTACATATTTTTATATTACTTTATATATTTTTGCACTTTGTTCTGGGATGCAGTTAGGCTATGTAGAATCAGTTTGATACATTCAAAGACTTTATTTAAACTTTCATAGCATGGATTCACAATACCCTTTAAGCAAAAAATTAATTTGATGACACCACTGAGGCAACAACCTTGTGAGAACTATACCTTTGAGCCTAAATTGTGCTTTGAATTCTTCAGGGCAAATTTTGATCCTATAAAATAACAACTATGTTGGTATTCTCTGTTTCTGTTATAGAATTTTGTTAAAGTCAATATAATTATACAGAAATTGTCATTGGAAACAAGTTGAAAATTGTGGATCACGGAAGAATTTCTTTAGTATTATGCTTATTTTACTAAGCATGACTAACTTTACTTTTACTTTACTTTATGCTTATTTTACTAAGCATGAAAAGGGTGAAATCCTTTTCAGTCACATATTTATAGCATTTTTCCCTTGTATCTTGCATACATATTCATAATAAAAATATATGGAGAACAGGCAAATCTTTATGAAGTAAGAGGTAGTTTGCTCTGTTGTATGCTTATGATAATCACTATTAAAATGAAGGCAGGTCGGTGGTTATATTTTAAATTCTGAGCCCCCAACCTGCCCTTATAAAAATTCAATATCTACTGCCCTTCAAGTAATTTTCTTGAGTCTTCACACTTTGAATGGTGAGTCTGAATTTTGCTCCATAAACCCAAGTGTTCAGGAACTTTTAAATTTATTTTCTTTAAAACTGATTAAATTTTACATTATATCTTTATTCCATCATGGAGAAAATTATTTAATCTCACTTATTGTTGTGGCTCCTTGACCATAGTTCTTTGTAGTGCCAGAGATTTATGCAAAGCAAAACAACCAGTAGTGTTCCTCTGTACTTTAAGTTTAAGCTTATTTTCTATAAAAGGATAAAGATTTGCATTAAGCTTATGCTTGTTTTCTATAAAAGGACAAACATTGGAATGATCATGTGAGGTGCAGCATTGTGTAGTTTTTTTTTTCTATTCTGTAGCACAGAAATTGTTGCTAAAGTTGGTAACACCAATGCTTACTAATCTTTCAAGTACCTATTACAGCCATCCTTCCATAGTCCTGTTATCTTCTTGGAAAGAGAGAGCTGAGAAAGGAATAAAATTGTTAATCTTGGCACTGTGTAAAAAACACTGTGGCAACCTCTGGAATTTGTCAAGGTAGGATTTTAGAACTATTTTATTTAACATTTTGTTAGCTTGTTTGGAAAGTTTTAAACATTTAGACAAAGGAATGCGGGTCTCTCTTTGAACTCTCCCCCACGCCCCCACAACTGTTAGATATGGGCCTGAGAGCATGGATACTAGGAGCACACATTTGAGGAAGGAGTTTTGGAAAGGCATCCTAGAACAGATGACTGGGAGATTAATTGTGGAAAAAAGTTGAGTATTTTTATAATGTGTCTACATTTGTGCTTATTTTGATAACCCCCAGAGGATTTATTGCTTTTTGGAAACAATTACTACTTATTTTTTATTTGTGTTTTTTTCTACACACAGAGTTCATTTAATAGTGCTTGGAATGCAATAGTGCTTAATAAGTTGAAATAAGAGATACGGCAGAATGGAGCGTAGATAATAAATTTTAATGGTTAAGACCTGATGGGGAAAAGGCACACTAAGGGATGAAATGCATGGTTTTCTTTCAAGTGTAATTTCTTGACCAATTAATAAAATGTTATTTTAACTATAATCAATTGTTGAAAACATAATACCATGTGGGGTTGTTAGGAAAAGCAAGGAATTATCATCTTCAGTGGTTCCTCAAACTGCCCTTGAGAACTTGTGCAATGAGAGACAGCCCTATTTTTTTAGTGGTTGATCGGTCTAACTGACTCTACTCACTGGATCTACAACAGTTAACTTGGTCTTGTTTTAACCAAATCTCTTTTCATTATTAAAGAAAAAAAAAACACTAGTTACTTCTGTTTCTTGAAGTACTCCAAGGTATAGGAATTTCAACAGCAGGAAGTTCATTTCTCAACTTGTACTTATTACTCAAGAGGCTTCAAATTGCTCATAAATCAACAGCAGAACAACAATTGTCATTTCCTGAAGGAAGACTTCCACAGTGAGGGCAGAAGTCTCAACTGGTCATCCTGTGTCTTGGGATATGTAGTCACCCGGCTCAGCCTCATGTGAAATTCAAAGGAACAATATTAGGTAGGGAGGACTCTGGATTTTAGAATAAAATGTGGAATCAGATGGTCTTGCCAAGTTCATCTATGGTACTTAACCTTTGCCTGAAGCTTTTCTCTGACTGGCACCACCACAGGAAATGCTACTTCATGGTTTGAACAATTCGTCAGGCTCATGGCTCAACAAACTAAAAATCAGCAAAGTGAAATTTTATTGCACAATATGCATTACTTAGAGCACCCAGTTTGGGGGGAGGAAAAATCAGCAGGATTCAGACTGTAGCCTCAGATCTGTCAGACTTGAGTGTGCAAAGAGGAGCAGAAATGAAAGAAGAGATGAGATAGACTGACTTCAGTTGGCTGCAAAGGGCAACAGGATGCCAACCAACTCAAGGTCATGCCACTTTTTCCCTCTTCAATGGAAATGGCAGGCCCAGGACAAATTTATGCAAATACAACATGGAAAATAATTTCCCAAAGACAACTTCTTTGTGCCAAATATTTGTTTTTGTCCTAGACTGTGAACGTTAGCTTATTTTAGAGCCCAGCTCTTCCAATTGTCCTTCAAGCTAGGGCCAAGTAATGCTTATTTCACAGAAAGCCAAGACTTTACAAGCAGGGCTGGGAGTAAAAGGGCTAGGGGTGGAGGCTGAGGCTAATGGGGACAGGGTGAGGACACAGAACGCTTTCCCTGATATTCCATTTCTTTTTCTAAGTTTATTTCTTTATTTTGAGAAAGAGAAAGACCAGGGGGAGGGGCAGAGAGAGAGGGAGACAGAGAATCTGAAGAAGGCTCAGCATAGCACTGTTCCCAACCAGGGAACAGATGTACCTGGTACTTGAGCAGTAAAACCACTTTACTTTGCTCAATTCTTCACTCAAAAGACTCCTCTTGATGCACAGGATACCCTAGGACATTGATGACTTAGAGTAAAACATAGTCATAGTTTCATTAAGAGAAAAACGCAGAAGAATTTAAGTCTTCTGTAACTGGAGAGTTATCATCCCAAGGGTCCCATAGGAACGCATCCTTAGTCAGCCAGTGTTTCCCAGTGTCACTTACAGTCATTGGTGTACTCAGATCAGCTCTTAATAGTACAAGAGCTGAGTGCTGAATTGTTGGAAATTCTGTTACCCAGTTGTTAATTTTTGGTAGCATAAATTTGGCCAAAGTGAGAGTGTTTGCACCATGGAAATTAGTCAATGCTACAAATCAGTGCTTTATTTCTTGAAAGCTGCTTTATTAACACACTAATATGTATAATTTTCCTCAACTCTGTATGAACATCTCCCCTATTCCCTACCCCTGCCTATAGCCTCTCTCCGCTGCCCCACTGCCCTCTGCTCAAATCCCTTGGACATTTTTTTCCAGTTAGTTGGTTTTCTCTTTGATTCTTGATTTTTCTTGGGCATCACCATTTAGAGAACTTTAAGGCACAGAAGATTCTTAAGAGTTAGTACTCATTGGACTGATAGAGAAAACCACCTTTTTTTAAGCCAGAGGAGACATTTTGAGCATATTTAAATATATATGAGGGCCCTTTATTTTCTTTTTTTAAAAATATTTTAAAATAATTTATTGGATTATGAAAATAATGGCTTTTTGGTTTGTTTTCACCTTTATTTTTTTATTTTTAAGCTTTATTTATTTTGAGAGAGAGTGGGGTGGAGAGAGAAAGAGAGCGAGAGAGCAAGCATGAGTGGGAGAGGGAGAAAGAGTATCCCAAGCTGGCTCCCCACTGCCAGTGCTGAGCCCAATGAGCCTTGAACTCAGGAACAATGAGATCATGACCTGAGCCTAAATCAAGAGTTGGGCACTTAACTGACTGAGCTACCCAGGCACTCCTGTTTTTACCTTTATTGAGATATAATTGACAAATAAAATCATAAGATTTTTAAAGTGTACATCATGATGATTTGATGTATGCAAACATTGTGGAAAGATTTCTCCCATCAAGTTAATTACTGTATCCATCACTTCCCATATTTATCTTTTTCTCTTGTGAGAGCTTTTATGTTCTACTCTCCTAGCAAATTTTAGTTATATGTAGCACAACATTATCGACTATAATCACCATATGGTACATTAGATTCTCACTGGACTTTTTCCTTTTCAACTACTTAGCTGGTATAAAACTATTGATTAGTTTTCCTGAAAACAATATAAGAGAAACCACAAGAGAAATTCCATTAATGGATTTGAGACTGCATTTAGAATATTACTTTAAGTAGATCTAAGTCTTGCAAAAGTAACGCAGAATTATTGCATGTGAAAAATATGATGGAGTTTCTGTTACTCTTTAATAATGATATATTTCATTTAATTGATTACATATTTTGTGTTATACACTGGGATAAATGGTTTCCAAAAATTTCCCTTCATTAGCCCTCATGCCTCTCCCCTGAGTTCCTTCCCTTACCTTTGTTTTACAGGTATGGAAATGGGGACAGAGATAGCCATGAGGTTTCATGGTGAGTAAGCTATAGCTGTGGTTCAAACCCAGGGAGAACTGCCTTTTGCATGTGCTGTTCTTGAGTGCTGGGTGATGCCAGGTGACTCCCAGTGAGGAGACCAGGACCTTTATGGAGGACAACGAAGGGCAATATATGCATGAGACTTCAAAAAGAAAATCACGATTTAGGCAGTTCTAGGTTTGTAGAGCCTCAAGTTCATGCAATTATACAGATGCTCTAAAAGAAAGAATACAAATTATAGTGTAAGAATAAACATTTATTATTTTTAAATGTTTTTTTAAGTTTGATTTATTTATTTTGAGAGAGACAGAGACAGCATTAGCAGGAGAGGAGCAGAGAGAGTGGGAGAGAAAGAATCCCAAGTAGGCTCTGCACTGTCAGCACAGAGCTCAACATAGGACCTGAACCCATGAAACCACGAGATTATGACCAGAGCAGAAACCAAAAGTCAGACACTTAACTGACTGAGCCACCCAAGCGCTCAAGAATAAACATTTATTTTAAATAAGAAAAGTAATCATAACAAATTATAAATTTATAAAGCTGAAGAGTACCAAAAACAAAATAAAATAGACTATGTTTATTAAGTAACTGCCAGCAATGTCTCTAAAAACTTTGATTCTACTTTTGTGGTTACAGTACTCTTCCGTATCTTCTTCATATAATAATGATATTTAAGATAGTCATCTATACAAATAATAGAAAATAGTTTATTCTTTCTATTAGGGTGGTTGATCAAAATTTTCTTTTTAAAAAATTTTTTAAGTTTATTTGTTTTAAGAGAGAGAGAGAGAAAGAAAGAGCATGAACAGGGGAGGGGCGGAGAGAGAGGGAGAGAATCCCAAGCAGGCTCTGCATTGTCAACACAGACCCTGATGTAGGACTCAAACCCATGAATCGTGAGATCATAACTTGAGCCCAAACCAAGGGTCAGACACTCAATTGACTGAGCCACCCAGGAATGCCCCAAATTTGCTTTTATTGTAGATAGTTGGATGCGTAAAGCATGTGACTTAATGTACAGCTGTATTTACTATTTGTCATGCTGCTACGGTTGCATACTCTACAAGCTCAAGAATTCTGATAGATTCTATGATACATGATTCCAGTCAAATAGGAAAAATATATGAAACATTTTTGAATGTATATCTTGCATTATTAAGATATTTTTGAAATGAGACTGGTATTTTGTCTAGTATTGATGTTAACTGAATTCTCTGGTGCAACTTTCCATTTTGATGACTGGAAGAATTTCCCCCAGACTAGCTCTGCTTCTGTGTATTTCAAGCTTGTTTCTCCCATACCTGCACCACTTTGGCGTTGTGTACCTTAAGACCCATTCTCCACATCAGGAGTCCAGGTGAATAGGCATAGTAAGTAAAGGGGTATTCCTAGAGGCTATTCTAATGCCAGGATGCCTAGTAAAAACAGAACCATTTATAACATGACTGTGAACCAGTAAATATATGTCACTAAATCTAATGAATACCCTCATCTCAACTTTCCCTTAGCCAGATAACAAAAGCACAACTACATCAACGTCATCCCATACAAGGAGAAGGTATAAAGAAAGGAAGTAGGAGTGAGAAAAAGAAGCAGTCCTAACCAATGTGTTTAAAATACAAAATACATACTATGTAACAAATACATATAAATACACATTATATAAATTATAAAACTATATAAGCCTGGCTAGGGTCCCTGCCAAGGCCTGGAGAAAAGGCTAAACTACTGATAGGTCATGGAGCTCAAACTAAGTAACTTCATGATACAGCCACTCATGGCTGTGATAAAGTTCCTATCTCTCTGAGTGACATCATTTCGTAAAACACGTACGAATGTTCATCCTTATGTTTAAGGTAGTAACTGTGCCCCTAGTAACTGATAGCATTGACATATATAAGAAGATTCTGTTGTGCGTTCAACAAATGGTGAATCAGATCTAGGTCACCGGAATGATTTTATGAAAAAGTATCACCAGGTTAGGTTCAAAGAGATTCTTGACACTAAAGTGGTGTTTCGAACAAGTCATATGGATTTCTATCTGTCTCTCTGGGTCTCAACCTAAACCACTCTACATTTATTACATTAAAATTTGCATGTTAAAATTTTAATTCATCATACTTTTAAACAAACTCATTTGATTTCCTTTTTTGTATCTCCTAAAAGCAAAATTAATGTGGGGGATTTTTTTCAATTGGTGATTTATGCTCAGGGTAAGAACGCCCTATTATTCTTTTTCTCTGGAGGCCTCTGTGATAGAAATGTTGGAGAAAGGGATTTTAAAGGGAGATTCTGAAATCCTTGGGAAATTCCATAAGTGGACTTGGCTTTATAGCTGTGTCAACAAATGACATTGTCCAGGAATCCATGAGTCATGCATTAAGCATGCAATGTTAGAATGGGGTCAACAGAAGGAAACTGGCCTCAGACATAGGAACTTTTGGCCGCAGAGCCAGAATAACTATGAAATATTTCCTCTTTTCAGAAGATTTGTCTTGACTGTTTACTCTGTGTGAGATGCTTGGGATTTGAATCTAGCTCCTGTTGATAAAGGGAAAAAAAACCCAAGAAGTCACTCAGGAAATGGTACGGTCAGCTGAAGGAATGCTCGCAGACAAGAAAGAGAAGACCTTGATGTCTTACCCCATATGCTGGGGTCGAGGTTGAAAGAAGAACTTTCAGGAAGTTTCCAAGCAGTGGTGCTATCTGGGTTGAATTTTAAAGGATGCATAGGTTTGTCATGCAAAGAAATGGAAAAGGTATCCCAGAGAGAAGAGTATGAGCAAAGACTCAGAGGTATAAGAATTTAAAAGAATAGGGGCACCTGGGTGGCTCAGTCGGTTGCGTGTTGAGCTTCCAACTTCGGCTCAGGTCTGATCTCACCGTTTGTGAGTTCGAGCCCCGCATCAGGCTCTGTGCTGACAGCTCAGAGCCTGGAGCCCGCTTCGGATTCTGTGTCTCCCTCTCTCTCTGACCCTCTCCCGCTCACACTCTGTCTCTCTCTCTCAAATATGAATAAACATTAAAAAAAAGGAATTTAAAAGAACAAAGCTGAGGCAGGGAGGAGAGATCTGAAGAGGAGCCTGGAGAGGCCGGAAGGGGCCAAGCAGGGAACACTTTCATCAGTGTGAGAATGTAAACTGTGTTCCAAAGACCATGGCAAGGGGGTGGACACTAGGGACTAAAGTTGGGAAAAGACACACCCAGAGTCATATTTTAGAAAGTTCATTTGGCAGAAGTGAGTGGGTTGGAGATGGAAATGCTTAAGGTTAGACCACTTTGGGCATTTCTGTGGTGATCTGGGTGAGAGAAAGGAGGACTCAGTCTAGTGCAATAGGGCCAGGGAGGGAGAAGAGATTCACTGTGAAATTAAAAAAAAAAAAAAAAAGGATCAGGCAAGGTTACAAGTTGGAATACTTCATAGATGCCAGTGGAAGTAGAAGAAATGCAGACAGGACAAGCAGTAAGTAAGAGCACTGACTGATGCTAAGAAATGCTGACAACACAACAGAAGGTGATGTAAGCAGGACATAAAATTGTAACATACATGTAGCACACAGGATTGAAATGGAATCCTTCAAAACCTTAGCAGCCTTAATCTCTGGATAGGGAGATGAGAGAGAATTTTTACTTTCTTTTTGATGCATTCCAATACTCAAAAGGAACCATATTTGTAATGCAGAACTATGTCAAATGCTAAGAAGAAAAGGATGGGAGGAAGGGGGAAAAGGAGGAAGGAAGGATGGAAGGAAGAAAGGAGGCAGATTTCAGAGCTGTGAAGATGTGTTCAATGGTGTGTGAGAAGTAAGAATCGTTCCATAAAGAGAGATAGAGTTTTGATTCCTACAGGAGCTTCTTCTTTTTTTTTTTTAAAAGATGTTTATTTATTTTTGAGGGAGATAAAGCACGCACAAGGCAAACATTATAGGGTTTGGCACTCAGCCTGGAGGTATAGCAAGTGGGGTAGTAAACACGAGATGGCAGCTGGGGTAGGAGGGTAATTAGGTTGTGTCCTCCTGACTGTCCATTGGCTTAGCTGTGACTGCTGAGGAGGCTAGAGGGATGGGAGCCGAAGAGAGCCGCAGTCTTTGAGGTTGATTTCTTAGAGAGGGGCTGCCCTGCTGAGGTCAGATCTGTGACTGGTTACTCATTCTGCCCAGTCCCGGTCCAACCATTCCCTCACTCTGAGCCCTGGTTGTTTAGATTCGCTGAGAATTTGAATATGTTATAACAGAACATTATGGTAAATATTCATTCATTAACTGTCTTGACAGCTGCTTATTCTTTTCTAAGCTCTTAGGAAATGAACCATAATACCCATAGTTATATTAATAATACTAGTGACAGTGATGTTAAAAAATGGGCAATACAATATATCTGGCCAGAGGTCCACAGCTTCACTGAGTGTTCAAAGGTTCAAATTTTGGGGGTTGTTTCTCTCTAAGAAGAGTCAGTAAGTGGCCTGCAATTTTCTGCAGTAACTTCCCTTATGAGAGCTGCCTCTGAGTGGGCACAGGATCTGCAGGGGAGAGAGCATGTGTCCAGTAGCCCTCTCCTCTCTCTAGCAGTGGCCCTTCTTCTCTCCATGTCATGTCTGCCTTAAGAACTCCACACTTGGGAACGCCTGGGTGGCCTAATTGGTTGAATGTCTGACTTTGGCTCAGGTCACGATCTCAGGGTTCATGAGTTCGAGCCCCACATCGGGCTCTGTGCCGACAGTGCACCGCCCACTTGGGATCCTCTGTCCCCTTCTCTCCGCCTTTCCCCTGCTTGTGCGTGTGCTCTCTCTCTCTCTTTCTCTTTCTCTCTCTCTCTCTCAAAAATAAAAGTACCATAAAAAAGAACTTCACACTCAGTTCCTCCAAGATGGTTGAAAGGTCCTGCTCATGTGCTCCCAGGGCCTCTTGTGCTTCCTTGTTGCAACCCTACCCCTGCATTTTTCTGGTCCGTTCTCTCACTAGACTGCAAGGTCTAAAGAGGAAGAAAGGAGGTGTTACTCCTATCGTAGTCCTAGCATGTACCGTAATGGCTGGCTCATGACATGCTGGAAAAGTACTTACTAAATAATTAGTGGCACTGATTTTGTTAAGTGACATTGCTAAATTAATAAACAAATGATTAAATTCAGACAAAATATGAAAGTTAAAAACACGAGAGACCAAATACTTGTAACATTTGCCCTTCCTCATTAGTAAGCACTTTTATATTTATTTCACCTCTCCTCCCCCAAATACACACACACACACACACACACACACACACACACACACACGGCTTTTTTTTTTTTAAATGTTTGTTTATTTTTGAGAGAGACTGACAAATAGACTGCAAGTGGGGGAGGGGCAGAGAGAGAGGGAGACACAGAATCCAAAGCAGGCTCCAGGCTCCCAGCTGTCAGCACAGAGCCTGGTGCGAGACTCGAACCCACAAACTGTGAGATCATGACCTGAGCTGGAGTCGGTCGCCTAACCAACTGAGCCACCCAGGCGCCCCAACACACACATGGCTTCTGTGAGCAGCTGCCTGGTGCTGCGTTGAGCTTTGGAAAAGAGGAAAGGTACCATTAAAATAAAATATTTATTTAACCACTACTACTGCAAGGGAGTTTCATTCAACAAGTGCTTTTCTTCTAGGGCATAAATTGATACTTTAAAGTCCTGTTTGCTAGGGTGCAAGATCCTTTTAGCAATTACTTGTGCATATGGAAATAAGGACATATTCTTAGAAGATGCACTGAGAAGCACACAACATCACATGGAAATATTGCTGAACAAAATGAATCTAATCATGAAGAACCATCAGACAAATCCAAACTGAGGAAATTCTATTCCAGAATAAAGGAGTCTAGATATTAGATAGGACAACCAAATGCAATAGGTGATCTTCGATTTAAATCCCGAAATAATTTTTTCTCTGCATGTTTCTATCTATTTATCCATCCATCCACCTATCCATCTATGTAAAGAATATCATTGGGGCAACTGTCATAAATTGAATAAAGTCTGTAGATTAAATAATAGTATCGAATCACATTGAATTTTCCATTTTTGATCATTGTAACTCTGGTTCTATAAGAAAATTGTCTTGTTTAGGAAATCCTAGGAAATTGGGTGAAGAGTTTCCTAGAATTCTTTATACTCTTTTTGCAACTTCTCTGCAACTTTAAAGTTATTTACAAATAAAATATTATAAAAATTCGCCGTATAAATGCAGATCACCAAACTGAGAGATAGGTACTGTTATGAGCTGAATGTGTGTGCCCCTCCCCCAATCATATGTTGAACCTAATCCCCAGTGTGATGGTAATTGGAGCTGTGGCTTTTGGAAAGTGATTAATTAGGTCATGAGGGTGGAGTTCTCATGGATAAATTTTTTTTTTATAAGTGCCCTTACAAAAATGGATGGGTTTTTTTCTTCTTTTTTAATAGGTGCCCTTTTATAAGTGCCCCAGAGAGCTCTCTCGTGCCTTCTTTCATTGAGGACACAGCAAAAGGAAGCCATCTATATCCAGGAAGGGGTGTCTAATCAGACACACAATCTACTGGCACCCTCATCTTGGACTTCTCAGCCTCCAGAATTCTGAGAAACAAATGTTTGTTGTTCATGCCACCCAGTCTGATGTTTTTGGCATAGCAGCCCAAACAGAATAAGACCTGCATATTACACAAAATCGTTTTGATACTAAATCAGGTTAATATTTAAGTGTGCTGAAAATTTGTTAAAAGACCTGGGTGTTTGTTTCTCCTAACATAAGTTTCAAAGAGCAGGGGGTCATATTGGATTTTGTGCAGCTTCCAGTAACACAGTGCAAGGAGGAGGGTCCACACACATTAGTGTTGCAATGATATAAAAAGCCGTTTCAGCCAGCACATGTCCTCAGAGGCAGCTAGGCATGCCAGTGTCTGGGGGCTGCGGGGGGTTGGAAAGACGGGATCCAGGGCAAACAACTTCCAAGCTGACCATTGGTCTTTTGCTCTCTTGGCAGTTTCTTGCTTTCTGTTGCATCGTTTGAAGGTAGGCACACCTCCTGATCAATAGAGTTTTATTTTGTCTAATGCTTTGACAACAAACATTATTTTTAATCAACCAAAAAAATCTGCTTATGGGGCGCCTGGGTGGCTCAGTTAGTTACGTGTCTGACTCTTGATTTTGGCTCACGTCATGATGTCGCTGTCATGGGATTGAGCTCCGTGCCAGCCTGCTTGATATTGTCTCTCTCTCTCTCTCTCTCTCTCTCTCTCTCTCTCTAATAAAAAAATAAACTAAGGGGCACCTGGGTGGCTCTGATTTTGGCTCAGATCATGATCTCATGGTTTGTGAGTTCGAGCCCAGAGTCTGGCTCTTTGCTACCAGCTCAGCAAAGTTTGTAGCAAAAATCCGAGTCTGTTTCGGATTCTTTGTCTCCCTCTCTCTCTCTCTGCCCCTCCCTTGCTTGTACTCTGTCTTCCTCCCTCTCAAAAGTAAATAAACGTTAAAAATAAATAAATAAATAAATGAACTTAAAAACAATCTCTCTTTGCATTCAATCTCTCTTTGCATTCATTCAATGTTGACAGGGCTGTAAAATGACTCTCATAGGCCCTAGCCACTTTCACCTTTACGGGGCTCTCCCGTCATAATCATACTAATATTAAAAATAATTTTTATATACCTTTAAATACTGCACCTTTTATTCTGTTTTAGGCAAAATTTAGTAGATGTTTGAGGGCCCCCCCATTGCATTTTTTTCCTTTGTGAGAAAAAAAAATAAGTCTGACTCTAAACTTTCAGGTTTTTATTTTGACTTTAAAAGAAATTGGAATATTTTCACGGGTCCCTAAAATTATTGTGGGTGCTAGGCATTGTGTCTACTGATCTTAATGCATAAGTCAGCCAGCCCAGATTTGAATTAGACTTTCAATTTTTTAGTTTCTATCTCTATGCCTCTTAGTGTAATATTTGAACTGATTCTTAAAAATCAGTTCTTGTTCTGTAACAAATATATTTATATATCAGAATATTAGGTGAATTTTATAGACCTATAGTGTTGCTATGTATATCTATACCCACTTGTAAGTTATGTTCTATGGGGAGCCACAGTTGATAAAAATTGTCTATTAATTTGAACCAGATATTGAACCCAAGTATTTTTACTCAGCATTCTGTTAACAAAGGCTCAGACAATTACCATTTCCTGCTTGTCGGATGACCCCATGATGGCTCCTAGACCCTCCTGAGATCCTGCTCTACAACAAATAATATTGTTACTGGTTTTTACCATGTGATTTCTGCACTTGCTTTTTTCTTTTATTTGCCTTAATTTTTTTTTAAATATAAGATATCCATGTGAAATAGTTGTATGTTTCTATTAATTTTTCTGAAGGTGGTTTCTTTAATGATGAGATCATAGCTTACCTCCTATAAATAGTGTTAGGATATCACAGAAGATTCTACAAAATCAAATAGAAGACAAAAATGCCAAAAGGAGGTTCAATGTTAATTTTTAAAACACAAATATTAGTCTTTATATAGAAAGTATTCAAGGGGTGCCTGGGTGGCTCAGTTGGGTAAGCATCTGACTTCAGGTCAGGTCATGATTATGATTGTGAGTTTGAGCCCCATGTCAAGCTCCATGCTGATAGCTCAGAGCTTGGAGCTGCTTTGGATTCTGTGTCTCCCCTTCTCTGGCCTTATAAAAATTTAAAAAATAAAACTATTCAAGATACTCAGTGACAATCACTTTTAAAAAAAGGAAATTTAATATGGAAACCAACCTGACAATAAACTATAAAGTCAAAGAAAAATGCTGACTCGAAGGGGCACATGACCCCAATGTTCATAGCAGCACTATCAACAATAGCCAAAGTATGGAAAGAGCCCAAATGTCCATCAACTGATGAATGGATTAAGAATATGTGGTGTATATATGTGTATGTATGTTTGTGTGTATATATATATACATACGTACAATGGAATACTACTCAGCAATGAAAAAGAATAAAATTTTGTCATTTGCAACAACGTGGATGTAACTAGAGGGTATTATGCTAAGTGAAATAAGTCAGTCAAAGACAGACATCATATGAATTCACTCATATGTAGAATTTGAGAAAGTTAACAGATGAACATAGGGAAAGGGAAGGAAAAATAAGATAAAAACAGAGAGGGAGGCAAACCATAAAAGACTTAAATACAGAGAACAAACCATAAGGGATTCTTAAATACAGGGAACAAACTGAGGGTTGATGGGGGGGGAGGGTTGTTGTTAAATGGGTGATGGGCATTAAGGAGGGCACTTGTTGGGATGAGCACTGGGGTATGAAAGGGATGAGTCACTGGATCCTAGCCCTGAAGCCAAGGCTTCACTGTATGTTAACTAACTTCAGAATAAAATAATAATAATAATTAATAAACGAGCACTTGGAAATTAAAAAAAATAAAAATAAAAAAAATTAAAAAAGGAAATTTAAAAATTCTTTTCAAAAAAAGGAAATTGATGTCAAGGGCTGGTCAAAAACTAGGTCTTTATGTGTTGCAAACTCTTTCTTAAAATTAATACCTTTTCCACAGTCCTCAAAATCATCAGATTAGACTTTTAAGGGAAGCTAATAGAGTTGTGCCCTTTGATGAAATCAGTCCCTGCCCCCCCTTACTGTTTTCAGTCCTTCCAATGTGCCAAGTATTAGTGTAGTACTTCAATGCCAGTGTGTGAGGGCACAGCCCACTCCTTTCCATCCCCAAATTGTCCAAAACTTAAGAACGGTTCAGGATAGATCACACTATGAAAATTGAGAAGTCATATAAATGCTTTTTAAAGCCTCTTATTTTGGGGGCACCTGGGTGGCTCAGTGGGTTAAGCATCCGACTTCAGCTCAGGTCATGATCCCTCAGCTGGTAAGTTTGAGCCCCAGGTCGGGCTCTGTGCTGATAACTCAGAGCCTGGAGCCTGCTTGGGATTCTGTGTCTCCCTCTCTCTGATTCTGTCTCCCTCTCACTCGCTCTCTGCCCTTCAGCTGCTTATGCTCTGTCTCTGTCTCTCAAAAATAAACAAACATTTAAAAAATATTTAAAAACCTTATTTTTGCCTGAAAATGTAGAATGTCTAGGTGCCGGGTGTTCACGGTAAACAAAACAGCAAGAAGACAAAAATCTCTGCATGAAACTTAACATGGGGCAGATGTCTGTTTAGCATTAGCTACTGTGTCCCGTTACTTCTGAATTTCAGGGTGACGGTTTCATTTATTTGACATAAACAAATTCCAGCACACAGTTTGGAGAGCTGGCTGACCTCCATTCTGCAGAGTTAAAGTATTTGGAGGATCAGGAGAAAGTTTCTAAAATAACAGCTGAATTTGAATTGGAACTAGTGTGACTGAAGGGACTCCGGGTGCATGTGGGCTGGCCCTCGCAATCGGACTCTGCATCACCTGGGGATTCCTTTCGCCATGACGACTGGGTCCAATGGTCTTTGGCAGGATAAGTGGAGTGCCCGTGGCTTCTGGAAAATTGTGAAGAAATCCTGTTGGGATCGTTTCAGTTCACCAAAGAACCCCAAAGGACCATGATTTCAATGGCAAAGGAATACCTAAAATCAGATCAATAATTCATCTCAAAAAAATCTCATTTTTTTCTTAGTGTGAAGTTTATTCACGAAGAGACCTCTGCCTGGCCCTGCCTGAGGAGGTAAGTTGATTTTTCTCAGTTAAAATTCTTCATTTCCCATGCAGCAAACAAAGAAGATTCAGAAGTCAGCTCAATCACCTGATGGAATTGCACTAAGATTTTTCTTTTGTCTGCTACTTAAAAGATTTCTGTCCTATCTTTGCTTTTTCAGTGATAGAAAACAATAGCAGCATAGCAGTTTTGATAACTTTTTTGATAACTGAAAACATAGAGCAAAAACAGTAAACCAAAGAGTATTACTTTCTCCAAAAAAGAAAACATGACAAAAAATTCCTTTACTCTTCCTTAACCCGTTGTTTGTTTTTAATTGCTTTGAGGGATGAGAAAAATGAATGATATGAAAAGTAAAAGATAATTCTATGGTTTCCCAAAATTTCTCAGAGAACATGCTAACGAAACTTCAAATAAATAAAATTAGAGCTCTAGCCAATGCCATTGGGTCACCACCCATATTGTCCCCTCTTCACTACTGCAGCCCCCACTGTATTTAGTCTTCAGGGCCTTTCTCCAGCCATCAAAGTTCATTACAGAGACAGAGCCACAGGTTGGAAACACTGAATGCCTCTGGATGCAGCCTTTAACTAATGACCCACAGGAGTAGTGTACATATCCCAGCTCCCTCCCCCTGAGGTGGGATAACCCACCCGACACACATGTTTTACATGGTTCCAGCGAAACTCCAATTAACCCATAGCAGTAACTTGTTGGATATTTAACACTGTTTTGATTGCTTTCTCTGTCCTTCAGTCCTATCTCCCTTTCCCTCCCGTATTTATAGGGATCACTTTCAAACTAAACTATTTACTCTTGAATCCGTATCTGAGTGACTGTTCTTAGGAAGAATCTAACTAAGACAATAACTGTGAGTACTCTGAGGGGCTGAAAAGGAACCATTGTGTTTAATGTCTCTCTAATTTCTGAAGTGGGGTAAAAATACCCACTTTGTATAACATAGAATTGTGAGAACATGTAAAATGCTTGAAGCTTTGAAACAGTCACATAAAATATCATTTTCCAATGGAATTTAGTTCAGACATAATATAATATGCATGTATATAGGCAGTGCAGAGATTAACCAGATGTTAAATATAGCCAGATAATATGAAGAAGATAATACAATGGTCTGGTGGATCAGTCATATTGATTTTAGACTCACTGATGTTATATTATGGAGCTCCTAATACTGCTGCTCCCAACTTTTCATTTCCACTCAGTTATGGCCGCAACTGTGAGGCTTTTGTGCTACAGAAGCATCCCTGTGATGGCTTTATTATATTTGAAAAGCAAAACAGCAAGAAGTCACTTGACAGTGTCATCGTCTGTTGGCCACGGTTATTTATTATGTACCAAAGGTTGTCATTATTTTTAAAAAGAATTTTTTAATGTTTTTATTTATTTATTTATTTGAAAGAGAGAGAGGGAGAGACACAGCACAAGCAGGGGAGAGGCAGAGAGAGAGGGAGACACAGAATCCGAAGCAGGCTCCAGACTCCGAGCTGTCAGCACAAAGCCCGATGTGGCGCCAGAACCCAAGAACCCATGAGATCATGACCTGAGCCAAACTCGGATGCTTAACCAACTGAGCCACCCAGGCGCCCCAGTTATCATTTTATATAAATGAAAGTGTTTTGTCAACATCAGGTTTTATTTATTCAACTTGTTAAAAGATGTTTATTCATATGCTCCAAAGACAGATTCTTTTCTCTCTACTGTTTTGGCAGTTTGAAAATATACTTGTTTGCTCCTTTCTCTCTTTTTCCTTCCTTCCTCCTTTCTTCCCTTCCTTTCCTCCTCCTTTTGTTCCTGCCTTTCTTCCTTCTTTCCTTTGTTTCTTAATATGTAAATGTAAACTTTTCTAGAAAGTTTTTTATTTTACTAATCACTTTTTGGCTTAGAAAATTTTAAATTTGGGGGGCTCCTCAGGGATTCTTTCGGTTAAGCTTCAACTCTTGCTTTAGTCTCAGGTCATGATCCCTGGGTTTGTGAGATCAAGCTCCATGTGGTTGTTGGCTCTAACACTTGGGATCCTCTCTCTCTTTCTCTCTCTCTCTCTGCCCCTCCCCTGCTCATGCGCTCTCTCTCTCTCTTTCTCTCTCTCTCTCAAAATAAATAAACAAGCTTTGAAAAAAATTAAAAATAGAAATTTAAAATTTTCTATGAAAACTTTTATACTTTTTACACCTTCATTTTTCAAAATACAGAACAGAACCAATTTCTGGGAGGATTTATAGATTTTAGTCTCTTAGTTTAGGAACTTTTTCTCAAGTTCTTATCATTAGGCATTAGAAAAAGTGCTTCACAGTTTAGGTACTTGTTCCCAAGGCTGACTTTAGACTATTCATAAACTCGTGGTTGTGCACAGCAAGGCTACCCTTCTTACGCTGTCAGTGAAGGAGGGAGAAACTACAATTGATGATGAATTTATCAGTTGGATAAGGAAGTGAAATTTACATACATGAAGCAAAGAAAATCCTCTGACTATATGAACCTATATAAATTTACCAGCTTTTATTGTGTGTCTAATTTGTGTCATATTGTTTACATCTTATCAGCTCTTCACAATAATGCCACCAAGTAGCTGGTATCTTCATCTTCTCAATGAGGAAACTGAGGCTCAAAGTAGTTTAATAACTTGCTAAAGTTTATCTGAGTAGTAACAGGGTAGTAAAGCCATGCATAGCTCAAATAAAAGAAAATCTGATGGAATCTAGTCAGGATGTTTAGTTCCAGCTACCTAAGAATGATCTTGGCTCCAAAAGTGAATGACTGAATGAACAAATAAATGAGCTAAGATAATAGTCTCTCTGTTTTAAGTCTCAAAGCATATTATGGAGAAGTTGAAATTCCTTGAATACATTATAGAATTAAAGAAAGAGGTGAACCTGGTTATTCTAGTCCTGTGGACTAACAGTTATGGCAGGAAGAAAGAGCATTAGTCAGGACTATTTTTATTCTCTTTTATATCCTGGCATATTAGTGCCAAAGCAGACTAGTGAGAATTAATTATCTCAATAGAAGATAGAGATAGGGAGCAAAGAAAATAAATTATACACTTTCTCTCCTGGGCATCATTACAGAAAACTCTATGAGTTGGATTTAAACTGCTTTTATTTACGGGGAAACTCAAGTACCTGGGAAATAGAAGGACAGATTGGAGGGGAAGATTTGTGCTAGAGTCAAGGTATTTTTTCTGGATAAAAAGGATTCTTGATATGCAAGAAATCATAACATTGAGTAACTCAAGGCTATTTCTTCTTAAATTTATTTTTCTTGAGGGAGAGAGAGAGCATGAGCTGGGGAAAGGCAGAGAGAAAAGATCCCAAGCAGGCTCCATGCTGCCAACACAAGCCTTACGAATCACAAGATCATGACCTGAGCTGAAACCATGAGTCAAATGCCTAACCAATTGAGCCACCCAGGCACCCCTAGTAACTCAAGGCTATTAAACAATCTTGGAGAATTGTTTTGTTAGAGACCAGTGGTCTAAGGACATCTATTAAAGAACACTGGCCAATACAATTATTGTGGAATCTTATTACTGGAGTGCATTTCAAATTGTCATAGTGCTAAAATCTTGAAAAAAAAATGTGACTGACTCTGGGTTTCCATACTTTTATTAGTCAATTAAGGCTGCCAAATATTTACTTGTCATGGCCTTGTCATGAATGGTTCAACCAGGATTTCGTGGTTAGCTTGTGAGATGGTAATGTCAGGTACTGAGAGCTATTGAAGATAAGAAGACAACCACTGTTGCTTGCTCAATGGGATTTTTAGGAATGTAAGTAGATGCTTCTGGGCTTATGTAGGCAGTCTCAGTAGGGTTCAGTACCTAAAAACAAGATAGTCTGTGATGAAACTCACCTGGAAGAGCTATATTAACCTGGCAGAGGTGGCAAATGCCTCCCTTGTCAGATGCAGGACCAGAAGCAATCACTTTCATAAAAGGAATCACTTTCCAGGAGTCCAGGGGTCAATGATGCAATCTGTGGTGTCCCTGTCCAGTAAGGGACAGTTGCATTGCCTTGGTTAGCCTAATTCTACTGTGAAATTTAAGTGACTTGTTTTTCAGCTATAGATCCCCTGGGTCTAGCTTTCTGGTTCCAAGGGAAATTCTCTGAGCTAACCAATGTCTCTCTCATTTTATAGCTTTATCGAGGCATAATTTCCCTACAATCACCTTACATGTTTAAAATTTACAATTTGATGAGCTTTGATATATGTATACATCCATGAAATCATCATCAGAGTCAAGATAATGAATAAATTCATCACCCCCCAGAAGTTTCCTCCTGCCCCTTTGTAATTCCTCCCTTCTAACCCTGCTGCTCAGGTCCCCAGGAAAACAGTGGTCTGTGCAGAGGCTCCCATGGAGAAAGGTGCCGGAGATCAAAGTGAAGTCTCAAGTTTTGTCTGGTCTAGCTCAAAAGTCATGCCACATCTTTTATGCCATATCCTATCTGTTAAGCAAGTCAGTAATATCAACTCAAGAAAAAGGGAATTAGATTCCTTTCTCAATGGAAGGAACAGCAAAAAAGTTTCTATCATCTTTAAATTACCACAATGTAACTGAAATGAGATTATAATAGTCTAACCTCCCCATTTTACAGATGCAGATACCCACACATGGCGTTTTAATGTGACATCAATTTTGAGTAAATACAGTTAATTCTAAAAGTTCAAATATGATGCCCAAGACGTCAGGAAAGATTTAAGTCAAAAACTCTGGTAGATACCTGCCACATTGCTTTTGGCCTCTCTCTAATAATAATAATAAAAAAAATACCTTTAGCAGTCTGCTTAAA
Source organism: Cryptoprocta ferox (assembly GCA_028646485.1). Taxonomy (NCBI): domain Eukaryota; kingdom Metazoa; phylum Chordata; class Mammalia; order Carnivora; family Eupleridae; genus Cryptoprocta; species Cryptoprocta ferox. The sequence continues at coordinate 135,403,607 of CM053567.1, forward strand.
ACTTCCCGGGAGAAAGCCTTCCGATTCCTACCTTCTCATGAGGGCTACGAAAAGAAAAACTCTAATCTTCAAGTTGCATGGGGAATTCACGGATGCCATGGAAAGGGGTGTGATCATCGCAAAGACTGCATTATGTGCCATCCACCATGTTCTCATCATTACAGTTTCATATGGCAAGCCTGCTGGGATATGACGGAGAAAGGACAGCAGCACTTCAAAACATCTGAAGAGGAGTTAGATCATTCAAATGTGGTCACAGATTGGCTTCTCAAGAAGCAGACTCTGACAAAAACATTCTAGAATTCTGTTGTACCACAATGTGCATAGAGTTAACACTACTGTACTGTCTACTTTAACATGATTAAGGTGGTAAATTTGACCACAAACACACACACACACACACACCACACACAGGAAGCAGATTGTGAAATGGTTTTGAACCTAAAGACAATTTATAAGGGATCCAAACCTACGAAGAGAGGGGGAGGGAGCAGGATTGGGCAGAAGAAAATAGTTGCAGTGTGATGCAAACCCTATACAGACTTAGACAACCCAGCATGGTAAGCCCCAAAGCAAATACTGTTGTTGAGCCTAGAGCTGAAATGACCTGGATGTACACTTTCACTTAACCACTGGCTGCAGTGTGCCTCCAGGAAGGACATGACTTTGGTCAAGGCAACTGTCTGCAGCTGAAACAGTAAGTTCTTCCTTGAAGGGGAATCTGGCCAGTGGAACTCGTGTCTACTGCCATCATTGGACAGGAATGGAAATACAGATGACAACGTAGAGAAAAACTAATGACTTTACTTTTGAAGATGTCATCTGAAATCCCTGAAGGAATAATATAGAGCACATGATTTCACTAATAATTCCAGTACACTGAAAATAGATTCCATGGGTATTTAGCTAGAAAATATCTGCTCCTTTGTTTTCACACACACACATACACACACACACACACACACACACACACATGCACGCACCCTCTTTTAACATAACATAAAGGTCAAGAATAAGATCATAAGGTTATGCATGTGGAGTATGTAATATATTTATGTTTTTTAATTTCTACATGATTGAGTTTATTCATAATAGCATCAGCTCATGTTTTTTCCCCACATTTTTGGTGTTTTCCTATTAATCTGTGTTTTTATAAAAACAGAGTCTCTAATCCAAAACAGGCTAATAAGATGCAATTTGAAGCTTTAAATGTTATGAATGGGTAAATATGTTGATTTATTTCTTAATATTTCATGTAATTTTGTACTCTTATAGACAACAACATTTTTTTCCACATTTTCAGCCAGAATATTTTGAGGCTTCCTAAGATCTCATTTGTTTTCTTCATGAACTTAAATGAACTACTTATTTCCTCTAAATCTCAGTTGCCTCATCTGTGTAGAGGAGATATGATGGCACTTACTTAATAGGATCTTTCTGAGCATTAAATGATATAATATGTGCAGATGGGTTATGGCAGTGGCTGGCATACATAAACAATTCAATAGTGCAACTGACTATATTGTGATACAGGGAACCATCCCTTCATTAGTAAAAATCAGCTATTACCATATGATGCCCTTTTGCAAAAGGTATTTGTTGAAAAGTAATATATAGAAATGGGAACCAAAATTCGAACCCCAGGGCTTAGGCTCCAGGATTTTTCTACATCCGTCACCAGGTGGCCCCATATCCATATCCTTCATGGTTGCCCTCATGGAAAATGAACCAAACGGTGAGAAGCTACTGCAGCAAAATTCCATGATGATAATAATCCAAAGTGTAGATGGTCCATTTAATAATCAGTGGTGCATTTGGCTAGAAGAGGGAAAAGCAAGCCTCATAGGTTTGAAATGGGCAAGCAGGCTGTTTAAATGTGTCTGGACAGTTTTCTTCAAGACTAGTCTCAATAAAAGTGGTAAATAAATCATCCTGCTGACGTTGAACACTTCGAATAGTACATGGCTTAGCATGCTTCGTTGAGAAAAATTTCTAATCTTTACCTGTTCTGTCTTTTATACATTGGTTAGTTAATAATTACTCATTTTTTGGCTTTACCTGAGCATTTACAAAACAGTTTCAGAATCATTTCCTCTTTGTCTTCTACCTGAAACACAGAGGAAAACTGTAGATTTTACCACATCTGACATCCTCAGATTAAAGCCTCAGATTAAAGGTTTTATCATACCATGACTAATTCCTTCTTTCTTCCTCTCATCTCAGAATCTTTCAAGTCTTAAGAGGGAGCCTCAAAAATTTTCTTTCAGACAATGAAAAATTATTTCCAGCCTAGGTAATATAATGCTACAGAAAACCCTTGGCAGTTCATTGCAACTGATAGGTAATATTTGAACAACTGGGAAAAGAGTTAATATAGTGGAGCTGAACATATAAGAACTACCTTATCATAGTATTAGCGGTTAAGTGTCTTAGCATTAGGGTCTGAGGTTTGTTATTCTAGTTTAACGTAATAGGAGTGTAGATTGGATAAGTTACTTCAAGATGATCATACTTCCTTCATGAAGGTTTTTATGAGGATTAAAATGAGATCACATGGAAAGTGCTGAACATTTTGCCTGGAACATGGTAAGGACGTAATAGTACCTTTTATGACCATCACTGCATTGGCCCACAATGCCATGGGATGATGAAAAGAATTAATTTGATCTTCTAGAAAGATCCAAACAGATCCCTGCTGACTTTTCCCCACTGGTCCAGAACTGAGCCTCAAAAGCCAGCTCTAAATAGTGAAATATCTTCCATGTCTGTTTGTGTGTTTGTTTTTGCAGAGGGACAGGTGGTCAGAAGTATGGACAGCTCAACATTGCTTGAAAGAGTGCAGTCTGGAATTCAACTGGATGGTCTGAGTAGATATGTTTTTTCTATTTTTTAATGTTTATTTGTTTAATTTGAGAGAGAGAGAGATTTTGACAAAATATAGAAAATTACATTTTTGAGGGAATTCATGGACTTTTCAAAGTAAATGAGAGAGACTTGATTTGATTGTGTACACTTTATTACATATTTGATTTTTATCTTAGGAAAAGATGCAGAAATAAGACAGAATCGTAGAACTTATTCTAGCAAAGTCTTTCCTGCATATGTCTTATAAGTAAGAAAATATTAGACAGTCTAATTGTAGTGTAGATAAATCACAATTCCTAATCAAATGTGACTCATCTTATGTCCAGAATTTCCAGCTTCTTGTTCTACATGAATTGTTAAAATTATATCATCAGTTCGTTTGTAGCAAGGACTTTTGCAGCTAGCCCTCAGGATAGCATTTGTAACACTAGATGGAGGGCATAGTTTGATATTCTCCATGCATTTTGAAGAAAGCTATTCAGTGTTTATTTTCCAAGAGAAATGTATTATTAAGATTGCCACTTTCATGAAGAATGTATTTGTATGCTTAAAACATTTCAAGATGGATTCAAATACAATATTTATTATACATGATGTTTTAAAACTTACCAAAAACTAAAAATTGGAACGAAGAATAGCATAAATGGTCACTTATATACATATATAGACAGAGTTAATAATAGATATGTATATGCCAGGCACTGTGTTGCATATTTTTATATATTATTTCATCTAATTAAAAAAAAACTTTATGAGGATTAATACCCCCATTTGACAATATGAGAAAACCAAAGGCTTAAAATACTAGATCAGTAGTTTTCAAAATGCTGACTATATACTATTTTATTATGTGATAATCAATACATGCAAAACAAAAACATTTACCAAAGATATAAAGTTTAGGGGCGCCTGGGTGGCTCAGTTGGTTAAGCGTCAGACTCTTGATTTTGACCCAGGTCATGATCTCATGGTTCATTAGATCAAGCCCCACATCAGGCTCTGTGCTGACAAAGCAGAGCCTGCTTGCTATTCTCTCTCCCTCTCTCTTTGCCCTGCTTGCATTTGCACGCTGTTGTTCTCAAAAACAAATAAATATTTTAAAAAATATACGTATAATTTCAAAAAAGATATAAATTTGAAAACATAATGAAAAGCATAATCAAAATGAACACTCATGAATGCACATCATGAACATCAGAACTAGAACTTTATCCCTATTATCAAATGTATCTATATGTTCCTCCACTATTCCGTTCCTTTACTTCCAGAGTAAATTACAATCCTAAACTTTGATTTATTCTTACAGTTAGAACTGTAGCTATTTTCCAAAGCCAGCCCACATATTAATTTATTTATGACTTTTTTTTTTTTAGTTTGTATAAAACTACACCAATGTTTTGGCAATCATTGATTGGATGTAAACACTGTAAGCATAATTCTCAGATTTTATACTTCCTGCTCAGAATTCATCAGTTGGTTTTGTGGTTTTAATTTAGTATTTACACATGATTTCTTGACAATCACTTCCTTTGTACTGACTCAGTGAGGAAAATTCAGTTTAGCATTATACTTCAAAATAGTTTTCTTGAAACTGTACAAAATTTGAGACTGTCTAGGAATAATATGAAATATGCTTTCTCATAATTTTTTTACCAGTTTATTATGTTGTCAATGGGAATTCTGAAAATATAATAAACCACACAAAAAATTCTGCTACTTATATCTCAGAACTAACAGGTTGCAGAAATCTCTTCAGCTTTTACTTTGGTTACTCTTACAATACACCTACTATTCTCCAGGCATTGGCTACAGGATTTATGCAGAGTCTATCATTCCGTATTTTTCATCTGGATTGTTGACAGAATTGATAAGATGACTCTTCCTTTCCCTGATCAAATATTTATTAAACACCCAATAAGTGCTGGAAACTATATCCAAATCTGGAGCTTCAATTATGAAAAGGTACAATCCAAGATGTCAGGAGACCACACAATATTAAGAGGATACAAATGAATGGGTTTATTTTTTAATTAATTTGATAAAACATGTGCAACAACAAATGAAATCCATTATGTAATGGAGTCTTAAAGAGTTTATGTAGGTGCTGTGGGTATCTGGAATTCGGGATTATGACACTTTGTGACAGGCAGCTGCTGCCTTGAGCACATGTCAGTGGAAGGGCGAATGCTGGGCCTCTCTTCTCTCCCATGCCATCCGTTATGGCCACACACCCCATTACACAGATGAACAGCACTTTAAGGAAGGCTTGAGAACAGCTGCAGGGAAAGTATGCTGGGAGCCTGGAATAGCTTCTTCCATGAGAAAATGAGAAAGTGCTTAAAAACTGACAGGGATTTGTTGAAATGACAAAGGAGCCAACTTGAAGAAGTTGTCCTCCTGGGGAAGGGAAAGTGTGAGCAAAGATCTCAAGGAAGTGAGGAATTTAACCAAGTAGATATTGGGTGTAAGAGAACTCCAGGCAGAATAAATACTCCTAAATGGAAGTATGGCAGATGTATTGTTTAAGGAAGAGTGAGGAGCCTTGTGTGACTGGAGTGAGTGAACAAGGGGGAAAACACTGTTAAAAATGCTGTCAGAGAAAGAACAGGAGACACAGCATGTAAAACCCCCTGATTCATATCTAGGGACTTGGACATTAACTCTGAGAGAGAGGAGCCAATGGTGGATTTAACAGAGGGGAGTCCCGGTCTGGCATATTTTGAAAGGACTTTATTGGAAGGGTGACAAGGATCAGCTTACAGATGCCAGTTAAAAGGTGATTGAAGTCATTCAGGTGGCTGAAGATGGCAACCCAGACCAGGAGGGTCGCAGTGCACGTGGTTAAACTTTGAAGGTTAACCAAGGTATCCTGCTGTATTGGATGTGGGATGGGTGAGAAAAAAGAACAGTTGAGGATAACTTCTAAGTTGGCTTATAATCATATTCCAAGTGACAGATATGGGTAGGGACAATGCAGCTGGGGTGGCTGGCATGGAACCAAAAGATATTGAGGTGAAGGATTTATAAGAATTGGTGATTGAATCATCCTTTTAATGTACATATCAGTGTAGGGCATATTTTACAGCATTGTACTTTATATCAAAGGCACCCTGATAATTAATCCTGTCTTGCAGATAGCTCTGAACAAGCTGACTCATTTCTCCTCCTCTGAACCATCAATTTCTTCTGTGCATTTCTTGCTGTATTGCATGATAATTATAAAAGATAAATATTTGGGAATATAAATTCTAATTTTTTTAATATACTAGTAATTAAGAATGAGGGGGAAATGTATTTAAACACTCATGTGTGTGTGGGCGGGGTGTAGAAATATATACATTTCTCTCCTTCACAACTCTTTGACATGAACTCTTCTCTCTTCCCAGTTGGGGACCACATGTGACTGGGAAAACTGGGATGAATTGATAAAGAGAAGTTTTACCATCGTTGTACTAACCTGGATGTATTATTATGCGTTCACCAGGCAAAACTGCAAAGTCACAATTGTTCAACAACTTTTCTTTTTCTCACCTTCCACTTTCATTCTCAAGCCCTTTTGGCTTCCCCCTATTCCTTGCATCTCTGGTACCCTCAGCTTTGTCACTGCTTTCTGGCAGACCAGATCCTGCCTTCCAGAGACTCTATTTCTTCTTCCAAATAAAAATTACCCCCAGCCCCCATGCCCTATCCCCATCCCCACTTCAGTGCTACAGATAAAATAAGTCATTGATCTGATTATAGTATTTGATGCTACAGTGAATGAATAATCCAAAGCTGCTAGTAATAAACTTTAAAAAGAATTTGCCAAGGGCGCCTAGGGTGGTTCAGTTGGTTAAGTGTCTGACTGGACTTTGTCTCAGGTCATGATCTCATGGTTCGTGGGATCTAGCTCCGCATCGGGCTCCACACTGACAATGTGGAGCCTGCTTTGAATTCTCACTCTCCTTCTCTCTCTGCCCTTGTCTAACCCACTTTCTCTCAAAAATAAATAAATAAACATTAAAAAAGAAGAATTTGCAGAACTAAAAGCCATCTCTAATAGGAAAATATGTGGGGGTTATATTTCATTGCAGACTACTTCTTAAATTTTTTCATGTTTATTTATTCTGAGAGAGAGAGAGAGAGAGAGAGAGAGATCACAAGCAGGAGAGGGGCACAGAGAGAGGGATAGAGAAAATCCCAAGCAGGTTCCATGCTATCAGTACAGAGCCTGGAACGGGGCTGGATCTCAAGAATTGGCAGATCATGACCTGAGCTGAAATCAAGAGCAGAACTCTTAATGAACTGAGCCACCCAGGCACCTCTCATTGCAGATTTCCTCTTAATAAACACCCTAACAATGCACAGAAGCCCAAACACACCCACACACACACTCATGCCAAAAGTAAAATGTCAAGAAATGAGCTTTGCAGCCACATGTAACCCTTTTTTACCATACTCCTCCTCCTCCTCCTCCCAACTTATATTTTCATACCCAGAGGCTTAGTGCAGGAAGGGTTTATGTGTCTGTTCTAATGGTGTGGTCCTAAATGCCATTCTTCACTCCTTAGGGGTGTCCTATAGATTCATGCATTGTTTTACCCAAAGCCATGTATCCTTGCCATTAGAAGCAACATAACATTGATTGAACAGAATGAGGTTCAGAAAGAGACGTGAAGAACTAATATGCCATTTAGTATTTTAATGATTTTGTTTTTCTCACTTATAGTTTAATTTCCCTGTATCAGAATTCAATTATTAAATTGAAGTATGAAAGATTGTTTTTTCTTCTTTTGTCATTAAAGCATGTGTCCAACTACATCGAAATAAAACAACTAATAGAAATACTTCAGATAATAAACACAAGAAAATGCAGTGGAATTAGGCCCATTCCTGATTTCAGTATCCAAGAGGTCCTCAGGGCTATTAACTCTGTTCCTTTTAATCTGGGATATAGTTAAGTGGTGGGTGGCCCCATTACAGATAGAAAGATCACCTAGAGAGGGCAGGAGATTTGTCAACATATTGAGTAGAATCATAAAAACAATTTAAGTCACTGAGTGTCTGACTCAGTCCAGTGGCAGACCACATGTAGATGTTTATAGTAAAAAGTCTCCAACACAACTAACTATGGGGACTGCGGAAATCAGGCCCCTTGGGAAAAACATATAAGAGCTGTAAACTCTTGAGCAAGTATTAAACATATCCCAGAATTACAGTGATATCGTAACTTTGTTTATTGTAACAGAACACTAAGGAAAATGAGGGGTAGAGTGTCAGGAGTTTCACTACCACCTTCATGAGATTGAACTAAGACAAGGGTTTGGGGGTAAACTTGCTATTTCCAAAAAAAGAAGACAACATGGGACCAAAGAAATGCAAACCAAAGAACTTGAAAGTGAGCCACTGGATAACAGAAAGAAAACTGGTTTTACAATCTATATCATACTTAGCAAGAAATGTATTTCTGTAGACCAAAGAATTTTTGGCTCCCTCCCTCTTTTAAAGAATTGCTGTCATCTTCACTCTCCTGAAATCAGAACCTGAGACAAAGTCTTGGGTGCTGGTCGTTTCTTCTATGAAGGGATCCAGAACCCCAGAGTGAGTTGTCAGAGCTTAGCATCATGAGTTCCAGAAGCACACAATGTGCAAGTGCGTAGCTGGGCCTGGTGGTGGGAGACGTTGGGACTACCTCCTCTCCTAATTTCCCCCATCCATGTATGTATTTAAACACCATATAATGGCCACTGTTTGGATACATATACCATGTCCTGAAGGACAGTGCCCCGACCTTTGAGTGTCATCCCTGAGCTGGCACATTCCCACTGGAAAACAGTGTTAGTACTTAACTAAAACCTGTCAATAGTGTCACAGAGGAGAATCACATGGTTTGGGTCAGAGCAAAACCTAGACACTTACTCCACTCAGTTATGTCCTTAAACCCCTCCTTATAGTCCCTTTCCTCAAATCTCTTCTCTCTGCCAGTCCCTAAACCCTTATTAAAAAGTCTTTAGAGCTGGCTCCCTTAGCTGCCCTCTCAATTCTTTTATCCCCTTTTTAGCTTCTGAGTTTCAATGGGCTTTTTGGGGGATAAGTTCTCTGCTCTTTTTAATGAAAATAAATCTAGGTTTTATCTCCTTCCAAGCCTCCAAGTATTTCTCCCTCTAACCAACAGAATAAAAATCCTGGAACATGCTACCTCCATCCTTAGATGAAAGAGAAAGAAACACAGAGAGTACTGATTCACAGATACGCTTGTCATAACTGTTTACATTGTACAAACTCTCAAGTATACAATGAATTCTTATATTGTTCCTCTTCCTATCCAAGGAAATGGTGCTAACAGTTTATCAGAGTGTCTATGGAAAACAGTATTTATGCTTGTTCTGATCCTTTTCTTTTTTTTAATATAGTTTGTTGTCAAGGGGTTTCTATATAACACCCAGTGCTCATACCAACAAGTGCCCTCCTCCATGCCCATCACCCATTTTCCCTTCTCCCCCAGCCCCATCAACCCTCAGTTTGTCCTCAGTATTTAAGAATCTCTTGTGGTTTGTCTCCCTCCCTCTCCTTAACTATTTTTCCCCCTTCCCTTCCCCTATTTTCCTCTGTTAAGTTTCTCCTGTTCCACATATGAGTGAAAACATATGGTATCTGTCTTTCTCTGTCTGACTTATTTCACTTAGCATAACACCCTCGAGTTCCATCCACGTTGCTACAAATGGCCAGATTTCATTCTTTCTCATTGCCATGCAGTATTCCATTGTATAGATAAACCACATCTTCTTGATCCATTCATCAGTTGATGGACATTTAGGCTTTTTTCATGATTAAGCTATTGTTGGAAGTGCTGCTATGAACATAGGGGTACATGTGCCCCTATGCATGTTCTGATCCTTTTCTGAATGTTCCATGCTGCTTCTGCCACACCCATGCCCATTTCCTGATTCAGGACCCATGTTATGAATCCCTGATAATTCTTATTCTACTGTTATGCATTAATTTGCAAAGAGGTTATAAATAAGATTGGGAGAATGGGACTGAGGTTGATTGGTATCTCAGAGAGACATTTAGTTATTTGAATGGCTGTTTCTGTTTTATCAGAACATTAGCAGAGTTCTCACTCTGAAGAAGTCAAAGCTCATTCTCTCTAAACATTTTTGATTTTGAAAGTTTCTATTGCCAGTAGTCAGATCAAGAAAAAACATTGAATATTCAAGTAGCTGTACAGGCTACCATGTTTGCTTAGCAGGGAGAACTTCCATGCAGTTGTACAGATTTCATCATCAACTTAAAATAGGGGCTACCTCTGTGGTTGCAGTTAGGGAGAGTTCATAGGGCCTTCGACTGCAGTGGAGACATTTTTAGTTCCTAAAGTAGATGGTAGACAAACAGCTCCTTATTAGATTATTTTTATACTCTTTTGAATTTCTAAAATATTTTATAATAATGTAATTTGTAAACTACTTAAAAAATTAAAGAATTATGTATTTCTTCATGTTTATTTACCTGTCACTATTCAGGTTGTCTCATTTGTTCTCTATCCACTTACAAATGGTAATCAGTTAAACAGTGTGGTAGCTCTTGCAGATTTCATGCAAGCTCTTTTATTCATTTATTCAAGAGGAAGGATTACACGATCAAGAACAGGAGTTATTATGAAAGGATTTTTTAAATATGCTACTTTCTCCTTTCATACATTTTTTCCCTGGTCCCAGCCCTGATGTGATAGGATAAACCCACAGGGCATTTCGAAGATTTAAAGGACAAAATCCTTAAAATAATTGAGATTTGAAAAGAGTAGGGGATCCCACTGGGGTGATTTGCCCATGGGGGACATTTGGCAATGTACAGACACATTTTTTATTATCTCGATTTGGAAAAGAGGGTGTTGTCGATACCTATTGGGTAGAGGCCAGGAATGCTGCTAAATATCCTACAATGCACAAGACAGCTTCTAACAACAACATGTTGTCTGAAATGGGAATAGTGCTTAGGTTGAGAAAATCCATTCTAAAGACAAGAAAAGTTTTCACTGGTGTGGAGGTGATATGGATTGAAGGGGGGGGGAGTTCATGACTGTAGATACTGGTGAATTCCAGAGAGAGGGACCCTGTGCTATCTCTCCCAAGGAGTGTTGGAGAAGTGGTAAAACCCACAATGGATGTGAGGGATCTGATAAAAAGCAGTTTGCTAGAGAAGTCTGGGCAAAGGAGGCCTTAGAACATAGAATATACCCTAGTAATGGCATGAAAGAAACGCAGTGATTTATCTCCTCTTGATCCCGTCCCTGGAGTTGTGAAGAGAACCATATAACTAAGAAATTCAGGCAGATGGAAAAGTATACATAACTGTGGATGCCAAGTAGACAAATGACACTGATATGCAGAGGGATTCCCTTGTGTTGTGTGCTGGTCCCAGCCCGTCAATAACTAATATTATGGCTGTACTGGCCCTGTGGTTCTCAGTATGATTGCAAGACGCCCTCGGTAATAACCATCAGGAAACTTTGGGGGAAAAATAAAAGGTTTATTACTTACAAGTCCTGGAAACTACATGGAGCATTTGGGGCCTCACAACATACTGCCAGTCCCTTGGAAGATACTTGGCAGGTAAGGTAACTCAATTACACCTGAACAAGACATTCCAATCCAATAAACAGAATTTGGTCTCCAGCATTTATAATGTAAATCTTATCATGCATAATAATATTAGCTTTTTAACATCTTTTAGGTAGATGGCAAACATTTGGCAAGCGTTTGGCAAGAAAGATGTCTTGTTACACACACACACACACATACACACACACACACATAAGGTGCGGGCCTTGGGTTCTGCTTTTGCTGACGTCAAGGATAGAAGCTTGGGATTTTGCAGGCTTACTCTGTATTGGTGAATTTAAAGCATGAGAGCAGGAATTTAAAGCACAGGAAGAGAAGAAATGAGTGGCCCAAACGGTCAGTTATTGAAATCAACCAACATATCTAAAACTAGGGAGCCTCAAATTGGGGACGTACCTGGCTCTTTATCTACTCCTGTGGCTGGCAGTGTATTTATTGGAAACAGCCATCCTTGAAGTGAATGCCTCTCTGAAGTGGGTACTCGGCAATCAAAGCTTAAGTCAGGCACTTGCATTAAAAAAATAAAAACCAGCTGTTAGGGTTTACACTACACCCTATAATCTCAGTTCCGTATCTATCTCCTCATTTATAAAACAAACCTCAGAAAAGGAAAGAACCAAATATCAGGTGAGATTGTGTGTCCACCACCCGGGCAGAATAGGATTACAAGTAGGAATTGAGCTGAATTACAGAAAAATAAAGAGAGATATATTTCTTATTTCTTATATACCTGTGATTATGGACTAAAATTTTTTATACATGCACTATAAATTGTGTTACTAAATTGATATTTTAATTGAAATTTTTTAAATGTTAATATTTGAGAGAGAGAGAGAGAGAGAGACAGAGCATGAGCAAGGGAGGGGCAGAGAGAGACACAGAATCTGAAGCAGGCTCTAGGCTCTGAGCTGTCAGCACAGAGCCTGATACAGGACTTGAACCCACGAGTCGTGAGATCATGACCTGAGCCAAAGTCGGACGCTTAACCGACTGAGCCACCCAGGTGCCCCATATTTTAACTGAAAATGTAACCAATGTTAATAAATGATGTGCATTCCCTCAAACATTACTTATGCTTCTTCGGTGCTACATCAACCCCAGGTCTTAATATTCTCTGCCTATGAAGTGTGTACACCTCACATAATGAGTGGAGGGAGTGAGGTCTGCAGCTACCAGTGGTTAGGTCTTCATGTGGAGTCCTTCTTTGGGGAAATTCTATTTTTCTTGACTCTTATATTACCTGATTTCATCTGACCATGGTACCAAGTGCACTCTGTTTTTACAAAATCCATGCTGACCTCCCAGAAGTCTCAACAGGTGATCTGATTACCTCCAGGCTAAGGTCGAGCCCGTGTTTTGAAAGTCCCAGGAAGCCATAGGTCACCCTTGGCTTTAGGAAGCTCTAGTTTATCCCTCAGGTTGCTGATGGATATTTTCCAAAAGAGGTCTTTGCAGAATATATGACTTCTCCTTAAGTTTCTGTCTGGCCGAGACTCTACACCATTTTTTAAAATTCATTGTGTAGATATAGGCACTTCCCCTTCCAAAGTAGCTCATTAGCCTACCTTTGGCTGGCCTCTCAGTATTTTATTTACTAATAGTTGGATAGGTACCTTTAGATTGTCAGGAAACTGTATTTATATTAAAGATTATCATCTTTGTTCACATATTTACATCCTTACCAGTCAGCTTGGCTTGTCTAGGGTCGTATACATAAATCATAATCCTTTGTTAAGGATGTGCAGGATTCTCTACATTCCATTATCTCTGACCATTTAATTTAGAATGTGAAATTGGTGGTCTGTAATGAATAATATTCCTATCTACACATCGTCCTCTTTTGAAGTTCTCAGGAGAGTGATGCATTAATTATGGAGCATTCTAACATGAAATATATAATATATTTTATACAGCCTCATTCTCCCTCTGTCTTTCTGTTACCGTATCAGAATGAATAGTTGGCTAACATTTATTTCAAAGTAATGTAAGACCCTTAAAACAGTTTGGCAAAAAGAAAATGATATAAACATAACAGTTCTTGCAAATAACTCTCTAAAAGAAAACACTCTCTAAAAGAAAGGTTGAATGTTTACTTCAAAGGAATGTTTCCCAGCAACCATTAGCATAGGTAGCTGCATCTCTAAATGAGGGTCATTTTGTATTACTGAAGAGCAGAAGTCTAAAGGAAATTAAAGGCATTTCTAACGACTTCATGTCCCTGTTGGAATGTAAAAACACATACCTGAACAACCACAGCATTTCCATAAGCCAGTAAAATGATGACTCCGAACGTTAAATACCCAGGCTACAAACCACTTACATATGAGTTTTAAAGTTTTGTAAAAGTCCTATTTCTTCCATATTCATATTATTAGAAAATAAATGTATTGTGCAAGAGTCATTTAATGCCCAATTCTTCCCTGAAATGTCTCAAGGACATTTCAAGAAATGCTGTTCTGAAGGAGATTTTTAGAGTTGCAACAGGTTTATTATAATGACAATAAACATTCTTTGCCATTTGCTTTCTTTGATGTCCTAATGTGGAAGAGAATTTAGAGGACTTTTTATTAGTACACATTCCACGGCTTGCAATTCAGAGATGTGCAAATCCCAGTGTGTTTGACTTCAGCCATATTTGTGACCATTGAACCAGACTCCTCAGATTGTGGCTTGTGTTCCCGGTTATTTCTATCACCTAATGGCTGGTTCAAATTGCTACACATGTGAGTTAATTAATTGCGTGTGGACACTGGCCTTGAGCAAAACCAGATGAAAGGAATGAACTATGTTGTGGTTGATTCGGTGTGCTCATGGAAATGGCAAAAAGTGCCAAAACACAACGTGTAGCAGAGATCCACAGTGGCAGTATAATCTCTGACACCCAGAACACCATCTCTATTGAACTGTTACTCAATGCAAAGTGATGAATGATCTTGATAATTACTATAAACCTTTGATCTTAAATGTGTATTGTGATTGAAGAAGATACAATTAATCTGTTCCTTTTAACCACTAAAATGTTAAATGAAATGAACTTCTGAACTAGGTGTAATAGTAATTTCCATCCTTGCAGGCAGAGAGGTTCTCTTTAAAATATATTTATTGTATATTTTCCATAAGCCAAGCAAACCCGGAAATACAATGACCTGGTTTTTGTCATTGAAGAGAGAGTTCAGAGTCAAGAGTGAGAAAGAAGTTTTATAATGTAGATATTAATACAGTTGCAAGGAACTCCAAAGTATCTCCAAACTACATATCATATTCAGTAGCCCCATGATATATAAAGCAGGGGAAATTAATTTGTGCAAATTAATGTTGAATAGATTAATAATATTACCCAGTCTTAAGGCCGTTGTGAGGATTAACTACATTATTACAGGTAAAATGTTCAAACTAGTGCTTAACACATATGAAATGTTGGCAATTATTAGCACTTGTCATCATTATGGACACTCTACACTTCTCTCTGTTCTTTAGTTTCTGAAGTAGTAGCTGCTGTTGAATGGACACCTGCTACATACCACATACACTCTAGTTCTATCTACATCACTGCAAATGGCAAGATTTCAAGCTTTTTTATGGCTGAGTAATGTTCCATTGTATGTATACATATATCTACTTTATCCATTCATCGGTCAAGAGACATTTGGGATCTTTCCATAATCTGGCAGTTGTTGATAACGCTGCTATAAACACTGGGGTGCATTTGTCCCTCTAAGTCAGTATTTTTGTATCCTTTAATAAATACCTACTAGTGCAATTTCTGGATCATGAGGTAGTTCTAGTTTTAACTTTTTGAGGAATCTCCATCCTGTTTTTCTGAGGTTTTCCACAACTTTTCATTTCTACCAACAGTGTAAGAGGAATCCTCTTCTCCACCCTCACCACAACCTCACCTTGTTAATATTAGTCATTCTGATAGGTGTGAGGTAGTACCTTATCGTAGTTTTGATTTGTGTTTACCTGAGGATCAGTGATGTTGAGCATCTTTTCATGTGTCTCTTAGCTATCTGGATGTCTTCTTTGGAAAATGTCTATTTATGTCTTCTGCCCATTATTTAGCTGGATTATTTGATATCTGGGTGTTGAGGGTTTTTTTAAATGTTTATTTATTTTATCAGAGAGAGAACACGCACAGCAGCAGGAGCAAGGGAGGGGCTGAGAGAGGGAGACAGAGGATCTGAAATGGGCTCTGCGCTGACAGCAGAGACCCCTATGTGAGGCTCAAGAGCCAGTCAGAAGCTTAAATGAGCCACGTAAGTGACCCTGGGTATTGAGTTTTATAAATTCTTTATATATTTTGGATACTAACCCTTATCAGATATGTCATTTGCAAATACCTTCTTTTATTCTGAAGATTTTCTTTTAGTTTCCTTTAGTTTTGTTGATTGTTTCCTTTGCTGTGCAGAAGTTTTTATCTTGATGAGGTCCCAATAATTCATTTTTTGCTTTTGTTTCTGTTGCCTCCAGTGATGTGTCTAGTAAAAAGTTGCTGAGACTGAGGCCAGAGAGTTTGCTACCTGTGTTCTCCTCTAGGATTGTGATCATTTCCTGTCTCACATTTAGGTCTTTCATCCATTTTTAATTTATTTTTGTGTATGATGTAAGAAAGTGGTCCAGTTTGATTCTTCTGCATTTTGCTGTCCCGTTTTCCCAACACCGTTTGTTGAAGGGACTGTCTTTTATCCATTGGATATTCTTTCCTGCTTTGTTGAAGATTCGTTGCCCATACATTGGTGGGTCCATTTCTGGGTTTTCTATTCTGTTCCATTGATCTATGTGCCTGCTTTTGCACCAGTACCACATTGTCTTGATGACTACAGCTTTGTAATACAGCTTATGTCCAGAATTATGCTTCCAGCTTTTCTTTTCTTTTTCAAGATTGCTTTGACTAGTCAGGGTCTTTTGTTGTCCTGTGCAAATTTTAAGATTGTTTGTTCTAGCTCTGCAAAAAATGCTGGTGATATTTTGATGGGGATTGCATTGAATGTGTCAATTGCTTTGGGTAGTATAGACATGTTAACAATATTTGTTCTTCCAATCCATGCACATGGAATGTTTTTTCCATTTCTTTTATTTATTTATTTATTTATTTATTTATTTATTTAGAGAAAGAGCAAGTGGGGGAGGGTCAGGGAGAGAGGAGAGCTTGAGAATCCCAAGCAGGCCTTGCACCATCAGAGCAGAGCCAGACTTGGGGCTCGAACCCACAAACCATGAGATCATGACCTGAGCTGAAGTCAGACACTTAATGGACTGAGCCATCCAGGCACCCCTGTTTTTCCATTTCTTAGTGTCCCCTTCAATTTCTTTCATATTCTGTAGTTTTCAGAGTACAGACCTTTTTCCTCTTTAGTTAGGTTTATATCTAGGTATCTAATTGGTTTTGGTGCAATTATAAATGGGATTTTTTTCCTTGATTTCTATTTCTGCTGCTTCATTACTGGTATATAGAAATGCAACAGATATTAATTTTGTATCCCGTGGCTTTACAGAGTTCATGTATCAGCTCTAGCAATTTTGGGGTGGAGTCTTTCAGATTTTCTACATAGAGTATCATGTTATCTGTGAATAGTGAAAATTTGACTTCTTCCTTGTTGATTTGGATGCCTTTTATTTTTATTTTTTGTCTTCTGATTGCTGAGGCTAGGACTTCCAGTGCTATGTTAAATAATAGTAGTATTTATACCTCCCTGTATTGTTCCTGACTGTAGAGGAAAAGCTCTTAGTTTTTCCCCATCGAAAATTATATTAACCAAGGGTCTTTCATATATGGCCTTTAGGATGGTGAGGTATGTTCTCTCTATCCCTACTTTGTTGAGGGTTTTTATAAAGAATTGATGTTCTACCTTGTCAAATGCTTTCTCTGCATTTATTGAGAGGATCATATGGCTTTTAATCTTTCTTTTTTAATGTGGTGTATCACATTGATTGATTTGCAAATATTGAACCACAATTGCATGGTTTGAATAAATCCCACTTGATCATGGTGAATATTCTTTTAATGTACTGTTGGATTTGATTTGCTAGTATTTTTTTTCTTTCATAGTTTATTGTCAAGTTGGTTTCCATATAACACCCAGTGCTCATCCCAACATTTGCTGGTATTTTGTTGAGAACTTTTGCATCCATGTTCATCAGGGATACTGGCCTGTAATTCTTTTTAGTGGAGTCTTTGTATATTTTTGGAATCAAGGTTATGTTGTCCTCATAGAATGAGTTTGGAAGATTTCCTTTCTTTTCTATTTTTTGGAACAGTTTGAGAAGAATAGGTATTAACTAACTGTTCTTTAAATGTTGGTAGGGGTTGCCTTGGTGACTCAGTCAGTTAAGCCTCCAACTCTTGCTCTCAGCTCAGGTCACAATCTCACGGTTTGTGCACAGACAGTGCAAAGCCTGCTTGGGATTCTCTCCCTTTCCCTCTCTCTCTGCTCACCCCACCACCACTTTCTCTTTCTCTCTCTCTCTCTCTCTCTCTCTCGCTCCCTTACTCTCTTAAAATAAATAAATAAATAAATAAATAAATAAATAAATAAATAAATAAAGTTAAAAAAATAAATGTTTGGTAGAATTTCCCTGGGAAGCCATTTGGCCCTGGAATTTGTTTGGGAGATTTTTTTTTTTAACTGATTCAATTTCTTTCCTGGTTCAAGTTTTCTATTTTTTTCTATTTCAGTTTTGGTAGTTTATATGTTTCTAGGAATTTATCCGTTTCTTCCAGATTGCCCTGTTTGTTGGTATATAATTTTTCATAATATTCTCTTATAATTGTTTGTATTTCTGTGGTGTTTGTTGTGATCTCTCCTCTCTCATTTGTGATTTATTTATTTGGGTCCTTTCTCATTTTGATAAGTCTGGCTGGGGTTTATAAATTTTATTAATTCTTTCAAAGAACCAGCTCCTAGTTTCCTTTATCTGTTCTATTTTTGTTTTGTTTTGTTTCTATGTAACAATAATCTTTATTATTTCCCTTCTGCTGGCTTTAGGCTTCATTTGTTGTTCTTTTTCTAGCTCTTTGAGGTGTAAGTTTAGGTTGTGTATTTGAGATTTTTCTTGCTTCTTGAGGTAGACCTGTATTGCTATATACTTCCCTCTTATGACCACTTTTGCTTCATCCCAAAAGTTTTGGACTGTTGTGTTTTTATTTTCATTGGTTTCCATGAACTTTTTAATTTCTTCTTTAATTTTCTGGTTAATTCATTCATTCTTTAGTAGGTTGTTCTTTAATCTCCATATAGTTGTGGTCTTTCCAAATTTTTTCTTGTGGTTGAATTCAAGTTTCATAGTTTTGTGGTCTGAAATTTGCATGGTATGATCTCAATCTTTTTGTGCTTGTTGAGGTCTGATTTATGACCCAATATATGATCTATTCTGGAGAATGTTCCATATGCACTAAAAAAAATGTGTATTCTGCTGTTGTAGGATGAAATGTTCTGAGTATCTGTTCTGAGTATCTGAGTATCTGTCCATCTGGTCCAGTGTGTCATTCAAAGTCATTGTTTCCTTGTTAATTTTCTGTTTAGATGATCTGTCCATTGCTGTAAGTAGGGAGTTAAAAGTCCCCTAATATTATTGTATTATTATCGATGAGTTCCTTTTTGTTTGTTATTGTTTTATATATTTGGGTTCTTTCTAGTTGAGGGCATAAATATTTACAATTGTTAGATCTTATTGTTTGATAGACCCTTAATTATAATATAGTGCCCTTTGTCATCTCTTGTTACATTCTTTGTTTTAAAATCTAGTTTTTCTGAAAGAAGTATGGCTACTCCAGCTTTCTTTTGACATCCATTAGCATGATCAATGGTTCTCCATCACCTCACTTTCAATCTACAGGTGTCCTTAGGTCTAAAATGAGTCTCTTATAGGCAGCATATAAATGGGTATTGTTTTGTTGTTGTTTTTATCCATTATGACACCCCATGTCTTTTGACTGGAGTATTTGGTCCATTAATATTCAAAATGATTATTGATAGATACAAGGTTAGTGCCATTGTATTACTTGTTACATCATTGTTTTTGCAGATTTTCTCTGTTCCTTTCTAGTCTTTGTTGCTTTAGTCTTTCCCATTTAGAGTCCCCTTTAATGTTTCTTGCAGGGTGGTTTAGTGGTCATGATCTCCCTTAGTTTTTGTCTGGGAAACTCTTTAGTTCTCCTTCTATTCTGAATGACAGACTTGCTGGATAAAGTATTCTTGGCTGCATATTTTTCTCATTCAGCACATTAAATATATCATGCCACTCCTTTCTGCCTGCCAATTTTCTGTGGAGAGATCTGCAGTGAACTTTATTTGTCTTCCCTTGTGAGTTAAGGATTTCTTTTCCCTCGCTGCTTTTAGGATTTTTTTTATGTCTATATTTTGCAAATTTTACTACAATATGTCATGGTGTTGGTTTTGATTGAAGTTCTCTGTGTCTCTTGGATTTGGATGTCTGTTTTTTCCTCCATATTAGGAAAGTTTTCAGCAATAATTTCATCAAATAAACATTCTGTCCTTTTTTCCTTCTCTTCTTTTTCTGAGACTCCTATGATATGAATGTTATTATACTTTATGGAGTTATTGAGTTCCCTAAGTCTACTTTCATGATCCAGTATTTTTCTTTCCCTGTTCTTTTCAGCTTCATTATTTTCCAAATTTTATCTTCTCTATCAATTATTCATTCCCTGCTTCTTCCTTACATTGTGGTCATTACCACCAGTTTGTTTTGTATCTTGGTTAGAGCATTTTTTTATTTCAGACTGGCTAGAGTTTAGGTCTCTTATCTCTGGAGTAAGGAACAGCCTGCTGTCTTCAATGCTTTTCTCAAGCCCAGCTAATATCCTTATTATTGCTGTTTTAAATTCTGAATGAGGCATATTACTTAAATCTGTTCTGATTAGATCCTTGGCTGTGACCTTCTCTTGTTCTATCTATTGGGATGAATTCCTCTGTCTTGGATTTTGTCTAGGTCTCTGTCTTCTTCTGTTATTAGGAAAACCTGCTGTGTTTCTTGATTTTGAGAGTAATGGCTTTATTAAGAAGAGTTCATATATTTTCCAAGGTCTGGCACTTCAGGAAGTATTTCTGGTGTATGCTGTGTGCACTTTACTGCTGTGTTTTGGCTGCCTTTTCCCTCAGGTCTGTCCTCTACAGAGTTTCTCCCTACCTGCAGTGGGGAATGTTTGGACCTTGGGCAGAGTATGGAGAGTTTTAACTAGGGGTGCTCTGGTCTGCTTATTAAGAGATATCCTACACTACTTCCACTAGAGCTGAAGCTTTGCAGAGCTCTATGGTCAGTAGACTTTGAGCATGTGAGGGATTTGTGCTGGTCTTCTGGGGGAGAGGCTCTCTGCCACTCTGGTTCTTAGGCAGACTTGCCCTAGTAAATCAACACCTGCAGAGCGCAGGGGGTGGGGCTTAGCGCAAGTGACTTAGGCAGCCACCCTTAGCATTTACACTAACTACAGTGCTCTTTACTATAGTTTATGCTGAAGGGTAGGGGAGGAAAATGGCACCAGCCCTGTCCCTTGTACCTAGAGAGGGGATTTTGTGCCCACTATTGTCCAGGAAGTCCTCACAGAAAGTGAACAATCTACCCTAATGTGTCCCAGGTACCCCTCAGACCCCTACCTGCCTTCACCTTGTCTGTGACCCAGCCATTTGCCTGCCTGGCAGTGCAGTGCACCTGTGTTTTATTCCAGGAAGGCCAAGTGAGGTTTTTTCTTTTATTATTTGTTTGTTTGTTTGAGAGAAAGAGAGAGAGAGAGAACGAGCATGAGCATGGCAGGGGAAGAAGGAGAGGAAGAGAGAGAATCCCAAGCAGGTCCCAAGCACAACATGGAGCGTGACTTGGAGCTCCATCTTATGATAGTGAGATCATGACCTGAGGCAAAATCAAGAGTTAGATGGTTAACTGACTGAGCCACCCAGGTGACCCCAGATTGAGTTTTAAAACTCCAACCTTTAGAGGTGCCTGGATGGACTGAGTTAGTTAAGCATCTGACTCTTGATTTTGGTTCAGGTCATGATCTCATGGTTTGTGAGGTTGAGCCCTGTGACAGGCTCTGTGCTG
Organism: Cryptoprocta ferox; assembly: GCA_028646485.1. Taxonomy (NCBI): domain Eukaryota; kingdom Metazoa; phylum Chordata; class Mammalia; order Carnivora; family Eupleridae; genus Cryptoprocta; species Cryptoprocta ferox. The sequence goes on from CM053567.1 coordinate 135,425,125, forward strand.
ATAGTGGGGAGCCTGCTTAGGATTCAATCTCTCTCTCTCTCTTTCTCTCTCTCTCTGCCTCCCCATCAAAGTAAATAAATAAACATAAAAGATTCCAAACTTTAGGGACCTAGTGTGGCACGGACCCATGCTGGATCTCTGGGGGAGGGTCTTGCCATGCTGGGGCAGGTTTGTCCAAAATGGGAAGTCCCACCAATGCCCAGGAGCTTTCAGTTTGGCATAAAGGGCAGCAAAAAACTGATGTCCATGTTAGCCACCCTCTGCCTGTGTCTCTGTGTCTATACCTAATGTTGTGGAGAGGGGGAGCATAATAGTACCCACGGCTCTTTTGTCCCCAGAGAGGCAATGCCACCTTTCCCAGATGCACTCTAAGAAGGGTAAACTGTCTCTCCCAGTGCATTTCAGGGGCTTCTTGGATCATACCGTCCACACCTAGGCCTCTGCTCTTGTTCTCCACAGGAGCACTGCAGTGCCTGCCAGGCTCAACATCAGCCAGGGTGTGGAATTCTAAAACCCCAGTCTGCACTCCACTGGTTGTAAAAACTCATGAAAATTATTCCCTCTCATTTTCCCAGGCAAGGGCTTTGGGAAAGTGTTTTCCTTGTGTGATGTTCTATTTGGTCCCTGCACCCCTCTCTCTTCTCCTCCCCTTTCCACAGACAGGGCTTCCTGCCCTCCACAGCACCTGGGATCAGTTTCTCCCCCAAATCATGTCTCTGGACCCCCTACCTTCCATGATGTGGTCTCTTCTCTCGCTCTAATTGTGTGGTTTGTCATGTCAGTCCTCAGATCAATTTCTTGGGTGTTCAGGATAATTTGATATTTATCTAGCTGTGTTCAAAGGATGAAGCAAGTCTAGGATCCTCCAGCTCTCTGCCATCTTAGTTTCTCTCCAAATTTCCAGTCATTTAAAAGACAAGTTATTTTCCAAATGGGAGCCAGCTATTTACTTCAACTGATATTAGTTTCACAAGTTAAAGTAGTGTTTGCAGCTCTTATACTGAGGTTTCTCCCAAGTCAACAATTTTAGTCCTTAAACACAGGCTTTGGATTCTTTCATGCTTTCTAAATCCAGAGTTCTGTCCTGCTGCCCCTTACCCTAGAAAGTCCAGCTTTTCTTGGGATCTTTCCAGTCTCTCTCTTCCAGGCTCTCGTATTCTCACTGCCTCACAATATCATTCAAATGTGGCTCTACTTCCTCATTCAAGCTAGATCTATTGCTTTCCTAGTTTCTCTGGTGGCTGAAAGCTTTTTGTGTTCTTTTGAGAACCAGATCTTACATTTGAGGACAGCTGCATGTCCTCCCATGACTTCTTCTGGGTGCTGGGCCCTGTGTCCAAGCTTTTATCTGCGATTGTGTAACATATCATCTCCAGGCAGGAGGGAAAGGGAAAATCTCCCAACCTACAAAATGTCTCTCAAGAATGACCTGAGAAGAATTCAAGATTCTGGAGATAAGTAGAACTGTGATTATTCTCAACACTATAAGTCAACACTTAGCAAATTCTCTGTGAAGAAATAAGCTCCACTTTTCAATTGCACACTTGATCCTAAATCCACACTGCAAACAAAAGGGAGGTTAGCACAAGTTAGTTAGCTGGCAAACAAATCTCGCCTTTTTAATGAAAGGACCAAAAAAATGCTCAATTTGTTGCAAAGATGACCATGGGAGCCTGCAGGAGACCATTAAAGACTCACCGTATTGTTCATGACAGCTTCCTATTAGATGAGATACTGGTATTGCCCTTATGGAAATAGAGAACAGAGGGAATAGAGTTCTTTATAGATGGGCTGAGGACTAGGAGATAGAAATCAGAAAATTCGGGGTCTAATCCCAGTCATGACAATGACTTTACATATTTGGACAAGTTTTTTTTTACCTTTTGTTTCTCAATAATAAGTGATAATTTGAGGAAAATATCATTACCATACCAAGTGCCAACTGTGAGGAAAATTACAAAGCAATCCATCTAGGTCAAGTTCTTCATCTGCAGGGAGGAAAGAGTAGAACGAAGTCACTGTTCAACTTGCAAGCCATGTCATCTTTTAAGTGTGTGTGCTTCAACATTAATATTCACAAGATTTTTGAAATAATCAAATAATAGTTACTGTATTGTAGAATATAACAGGTGAAATCATTCTAAAACATTGGCCAAAACTGGTAAGAGGCAGTAAGAGAGAACAAAGCTTTGTAAAAATATTAACTGGTGATTTGCATCTCTTAGATTTTTCATTTCCCGAAAGAATAAAAATGCAGGCTCTTTCATGTAGTTGACAGATTTTTGGAAACATGGACAAAAGAGTAGCCAGCCTTTTCAAAAACACTTTTTAACATTTATCTCTAGTCACTAATGAAATTCCTTAGTAAAGAAAGTATTTTATCTGGGGCACAAGGGGTCAGGGAGGTGATGGAATATTTTAGGGACAGACAGCCAAGAGCTTGGAAAACTTAGGAATCACTAAAATAAATATAAGTTGATTGTCTAGGTCCAAACACTTGATCTTAGATAAGAAAAGCTAGACTATAAAATGGAATTAAGTGTGGATATATTTTGATTTGAAGCCAAACAGATTAAGTAAAATATATTATAAACACCACTTTGTAAAAAGATATTGTAACAGAAAGTTCCTTAGAAACTAATGCACTAGATAGCTTACCAAAGAAGCATGTCATTATTGACAGAGGGAATCCTCTTACTTTTAGCATGCCGAGTAATTGTTATTTTAATGTGAAAGAGAAAAACAGATCTATGTCAGTAGATCTCCAAAGGTCTAGTAAATCAGTATGTGAAAAAACATACTGAAAAGAAAATTTACATCTTTTTGCTTGACAGAGAAATAAGGTAATGAAATATTAGGGTGTTATGTCCAGGTTTGCATTTGATGTCATCAGTTTTTAACTTATATGTAGATTATATTCTAAAACTTTTGAACCAATTTGGTTTGCTAGTATTTGAAATAATTTTTCTCTAGAAATAATATTCGAATGTTGGATTACTTCACAGAATAATCCCTGTCCCAGAACACCTACACAGTACAACACCCCCTACCTTCCCCACACACATTCACACTCTTTCAAACGTAAGCACTCTTTCAACATGATGTAGCACAGTCTTCGGTTAATGGAGCATGGTAATAACCCAGCAGAAGGGATTATGGCTAAATTAGTGGCCTTAGAAAATCTGCTTAATTTCTATTAATTTCATTTTACTCATTTGAATGTAAAATAATTATAACTCCCTCATAGGGTGATTGGTTGTGAGCATGAAGTAAGGCAAGGTAAACAAATGTTCTTTTTACCTTGCAATACCCTGCAAAATGTTGGTTATTAATGTACTCTAGTGCTCTTTGGTCCAGCTACTCTTGGGATTAAATCACCTTTGTAAACAACATGGGAAACAAATGCTACTTAAAATGTCTCTATAGAGGAAAAGTGCATTGTATGTCAAGATAAACTGCAGTAGGAGTGAAAATAATGCCCCCCAGCTGTGGCGTTGCTAGCCAGCCATCTGGCCAACAGAAATATTTCTTCACTGCCTCCCCTCCCTTTCCCAGCTGTAGCGATCACTGTTTCCCAGAAAGCAATGCCTGGCAGTTCTCACTCCTCTGGTGGGAGAGGAGTTTGTCCTATGTTTACCATATTATCCTCTTTGTTTTCATAACTGCCATGAAACTGTCATGAAATTATCATAACTTCCTATACTCTAGTTATATTATGCATATGAGATTTCTTTATTTTGTTAGGTTCTAAACCACTGGGAGGCAAGACTCCCCTTTGCCTCTGAAGATCAGAGTACCCCCACACAACTCTAGACACAAAATTGATGCTTGACAAATGCCACGTGGAGAACAGGAGGGCATTTTCCAGGGGACGAGAATACTATCATAAAGCCAGAAGGTGAAATGGCCTTGTTGCTTTTAGTGAATATTATCCAGATTATAATGACCACATTGGCAAGGAAGGAAAGGCAGAAAGATCCAGAACACAGGGACGAGTGGTAGTAATTGGATAAAAATATCTATGAGGAATTATCAAGTCTTAAGACACTTGAGAAGCAAGACACTTGATAAAATTTTTTAATACAAGTAGTTTCTTAAGGAATAAAGAAGTTCCATATATCAGAAGCTTAGAAAATGAAAATCTTTTTAAATTATTTTTTTAATGTTTATTAGTTTATTTTTGAGAGAGAGAGCGAGCACAAATGGTGAAGAGACAGAAAGAGAAAGACAGAGAATCCCAAGCAGGCTCCAGGCTCTGAGCTGTTAGCACAGAGCCTGATGCGGGGCTTGAACCCATGAACCATAAGATCATGACCTGAGCCAAAGTCGGTCGCCCAACAGACTGAGCGACCCAGGTATCCCAAAAAAGAAAATCTTTTTTAAAAAGGGAAAAGAGATGAAAGGTAGTGCGAAAATTATTTTCAGGAGAGTAATTTTAGGTTAATTCTATACCAAATTTATAGAATTAGATGGTGCAGGCTGCCAGGTAGGTGTCTAAATCATCTTGTTTGCATCACCTACAGTAGATAGATAATTACTTCTACTTTCCTTATTTTGAATTGTGTTGGCTCAGCTAAAAGATTAAATCATTACTACAAATAATAAATATTTTTAAAGTTTAGTTTGAGAGAGAGAGAGAAAAAAAAAGAATGGGAGTGTGTGTAGGCATGTGTGAGCATGGGAGGGGCAGAAAGAGAGGGAGAGAGAATCCCAAGTGGGGATTCAACATGGGGCTCGAACCCACAAACTGTGAGATTATGACCTGAGCCAAAATCAAGAGTTGGACACTCAAATGACTGAGCTACCCAGAGACCCCAATAGCAATTATTTTTTAACATATCCTATGTGCCAGTCTGTTTCACCTGCTTTATATATATAATAATATTTCATCATTGCATTAATGTAATGACTTATAACTACTGGGGAAACTTCCACTCAGAAATGTTAAATAAATTTCCCAATGCTTGTACCGCTGACAAGTGGTGGGTCCAAGGTTTAAACTTAGTAGTCACTCTTCCTAAAGCAGCTTTCTTAACCGCTGTACCATAACACCTCCAAAATATGAAGAAAGCTTATTCACTTTCAGTAGTATAATTCTGTGTCTTTTGATGTGACAAAAAGAACAAAAAAATACCCCTTTCTCTACACTAATGTATATGCTGTCCTCTGACCCAAAGCCATTATAATCATTCCTTATACTTTCAACCCCCAACTATCTGTTGGCCCTTCCTTCTTTCCCAATTTTCCAGACTGTGTCCAGTTAAAAACATTGCACAATGGTTACCCGCCTATTAGCGGTCTGTGGTTAATTTTGGTTAAACATCAGTGGGAGTCAGATAGCAAGAGGTCTGACAAGGGGAGGGTTTGGGTTAGTTTGGTTCTACTTTTTTCTCTGAGACTCTTAATTCATGATGCAAAGCAGTGCCTAATCTTCTGTCTGGCTTCTCACCGTGATAGTCTTTGAGTCTGGACATGATGTTGAGAGGTCAGAGTGTGGCTTTTCCTCCTTAAGAGCAGATGTGAGAGGGAGCTCGAAAAAGACGGGGGAAGGCAACATCTGGCCTGTGCTTAGTGTGCACCAGTCTAGCTACTTTACATAAATTATTTATGAGCTTCACAACAACCTTTTGAGATGGGAAGTATTCTAATTACCCCAGGAGAACACAGGGTGGCCTTAGTTTTAGAAAATGGCCACATTCACATTTAAATGACAGAAAAAGAATTCATTTTTGGTTCACCTGATTCCCAAGTTTGTGCTCTCTGTGCTATGTCAGTTGCATCCCAAGGGATGGGAGTTATCTGGGGTAAGGAGTTATGGGATTACGAGCTCCTTGCACAAATATTTTTTAATAACAAAACTAGCCTTTTGTGAGTGATCACTACATGCAAAGATGTTTGCTGAGCACTTTGCATGTGTTATCTACATTAATTCCTCACAACTCTATGAAATAGGTACTGTTGTTATGTCTAATTTACAGAGAAGAAAAAGAGTCTTAAAAAAATTAAGCAGAAATTTACCTGGGATTGGACATCAGGTAATTTGTTCCCAGATCTCTTGCTTCCATCCCTCGAGTGCCCTTTATGGATCTAGCTCAAACTAGGTGTTTTTGTTTATCATCTTGTTACCATTTCTCTCTGAGACATATGTTGTTGTGTGTTGTAAACACTTATGTGGTGCTTCTTAAATGTCAGGCACTGTTCTAAACCCTTGACATGAATTCTTTAATTTAATCCTTACTACAATCCTATGAAGCAGCTATCATTAGCATCCTTGTTTCATAGATGAGGAAAATAAGGCACAGTGTGGGTAAATCATTTGCCCAATGTCACGTAGCGGTCAAGGGGCAGGATTCTCTGCTGAGATCATGCTTTCATGCTCACTGAGCTCAGCTGCCTGTTATCATTCATGTTGATGCTAGAGCTCTGTTCCTAAACCTTGGATCCAGTCTTGTCCATCCCTCGCTTAATAACCTGCAATGTCCCATTATTTATGACACAAAATCATAAGTATTTTACTCAGCATTCAAGGCTCTTCACAATTTGGCTCCCTCTTGCCATTCTACCTTCATTCTACCTACTTTTGATTAGCTGCTCCTTCTACCGTAGACCAGTTACCAACCTGAAACTAGCCAATCATATTCAGCTACTCATGATTTTCTTCTCAGACTGGAAGATTCTTCTTTGCCTTTCAAAATCCAAATCAATGTTCAAATTATCTAAAATAACTCTCTTCCCACAAGGCTTTCCTTGTTTCTTCTTCACAGAGCAATATTCATCGCCTTCTGCACTTATTTATACCTACATAATATCATGTCTTTCACTCTGCCTTAAAATTATGCTGTGATGTTTATTCTTCTCCCATTCAGATAAGATCCTGGATCTCTGTCCCCTCTTAGTTTCTAGTACTTAGTGCAGATCATTGGCTTTCATGAATGTTGCTGAAAGAATGAGTGTACGTATAAGTGAATGAAAGTGTTGAACGTGTTTTAAGCTTTGAGGGAAAAACAGTTGAACTTCTAAGTGCTGTGGAACTAAATTAACTTTCAGAGTTAATAAAATTATTTCTATGTTGTGTGCATTTTCAGAGGAGAGTACAGCAATATTTTCTGCTTTTGATATTTCCGGCACATCAGAACTGTTATGTTGTTCAACAATACTTTGATGCAAAAGAGTTGTTCCTTAGTTGGAAAGATGACTAACGTTGGCCCTCTGATGTTAGGTGGAGACAGAGAGCATTGTTTTTCAAACTTTTCAAAAATACAACTCAAGAAATTGATATTATATTTTAACCCCATGATTTTTTCTGTTATATTGGCTTTCTAGCTGTAGTACTAACAGTAGAGGATTTCTTTTTGGAGGGCTATTTAAGAATAGCAGAGGAAAACTTTCTTTCTGATAATATTTTAAGCCAAAATTCTTACCACACTTAGGAAACACCCTGTTTATCTCCTGGCTCCTTGTCTTTGCTCTTGCCCATTGCTCTGTCAAAATATTCTTTATCTTCCTCGCCAAGCCCCCACCCATCACCTCATACCCAAATTCTTAGTCATAGAGGTCCACATAATCTTCCCTTCTCCACAGTTTTTCTAGGGAAAAATTAATCTACTCCTATCCTCTCCTACCAAAGTATGTTTTGTGGGGTTTTTGGTTTGTTTATTTTGCAATTATAATAACATTAATTATGTTTGCTTACTTCTCTACCTCTCCTTGTAACTTGTGGGCTGATTGCAGGTTGGTATCCTAGCCTTTAGCCTCATGTCAGACCACTTTCTCCAAGCCATCCTACCCTCCATCCAGTTCCTTTAACATGCTAAACTCTTACCACTGTTAGGGTTTTAGAGTTTTGGTCTTTTGTATGTATTACACACCTACGGGAAACCACAATTTCTTTTTCCCTTTTACTCTGAATATGACTGCATAGTAAAAGACTACATTTCCTAGTTGGCCTTTCATCCAGGTGTAGCCATGTTACAAAGCCATAAGACACCAAGAACACATGAGTGTAAGTAATTATCTCCGATGTATAGAGAAGGCACTAATATTATCATTATCCCACTTCATGGGGGAAGATATAGGCATACAGAGGTTCAGTAATTCAGTTACTTCAAAGTTAATACTTTCAAGTTGAGACTTTTCTATGGTCCGATATCTATTGTGAGTTTAGTTTGCATGAGGCAGATGCACAAAATCCAGACAGTTGTGGGATATCTGTAATTGAGATTCAGGTCCTCGTGAATGATGACCACATTGAGGCAGGCCAGGTAGTAACGTGGTAGCCTCTCCAAACATCTGAACATGCAGCCAACCTTCCTGCACAGGTGCAACGTTCCAGTCATCTGTGTGAAGAAGTTTTTCCCAGATGGCCATCTCCCTTTCCTTCCTGCTGGCTGAAAATGGTGATGGTGGAGCAGCTGTAGAAGTCACAGTGGAGGATGACAGACTGCCCTTTTCAGTTCAGATCCCTAGATGACCTTCCAGAGCAGAGCTTGACTACTGAGCCTGGAGTGTTAAGTGAAAGTGAAACTTTTGTTGTGTTTCATCATTAAATTTTAGAATCTATTTATTAACCATTACTCCCAACGAATATGCCCCAGAACACCTTTCTATCAGTAGTAAGTTTTACTGACATTTCAGGTCTCAGCTTAAACATTCTTTTCTTGGAGAGGTCTTTCCCAGTCTCTCAATATTTTTTTTTAAGTTTATTTATTTATTTTGAGAGTGAGTGAGAAAGTGTAGGAGAGAGGTAGACAGAGGAAGAGCGAGAGAATCCCAAGCAGGCTCTTCACTATCAGCGTGGAGACGCACGTGGGGCTCAAACCCACGAACCGTGGCATCATGACCTGAGCTGAAATCAAGAGTTGGACATTTAACCAACTGAGCCACCCAGGTGCCCCCAATATCTCAATCTAAATGGTTTCCTCTTATGTGCCCTATCATTTGATCCAGACCTTTTCTTTTAGAGAGCTCAGCACCATCTAGATTTCTTTTTATGTATGTGAGTGTTTAGCTCTCTCCCTCATTAGGTTGTAAGCTCTGTGAGTACAGGGACCACACTTGCTTATTCACCAACACGAATGCACCATCAAGCACATAGTTGGATCCCAAAAAAGATTTGCTAAGTAAATACAGCTAATAGTAGTAATTTAGGCAATAACTGTCACTTATAAAATATTTACAATTTTCAGGAGTTGTGCTATGTGTTTTACACACATTATCTCATTTAACCCTTTCAACAACATATAGAGAAGCCACTGATAACATCACAATCCCAGTTTACTAGGAAAAAAGTAGGTTTAGAGAGGTTTAATAATTCATTCAAGATCACATAGTTCAAAGCTTATATTTTCAAGTCAAGAAAATTTCCTCTGTGTTTATATATCTCTTGAGAGTATGGTTAGCAAGAGTTGGGTGCACAATTTTCAGACAGTTCTACTAATTGAGAAATCCAGGATTTCTACTAATTGAGACTCAGATTCGAGTGAATTATGACCACACCAAAGCAGACTGGTTTGGTCTGAACATGCCTGAACACCCAGCTGACTTTCCTATGCAACTGTAAGACTTATATTCTTATCTCTATTTAACTGTTATAGGAACAAAGCCTAAACACTGTTTATAATTAAAAAATATTCTCTACTGCCTGTGTAGTTAATTCAACATAAGGCATGAAGAAACATTCTTTTGAGCTCCCAAAGGGGTGACTACAAGGTTTTTTGATTAGTTTTTTCTTTGAGTCCCGAATTTGATCTGGAGTTGATTGATATTTTAGAATTATGCATGATATTTTTTATTGCATATTTGTTGTTAAATACTCCCCCAGACACCACACAAAACAAGCCAAGAATATAATAGTTAGCAGAGGAAAAATCTCTAACTACAAAGAAACTTGTCTACAAGATTGAGAATGGTATGAAACCAGGAGTCAGCGCACTGAAGATCTAGGTCTGCAGTGTTCAATATTGTAGCCTCTACCCACAGTAGCTATGTACATTTAAATTTAAATTAAATAAAAATTAAAAACTCAGTTCCTCAATTGCATTAGCTACACTTTATTTTATTTTTTCAATTTTTAAAAACCTTTTATTAAAATTTTTTAAAATTTATTTATTTTTTAATGATTTCAGGAGTAGATTCCTTAATGCCTCTTACCCATTTAGCCCATCCCCCCTCCCACAACCCCTCCAGCAACCCTCTGTTTGTTCTCCATATTTAACAGTCTTTTATGTTTTGTCTCTCTCCCTCTTTTCATATTATTTTTGCTCCCCTTCCCTTAGGTTCATCTGTTTTGTCTTAAATTCCTCATATGAATGAAGTCCTATGATATTTTTCTTTCTCTGCCTAATTTCGCTTAGCATAATACCCTCTAGGTCCATCCACGTAGTTGCAAATGGCAAGATTTCAATCTTTTTGATTGCCAGGTTATACTCCATTGTATATATATACCACATCTTCTTTTTTCATTCATCCGTCAATGGACATTTGGGCTCTCTCCATACTTTGGCTATTGTTGATAGTGCTGGTGTAAATATTGGGGTGTATGTGCCCCTTCAAAACAGCACACCTGTATCCCTTGGGTAAATACCTAGTTGTGCAATTGCTGGGTCATAAGGCAGTTCTATTTTTAATTTTTTGAGGAAGCTCCATA
>CM053567.1:135436269-135459923 GCA_028646485.1 Cryptoprocta ferox
CAATGGCACTGCTGGGGATTTACGCAAGGGATACAGGAATGCTGATGCATAGGGGCACATGTACCCCAATGTTCGTAGCGGCACTTTCAACAATAGCCAAATCATGGAAAGAGCCTAAACGTCCATCAACTGATGAATGGATTAGGAAGATGTGGTTCATCTATACAATGGAATACTACATGGCCATGAGAAAGAATGAAATCTGGCCATTTGTAGCAAAGTGGATGGACCTCGAGGGTTTCATGCTAAGCGAAATAAGTCAGGCGGAAAAGGACAGATACCATATGTTTTCACTCATAGGTCTAACAGGAGAAACCTAACAGGGGACCATGGGGAGGGGAAGGAGGAAAAAGAGGGAGAGGGAAGGAGATAAAGCATGAGAGACTCTTGAATACTGAAAACAAACTGAGGGTGGAAGTGGGCGTGAAAGGGGAAGGGGGGTGATGGTCGTGGTGGAGGTCACTTGTGGGGAAGAGCACTGGGTGTTATATGGAAACCAACCTGACAATAAACTATAAAGTTAAAAATAAATAAATAAATAAAAAGGTGAAAATATACAATGCTCTACTGCATCTTGAATTTTGAGAGTGAACACCATCTCTGTCAATGTACTATTACAAATAGCAAAGTTGAGTTGCTGACAGGGCACATTGTAATAGGTTAACCATAGTAGACTTTGCAAAGATGCCTTTAATAAAAACTGGATCTTTTCTGGGAATTTGTAGATATATTCTGGTAGTGATCTGAATTTGGATGACTTTAATTATAAAAACTCAAGAAAGATTCCATAGATTTCGTTAGTATCGATGATCTAAGCTACCCCTTGCTAGGATGCATCTTTATGTAAGTGCATGAGATACAGAAGCAGATGAGACAGGAAAGGAAGTACTCCTGCTGCAGTGTTAAAAGCCAGGATGCAGAGCCAAGTTGATAAAACACATCACCTAGGGACATCATTGTCCCTTGTCCTCTGATGATTCTTTTCTAGTTCTTGACAAGAGAAGTTACTCACAAATAATCTCTTTACTCTGTGAGTTACCAAGTCCTATTTCCTTCTCTTCTTTCTAGATGGTACCAGTTTAACCTTCAAACTCTTCCAAAATTTTTTTGAAGTAAGCCAAGTGTGTGTTCTGAACAAGTGTGACTTTTGAGGCCACCAAGGCAAGTTTCTTGAGTGATGTTTTTTGATTCAGATGGACTGCTGGGTTGATCTGGATTCATTTATGGCTTCTATCAGTGTCTGAGTCAAAGCCATAATTGAAGGCAGTGGTATTAGGAGGATCTTCTTCATATATAACCTGAAGAGAAAGAAGTCATCTCTGTAGATTTAGAACAGCCTGACTCCTTCTTCACTGTATCGCAACCTCAGATAGAACCAGGAATAGACCTAATTATCTGATTATCTAATGTGTTACTGATCTGGACCTCATCTAATTACTTCTCCAACTTTGCTCTGGAAATGTATCACTTATAACAACCCCACAAATGTATAATTTGTTACTGTGCTGGGAAAACGCTGTGCTTGGCATCATATGGTAGTGTGACCATCTTGATTTGAAAAGAAATAGAGGGTTTGTGAAATAAGTTACCTATTGAACAATCATATCATTGCAGACTGTAATTTCTATAGAGCATGTTGTAATGGATTAAATACAAAAGTACCGTAAATCTTAAAAACCTGTAAAATAGTATTTTAAAAAATCATTGCAAGCCGAGTCTGCCTTAGGCTAAAATTTGTATTCATTATACTGGAAGTTTGTTCTCTCTTTCTAGTTGGTGATGATGGCATCTTTTATGTTAAAGAGTTATGTAAACATCTTCCCTTCAGGGCCAAGTGCCTTTCTCTGCAAAGATGTCAGATCAAAATGTAGTGCAAACTCATCTGACATTTCCCTCTGCGTCGTTCCAAACTCACTAGCCCCAAATCTTGTTCTGTCCTCTTGGGGAAGTCCATGTTCTATCATGCTCCTACTAATCTTCAGGGATGGGACCTTTACAATTTGTTCCAGGTTCAGAGGCAGTGACACTACCCAGTGCAGACATACCTCAGAATTATCTAACCCTAGGGAAATAAGTGGGGAGAATTTACCACCAGTGGCCTCCAATATCCACTGGCAGCTCCAAGGGAGTCAACTGCTTCTTGCTTCTGGGTGCTTCCATGTCATAAAAGTTCCAGGGTATAAAACAAGAGACATGCTATGTAGCTAAGGCCAAATGCTGCCAGGTTATACCTGCTCAGAGCTGTTTACTGTATGAACATCAGGGTACAGAGTGGGCCCAGAGTATGTAAGGCAGGGCACAACTAAATAAAATAACTATAAATAATAGTAAGTAAAACAAAAGTCTATGGACTGTATGAGAATGTTTTCTTTTGGTATAGAAAACAAAACCAAGTATTCTGGCTGAATTTTTCTGGCAAAAAATGTAATTTATTTGTTTTGATACAGAATGTATCCAAGGAAATAAAATGAGTATCCAGCTGGCCAAGATTCTTCCAGTCCAATGTTCTGACTGTTCTCACATCCTGCTTCTTGGTATCCCCTCCACAGCTGCTTTTGTGCTCAGTTTGTTGGTCTCTGAGAATGTGGCCAAGCAAAGTAGGTTGTGGTTTTACTGATAAAGGTTCTTATTCTCCTAATTTTTGGCTCACAATGAGTCAATATATGGTTTTTGCTGGGCCTTTAAGTAATGCAACTGTCATTCCAATAGACTGCAGCTGCCTGCGCTTTGGTTGGTTTGGATCAGTGCCTGGGCTGCTTCTCTCCTGGCTAATGGTAAAGGGAGGTCAGCCAAGTCCATCATGAATCAGAGTTAAAGCTTAATACAGCATTGTTGAAGGGAGGAACCTAAGAGAAGCTGGAGAAAGGGGAGAAGAAAGGAACGGTCTTTCTTGGCAGATAAGAAAAAGCATGCTCAGATGTAGTCTGGGGTTCTAATCACAATTGTGTCTAACAGGATGAGGAAGCATGGTTATATGAGGAATTGCATCCCCCAGTGACACCTTGATGGGGCAACCTTTATCATAGTTTTTGTGTTCTAATACAGAGGTCTGCCTGCTCATCAGAGCCAAGGTCAGGTATGCTAGTTGTTCTTTTAGGGAACCTACAAATAATGCTCCTTACGACCTCTTGAATTATGAGTCTTGATCCAATTAAGAGACAAAAAAAAATTAGATCAAAGACCAAAATATCAACCTTCCTACTAATAAAGCTGATATTAAAGGTTGAAATTTGTATCTATGGGTAGGTGCACTCCTTAATACTGAATGCCAGAATTAGTCAGACTTACCTTCCTAGTCACAAGCTGAATTGGAAATTCTCAGACATCTCCTATGGGGTAAGCTGCTTTCACACACAATGGAAAACAGAGCAGATCACTTGCTTTAGGTGGGCAGGTGGCTGCCATGGGAAAGATAAAAGGAAGATGTTATGTTATGCAAATCCACTTGGTTTATTACAAACTTGTCCATCTAAATAATCATAATCTTCCTGTCAGAAGAAGAGGGACCAATTAAATTAACTTTTCAATACACCTCTTTTCTGTAGGTAGATACATCATGAGGGAGTAGAAGCAGGTTTATAGGTAAAACACCAGTTTTTTTCTGAGAAGTCCACGCTGCTCAACTTGCACAACCCCTCACTATCTCTTCTTGGTGGATAAGCTTGCTGCCAGATCCTGTATCTTCATGTTACAACTCATTTTGTTGCTGTAGATTTTTAAAAATGTTTTTAAATTTATTTTTGAGATAGTGCAAGTGGAGCAACAGCAGAAAGAGAGGGGAATAGAGGATCCCACGTGGGCTCTCTGCGGTCAGCAGTGAGCCCGCGTGGGGCTTGAACTCACAAACCACCGTATCATGATCTGAACCTAAGTCTTACACTCAACCGACTGAGCCACCCAGGTGTCCCAGTTGTCGTAGATTTTGACTCCTCTGGGTTAGTATTGAGACTGATAAAGAAAGGATGACAAGGAAACTAAAATTTATGAATAAAGTATGTCTATACTCATTCATTTACTGAATGGAGAAATAAAGCTTCAAAGATATTAAGATACATACTATATTTCAATGATTCTGAGAATCTTATTTGATCATACTTTAACATCTCTGAAGTCATGATATGCTTACCACTAATGGGGAACATAGGTTATTTGGTATTTCTCTTTCCAAGTGGTATGTAAAATAATGATGACTTAAAAGCTATAGGGTCTTAGAATCAGTAAGTATCTAGTAAATTAGAAGCCTAAAATTTGTCACCTGGGTTGTGTGACTTCAAACTTCAGAATACTTTTTGTCCCACAACACTTTCCCCCTGAAGTATGCAGGCTAGTAAGGCAACTCGTGTTTCATGTTTTATGCAAATGATTTCCTCCCTTCCCCACAACACTTCACATATGGTCATGCAAGTTGGCATTCAGTCTTGCTTGACCACATCTGCATAGAATTATGCTCCTGGGGAACCAAATTCCTTCTTTTGTGAAGCAAAGCTTCTCACTGAGTTCTGTGAGGTGGACTGATGAGATGTTCATTATCACAAGTAGAACTAATGGTGATTGAATGTTCCAGCAGCTGTGTCTTGTTAGAAGAATAAACTGGGGCTGACGCTTTATGTCAACTCAAGTGGAATGTGAGGGAAAAGGCTAGGGAACTTTTCTTATTGCTCAAGACTATTCCCTTTTGCAATCAGGAAATGTGGGAAATAACTGAAGTGATTATTTCATAGTTGATTTCTCAAGGAATACTTTGAAATTTTTTCAGTTATATAAATCTTAAGTATCTCCTTCATGCAAAGTGTGAACTAGAGTATGCCACCTGCCATTGAGAATCTAACATGACAAAAAAAGGAACCACTGAATGCGCTCTTGGCTAATAGTATAAGAGAGGTGAGGTGGGGGTTTGAAGAAGGAAGAAATCACATACCTATGAGAGAATTTCTCACAAGCAGAGATGAGATTGAGATTTCTAGTTTCCTATAATGTCAGACTAGGGTATTTGGAGACACTCTCATGGAAAACAAATAAAATGGTAGATAAAATATTTTTAAAAACTCTTTTAAAAGTTGAATAGCCAAAACAAAAGAATTATTAAATCAAGATTTGAAGAAATCAGGAACTCAGATAAATAAGGGGAGTATAAAAGCCCATTTGTCCGTGAGGCAATTTGCTAATTCCCCTAAATTTGCACTTTAATGTTGATGACCCACATACAAGGGCCAGACTAATAGAAGACTGCTTTCAATAAGTTCATAATCCAGGAGACTGCACAGACAGGATAAAGAAGAATCAGGTGTAAACCAGCCCTCAACCATATTTCACATTGAATGGCTAAGTCCAGGTAATATTAAACTTCAAACTTTAAGATTTAAGGTGGTCCTGGACTGATAGAGATTTGGAACACAAGTCAACTTGGAGAAAGGCAATGAACAGCATATGGACATACACCATGTTCAATATACTTTGCTGCCACTAAGGATATGACTACAGCCATGCAGACACTGACATTGTGTAAGGATGTGTGTGAGTGTGTGTGTGTGTGTGTGTGTGTGTTGATGACACTATAAATTGACACTTGTAGCTATTACCACGTTTTAAAACTGGTATCTTCAATGACAAAGTATCTGCCTACATTTGTGATTTTTTCAAATTAAGATACTGGCTGAATACTTACATCAAGAATGTCCAGTTCAATATTTTACCTGTATTACATATCTTTCTTGCCAGAAAATAGTTTCTTTTATTCTAATAGTACTAAGTATTGAGTAGTGAATTCCCTCAAAGAATTTCTATCCTCAAAATATGCTAATCATGGATCAATGTCCTTTGAGAATTTGTAATTTAAAAAAGGAATTTTTCTCAAAGCATATGACAGACATTTTCCTTCAGTAACTTGAGTTATTGTAAGGTGTCACATATCTGGTGCATGCATGCTATAGCCAGCCATTAGTCATTTGAAATGGGAATATAAAATACAAAGGGTTTTTTCCCTTTCAGTCTGCAGTGTTGGACCACCTTCAACTTTCTGACTCTCACATGCTGGCCTGTCCCTGAGTCCTTCCAGAGACATCTTCTCAAATTTGATCTACAATCCAGACCAAGATTAATTTACTTAGGTCCATAGCTTTTATTATCACTTGTATGTTCAGGATGCTTCCACTGATGTCTCCACCTCCAAGCATCAGGACAGATGTTGCAACTATTCAATGTCTCCACTTCAATGTCTAATGGACATCTCAAATCTGGCAAGTCCAGAAGAGAACTCTAACTAACCCTCCAATACAAACTTACTTATCTTTAGTCTTTACTTAATAAAAGGCACCACGGTTCACAAACCAGACCTGTGTTGCCTGCCTTAATTTTTCACTTTCTTTTTTTCACACCCTGCCTCAAATCTATCAGCAAATCTGTCGACTTTACCTTCAGCATTTATCACTCATTCAATATTTCTTGCTCTCCTGACTGTTACCTCCTTAGTCCAGGCCACCATCACTGTCTCACGGAACCACTGTAATAGCCACCAAACTTGCCTCTTTGCCTTCTTTCTTGTCCCACATCCTCACCATCCATTTTCTACACTGTAGACAGGGTGATATTTTATTTTATTTTTAATGTTTATTTTTGAGAGACACAGAGAGGCAGAACACAAGCAAGGGAAAGGCAGAGAGTGAGGGAGACACAGAATCGGAAGCAGGCTCCAGGCTCTGAGCTGTCAGCACAGAGCCCGATCGAGGGCTCAGACCCACAGACCTTGAAATCATGACCTGACCCAAAGTTGGATGCTTCATCGACTGAGCCATGTAGGCATCCCAACCAGGGTGATATTTTAAAAGGAATCAAACATTTCACTTTTGCTCTTAGTCTTAAATGATGGCTAAAATTGCCATCAACAATAATGGAGACTTGCAGGTAGACCAGATTTTGGGGGGTGACCAAGAGTTCCATTTTGGATATATTAACTTCAAGACATCTATTAGACACTGAACTGGAGCTGATCAGTAGGAAGTGTGATGCACAAGTCTGGAGTTCAGGAGAGAGTTCAAGGGTAGAGTTCTAAGCCTGGGAGTCATTGGCACATAGATGTGGTCATCTCTTTCTATATTTTGACATTCTTTTTCTCCTTCCCTACTCATGTACTCCTTCTGCATTAATTTTTTTTTCATGATTATTTATTTGAGAGAGATAGAGAGAGAGAGAGAGAGAGCACATGGATGCAGGGGAGAGGCAGAGAGAGGGAGAGAGAATCCCAAGCACGCTCTGTGCTATCAGCACAGAACCTGTCTTGGGGCTGGAACCCACAAACCGTGAGACCATAACCTGAGCTGAAATCGAGAGTCAGATGCTGAGCTGTCAACACAGAACCTGACAGAGGGCTCAAACTCACCAACCATGAGATCATGACCCAAGCTGAAGTCAGACACTTAACCAACTGAGCCACCCAGGCACCCCCAGAAGTTCCTATTCTATAAACTTATGCTACAGGTAAACTTTCATAACTTGTATACACAAAAAAGTGAATACCTAAATGTCACTAAATCAATATTTTTTAAGTTTATTTACTTATTATGAGAGAGAAAGAGAGAGAGAAAGAGAGAGAGAACATGTGTGCGAGCTGGGGAGGGGCAGAGAGAGGAAGAGAGAGAATCCCAAGCAGGCTCCACACTCTAGTGTGGAGCCTGATGTGGGGCTCAATCCCATGAACCATGAAATCATGACCTGAGCTGAAACCAAGAGTCAGACACTTAGCTGACTGAGCCACCAAGGTGCCCCTCTTAAACTGTTTAAATTTTTACCATGTACATGTTTTCTTTCGATAAATATAACACATGTATCTATTTGCTGATGTAAGTTTGGGCCCAGAAATAGCAAATTAAATAAAATGAAGTGACAGTAGGAATATGGGTCCCTTTTTTGACCAGATGGCCCCAGCGGTATCAAAATGTGAATGACCCCAAGAAAAATGAGTCAGAACAGGGTCCATCCAATGTGTTTTGATGCAAATCTTACGAACAATGGATAGTTTTCAGAAAGGATCTGATTAATGATCATTCTTAATTATTGGCCTACCTTATAGATGAGAGATTCATCTCATCTACTGATATCTGTGTTTTAGAACAATCACTCTGCAGTGAATAAGACTTATTGGAACAGGAGCAGACTGGAGTCATGGATACAAGGTATTTCAGGGAAATGGTTGAAAGTTTGAGGAGGCCAGAACTAAGACAGTGGCAGAGGGAAGAGAAAGGAGGGCTGGATGAAGGTGGGAAAGACCAGAGATGAGGCAGGACCTAGAGCCTGGCTGAATGTGGGGCAGGAAAAGGTCAGTCTATGATGACACCTAAATCTCTCACTTAGGCAGCTGGATGAACTGTAGTGTAATAAAATAGAAAAACAGAGGAACAGTGGGTCTGGGAAAAATAAAAAATGCCTCTTCTTCACCTTGAGTTCTCTGGCCCGTGGGGTAGGGCACAGTCATGGGTAATTGTGTGTTTCAGGGTAGGATGAAGGTGTAAGGTAAGGGGACAATTCTTTTCAGCAGTGACAGTAATTGAATCTCAAGAGAAGAGAAAAATCCCTGAGTGGATGATGAGTTCTGGAAAGAGATTTGGCTAAATTAAAATGATATATTTTTATTGGCACCAAGAAGAAACTAGAGACAAAGGCAGCAGTCCAGACCAAGATTATAGCATGTGACGACCTAGTGGGGAAGACTGATACTGCTGGCAAGGAGTAGCAGTCAGAATGTCTTAAACAACCTGATGAACTACCATGTCATGAGGAAGAAATGCAGCTCACCCAGAAACACACAGAGGGTCTCTTTCTGGAGGTTTTATGTCTCAGCATCCCACAGTCTGGGCGTAACCAGGGTGGAGCTGGTTCTGTTAACTAAAGCAGAAGTAATGGAGATAATGGTGTAATGGAGGGTAAAAATCAGGACTCATGCCTTGGCTCTGCCACTATCTGGTTTTATAATATCTGGCAAGTCAGTTGTTTGTGTTGATTTAGAAGCTTCCTCTGTGAGATGCGATCCAATGTGAAGCAATTGTTATTTTGACAGTTTATATTGTTGAAGAGGTGATATACAAACTAAGATCATTCCTCAAATCTTAGTTCCTTTAGATGTTAGGTCAGGTTTAGGGTAAGGAGGCAGGGCAAAGGGAACCAATTTAAGTGGAAGCAGCAGTATGAATATGAGCTTTAAGCCAAGAAATGGAGAGTACCTTCACAACAACCGTGAGCAATGTGATGTGGCTCCTAGAACAAAAAGAGATGAAAGGCATTCACCTCTTCAGTTCTTTTCATTTGCTTTCTAAAATAAATATTAGTGTTGACATTTTATAGAAGAAAACACTAAAATTCAGAAACGTTACTTGCCTGAAATCACTTAACCTGTAAATGGTAGAACTAATAGGATCTGTCTGCCTCAAATCCTGTTTTAATTACTAATTTTTACCACTTCCCCAGAATAACACATGAAGATGAGTGGGGCAGGGCGGTGGGGGGTGGAGGAGTAATGAAGGTACACTTTTCTCAATACATCCAAGCAGGTTACCTTTTGAAAAACTCTTTGAACCTAAAGACAAAAATCATAGTGAAAAAAATGTGAAATGTGTGAGACAGTTTCAAACCACAAACATAAGGAAGTAAAAGATTTCTAGTAAAATTAGTCAGATAAATAAATGAATCACTAACCCTGGTTTCTTCTTAGTAGTTCACTGTATCCTTTAGAAACTATCTCACATTTAGGCATAATTAACACAAGCCAAATTTGGCGACCTTGATTCTTCATCATAAATGTGCATAAAAAGCCATAGCAATTTGATACTCTTTTACAACTAATTCATCCACAGCAATCCATGTTTTTTAGTTTATTTATTTATTTTGAAGGAGACAGAGATAGGGCGAGTGGACGAGGGGCAGAGAGAGAAAGAGAGAGAGAGGGAGAGAGAGGGAGGGGGGCTCAAATCCACAAAAACTGTGAGATCATGACTTGAGCCAAAACCAAGAGTGGACCGAGCCACCCAGGCACCCCTACAGCAATTCCATTTTTAAAAAACCATATGTATGTATTCCAGAGACCTACCACAGCTGTGACCTTTCCTTGAGTCCTCCTTCTGGAAATGCTTGCCCCATGGTATAGGTCATGCTTATTCATTCTAAGATCTTTTCTTTGTATTTTGGATCTTGCAGGTTCATTACAATGTAGTTAGGTGTGAATTTTATGTTTCTATCATGCTTAGAATTTTTTGGGCTTCTAAATATGAAAATTTCATCTGTCTACAAAATTCTATTCATTATTGTCTCAAATATTACTTTTCATCCATTCTCCTCCCCTCATTGTCTGGAATTCCTTTCAGAAATAAGTTAGATATTCTCAATATGATTCTTGAAGTCTCAGTCTTCTTTTTGTATATTCTGTATTTGCATCTCTCTAGTGAATCTTAGATTCACTAAAATAATGGTCTCTCTGACTGAATATAAGCTATTGCTTAATCCCACCGAGTTGTCTACCAGCTACTCCGGAAATGGCCTTCCTCATCCTCGGGTGGCTCTTGGCCATGTCTCTGTCATGTGATTCCACTCTTCTGTCCTGGGATGCTAGACCCTGAGTGGATATATGACATAAACCTCTTGAAATTTTGAATTTTATGTTCTAAAATACCCAGTCTTGTCCTTGTGGTCCTGAGATAGTTCTTGCATCAAGCCCAAATTGAGAGCTAACTGTTAGTGTATAATACTTTATGATTTTTCACACTTACTTTCAAAGCAATTCTCTTTTAGTATCTCCTCTTAACAATCTTGGGAAGAATGAAGAAACTTTGTTTTTGCTTTGTTTGCCATGTTTTCACATATACAACAGAGTGTAGAGAAGTTAAGATACTTGCTCAGAATTGCAGACCTTGGACCTTTTGCCTGGGGCTCTTCTACTGCATGCATATCACCTATTGAAGGCACAATAGTCTCTCTTGAGGAAATGTGTTTTCTCAGTTGTCTTTGTTTTTCCCTCTCACACATGAAGACACACATGGAGTGATCAAATCCTTTGAAGGATTCAATTCATAAAAACTCTCACCTCCCTGAGAATCGTTTCTTCGTTGTAAAGAGGTAAGTCCCAGATGGCCATGTTTGCACCATGTAACCACTGTCCCTTGGCCACAGTTAATTGGACCTGTGTGGACACCTGAATCAATATAGCCAATAAGATCTTCTCTTTCAGGAATTGGAAATTGAATCTTAAGGAAAGTAAGTTATTTTTTATGGATGATTTGTCAAAGAGACCCAAAAAGTCAGAGAAAAGAAAGAAACTCCAGGCCAGCAGAGAGAGGCAAAAAGACATAACAATGACAAGAGAAAGTCCTGAGGACTCCAGTGTCTGTGGACTGAATTCCTTTCTGCTATGGACTGAATGTTTGTGTCCCTCCAAAATTTGTATGTCTAAATCCTAATCTCATTGTGATGGTGTTTGGAGGTGGGGCCTTTGGGAAGTAACTGGGTCATGAGATTAGGACCCTCACGTATGGTTTTAGTGCATTATGTATGTATGTAGTATTTTATGTATGTATGTATGTATGTAGTGTATTAGTGTATTATGTATGGTATTAGTGCCCTTATAAAAAAATGGTCAGAGAGCCAGCTTTTTCCTCCATGTGAAGACACAGCAAGGAAATGGTTATTTGTAAGCCAGAAAGAGAACTTTCTCAAGTATTCAACCATGCTGGCACCCTGACCTTGGACTCCTGGCTCCCAGAACTATGAGAAATAAATGTTTGTTGTTTAAGCCACCCAGTCTATGGTAATTTGTTAGCAGCCTCAACTGAGAACATCAGTCATCTGTTAACATACTTTTATCTTCAGAAATGGTTAAAAAAAAGATGTTTATTCTCTCAATATAGTGTTACATGTGCAGAAATTCTACCTTGAAGAAGGTAAATGATTACAACACAGCTTTAGTTCTGTATTTTCCATTTCATCTTTCTGATTCATCATCCTCATGATCTTCCCTGGGTCTCCATGGTCTTAAATTTCCTCCTCTTCCTCTTCCAACCTGATGACCTTACAGTTTCCTAGAGTGGGTTGCTTCTACCCTTGGCTGATGTTATCTATCAGGCTTGCTTTATTTAAGAGTAAATTCTTAAAATTTAATACCCCTCTATTATATAAGTGTATGAACCCCATTTTCTTCTTATTAAATGCATGTATCTTATAATGAATGAAAAGTTCCTCTAAAAGAGTATTGCAGTTTTGAAGAATGTAGATAAACAACCTTACTTTATACTGAGATCCAAGGTTGTGGGTGACTAAAATGGGGAGCAAGTTAAAGCCTTTGGAACTCAAAAGTTCAAGCAATCAAAAGGCCAGTGTGTTGATAAGTTAATCAAGAGATATGCTGATGTCATTAAGAATAATATCAAAGGTTGGGGTCACGTGAAAAGCAGTGATCAAATGCCAGAGTCCATTGGGAAGGGTAGGGCACAGCGTGGAAGAGGTGGATCTGCTAAGATATACTGATCCTAACTGTATCACCTACTGTATGACTTTGAGAGGTTATTCTTCCAACATAATGGAAATTTTATTACCTTTCCTTCCATTATTCCCTTACAAGTAGCCAATCACCTGCCTGAAAATAATGTTTAGGTTGTCAGAATAAGTAAAGAAAGCAAATCATTTTAGTCATAAATTAGCATAACTCGGTGTTACTTTAAAAAAATTTCTTTAATGTTTATTTTTGAGAGAGAGAGAGACAGAGCACAGTGGGGGAGGGGCAGAGAGGGAGAAATAGAATCCAAAGCAGGCTCCAGGCTCTGAGCTGTCAGCACAGAGCCTGAGGCTGGGCTCAAACTCATGGATGGAGAGATGATGACCTGAGCTGAAGTCAGATGCTCAACTGCCTGAGCCACCCAGGTGCCCCATCGGTGCTACTTTCAAAGAAAACTCTGGAGGATGTCCAACCTCACGATGATACTAAGGGCTTCTGACATCCATAGGATGTGACGTTCCTTGTGTGACCATCAGTTAGGAGCACTACAATACAAGCAGAGCGACATGTAACTATACAAATACACAAGATTACCCATGTGTGACCCCTTGTAAGAAAACAAGAAAAATCCCAGAAGAATAAAGAAAAAATCCCATGTATTTGGTAAGCAGAAAACTAATAGCAGCCATAATTAAGCACTTTATGTGTTTTATCCCATGATAGAGCAAAGTAAGAACAAATGAAAGCATGTAAATCTTGACGTTAAGTGAGTTATCCAAAATGACATAAATTATAGCTGTAGATCTGGAACACTAACCCATAGCTCTATGAGTCACAAACCCACGCTCTTCCCACCACTTTATACTACTCAACTGCCAAGGTGATCCCCTGGTGAATCATAGCTCCACATACCCTTAATTTGTTTTCCTTTTTTTAAATTAATAAGGTAATTTTATTTTTATTTTACAGAGAGAGAGTGTAAGTGGGGAAAAGGGACAAAAGGAGAGGGAGAGAGAAAATCTTAAGGAGGCTCCATGCTCAGCGAGAAGCCTGATGATGGGGTTGATCCCATACCCCTGGGATCATGACCTGAGCCGAAATCAGGAGCAGGACACTCAACTGACTGAGCTGCACAGGCAGCCCCTTTTCATTTTTTAATTTAAAAAACCCACAAAATTTAGTTTTTCTAGTATGAGTCATAATCTCTCTTCTTACACACTGTGATGGCTTAAAAATCCTACCTTGACTTTTTTTTTCCCCACAAGTTAATCCAAATACACTCCCATTATCACTTGCCTGTCCTTGGTGTATCTTCTCCATTCACCAATTTGCAAATTCCATTTGGAGTCTAGGTTCTAGAAATGTTGTGCTGGAAGTAAATTTTTTTTTCCAAAGGGAAATTTATTTTCCTTAAAACTTCTTTAAGCAAATGTGTCTATTGCCTGCCTACCTTATCTGCATATGATAGGTTCTAGCAATATTATATCATTTTTATATTCAATGGGGATATTTATAACACAGGTCAACTTGGATATCATGTTACATAGAAGGTAAGGACCAATGGTTCTCAAATTTGGTCATGCATCAGAATCTCCTGGAAGGCTTGTTAAAATACAGGTGTGTGGGCCCCACCCCTAGTGCTAATTTTAGTAAGTTTAAGCTGAGGTCTAAGAATATGAATTTCTAACAAGTAGCCAGGTGATGGTAATTCTGTTGGTCTTGGGACGACACTTTTGGATTCTCTGGTATAGAATCTTTCTAATATTACTGTAATTTTATTCCAATCTATGGCAGAGTCTGTATATATTCAGACTTTATCTGAATTAAATATATTTAATTAGAAGAAAAGAGAGGGAGTTTGGTTATGAAAATCCTTGGCATTAATTATACCTGTTGATAATCTTTTTGATAATAATCATCACCCATTCAGCCTCAGGATCCAAACAAATTAACTTCCCATCTTCCAGTGTGACTCTGGGGGGGCGGGGGGGAGGAAGAGCATTCTAGTTAAGTAATAAGTGTACATAATTTAATAATGCTTTAAATTTATTGATTAAAATTTTAGCAACATGAAATTTTATACTTAAACATATGGATTTCTTAAACTACATTAATTATATTATTGGAATATGACTTTCAGTCATACCAGTGTATATAATACAATTTTAAAAATCAACTAAAGATCAAATTTTTTCTTAAAGTTTTTGAGATACCAACTATGCAGCAAACATTTAGTAGACTTATGCTACATAATTGTTAGACTCTGGAAAATCTGCATATGGTAATATCTTCCGGGATGCCAGTTATCAGCCACTTACTATACATTCTTTATCATTATACCTGTGCTAATTGTGTTAGCTGTTAGGACCTCATTAAAACCTCATTTATTATTGGGGGAGAGGAGAACATAATTGCTTGTTTAAATTAATTCTGTAGTTTAAATTGTTTCTATAGTTTTCTATAGTTTTTTTAAGTTTATTTATTTATTTTGAGAGAGAGACAGCATGAGTGGGAGAGAGGCAGGGAGAGAGGGACAGAGAGAGAATCCCAAGCAAGCTCTGCACTGTCAGCACAGAGCCTGATGCAGGGCCACACTCATGAAACCATGAAATCATGATCCCAACCAAAATCAGGAGCAGATGCCTAACTGCCTGAGCCACTGGGATACCGTGTTTCTATAGTTTTCAACTACTTCGCAGAACCACAAATCTCTACCTCTTTAAAGTTCATTACATGAATGGAGGGCCAGGTCATAATAAAATCAATAATGATAATAATGTAATAACAACACCTTAGCAAATTACCAATACACAGATAGCCACAAAACATGATACATAATAGTAAAACCTCAAAAGTTTTCCTTTTGGGAGCAGAAACAAGATAAGGGGACATGCTATTACCACAGCCATTTCCACAAAGCTAGAAAGACAAAAGGCATAAAGCTCCAAAGGAGGAAATCAAACTGCCATTATTGCCAGATAACCTGCCTACTCAAGTAAATTGTTGGTGGTTACAAAATTAATACAAAATTTTGTCTAAATGCTAATACCAACTAGAACAAAATTTTATAAAGTTATTCTTTCCAATGGCATCAAAAAATATAAAATGACTAGAAATATGTGTTTTTTAATAATAAAAAAGAAATGGAAGATGTTTATAAAGAAAATTATAAAACTTTGGTTCAAGACATTTAAAGAAGCCCTTGATAAAGTGGAAGCTATTCTATGTTCTTGAAATAACTGAGAATCATAAGGACATCAACAATTCACAAATTATCTATAATTTCAAAGAAATTCACCCAAATATAATTTAATTAGTGCAAATTTGCAAACTGGTTCTAATATTTATACAGAAGAGCAAAAATCTAAGAAAATGTGTTCGGAAGGCAGTGGAAGAATTTTTCTTTCTTGATGTTAAGAACTACTATAAAATGTTAAAGATAGTGTACAGTATAGACAAATTGATTAATTGGACACAGTAGAGAGTTCAGAATTGAGGGGAGCTCAATTTATGGTAGAAGTAGCACTGTGTATCAGTGGGGAAATGATGATGTTTTAATAAGTGGTGCTGGAATAATTGATGAACCATTTAGAAAAATAAAATAAAATTAGACAAGTCTCTCATATCACACACTAAAATCAGTTCCAGGTGACTTAAAGTCTTAAATACAAAGGAAAAGAATTATAGAATTTTAGAGGACAATATAGAAGAATATTTCTGTCAAGTTTGTGAAGGAAAGTTTTTTGAAACAAGACACTAAATGCGCTAACCAGAAAAAAAGCATATTGTTTAACTCGGTATATAAAAAATTCAAACTTACATTAATTGAAAGGACACCATGGAAAGAAGGAAAATATTAGCCACAAATTGGAAAGTAAGCTTTGCTATCCATAAATCTGACAAGAGATTAATACCTAGAATATGTAAAAAATACCTGTGAGCCAATAGGGAAAAGATAGTATCCAAGTAGGAAAATAAGCAAAGAAATGAACAGCAATTTCAAAGAAAAAGGGAACACAATGCTTAGGAACACATGAGAAAAATACTCAACATCATTAATAATAGAGAAATGCAAATTAAAAGAACAATAAAAGATACTGTTACATACCCATCAGGTTAACAACACCAGATATTGGCCAATATGTGAAACAACAAATGGTTTTATGTAGGAAGGAGTGTTCTTTGGTACTTTTACTTTGTAATACTCTGTGGCATAACCTAGTAAGGTCACAGATGTGCAAACCTTAAACTCAGCAACTAATTCCTAGAGAAATGGTCATATACGTGAACCATATATGGAGAATGTTGATAATAGCAAAACCCTGGGAAGAACCCAAATGTGCACCAACCGTGAATTGGTTAAGCAAAGTTGGTATTTGTTGATTTAGTATTCCTACGACAGGATACTAAGTATCATTTAAATTGAACAAACTGTAGCTAAACATATCTGAATGCATGTGTTGCAGAATAAAATGTTGACTAATAGAAGCAAGTCAAACGAGAGTATATTCAGCATGATGTCCTGACTTTCAAAAGCAGGCTGTCTTAGTCCATTTTGGCTGCTATTTATATAAAAAAATACCACAGACTGGGGGGCTTACAAATATCTTTTCTCACAGTTTTGGAGGTTGGGAAGTTCATGATCAAAGTGCCATGGATTTGGTGTCTGGTGGGAACCTGTTTCCTGGTTCACAGAAGGCCACATTCTTACTCTGTCCTCACATGTTGGAAGGTTAAGGAGCTCTCTGTGGTCTCTGTTTTAAGGGCACTAATCCCATTGATGAGAGATGAGGGCCTCACCCTCATGACTTAATCACCTCCCAAAGTTTCCTCCTACTAATAACCGTAACACTGCAGCTTAGGATTTCAACATATGAATTTGGGGATGGGAGTGGGGACACACTTTCAATCCACAATACAAGCAAAGTTGTAATTGTTTTAGATTTCATAAACAGATGCTAAAACGATCTTTTAAAAGCAAGAAACAGCAGCTGAAATAGTGGTTATTTCTTAGCTTAGATTTGGAAGTTGTATTAGTTTGCTAGGACTGCAACAATATACCACAGACTGGGTGGCCTAAACAACAGAAACTTACTATCTCACAGCATGGGGGCTTTAAGGTCAAGATCAAGGTATGGGCATGTTTAGCTTCTTCTGAGGCCTTTCACCTGAGCTTGCAGATGGCCATCTTCTTGCTGTGTCCTTACATGCCTTTTCTTTGTGTGTATGTGTGTGTGTCTTCCTGGTGTCTCTCCCTCTTATAAGGACACCAGTCATATTGAATTAGGACCCAGCCTTATGACCTCACTTAACTTTAATTACCTCTTTAATGATCTTATCTCCAAATATAGTCACACTCTGAGCTTTGGGGTGTTAAGAATTCAACATATAAATTTAGAGAGGACACAATGCAGCCCAAACACCAAATAGGTGTTTCACATGTGCAGTCTTCTGATGTACTAATTATATACTAATTATATTCTAGATTTTGGCCCGGGTGGCAAGTGAACAGATTTTGTTTTATTATTGATCTTTAAACTGCATGTAAATATATTTATATACTCTTTTGTATGCACGTTAGATAGAATCCTAAGAAGACTCACGAAGCTTTCCTCCCTACTCTCCAGGAACACAATGAGATATTATACCCACGATTATGTCATGTTATTTGGCAAAGGGATTTGGCAGATGCAATTAAGGTTACGGATGAGTTGACTAAATTAATCCAAAGAGAGAATTCACATGTAACCACATGGGCCCTAAAAGCAGAGAGTTATCTATGGCTAGGAGCAGAAGAGAGATATTTGAAGCATGAGATCAGATGAGTGTGGGACAGATTCTCAACCGCTGATTTGGAAGAAGCTATGTGGAAGAAACTGTGAGGAGCCTCTAGGAGCTTCGAGTGACCATGAGCCAATGGCCAGAAAGAATGTGGATATCTCAATCCTACAACTGCAAAGAACTGAATTCAGCTAACAAAAAATCATCTTGGAAGTGAATTCCTCCCAGATTCTCCAGACAAGACTTCAGCCCAGCTGACATCTTAATTTAAGCCTTACGAAACCCTAAGCAAAGAACCATTGGTCAGTCCATTGGCCTACTGAGTTACAGAACTTTGAGATAATAAATGGGTTTTTTTCTATGGCACTAAGTTGTGATAACTTGTTACTTAGCAATGAACCAAAACACTATGTATGATATAGTTCAAAATTTTTTAAGGTTTCAATAAAATGCAGAGGTGTTCTCCACAGCCTCTAAGCTTCGTATTTGTAGACTGATGCTTCAGAAAGATTGTCACACCGGCTTTGAGAGCCACTAGGCCATACGGAACTCACTATGTTGCCCAAGTGTATATTAGAGAGATCTCTAGACAACCAAGAATTATTCATGTATTCTTACTGAGGACCATGGAACTTTGCTTCTTGCACATTTTCATTGATTTCTTTTTTTTTTAATTTTTTTTATGTTTTTTTATTTATTTTTGAGAGACAGAGAGAGACAGCGCGAGCAGGGGAGGGTCAGAGAGAGAGGGAGACACAGAATCCGAAGACAGGCTCCAGGCTCTGAGCTGTCAGCACAGAGCCCGATGCGGGGCTTGAACCCACGAACCGTGAGATCATGACCCAAGCCGAAGCCGGACGCTTAACCGACTGAGCCACCCAGGCGCCCCTAATTTCAAAGGCCACTCAAAAGAGTTCACA
This sequence comes from Cryptoprocta ferox, assembly GCA_028646485.1. Taxonomy (NCBI): domain Eukaryota; kingdom Metazoa; phylum Chordata; class Mammalia; order Carnivora; family Eupleridae; genus Cryptoprocta; species Cryptoprocta ferox. The sequence continues at coordinate 135,455,440 of CM053567.1, forward strand.
CACTAATCATGTTCCTATTTGAGAGCTTTTATGTTTTTGGAGAAAGTACATGATGTTTCCAGAGAGCATAACCACTGGACAATTATCTTCCCACACTGTACATGAATCATGCTCAGGGCCCTGGTCTCCGGTACTCCCAACGTAGCACATTTTTAATGCAAATGTCAGCTTTGAAAAACCCAATCCTAGAGGCTTCCATTCTTCCCCACATTTTTACTACTTACATGATTTCTTTCCTGCTGCAGTGAGCACCTTCAGGTATCAACTGGACATGTTTAATGAATTTGGGAGAAATAAAATCAGAATGTGTCTGAATACACTGACATTGCAACTCTTGCCCCTCACAGGGATTGGCTGTGTAAGAAAAGAATGGCAAACCCCAAGTAAGAACAAAGAAAGCTGTTATGCTTATCCTTTATCCATGCAGCAGGACACCCAGTTCACAGAATAAGTACTGGTAGGCTAATTTAGACAGACAAGCACACAAATCTAATCATCTGCTATTTTTATGATCAACAAACACTTACTAAGCATCTACAATGTTTGAGGAATGGATAAGTGCACTAGACCAAGAATTCATTGTTTAAAAGTATGCAGGGTCAATAAAATAACTTATTTAGTGATTAAATCAACTTGATTTCCTTCTAGGAGAAGTTGTCAACATAAAAATTTTATGTGAATCCTACCAGTTGAAAGAGGCACTTTCTATCTGCCCACCATCATTGAAATAATGATTTGCAGTAATGCTCCTACTGTTGTCTCGAGTAAGGCCAGCACAGACCCTTCCAGTTCAATATTTCCAGGAAGCTAAACACATTTTTAAAATTAATCCAACAAGAAGTTCTTTGACACCTCACCATCTAAATATATGTTCTGCCTAGGTTTTAATTTTAGAGTTTCTACATTTTGCCCAATGGTAAATACAATCTCATCGGCTCTCGAATCTTTTCTAAATGTTTGCAATGCCTAGAAGGAAAATACAAAAGCTGTAGCTGCTTTACCCAAGATGCCCAGTGCAAGGACAGCCAGCAGGAGGAATGTTTGTGAGCTCTCAGCAGCCATGTCCGTGCTTGAGCTCGATCCTTGTCTGAATGGCGGAATTACCACCGCAGCCCTCTTTTATGAGATTTTTGTAGCCCTGGGAACTTTTTGTTGTCCGCACACTCCCTCTCCATTGAAGGGTGAAGGAAACAGCTTATTAAGTAGTGTGTTTGCCACAAGCCAACAAGGAAACTGTGTTTGTTTTTCTAGCTTTGTTTTAGTAAGGGGAAGGGGGGCTGAGGTTTGGGGGCAGGATATGAATTTGTTGAAAGGAGAAATAGACCTATTATTTCTTGGGGAGGGAAACTGCATAATCGTGAAGAGTTCAGTGCCAGTCAGTTAACAGTGCCTTACACAGTGGAGTTCTAAGAATGTCAATACACGTTTTAAAGGTCATGTTTGTACAAAGTAAGTAATTAAGAAGCTTTTCCTCAACATGGTATTTGCTTTAGGCTTTTATGCCTATTTGCATAATCCCACTCAAGGTGATAATAAAATCAGCCAAGCTCTAAGTGCACTTATAGCATAAGTAACCTACAAAGAAACTGAAGTTTAGACTACAATAACCTCTAGTCATAAATAGCAAACTACAGTTTTGTGATATGAAGGCAGCAGTTTCAATGAGCTTGAAGCTGAAATTTGGAACAGTGAACTCTGAACTCCCATTTTTTTCCTTAAGCAGATTTATAAGTGACCTTCATTATTATTCCACACCAACCACATTGTTGGTCTTTTTTTTTGTTTTGTTTTGTTTTTTTTGTTTCTGAATTAACAAATCAAACATAAAAGCATTGGCATTACTCTCCTCACTCTGTCATGACAAGAACCACAGACTGGGTGGCTTAAACAAGAACCATTTTTTTTTTTTTTGTCTTGGAGTTCTGGAGGCCAGAAACCCAAAATCATGGTCCACAAAAAGTAGGTTCTTTTGAGGGCCTTTCTCTTTGGCTTAGAGATGGTTGTCTTCATCTTCACACAGTGTTCTCCCTGTGTGATTGTCTGCCTCCGAATTTCCCCTTTGTATAGAGACACCAGTCATACTGGATTAGGGCCACCTCCTGACTTCACTTTAATTTGGTTACCTCTCTAAAGACCTTGCCTCCCAATGAGGAAATGAGGGTTAAGACTTTATTTTTTTTTTTAAATGTTTATGTTTGAGAGAGAGAGAGAAAGAGAGAGACAGACAGAACACGAGTGGGGCAGGGGCAGAGAGAGAGGGAGACACAGAATCCGAAGCAGGCTCCAGGCTCTGAGCTGTCAGCACAGAGCCCAATGTGGGGCTCGAACTCACATACTGCAAGATCACGACCTGAGCCAAAGTCGGACGCTTAACCCACTGAGCCACTCAGGCGCCCCAAGACTTTAGCCTGTGAATCTGGGGAGTGGCCATGAGGGGACACAATTCAACCCACAACAGCATTTAGCTGAAGAATCAGTGATTACTGAAGGGCCGATATGGCCTGAAGGTACACCTAGCTAGCCTAAATAATAAGAAGGTATTTTCGTTTGACAATCATCAGTGAACATGTATTACCTGCCAAGGTCTTGCGGGACATTAAATATTCAAAGAATGAAAATGGAGTGTCTGCTCTTGAGGAATTCAAAGGCTGTTTGGAGATAGACATGTAAATAGACTAAACCAGAAGGCGATCTGTGTTAAACTAGATGTATACCTGAGGCACTTTGCAGGCAGAGGAGGGAGGACTTGGAAGGAGGAATAGGGAAAGAAGATTTCACCTGGGAAGTAACATTGGAGCTGCTGAAGATGAAAGGAAGTTTGTCATTAAAAAAGGCTGACATAACACTCTGGACAGAGAAATGCATATAAGGGCACAGATTCACAAAGCCTTGCTACAATGTTTGTGTCTCCTCAAAATTTACATGTTTGAATCCTAAACCCCAAGGTGATGGTGTTGGAAGGTGCAGTTATTAGGTCATGAGGATGGAACCCTCATGAATGAGATTAGTGGCCTTGTAAAAGAGACCCCAGAACTCCCCTGCACCTCCTGCCATGTGAAACAAGATCAGTCTAAGATCCCAAAGAGGCGCTTACTCAAACCATGTGGTACCTTCATTTCAGACTTTCAGCTTCCAGAACTGTGAGAAATAAATTTCTGTTGTGTATAAGCCACAAATCCATTGTATTTTGTTACACAGCCAGGCAGACTAAGACAACAGTCTTGGCATGTTAAGAAAGAGAAAAAAAGTTATTCCAATCTCCAAATGAGGTAAGTTTAAATACCTTGACAACATTCAAGTGAGTGATCAGATATTGACCTTTATGGAAACCAAAAAACTGCAGACTAGTTGGAAACATTATTTAGACACAATCTTGATTTCTTTGCATCTTATTTTCCATCCTTACCAAGTGAAATGCCATGTTATCCACATGTCTAGATATTATGATGATAACAAGGATGTATACAAAGATAAGATAATCAACTATGGAAAGATTCATAATAATTTAGTTTAGATTGAGGTAAGATGGTGGGCTCGCCATGAGTGGCTGTCAAGGATGAAAATAGGTATGCCTGGAAGCAGAGTTTAAAAGCAGTTTTTCAGAACTCTCCTCTAAAGAAATTCCAAGAAGTGACAGCTAAAGAATTGGTCAAAACAGATACAACCAACATAACTGACCAAGAAATTAGAACAATAGTCATAAAATTAATCACTGGGCTTGAAAAAGGCATGGAAGACACCAGGAAAGCTATTGCTACGAAGATTATGGATCTTAAAAATAGTTGTGATGAATTAAAAATGCTATAAATGAGGTGCATAATAAAGTGGAGGTGGCCACTGCACGGATTGAAGAGGCAGAGAGGAGAATAGGTGAATTAGAAGACACAATTATAGAAAAAGAGGAAGCTGAGAAAAAGATAAATTGATCTAGGAGCACGAAAGGAGAATTCAAGAGCTGAGTGATGCAATCAAATGGAACAATATCCATATCATAGGAATTCCAGAAGAAGAAGAAGAGAGAGAAACGGGCTGAAGGGGTACATGAACAAATTATAACTGAAAACTTCTCCAATCTGGGGAAGGAAACAGACACTGAAATCCAAGAGGCACAGAGAAGTCCCCTCAGACGTAACTTGAATCGATCGTATGCATGATATATCATAGTGAAACTGGCAAAATATAAGGATAAAGAGAGAATTCTGAAAGCAGCTAGGGATAAAAGGGCCCTAACATACAAAGAGAGACATATCAGGGTGGTTGCAGACCTATCTACTGAAAGTTAGCAGGCCAGAAATGAATGGCAGGAAATTTTCAATGTGATGAACAGAAAAAATATGCAGCCAAGAATCCTTTATCCAGCAAGCCTGTCATTCAGAACAGAAGGAGAGATAAAGGTTTTCCCAAACAAACAAAAATTGAAAGAATTCATCACCACTAAACCAGCCCTACAAGAAATCCTAAGAGGGACTCTATGAGGGAAATGT
>CM053567.1:135460023-135475100 GCA_028646485.1 Cryptoprocta ferox
GGAACACAAGGTACCAGAGACACCACTATAAGCATGAGCCCTACAGAGAACACAATAACTCTAAACCCATATTTTTCAATAATAACACTGAATGTAAATGGACTAAATGCTCCAATCAAAAGACATAGGGTATCAGAATGGATAAGAAAACAAAATCCATCTATTTGCTATCTATAAGAGACTCATTTTAGACTGAGGATGCCTTCAGATAGAAAGTAAGCGGATGGAGAAATATCTATCATGCTACTGGAAGTCAAAAGAAAGCCATACTTATATTGGAAAAACTGGAGTTTAAAGTAAAGGCAGTAACAAGAGATGAAGGGCATTATATAATAATTACAGGGTCTATCCATCAGGAAGAGCTAACAGTTATAAATGTCTATGCACCGAATTTGGAAGCACCCAAATACATAAAACAATTAATCACAAACATAAGCAATCTTATTGATAAGAATGTGTTAATTGCAGGGGACTTTAATACTCCACTTACAGCAATGGTTAGATCAACTAGACAGAAAATTACTAAAGAAACAATGGACCTGAACAACACATTGGACCAGATGGATTTGACAGATATATTTAGAACTCTACATCCTGAGACTATGGAATTCACTTTCTTCTTGAGTGTGCATGGCACATTCTCCAAGATAGATCACATATTGGGTCATAAAGCAGCCCTTACTAAATATAAAAGAATTGAGATCATACCATGCACACACTCACATCACAATGCTATGAAACTTTAAATCAATCATAGGAAAAAGTCTGGAAAACCTCCAAAAACATGGAGGTTAAAGAACACCCTACTAAAGAATTGAAAGACCCTACTAAAGAACGAATGGGCCAATCAGGCAATTAGAGAAGAAATTTAAAAATATATGGAAACAAATGAAAATGAAAATACAACAATCCAAACTCTTCGGGATGCAGCAAAGGCAGTCCTAAGAGGAAAGTACATTGCAATCCAGGCCTATTTCAAGAAGCTAGAAAAAGCGCAAATACAAAATCTAACAGCACACCTAAAGGAACTAGAAGCAGAGCAGCAAAAGCACCCCAAGCCCAGCAGAAGAGAAATAATAAAGATCAGGGAAGAAATAAACAATATAGAATCCAAAAAAACAGTTGAACAGATCAATGAAACCAAGAGTTGGTTTTTTGAAAAAATAAACAAATTTGATAAACCTCTAGCCTGGCTTCTCAAAAAGAAAAGAAAGCACAAAAATAGACAAAATCACGAATGAAAATGGATTTATTACAACCAATCCTCAGAAATACAAGCAATTATCAGGGAATACTATGAAAAATTATATGCCAACAAACTGGACAACATAGAAGAAATGGACAAATTCCTAAACACACACTACCAAAATTCAGATGGGAAGAGATAGAAAATCTGAACAGACCCATAACTAGTGAAGAAATTGAATCAGTTATCAAAAATCTCCCAACAAAAAAGAGCCCTGGGCCAGATGGCTTCTCTGGGGAATTCTACCAAATGTTTATTTATTTTTATTTTATTTTTTAATATTTCTTTATTTTTGAGAGAGAGACAGACTGACAGAGTGTGAGTGGGGAAGGAGTAGAGAGAGAGGGAGACACAGAATCTGAAACAAGCTCTAGGCTCAGAGCTGGCAGCACAGAGCCTGATGCGGGGCTTAAACCCATTAACTGTGAGATCATGACCTGAGCTGAAGTCAGAAGCTTAACCAACTGAGCCACCCAGGCTCCCCTCTACCAGACATTTAAATCAGAGTCAATGCCCATTTTTCTCAAGTGATTCCAAAAAATAGAAATGGAAGGAAAACGTCCAGACTCATTCTATGAAATCAGCATCACTTTGATTCCCAAACCAGACATAGACCCGGCAAAAAAAGAGAACTATAGGCCAATATCCTCGATGAATACGGATGCAAAAATCCTCAACAAGATACTTGTAAATCAAATTCAACAGCATATCAAAAGAATTATTCACCATGATCAAGTGGGATTCATTCCTGGCTTACAGGGCTGGCTGGTTCAATATTCGCAAATCCATCAATGTGATACATTACATTAACAAAAGAAAAGATAAAAACCATATGATCCTGTTGATGGATGCAGAAAAAGCATTTGACAAAATACAGCATCCTTTCTTAATAAAGATCCTCGAGAAAGTCAGGATAGAAGGAACTTACTTAAACATCATAGAAGCCATTTATGAAAAGCCCACAGCTAATATCATCCTCAATGAGGAAAAATAGAGAGCTTTCCTCCTGAGATCAGGAACATGACAGGGATGTCTACTCTCATCACTGTTGTTTAACATAGTGCTGGAAGTCCTATCATCAGTAATCAGACAACAAAAGGAAATAAAAGGCATCAGAATTGGCAAAGATAAAATCAAACTTTCACTTTTCGCAGATGACATGATACTCTACATGAAAAACCCGACAGCCTCCACCAGAAGCCTACTAGAACTGATCCATGAATTCAGCAAAGTGCAGGGTACAAAATCAACGTACAGAAATTGGTTGCATTTTTATATACCAATAGTGAAGGAACATAAAGAGAAATCAAGAAACTGATCCCATTCATAATTGCAGAAAAAACCCATAAAATATCTAGGAATAAACCTAACCAAAGATGTAAAAGATCTGTATGATGAAACCTATAGAAAACTTATGAAGGAAATTCAAGAAGACACAATGAAATGGAAAAACATTCCATGCTCATGGATTGGAAGAATAAATATTGTTAAAATGTCATTACTACCCAAAGCAATCTACACATTTAATGCAATCCCAATCAAAATTGCACCAGCATTCTTCTCAAAGCTAGAACAAACTACCCTAAAATTTGTATGGAACCACAAAAGACCCCGAATAGCCAAAGTAATATTGAAGAAGAATACCAAAACATGAGGCTTCACAATCCCAGACTTAGCCTCTACTACAAAGCTGTCATCATCAAGACAGTATGGTATTGGCACAAAAACAGACACATAGACCAATGAAATAGAATAGAGAACTCAGAATTGGACCCACAAATGTACGGCCAATTAATCTTTGACAAAGCAGGAAAGAGTATCCATTGGAAAAAAGACAGTCTCTTTAACAGATGGTGCTGGGAGTACTGGACAGCAACATGCAAAAGAATGAAACTAGATCACTTTCTTAGACCATACATAAAAATAAACTCAAAATGGATGAAGGACCTGAATGTGAGACAGGAAACTATCAAAACCTTAGAGGAGAAAGCAGGAAACAACCTCCTTTATCTCAACTGCAACAATTTCTTACTTGAAACATCCCCAAAGGCAAGGGAATCAAGAGCAAAAAGTGAACTATTGGGACCTCATCAAGATAAAAAGCTTCTGCAGTGCAAAGGAAACAATCAATATAACTAATAGACAACCGACGGAATGGGAATAGATAGTTGCAAATGACATATTGGATAAAGGGTTAGTATCCAAAATCTATAAGGAACTCACCAAACTCCACACCTGAAAAATAAATAATCCAGTGAAGAAATGGGCAGAGGACATGAACAGACACTTCTCCAGAGAGGACATCCAGATGGCCAACAGGCACATGAAACGATGCTCAGTGTCACTCATCATCAGGGAAATACAAATCAAAACCACACTGAGATACCACCTCATGCCAGTCAGAGTGGCTAAAATGAACAAATCAGGAGACTATAAATGCTGGCGAGGATGTGGTGAAATGGGCACCCTCCTACCCTGTTGGTGGGAATGTAAACTGGTGCAGCAGTCCCTCTGGAAAACAGTGTGGAGGCTCCTCAAAAAATTAACAGTAAAACTCCCCTATGACCCAGCAATAGCTCTGCTAGGAATTTCCCCAAGGGATACAGAAATGCTGATGCATAGGGGTACATGTACCCCAATGTTCATAGCGGCACTTTCAACAATAGCCAAATCATGGAAAGAGCCTTAATGTCCATCAACCAATGAATGGATCAAGAAGATGTGGTTTATATATACAATGGAATACTACATGGCAATGAAAAAGAATGAAATCTGGCCATTTGTAGCAACGTGGTTGGAACTTGAGGGTGTTATGCTAAGTGAAGTAAGTCAGGCAGAGAAGGACAGATACCATATATTTTCATTTATAAGTGGAACAGGAGAAACTTAGCAGAGGACCATGGGTGAGGGGAAGGGGAAAAAATAGTTGGGGAGAGGGAGGGAGGCAAACCATGAGAGACTCTTGAATACTGAGAACAAACGGAAGGCTGATGGGGGTAGAGGAGAGGGGAAGGGGGGCGATGGGCATGGAGGAGGGCACTTGTTGGGATGAACACTGGGTGTTATATGGAAACCACCTTGACAATAAACTATAAAAGAAAAAAATAAAATAAAAGCAGTTTCTCTTCAGATCAGCTTCTTTCACATCACCTGATAAGCATCTTGAGTCACCATGATATTATTAGCAGCGGTAAAATGGGCGACGTCAAACAGAACTATCTGGAAACATTTATTTCCGATTCAAAATGGAGCTTTATATTGTGTTCGTCATAAATCTATGTATTCTCCTCTTCCAGATGACTATCATTGCAAAGTAGAGCTTGCTTTGACATCTGATGGCAGGACGATGATATGCTACCACCCTTCTGTGGATGTTCCATACGAACATACAAAACCTATCCCACGGCCATATCCTGCACATAATAATGAAGAAACACATGATCAGGTGCTGAAATACAAGATTCGAAAACAAAAATGAACACTTTGAGCAAAGACCTATGATAGAACAACTTAACAAAATGTTGTTTACTACTAAGCACCGTTGGTATCCTCGTGGGCAGTGTCATAGAGGTCGTAGGAAACTGGGTCTTCCAAAAGACAAGTGACATTGAGGTTTTCAGGAATCAAGGAGATGTTCTTTTGTGTCTTATTTGCCATTTGAGAAAATGCAGTTGAGTATATTCATTGTTATATAGCAAAACAATAATAAACTGTCTTTTTATATATTAGAATGTCTATTTCTTTATATATCTTAGGTAATTGTGGATTTGACATTCTTATATGCAGAAACCTACTTTGTCTTATCTTGCCTTTGAGATATTAAGGTCTACCATTTATTTTTATGTATCTAGTTGTGATTAAGTATTTTTACATTACCAGCCAAATATTGTTAGTAGTATAAATATAATTAGTAAAAATGTGCATGGTTCTCCTTCACAAGATTTTTTAATTGCCTTTGAAAAGAAACTCATGAGGTCCACCCAGAAAATAAGTGTTACAATGTTTTCTTTCTTGTGGCTTCTAAGGAAATAATTAAGTTATAGTTGACCCTTGAACCACACGAGTTTGAACAGGTCTACTTATACACAGATTTTTTTTGATAAATATAGTACAGTACAGTAAATGTATTTTCTCTTAAGATTTTCTTAGTAACATTTTCTTTTCCCTAGATTTATTGTAACAATATAATATAAAATACATATAACATGAAAAATAACATGTTAATCAATTATGTTAATCAGTGAGGCTGCCAGTCAACATAGACTATTAGTAATTAAGTTTTGGGAGAGTCAAAATTATACATGGATTTTTGACTGCAATGGGGATTGGTACCCCTAACCCCCTTGTTCAGGGGTTAACTTTAGTTACATTTTAATTAGTTTCTACTGCTTGCTAAGGTCCTTTATGTATATATACATTATTATTAAATTTCTACAATAATTTTGAAGAAGGATCATTAACCCTACTTTACAGGTAAAGCCAAGTGACTTTGAACCCCACCTACCTAGCAAGTGGAGTGGGAGAGCCAGGATCTAAATGGTCTGGTTCCAGAGTCTTTTTACAGTGCATTACAGTCACAAAGGGATATATTCTTTTACCCAAGAATGTACTTTCCTAGAAAGGATATTATATAATTTGTTTTAATTTCTTTTCTGGCTGTTTTAGAAATCATGGTAGCTTCAGAACACATGCAACTCTGTGGTTAAAATGTTAATATCACTAAACTAGTGTGATGAGAATGTTAATTGATTATTTTGCTGTTGATTGTCACTACTACCTTATATGTGATCCTTAATGGCACTGCTGCCCCTGTGATTTCTGTTTAGGACATGAGGAATGTTTTAAGAAGGTGGAAAGGTGCTGTATTTAAACTTGTAAAAAAATATTTGTAATATTTTAAAATTTGATGTGGAAAATGATTTCATTAAAGAGAAATTAAAATGAAATTCACTGAAATGAAAACTTCATTTAAAGTCTGTTATTTCGGGACACCTGGGTGGCTTGGTCAGTTAAGCATCTGACTCTGGATCTCGACTCAGGTCATGATCAGTTCATGAGTCTGAGCCCCACATCAGGCTCTGCACTGACAATAAGGAGCTTGCTTGGGATTTTCTGTCTCCCTCTCTCTCTGCCCCTCCCGACATGTGCACATGTGCTCTCTCTTTCAAAATAAATAAATAAAAACTTTTAAAAAATAAAATAAAATAATTTAGTTTTCCAAAACTTCAAAAACAGGCTTAGGACATCATGGCTGTTAAGAAGTTTGTTAAAGAGATGGTGATAAAAGATCTGGAGAGCTTCCTTATCAAATATGGGTCTCTTGTTCTAGACCTACTAAAATCCATGCTAGATCTGGAGCAAAATTAAAGTACAGTTACATCTAGATTGTTTAAAATGCTCAGACTGTCAGCGTCTTAAATTTTACAGTCTATTTTATTAGTTGAATTTTCACACAAGCCTGAGACCTGTACACCCATGCAAGTCACACACATACACAGAGTCCTATTTTTAACTATAATCTTATGTTTCTTTCTTCAAAATATTTACCTACTCTAACAGAGCTACAGCATAGTTTAATGGTAGTAACAACCACTTATTGAGTCCTGCTTTGTGTCAACACAACTCTATGAACTTTCTGTGTATTATCTGGAAACGTTACAGGGGTGTTTGTATCTTACAGATGAGAAAATCAAATATCCTAGAGAGGTTAAATAATTATGAAAGATTAAAAATACCCACAAATGTTTAATAGCTCCTAACTTCAAGAAGTGGAATCTACTTCCCAAACCTCTTGACTCCGTGCTGATATGCTTTGGGCTGCAGAATGTGGTAGAGGTGATGTGGATATTTAAAAGCAAAAATTCCAGAACCCTTGAGGGTAGGTGGGTGGGAGTGAGGGTGAAATACATAAAGAGGATTAAGAATACACTTACTATAATGAGCACTAAGGATTGTACGGACTTGTTGAATCACTATATTGTATACCTAAAACTAATATAATACTCTATGTAATTTACACTTGAATAAATAAATAAGTAGGGTGAAAAATGCTTCCACTCCTGTCATCTTGAAGTGCTGCTGCCACCACAAGAAGATGGTAGAGCTCATCTGCCGGAGACATGAAGCCCAGCCAACAGCTAGCACCAAGCATCAGACAAGTGAGCAAGGCAGACCTGCTCAAGCCACAGATGACTGTAGCCACATGAATGACCCAGAAGAGACCATCAGAAGAACCATCCAGCTGAGCCCAGCCCAACTGTGCATCACTTAGCCCAATCTGATGACCTACAGGGTCAGGAGCCAGGATTAAATTGTTGATGCTTTAAGCCACTACATTTTGGGGAGATGATAGATAACTGAGAAAGTAACTCAGTAGATTACTCAATGTGATCTGCACCCAATTTTTACTTCAAATTGGCCACAATAATAATCATATTTCCTTTAGAATACCCTACAAAAGCTTGTGGTGTGAATGGGCTCTTAGTTATTAATTAGTGCCCTGATAGTGATTCTACAATTTTAGAAAGCCAACCCTGGAACCAAAACTAAAGACATTTAATAATGATCTAGTAAATGAAAAAAGCTCTAGACTAAATATCAGAAAGCTGAGTCCTAGTTCATCTTGAAATAGGACAGTCTGTGACATTTGCTAATTCCTTGGTGGTCTCTGAGCCTCCACAGTCCCATCTATAAAATGAAAGAACTGATTTTTTGGTATGTGATCTCCCAGGATTTGAACTTAACTCCTATCTGGCTGCTAAAAGGCCAGTTCTTGGTTTTAATCTGTGACTTGTTTATTCCTCTCCAAACTATTTGGGTTTTTTTTTTTTTTTCAGGAACCTCCTGAAAGCTAAAGAAATAATCCCAACCATTTCTCACTTTAAAAAAGAAAATATTTATTACTGTAATTTTGAGGACAAAATGTCAATAGGCATACTATCCTCTTCACAGGGGAAGATAAGGTGCAGGATGTGGGTTTGGTAGATTCTACTCCCACCCTCCCCCAGCCCCAAGCACACCATTTTAGGGCATTATGGATCCAACTTCCAGGTTTTGACTTTTTCCCAGCCCTACTTCATTTTCCTTCCGCCTGATTCTCTGACATTATACTCCTTAATAAAATAGTTGTACATGAGTCTTAGCACTGGGGTGTAACTTCTGGGGAATCCAAGTGACCAAGTTCCCCTGAAAGCAGATTCTGATACAAACACATGTGTGCAGTAGTTTATCTTGGAAAGAATCATAAGAAGAGTAAGTGAGGGAATGGGGGAGTGTAGGGTAGGGAAGAGAAAAATACCTTAAGGTCTATGTAATAAATGAGCTATCACTGTTAAGTAACTAGAGACTAATCTTGCTATGGAGCCTCTGAGAAATCTTGTAAAATGTTCCTCAGAATTGTGTCACCAAGACTTTCATTTCCAGCCATCTAAAAGGGAGCAGTCCTACCTTCCTGCCATAAATAACTAGAAAACTCAACAGAACACATTGAAAAATTGCTTTTAGACATTGGACAATAAGCAACAGAAAACTAGGATCCCTGAGAAAAGGAAACAAAGAAGGTCAGTTTCATGACCATCCTGGCTTTTTTGCTGGAGCAATTCTGGACCATGGTTCAGGTTCCCAAGCAGAGCACAGTGGTTTTGCTGAGTTGAGGAGACACAGACTTGAATTCAGGGAAACTGAGGTGCCTACAAGTTATGGAGTAGGGTTGCAGAAAGGAGAGATGCATTCAGGAAAACAGAGCTCTGGAAATCTGCACTGAGGTTACACTGGGTCTCTCTGATAAATACTAAGTCACATGTGCATACAGTGAAACTCCACTGGGTCAAGCAGAGAGAGGCCAGAGATCTAGAAGCTGAGCAATTCTTAGACTGCGTGGGGCGGGGAGATATTTGAGTTCTTGTTCTTGAGACTTGTTAGAGTGGAGGGAACTTATGAGCACTCAGGGCATTCGGCAGAGGCACAGAAAGGACATGACTTAGCTGTACAGTTAAACAAGACTTGGGGTAAAGAATTCTCTCTAGACCACCCTAATAAAGCTTAAAAACAAGACTCAAAAATATCAAGCTGATTCTCTGGTAACTTAACTGCCCATCATAGCAAAGACCAAGATTGGAAAGGAAGAAAACAAAATCATGACACTTAACAACATAGGATTCAAAATTTCCTTCATCCAACCAAAAATTACTAAACATGCCAGGAAGAAAATTATGATCCATAATGGGATGGGGGTGGGGGAGATCCATCAATAGAAATAAAAATGACACAAATGATAGAATTAGTAGACAAGGATGTGGGGCACCTGTGTGGCTCAGTGAGTTAAGCTTCTGACTCTTGGTTTCAGCTCAGGTCATAATCTCATGGTTTGTGAGTTCAAGCCCCATATCAGGCTCTGTGCTGACAGTATGGAGCCTGCTTGGGATTCTCTCTCCCTCTCTCTCTGCCCCTCTCTCACTCATTCTGTCTCTCTCTCAAAATAAATAAACTTAAAACAATTCTTTCAATAAAAGTAAAAAAAGAATTAATAGACAAGGATTTTAAATTAGCTATTACAAATATGCTCAAGGGTTTAAGAGAAAATGTGAACATAATGAAGAGAGAAGTGGAAAGCATATATATATAATAAATATATTTATAAATAAACCATTTGGAAAAGCAATGAAATAAGAGTCCTTGCTAAGGTAGCTATAAAAATATAAATGTTCTCGAGGAGATAGAGTTGAGTAGCAAGGTAGAAAGGAACTCCTTATAAAAACATTTATAAAGTGTATTTTCCAGAATTGTCCAACCAAAAGACTGGAAAATAGAATATGCATCCACTAACTCCTGCCCCTCGATGAAGGTGGCATCTTAGGGCATTAAATCACAGGCCATCCTGCCTCTGAGCTGAGCAACTCTTTGCCATGCTTCTCTTCCCACACCCATATGGAAAGAGCCCTCAGGAAGAAGATCAGAAGGACAGGGGCTTGAGTTGGGAAGCTGTCACCAAGTATAGATGCTGCCTGTTGCAGCCATGCAAGTCATTGGTAAGTAAAGGAAATAGTAACTGGGGCATCAATAGTGAAGATAGAATAAGACCTTTCCCTTATTATTTGTGTGGGTAGTCTGGCAAAAAAGAGAAACGGTATCATCTGTTATTCTGGATTGTCCCCATTATGCTGTTGCAGGTTTGCCACTTCTGCCATTTCCCAATGTCCTTCTGGTTACTTCTGGAAATGTTGAGAGGACATCTCCATTGCATTCACAAAGAAGGACTCATAATGACATAATGACTCCGTTCTGGGTTTAGCTCCTTTGGTAACATTGCTCAAGAAACTTCAGTCAATGTTGCCATGGTTATTTCCTGCTGATGATCTTTCGAAGTTGCGATGTGTCACTCAGTATTCTTTCCCTACTTAACCTCATGACCACTACCTCACACTCCTTGTGTTCCATTTCCTGCCATGACACTCTTAATGGGAGACTGCCTTGTACTTGCAAAGTCTCAGGTTGATTTGGTGGGAAAACCATAGTACAAATCCACTTGATTGAGGACAGACACTGAGATGATGTCCATTGCATTGGCCTGAGGACTAATGGCAGATGTCTGGAGCCACTGATGATGCTTAATCCCTGCAAAAACTTCAGAAAGTGTATTCTTTTATTACCTTCATTCTGTAGCAAGGGATATGAGACTGAGTGAAGTCAAGAAACATGCCCAAGATGGTACAGTCAAAAAGTGATAGAGCTGGAATTTATCCAAATTTACCCAATTCTTTGAAACCTATGTCCTTAACCACCACATGAACAGAACATCTCCTTTCTCCTTTCTATGTTGTATGTTCCATATTGACAAAAGCTCAGTGGCCAATACAGCAAGCTCAAGCCAGTGTTTGAATGTAAAAACTGGTCTTAAGGTGTGAAGACTTTATTGAGTCCTTGGGGTCCCACTTATAAATAATTTCCAATGTCCCTTGACTCGAGGTGAGGGAGTAAATGCTAGCATTTGTGGAGCTTCAATAATGGCTTACATTTACAGTAAAACCTTGGTTTGTGAGCATAATTCATTCTGGAAACATACTTGTAATCCAAAGCGCTTGTATATCAAAATGAATTTCCCCGTAAGAAATAATGGAAACTCAGATGATTCATTCCAAACCCAAAAATATTCATATAAAAATGATTATAATACTGTAATATAATAAAAAATAACAAAGAAAGTACAAGATTTAAAGAAAAATAAACAAATTAACCTGCACTTACCTTTGAAAACCTTCGTGGCTGGTGTGAGGGAGACAAGAGAGAGGAGGGTTATTGTGTAGGACGACTTTCACTATCACTAACGGATGTTGACTACCGTACAGTATTAATAAACTCTTGTCATATACTGTATTTAATGTAACTGGCAATAAGGCAGCAGAGGGAAGGGTCTCTCTCTGCAGGCAGCGTGACCTAGAATGAAGCAAAGTATTCCTAAGCTTACTCTTGTATGGAAAAGCAAAGGACTGTCCATAGGTGCTTTGAAGTGACCAAAAATACATTGGTGCCAGTTGTGGGCACTTTCCAACATTTTGAAAAATCACTGATTTCTGCCAAACACTGCAACCTGAGAATGAGCATCCGAGCATGGAAGACGATCACCTACAATCCCACAGTGAGAGAGAGACAGAGACAGAGAAGAACCATTGTCACAGTTGTGATCATGTGGCGTTCAGCGTCAAGTACTACTAGTATTCCAAGACGTGGCTCATTTATCAGGTTAATGTTTGCTCCTTTTGCGGAATACTTGCAGAACTAGTTACTCACAATCCCAGGTTTTACTGTATTTACTTCTGTACCATTCACAAATTTTCTTCCTTCTTACCTCATTGTGATAACTAATAACACTGGAGTTATAAAGAGATTACCATTTTTAACTTTATGAATAAAAGCTCACAGAGGTTGTCTCTTGGTACTTAGAATCCTTATTTACCCAGCTACATGGGCAAATCAGAACTTGATCTCAGGTATAGAGGCTGCCAGCCCTCTGCTGAAGACTTTCACCTAGGGCTCAGGATTTCCTGAATGAGTCCTGAGTCAGAGACAAGCACATCCCACACAGTCACAAACATTCTTCCTTTCCTGGTTTGGAGTGTAGTTTCAGATCATAGGGTTCCTTCCTCTCTTTACATACAAATTTTGTTTCTGTCTTGGTAATGTCGAGTGCTTGGTGTCATCCTGGGTCAGTGTTGAATACCAAGTTCGAGAGGGCTTCCTCAGGCTAAACCATCTAACAGGTTCCATAAAAATTGCACTAGGAAGGATGGGAACTAATGCACTCAAGCTTTAAAACTATTTGATAAATTGACATGAAGAATTGGAGTAACATTAAACTCAGTGGCAGTTACATATGTGTGTGTGTGTGTGTGTGTGTGTGTGTGTGTGTGTTTGAGAGGGAGAGAGAGAGAAAGAGGGAGAGAGAGACTTAAGCAGGCTTTATGCTCAGTGTGGAGCCTGATCCCACCACCCTGGGTTCATGATCTGAGCCGAAATCAAGAGTTGGGATCTCAACTGACTGACCCACCCAGATGCCCCAGTGTCAGCTACTTATAAATGAAGGTTAGAAAATTGAACCCAAATGTCAGTCAGGTCTTTTCTTAGATGGAGTATTCAGCCATTCACTTTTTGTGCTTCTTCTGGTGACACAACTTATTTCAGGGTTGAAGACAAAACTCACTTTACCGCCATTTCATGGCCAGCTTCATTAAATTGTCAATAATTGTTTGAAGACTCATTTAGCAAAAGCAATGAAATGAGAGTCATTGTTAAGATTGCTATAAGAATTTAAGTGTTTTTGAGGAGAGAAAATTGAGTAGTAGGGTAGAGAGGAGCTCTTTATAACAAATGGCAATAAATAGCAGTGACTCTTGACCTGAGGGGCAGAGGGAAGCCCATACTTGGGAAAAGCACATTCTTGGGTAAATGAAACCCAAGGGAAGTGACAGCTATCATCAGATAATGTCAAGCATAAATTATAGTTTGGTTTATCTGTGTAGCAAATTGAATGCCCAGAAGGAAAAACAATTTTTAAAAATGTGGAGAAATATTGATGTAAATCATCAGAATATCCAGTAAAGATAGACTTTTTGCCTCTAAATGAAACAAACTTTTTCTTTTAGTTTGAAATACTTTATTTTCAAGTTCTTTTCAAAAACAGCAATAAATATGTGAGCCTCTCTGTTATAAGACACAGAGAAACACTAAACAAGGCATTATGCCTTACAGGAATGACATAAAATGTCCAAAGGGTATTTAGAACATTGTAGCTCGTAAAGCTTCAACATGAGAAATGTTGACCACATACTGTGAAATCATTTCAATAAATAATAACAGCCATTCTTTTAAACAATTACAAAAATAGTTGTACACATGCACCCCTCCGCCCTGCCTGATAAAGACCTCACTCTCTCCTTGAATCCCTCAGCCTCTGTCACAGTGGCTGGTGTGCTGTGGGCTCCTCAGCAGTATTAATTTAATGACTGGAGAATATTTGCAAACCTTTTACCTTCAGAGTAGATAAGAATCGGGGTTGAACTAAGCTGAGTTTAACATAAAATAAACCATAAAAATACGGCACGATGAACAAATAGATTCGATCACATCCTAACTACATGATATGTAAAATATTAGCATAGAATCTGAAAACCAACCAACCAATAAATAAATAAATAAATAGGAGACCTCTCCTAAGAGATGCTCAAAACATATTAGGCCCAATCAGAGCTGATGATTCCACTGTTTCCTCTTTGATTCCTGTAAGGGCAAGGCCTGATTCAGGTACCGCCACTGATCAGCTTCCTCCTTCCTCTGGTCAGTTGGAGCTGTGATATAATGAGAAAAAAGTCATCCTTAGTACTGCTCAGGAAGGCTGATTGAACAGCACTCTTCTCCTGTCCCAATCCTGAGCTTCCAGAGTTTTCTGAATCCAGTTTCCCCAGCCTCGCATCAAAAGGCTACTCCCTACATTGTGTGGCAGAGACATCTAAGCTCTTGGATGCTTTTATTTAGGAATGTAGGTGGAGTCTGAGGTTTCCACTGAATTACTGGCTACAAACAGCCAGAATGTGTTACTACTGGGCCTCCCTTCAGCCTCATAGCAACCCCATACGGAGCTACTACTGTTTTCCTGGGCTTAGAGAAGCTTTAGATTCATCATCATCATCATCATCATCATCATCCTTGAGTCACATGGCTAATAGGTGATAGAATCCAGAGTGGGTCCCACTACAGTGTCACTACAAAGTGCCTGCTCTTCACCTCTAAGCTTTAGAGCCTATGTTGCAGAACACCAAGGATTCTGCTTTTCAGATGTGAAGCCCAGAAGGAATGGCTGGGGGGGGGGGGGGTGATGCCAATGTTTTTAACAGGTGGAAAGCTTTTTCATGTAACTGACCAACACCAGGAAGAACTGTAATAAAAGCAGGTTTACCCACACTCGTTTGCATGGGGAGAGAGGGCACTGGAAATATCCTTCTGGCATAGGAGAAGCTTAATGACCTTAATAGCAACTTTAATTGTGAAATAATGATTTTTCGGTCCTTCAGCTAAACCTAGGTTCCCTTGATAAAAATTTCCGGAGGCACGTGCCAGTATCTGTGACCAGCGACTCTAGTTGCACGTGTGAATAGAAAGCATAACTCACTTGTTCAGCATCTTATCGATGATTTTCTTGACCATGGGGGCTTCGGGGTTGAGACACACTTCCTGTCCATTCTTGAGAGTGGCTCTGCAGAGAGAAGGCAGGATGCCCGTTGGCAGGAGGCCGGGCCGGGCCGGGCGGCAGGGTGGGGGGCACGGGGGCGACGGGGGCGAC
>CM053567.1:135475600-135520202 GCA_028646485.1 Cryptoprocta ferox
AGAGCTGGCGGAGCGGCCTCTGTGGCTCCCCGGGCCGGGAGAACCCCTTTTATCCCGGGTCGGCGCGGGGAAGTGCGCGGCCGGGGGGGCAGGGAAATTCCCGGCGCCCCAGGTTGTTCCCGGGTCCGGAAGGATCGCGCGGCCCCGCCCCCGGGGTGGAGGGGGACCCGCCTGGGTGTCCCGGCGTCTCAGGGACCTCTTTCTGCCCCAATCCGCAAAGGGGGCGTGAGTGGCCGCCACGCGGCGGCTGCCACTGCGTGGGAGGGGTGCGGGGACCGTGGACGCCCAGTGATCCCCGGTAGCTGGCCGAGGAGCTGGGGGCGGACCGGTGAGCTCCCGAAGGCGGTGGCATGGCAGCTTTGGAAGGAGAGTTATGTCTCTTTAGTGATCAGATTTGGGGGAATTAA
The DNA here is from genome assembly GCA_028646485.1 of Cryptoprocta ferox. Taxonomy (NCBI): domain Eukaryota; kingdom Metazoa; phylum Chordata; class Mammalia; order Carnivora; family Eupleridae; genus Cryptoprocta; species Cryptoprocta ferox. Next base: position 135,476,008 of record CM053567.1, read on the forward strand.
AGACGGTGAGGGGGTAAATTTTGCTTAGCTCTCTACCCTCCATCTCTATATATTCTCTCTGTCTCTAAATTTCGTTTTGCACCTGTCATACACCTGAAATGAATGCCGTCAAAAATACAGCCAGCTCTCTGATTCCAGAGAAAAATGTTCAACCTGTTTCTCTTGTATATTCTCAAATCACTCTTAGGTGATCTTGGTTATGTTTTCCATTTGGTGGGAATAAGAATCACTGTCTAGAGTTGATTCCAGTGTGGATTTCAGTGAATGTAGAGGAAATGTAACATGACCTCTTTTTTTATTTTTGTATCCTGCTGCTGAACTTCCTTCTACCCTCCAAAATGTTGGAATTCCCTAAATCCCGGGAAATCTCCTTTTCCATGGATAGGGGTTCAAATTCGATCTATGAAATAGGGACTGACCATCAGTCTCAAGCTGTGGAGGGGCTTCTGGAATTCACCCCTCTGGTCTTTCCTTGGACAAACAGCCCGTGGTCCCCAGCGAGTGGGTATCTGCTGTGTAGCACCCTCCCTCCTGAGGTGTGCAGATGAAACATGAACTGCCAAATCACACTCAAAAATCCGTTACTACACCACCCTTAGTGTTGGTCCCCCTGTCTCTAGCAACAACGACTTATCTGTTTTCTGACTAGGAATTTCAGTCTTTGAGCCTGACACTTTTGTTATTTTTTCACCAGAAGTTTTAGAGAAGTTTGACGAATTCAATATGAGGTAGAGAGGGTTTGAGTGTAATTCTCCAGGTTGGATTCAGCGCTCTTGGAGATTTGGCATCCAGTGTGGCCTGGCCCAGGGATGGGTATTTAGGAACAGGCCTCCTGATAGCCCAGCTTAGTGGATATGAGCCTGCTGGAGGTGGCCTGCCACTGAGCATGCAGCAAAACCACCTGCAAGAAGTTGTTAAACATTTCCTTGTCTACCCCAAGATAGTTATGAGAAATGAGTCAACATTTGTGAGAGCTAGCACAGATTAAACACTTCATAAATGTTTGTTACATGAATGGAATAACTTTACCTAGCATTGCCTAAACAGAAACTCGTCTGTTGTATATCCTTCCATAATGAAAAAAAAAATTGTAATGGAAAGGTTCACTCCCCAATTTTTCTTTTCACATTTAAAATGTTCTGTATTAGGTTTCCTGAAAGGAAGGCACAGCTGTACTCTACTAGGAGATACACTTACCCAGGATTATTAAATTTTACTGTTGAGATCTACCACTGATTTATTTTGTAGCCCTATTTTCAATACTTCATCTATAAAAAAGGAGTTTGACTCAAAGACTCTTCATCTCATTTGTTGGATCCTGGCATTTGTCAGTATGATCCTGACAGGAAAAACCAGGGAAATTGAAATATTAAAATTTGTGTTAAGCAGTAAGAAGGGAGAAAAAAAATCTAAAAGTTGTAAATATGAGACTAGCTTATGAATAATTGAGTCTGTGTGGTTTTCTGGGATTTGATGGGACACTGGCCAGGAATTCAACAGTGTTCTTTAAAACTTGAAAGGTGTTTTGCTTTGTTTTCTACTTAGAAATGTAAGACAGCCTCATTTTATGAAGTTTATAAAATGAGAAAGTCATGAAGAGACTATTTTTTCTATAATCTCTTAACTTTTGTTTGTTCTACAGAATAAACTTTAACGAAGTCACTGAAAATTTGATTTTTCTTCAACACACATAGTAGCTAATGAATAAAAGTTTACAGGATTCTGAGTAAATACAAAATAGGACACTTCCTTTATTTAGGTGCCACATACCATGGGCAAGTTACTAAGCCTCTGCACCTACCCCAAGGTGTAACACATTTATTTTGTGCTCAATTGCAGGTGCTCTTCTAAGGGTTTTACAAATATTGACTCATTCAATCTTCCAAACAACCCTGTGAAGTAGATATTATTATGGGACTTTAAGGTTATGTTTATGGGGCTTTAAGTTTACAAATATAAAAACTAAAGGGAAGAGAGATTAAGTAACTTTCCCAAGGCCACAGAATAGTGAGTCTGGGACTCACACTCAGTGAGAATGTCTTTTAACCATTATACTACGATAACGATGCTCTGTGATATGTGGTTAAGAATTTCTAGAGAGGAGTGATTTAAAAAAAAAAAAGCACTGTTATCCCCCTAGTTGAATGGTTTATTCTAAAATGTGAGCACAGCAAAATGATCACACATCTGCATGGTTTTGTTTCACTAATAGCATAATTCTCTCCTGTTATAACCTGTTCCTATAGCTTGTTATATTTCCTTAAATTGTCCAATTCCGAAAACCAAGTAATTTGACCATGGAGAAATCTAGCAAACCTCCCCTGAACTAAAGGATAAAGGTTAATGGCGTCAACTGGTGTTAAGTGGATATCATGTGCCTCCTGATATGACGTGATGAAAAGGGCACTTCAGCTCTTTGGTACTTTCCCCCAGAGTTTGTAACTCTATCTAACCATGAGAAAACATCCTTCGAACCTAAACTGAGGAATATTAAATAGCTGACTAGAACTCTTCAAAAATGTCAAGGTCATGACAAATAAGGAAAGACTCAGAAACTGTCATAGTTCAGAGGGAAGTGTGGGGCATAACCCACTACAGGGTGGCATCCTGGGCTGGGTCCTGGAGCAGCAAGTGGACAATAAGTGGAAAATCTGGTGAAGTCCAATCTAGTCTGGACTTTTCATTAATAATAGTAATAATGTGCCGGGGCGTCTGGGTGGCTCAGTTGGTTAAGCGTCCGACTTCAGGTCAGGTCATGATCTCACAGTTAGTGGGTTCCAGCCCCAGGTCAGGCTCTATGCTGACAGCTCAGAGCCTGGAGCCTGCTTTGGATTCTAGGTCTCCCTCTCTCTCTGCCCCCCCCCCCCACAAATGAATAAACTTAAAAAAAAATAATATGCCAGTGTTCTTACAACATTAGCTTTGGCAAATGTTCCGTTAACGTCAAGTGTTTGCAGTCGGGGAAACTGAGTTAAGGGTGCACAGAAACTGTACTATTTTTTAAAAATTTTGTAAACTTAAAATTACTTCAAAATAACTGCTACCCAAGTTTGAACACTTCATCATGTTTTCTAGGCTTAAATAGTTTGACTTCAGCACAAGTCATACTGTACAAATCTCTCAACTTCATGTAACTAAAGAAAAACAGAAAGTGTGTTGGCTGTAATGATCTCCAGACCCGACCGAAAACTGACGTAAATGAGGGTGTTCGGGGACATCAGAAACTCCGACTTATCTACAGAAGCTGCCAAAAAAATATATAATAGAGAAGTAAATGGAGCATATCAAGAAGTAGCGAACACTTGTAGCTTGTGTAGAATTAAACTTCCAGGAATAACTTAACGTCGCTTGTTCTTGAAAATGAGGTAAAAAAGGAAGGTTCCTTTTTGGTTGTTATTTTTTCTTTAATATACCACTTGAATCCATGAAATCTTTCTCAACCAAAATGCAGAAATATTTATAAGCACAGGACTGCTATGGCCTACTACAATAAACAAATCCATTCTCTTGTGTGAACATGTGCTTCTCTAAGTCAATTACTTCTGCAAGAGTTAAACGTCAAGGTTTTATGCACATTCATTTTTTTAAGTTTATTTATTTTGAGAGAGACAGAGAGAGTGAGTGGGGGAGGGGCAGAGAGTGATGGGGAGAGATTGAATCTCAAGCAGGCGAGGAAAAGGGGGGCGATTGGTGGGTTCTCGAACTCATGAACCTTGAGCTCATGACCTGAGCTGAAACCAAGAGCCAGAGGCTTAATCAACTGAGCCTCTCAGGTGCCCCTTTGCGCATATTTCTTTAAACCAATACAAGTAAGACTCTTAAAGAAATGGAAGAGACTTTTTTTAAAATGGATGCTTTGGTGGTTAAATTCCATTTGCCCCCCAGAATTATTACCGATCTTTCAGAATTGACAATTAATAAACTCTAGGATGTTCACGTTATGTTGGCCCACTGTTTTACCCTGGCGTAAATGTACACGTCCTTACCTCAGCTGCACCAGGTGTCTTTTTGCCGCAGTTTCTCTGTCACTGCTGTGGAAAATCTCTTGCCAATAAGGAACAGGAGGCAACGATAAATATTCCCTCCTCTTTCATTGTACATTGTGGATATTGTACACGACTTCTCATAAGGTCCCCAAGACTGAACTCCAGATGCCCACGCTCTGTCTCACTCTTCCCTGTTCTCTGGTTCCAACCTTGGAAACATTTCCCTAAATAAATCTGCCTGTATGGCAAGCAGATGACTCATGTTCTGCTTTTTTAGGGGGCAGGTGGGCACCCAGGCTGAGACACTGCTGCCCATGGTGATTGGCAAGCAGGAAAGGGCATAGCTTGCCTAAAATGATCTCTTCTGGTGTAATAACTCTGACTCTGAGGGGAGAAGAGTGACCATGTCTGAACATCGTATTAAATTCCTGGATCCATCCACCTTACAGGCCAAAGGCATTAGTATATACCAGGAATAGGGCCAACCTCTCTGTTCAGTCTTCTCAGACTCTGTGTGTTGGGCTCCTCTTTCTCTTTTTCCTGGTAACACGCCCTAGTTTTACCTGCTCTCAATCCATGAGGTTCAGGGGATGACCCGTTTCTCCGTTCCTTCCTGTTGGGGCCCACCCTCAAGCCCTGCTGATCGACTCAGAGATGGGCAAGTGAGCTAAGCCTGTTCAAATGAGAAGCAGTCCCTAGAATTTTTGTTGAAATAATTGAAAGAGAAATGCTTAATTCTTCCTAGGGCTGCTAAACTGGCAAAATGGGACCCAGAGGTGAGCCAGTGCTTGGGGAGAGTCTGCCTGAGAATGAAACTGGACCAGAGGAAAGCACATGAAATGGGAAAAAATTACAAAGGACATTGTTTGGGCACCCATGGCCTCCAGGTGGCTCTGATTTATTTGTGGATGCTATCTATGTAAGCCAGCAGTCCTTTCCTTCCTTCCTTCCTTCCTTCCTTCCTTCCTTCCTTCCTTCCTTCCTCCCTCCCTCCCTCCCTTCTTCCTTCCTTCCTTCCTTCTTTCCTTCCTTCCTCCATTCCTTCTTTCCACTCTCTTTCTCTCTCTTTTTCTTTCTTTCACACCAATTAAATTAAGTATCTGTCTCTTGCCAGTGAATAGTCTGGCTTAACACTATTCATCTGTCATATTTCTGCCGGAGATAACTTGCCAACACAGTAATTCTATTTACTCTATTTTTAACCCACTTATCCATTTATTCCTTCAATATGTATCTACCACTTACAAGCTAAGGAATAAATTAGGCTTCACAGACGGAAAAAAAACATTCTCTGCCAACTACCATACTCACAGTCTATAGGAGGAAGCCAAAAAGATACAGAGCTGCCTGAAAGTCCATGATATTTAGCCATGCACAGAACTTTATAGACACTGAGAGGAGGGGGGACTCTGGTTCTCCTTTCTTGGAAGGGTGGGAGCTTAGAGAAAACATTCTGGAGGAGGGTGCTGCCTAAGGTGAGTGGGTAGGGGACCCATTCCAGAAAAAGAGGACGAAATAAGCAAAGGAACGGAAGCTAGAGGCAGGTTGGTATGACACGACCACACAAATAAGCAGTTTATTTTTTTAAGGTGGAGTTTAACATTGAAGTGCAGAGAGAGCTAGAACAAGAATATAGGCCTGGCCCAGAGGTGCCTGCTTGTCACTTGAGAACCATTTCAAATGTCACTTCCATCAGAAAGTTCATAACACTCCAAGGGATTATCTTGGCCCTTGGATACAGATCATATTGTTGAGAACCACTGGTTTACCTACTTCTATGTGGGATTATGTATTCTGCCAAGAAACTATCATAATTCAGTTCACTTTGCATCCCCATCTCCAGTATGAGTCTGGTTTGAACAAAGTATTTGACAAATGTTTGTTGAAACAATGCATGAATAAATGGTTTCAGGCCACTGTTTCATGTAACCGATGTGTCCTGACATTGGGACATCAGGAAACCATCTTTGAAGGACTGGCAATAGCCTGGATTTCCTTACTTTTGCCTCTTTTGACCACTCAGCATCTGAATAAAACCTTTCTGGGGACCTAGGTGAACCCAGATGAGCCAGAATTTGAATTACAGTGTAAGAATTGAGTAAGGGTATCTTACCCGGGGCAACCAGAGAAATGAGTCTGAACCAAAGTCTCTAGAAAATTCTGAGGCCATGGTCTGCCAACATGTCCAAAAAATACAAGTAGGACCTACAAATATATTCAAAGCCAGAGCACCTGAACAATGTCAGGGATTAAGCAAAGGAGGTCCAGGATGACAGCCACAAATGGAGGTGGAGTATGTTTGACCTTTACAAACTGTCTGCCTCATGGTGGATGGGCAGGTGGATCTGGGCAGGAAGTGAATGCATAATTGCTATTTAATCCATATATTTTTTTGATTCATCTATGTGTATCAGGCACAGTGATAGTGATAGTAGGAGATATGAAGTTGGATGAAGTCAGTTTCTAGCACAAATTTATTTAGCCTGCTGCTTTCTTCTGGAATGTAAGATAGCTTATTTTTCTGTAGCTGGCATGATCATCTGATGATATGATCAGTCTACAAATACTTAAAATCATCCAGTTAACACTGAGACCCATCTGATACATTCCTTTTTGTCAGTTTTTTTGAGGTTTATTTGTTCTTAAAATGTTTTTATAAAGTGCTTATTGTCTCCATTTTCTTAAAATTGTTTTCCTGAACTTTCCAGAAGTGGTGCTCAGTAAATGAATGACATCATGATCATATAGTGTAACAGGAAGAAATACAGGATTGCCAAAATTGCAAAAGAATAAGGAAGTGAAAAAACTTTTCTTAGAAATAATCGCATAAGAAATTTGTTTGGGAGATGAAAACACCATCATGACATTATGGTATTATGAAAACAAAATTTAGGAAATCAAAAGATGAAAGCATAAAAAAATTGCATGTATGGCATAAAGATACAGATTTCAACTAGGAAATGTATGAATCATCATAAAAACTAGATATTGAGCATGCTGTCCACAGTATTTTCCAGTATTCATTATCTACCAATTTTTTGGCCAGCAGTGTTTTACTTTTACCTTTGCCTTTTAGGCCCTGTCTATATACTCAGGTAATCTTGGAGACAGAGGATTCTGAATAATACTTCTTTCAAAGGGGTGGCTCTGCTGATGTTTGACTGGGCTAGTTCATTGATTGACACTTCCGAAGCAGGTGAGGATGTTAAAGAAGTATGAGATCCAATTAAATATGGTGGAAATTATGGTAGAAGTCGAGAAAGGATGGCTTGGTTGTGTGTACTTTAATTATGTGTATGTTACACATCGACTGTGAATACCTGCAGTCAAATCATGTGTAATGAGTACAATTTATAGCATCTGTGTGTGATGGAAGGGTGTGGATGGACAGATGAGGGGGACAGATTTCCTGATAGTTATAGATGCAATTCTAACTAAAAAAAAAATCATACAGGGGTGCCTGGGTGGCTCAGTCAATTAAGCATACAACTTCAGCCCAGGTCATGTCGGTTAAGCGTGGGTTAGAGCCCCACATCGGGCTCCGTGCGGACAGCTCAGAGCCTGGAGCCTGCTTCAGATTCTCTGTCTCCCTCTGTCTCTGCCCCTGCCAAGCTCATGTTCGCTCTCTCTCTCTCTCTCTTTCTCTCAAAAATAAAGAAACATTAAAAAAATTTTTAAAAATTGTACAAATCATCAATAGGGTAAATGGCATGAATGTGTTATAATGTCTATGAACAACTGGGTGAAATCTCTGAGCCTAACAAAGTCAGGTGTGGGAAAACAGAGTCTTTAATGTTTAACCCACTTTCTGTTGGCAAGGTGCTTTGTCCAGCACCCCCACTGCACCACTGTGTCATAGCACTAACTGCATTCTTGTTTCCCTCCATGTAGTTAATAAATAGTACCAACATTTACTTAGCGTCTATTCTGCTAGGCATTTTTATGGAAGAGAGAATGAAGAGAAGGCCAGATCCTTATTCCCTGATCTAAAAGAAGAAACAGATAAACAACTGCAGTGGAGTCTAATCATTAATCTATTGGAGAGATGAATAATCTGCCTTATTGCCTTTTATCCCAACTGGCCCCATCTTCATCCCTAGAATTACTACAAAAAGAAAACTGATTCTTCGGCACAGCTGATAAGAGCCGATTACTACAACTCTGCTTGATGAATTCTCTGCTTTCAAGTTTTACTACCTCTTTTGGCAACATTAGCTAATAAGAGCATAATGCTCACGTGTCTGCTCAGCAAAGAGATAAATATTTCACAAGGTTACAGCCAAAGTTTATTTCTTGTCCTTATTTTCTGTACTAAGTAAACAGTTACACCAGGCTCCCAATCACCAAATCTCCTGAATATTTTTATAATTTTATAATTTTATAATCTTATATGCTGGTTGATAAGCATTGTGGTTTTGTTATTTGATTTTCTTTCAGTTGTTACCATGAATGGAAAATACAACTTGTATCTGTCGTGTTAAACTTTTTTTCTAAACTACAGTCATCCCCATTTACCAACAGAGGGTACGTTCTACGACCCCCAGTTGCTGCCTGAAACCATGGAGGGTACTGAACCCTATATATGCTGTTTTCTCTTATACATACATAACTATGATAAAGTTTAACTTATAAATTCGGCACAGTAAGAGATTAACAACAACAATAATGAAATAGAACAATTGTTGACAATATAGTGCAAAAAAAGTTATCTGAATATGGTCTCTCGAAATATTGCATTGTATTCATCCTACTTCTTGCGATGATATGAGTTGATAAAATGCCTGCATAATGAGATGAAGTGAGGTGAATGACATAGGCATTGTGACATAGCATTAGGCGACTATTGGCTTTCTGTCTATAAGTCAAGAGGAAAATCGTCTGCTTTCAGACGTTTCAGACCACGCTTGGCAGTGGGTAATTGAAACCAAGGAACACAAAACTACAGAACGGGGCAAATGCTCTAGTTATCTGTCCCCAAACTTTGAGTTGTGGTTCTGTGCAAGGAAAGTTCTGGCTTGTTGGCCATGTTCTTAATGTTTCCTTGTAAAGTCAAGGATGTGGCCACTACTGCTTGGAAATGATATGTGCTTTGAGAGTTAAGCTCCAAGGAAAAGGGAAGAAAAGTAACTTTTACTCATTAAATTCCAATTCTGAATCAGACCCCTACCAGCTCCTGTTCTAAGTGACACTTACCCTTTCCCAGATCCCTGTGAGGTGGAAATTACTGCCTTTGTTTTTCAGCTGAGGAAACCGAGAGACTCAGGTCACACAGAATCAAAACTCTGTAATCAAGATTGTCTTATACAAAATCCCACTGGGCTTAATAAAGCCACCGACTCCAAGGGTAAGGAAAAGAATTGTAAGGGAAGAAGAAATAGGTATACAACCACCAATTAAATTTACTGAATGTGTTTACTTTTTCCAAGCCCCTGCAGAAAGTAACGTATTTTCTGCCCTCAATTTATTTTACATTAGGGACCAAACCGGGATGTGCACGGCTGATGCTAAATGGGCAGTGAGTATAAGAGCCCCAAGCTGAAAAAGACAGAGAATCTCAACAATCTAGACAACTCCCTATCTGGTGTTACATCTTCCCCTCAGGATCTGCTCCTCACGGGGTTCCCAGAGACTTCAGCTCCAGGTCAGTCCTCGATAGTGAGATGGAAAACAGACTACAGGCAAGGAGAGTTAACTACCCAGGGGGCCCTCAGTGTCTCGTCCCTACTGATTCTCCAAGTATCTAGAGAAGCATTAATTAGAGTATGGACTCCAATACAAAATGGTAAAACCTGAATCTTTAACCAAAAACTAGAGCAATATTTATTTATTTATTTATTTATTTTAGAGCAGTGTTTTAAAACTACAAGTTATGATACATTAATGGGTTATGAAATACTTCACAAGTTTTCACCAAGTGTTAAAAAGTGGATAAAGGATGATAGGATAGAAAAACAAAATATCAAAAAGCAAATATAAGCATTGTATTGTGAACTCGTGTTAGGGGTATGTGCATGTGTGTAAATATGTAAATACACACACAGTGAATACGTACATACACAATATTTGTAAATGTGTAAGTGAATGCTTAATCTCTGGAGTTTGACACCTTTTTGTGACCAAGGAAAAATTTATTTTATTACACCGGGACTTGGTTTCCTACATGTAAAATTGAGACAGGAACACTCCCTAACAACACAGTAATTCCTATTTCCTTTATGATTGTGTACAGTGAGAATTTATTGAAAGTTAGCAGTTCACCTTATGACCAATATCCAATAACTAATATTTTGAAAAAAACAGAGTATTTTTGAGTGGCAAAAGTACAGTTGTTTTAAAATATTTCCTTATACTTTTCACTGTGTTTTCTATGTTATCTATAATGAGCATGCATTCGTTGATTTTTATAATAAGAAAAAATACGGTTGTATCTTTTAAAACAACTAAACCTTCAATGTTCTATGCACTGAAGAGGAAACTCTTTTTTACCACAAAGACCTTCAAAGGGGAAAAAAAGCAATAATTTTAAAAATGCAGAACAACTTCCAAGAGCAAAATATCCTTTGGTGGTTTGGGTTTTGTTCTGTTGATAAGATCCATGACTATGCAGTAAGTGTGTAGTTTGGACATTTCTGCAGGATAAAAATAAATTTAAGTACAATCAATCTTTATCACTCCATAAATATTTCAACAGCAGAAAGCTACAGCAAATTGCTATGTGATGTGGGCTTCCCCCCACCCCCCACCAGGCAGGAAAGTTTTCTCCCAACACCATTGCTAATAAAGGCTGCCGCTTGAAAGTGTTTCTCTGGCAATTTCGAAAGAAGGATTTGCAAGGCATCAGCATGGGTTGACTTTGCAAAATTTGTTTTGGCCCTTTGAGACATACTTACTGACTCTAAGTAAGTACATTGTCAGAGGCAGGCCATTAAAGGAAAATAAGAAAAAAAAATCTTTTCTCCCATTCTCCATTTATAATATTTTCTCTCTCAAAGTTCATTTGACTTAAGGAACTTTGATTCCTATTGCAACAATACTTTGCTGCTTACCACCAAGAATCAGTCTGTTAAATGCCTCAGCCTACACTCTGGACTGACTAGGATGGTACACTGAAAGCAATATTCAGAGCAACAATAATAATGATAGCTGCTGATTTTTAAAAATGTGTATTTTTGAGAGAGACAGAGTGAGTTGGGGAGGAGCAGAGACAGAGGGGGACAGAGGATCCAAAGCAGGCTCTGCACTGACAGCAGAGACCCAACGCGGGGCCTGAACTCAGAAACTGCAGATCATGACTTGACTTGACCCAAAGTCGAATGCTCAACCGACCGATCCACCCAGATGTCCTGATATAGTTGCTAATTTTTAAGCACAGTCCTAGCAGGAGGAACTGCATCAGGTGTTTTGCCCGCATCAGGTGTAGTCCCGACGGTCATCTATGAAGTAGACATTCATACTATTCTCACTCCACAGATGAGGAAACTCAGCCCCAGGTGGGCAGTAAGTGTGGCACAGCATTGGGTGCCATGCTGAGGACTTTAGACCTTGAAGGTTTTATGCAAAAAGCATCCGTATCTTGGAAAGCTGCCTGCATGAGGTGGACTGGAGGTAGAAACACCAGATGGGTGAAAACTAGTTGGAAGACCATCGTTCACTCCCCATAGACACTTAGGCTGTGCAGAATCATCGTAGACTGTCCTCCAGTCATGCTGTGGAGTTAATGGTCTGTGTCTTTCTACTTATTTTTCATCCGGCAGTTCCATTCTTCCCTTTGCCCCCCAGCAAATTCCTGCTCCACCTCTAAGCACTGTGCATGGGGCAGACCCTCCCTGAAGAAGTAGCTAACAGGCCAATGGCCTGTGTGAAAGGCAGCATACAGGGAGTTGGACGTCAGAAGCATCTACTCAGCCTCTAACAAGCTGTGGCTTTGGGAGGTTCTGTACCTTTCTGAGACTTACCTCAATTCTACAGTGGGAAGAATACTACATACCACGCCAAGTGGGTGTAGAAATTTAGATAATATTTTGGCACTTCAAAAGCCTCTATAGAGTTTATTTAAGTAGTCGGTCATCTCAGAGGCTCTCCCCACACCCAAGGAGAATGAGTTGTACCAGTCTCCATTTTCTCTTAGCAATCCAATCCTACCTCTACGTATTGCTGCATTTGGTTGAAATGACATTAAGTCACAAGTAAGGGTCTGTAATTTTCTCCTGCCTCGACTAGATTCTACCTCCTTGCCCACTAATGGTAAGCTGAATAGCGCTACTCTTTCCCGGAGATTTCCATGCCCTGATACCTGGAATGTGTGAAAATGTTACCTTATATGGGGAAAAAAAAGAGTTTGCAGATGTGTTAAGGATCTTGAGAGCATATTATCCGAGACTATCCAAGTGGGCCCAATGTAATCACAGGGAGCTGTTTTTTTTTTTTAGAGACAGGCAGGGTATAAGAAGTAGAAGTGTCAGAGAGGAAATGTGACTACAGAAACAAAGGTTGGAGTGATTTCCTTTGGAGATGAAGAAAGAGACCATCTAGCACAGCACTGCAGGTGGTCTCTAGAAGCTAAGACAGGCAAGGGAACTGATTATGCCCTCGAGCCTGTAGAAGGAAAGCAGCTCTGAGGACACCCTGAGTTTAGACTTTAAGCCCCAAATTGGATTTATGAGTTCCAGGACCGTAAGATAATAAATGTGTGTTGTTTAAGCCATTGTGTTCATGGTACTTTGGTACAGAAGCAATAAATAAGCAACACACCCTCCTTTCTCCCCAAGATATAGTGGTGTCTTCCCCAAACATGCAACATGTACCATCTTGCACCTCTCTATTTTCCACAGCTGTTTAACATACAATCTTAATTTCTCCAATGTCAAGGGATTCATGGCATGGTGGTAGACTGCAAATAAAGTTTTATTGAATGTGAGAATATCGAGGAGAATATCTGTTCAAGACATTTGCAGGCTTACAGGAACATTCACAGCAGATGAATGAGGTGTAGTAAAAACCAATTCTGTAGGTTTGACAAATGTAGGATTCACTGAAGGTAGTAATGTGGGTATTAGAACTGTTCTTAACATGTTGCCTTGGTGAAATGTCCACATTATCAAAGCACCAATAAAGAGTAAAATAGTTTAATGTAATTTTCTGGAAAGTATAAATATATTTCCACTAAGTAGTAGATAATCCTAGTTTCATTTGTATTTTTTTCTAATACTTAGGTTGAGTATAAATCTTAAGGGGATAAAAGCAGAGCTTGATTTATTTATTTATTTATTATTTAAAAAATCCTGTGATGTTTCAGTGTGATTGATATTTACCGGCAAAGCTAATTATAACATTAATATGTAAATAAAGTAATGCAATCATGTAAATATGCAAATATATATCAGTCAATGTGTAACACTAAATGAAGCCAGTCTTTATTAAACCAAACTTCCATTCAAGTATATTTTTTGCTTAAAATTCTGGAGATTTTCTTTTAAATGAATTTGCGATGTGTCAACACTATTTCTTTGCTCTATTAAGAAATATACCACACGTCGATTTATTTTATTTATTTAGAATTTGGAGGACAATAAAAAATGTCAGGAGATTTTTCCACATTAGATTGAAAATGAATAAAACAAAAACCATGCCACAATGCAAACGTACAGAGTCAGGCAGCTAGTAGCTAGCTCTCGAAAAGCTTCCTGATTATTTTCTTATACAGAGGGGCGTGCGGGTCCAGGCATATTTTCCTACCATTCTTCAGAGTAGCTCTGCCAGAGAAAAGATTTGGACGTGGGGTTAGACGCGTAGTGAAGCGGGGTGTGGAGGCATGCAGGCTAAGGCAGAGGAGGCAGAGGTTAGGGACCCCGAAGCCAGTGCAGGGACTCACATCATCTGGGGAATGGGGCAGTGGGGTGAGACACCCATCACCTCCAGGCTGTTGATATGCTTGGGATGGACTCTGGAGATGGTCTTCACACACACGCAGCGCAGGTGCTCATCCTCTTCTAGGTCCACTGGGGTGGGGCAGGGGCGGGTAGGGGAGACAGTGGAGGAGAGAGTGGTGATTCAGTGAACCGTCAAACTTACCTTAGGGATCTTTTTCATTGCCTTTGGCTTTCATTTCATGACCCACAATCATACCTCCCTCAGAGAGAAGTGTTATTGACAAGATGGTAAAGTGCACTGGGCAGCTCTTGGCACAGCGCCCACACACCTAGGGAGAGCTCAAAAGATTTTAAAAATTCCTCCCCAGCCCTAGAAGTTCCCTGACTGTCTCTCAGCCCGCCCCTCTCCTCTACACGCCTTACTTTAGCTCTCACCTCCGGGGAGGGCGACCACAGCTGGCAAGAGCAGCAGCCCCAGGAGCAGCAGCCCCGAGCTGACCCGGGGATTGGGCGCGCGGGATCCAAGCTTCATGTCCAGCAGGTGCCAGCAGGAGCAAGAGTGCAAGGGCAGTCGGGCCGCGGCTTTGCAGGCCAATGGCTCCCAAGACTCCCCAGGCTGGTTTTATCCCCACTGTCCACCCTGTCCTGTCCGGAAGCATGGCGCAGATGGTGGGGGAAGTGGCCACACTTCTGGGAAGTTAGGCTATGGTCAGCCAAGATTAGCAGGAAAAAAAAAAAAAAAAAGCCTGCGGTCAGCTGTCTTGGCTGGGAGCTTGGAGCAAGATCAACATCAACATCCCCAACCTAAATTCATATACATGTACATGAGTGCAGTTAGAAACAGTATTTGAACCTGTCTGTTGCCTTTGTTATGTGTTACTGCAGTTCTCTGTGATCACCATGTTGCAATTTATACAGCTATTCTTCAGACGGGGGACAGTTTCTGTTTCCTTCCCAACTGGCAACTTCCTTTTCAAGAACTGCTTATTCCTGCCTGCCTTTCCTACGGATTACCACTGAGTTGAGCTGCATAGCTGTGTGTGTTAAAGGTGTGCCTTTGTAGTTGTTTTCTTGCTGGTAAAAAGTTGAATTTGATCTTTGGATGATGACTCGGTTCTGAATTTCACCCAAATGTGGAAGTTTCCTTGGTCTCTTGAACAGGACCTACCCCGCCCTACCAGCCTTCATCCAGTATTCTCTAGGGAGCAAAGTCTGTTACCCTGGTCTATCCTCTTACCCTGAGAAAAATTATGAAAGTAATATTAGAAAGCATTCTTTCTATAAAAACTTGGTGCCCAAATGTTTCTGCTTTGGTCTTGGCCCAGAAATGAGGTCAAGCAGGAGAGTTTCCAGGCCACATTTCTCAGAGTCTGCTATGACCTGGACCAGTGCCAGCTGAAGTCAGGCTGCACTGTTGGCTGGATCAGTGATGCTCTAAGGAGGGCACAGAGCATATGGGAGTGGAGTGTAGAAAGACATGGAAGAGTGAGTAGAGGGTAGGTAACAAAATCCTGCAAAGCAAAGCTCAAGAGATCAATATGGACCATCTTCCCTTCTCTGTAAAAGGATAACTTGGGCTCTTTTTTATTTTTTTTTAATTTTTTAAGTTTATTTATTTATCTTGAGAGAGAGAGAGAGAGGGAGAAAGAGCAGGGGAGAGACACAGAAAGAGAGAGAATCCCAAGCAGGCTTTGTACTTGCTCTCAGTACGAAGCTTGATTTAGGGCTCGAACTCATGAACTGTGAGATCATGACTTGAAAAGAAATCAAGGGTTGGGTGCTTAACCAACTGAGACACCCAGGTGCCCTTACTTGGGCTCTTAATTAGGGCAAAGTATGCCCTCGATCTCAAAGCCAGAGGCTTTCTGTCACACTGATTAACAGTGGTGAAGGGCGTCAATAGCCCATGACATTGAACTAGCTGACTTTTGAATGCTCAGCAAGACCAAACTTTTCTGCAGGGCTATGCAATGTACTTCCTCTGCCTACACTGTTCTTGCTCTTCCTATTCCACCACTTGCCTTTCATCTTGCCTATTCAAATTTCTGGTGTCAGTGTAACATCACTTCCTCAGCGAGGTCTTTCCTGACAGCTACAGCTAATTGTGTTCCCTGTTGTGTTTTGTAGCACCGCTGCATTTGCAATTTCTCCCAGATATAGATATTATACATGCAGATATATATGCGTGTGTGTGTGTGTGTGTGTGTGTGTGTGTTCGAAAACGTTTAAAATATTTTCTGGGGTGCTTGGGTGGCTCAGTTGGTTAAGCATCTGACTTTGGCTTGGGTCATGATCTCATGGTTCATGTCAAGATCTCATGGTTCGTGGGTTTGAGCCCCACCAGGTCGGGCTCTGTGCTGACAGCTCAGAGCCTGGAGCCTGCTTCAGATTCTGTGTCTCCCTCTCTCTCTACCCATCCCACACTCATGCTCTGTTTCTCTTTGTCTCAATAATAAAATTTAAAAAAAAAAGAAAGGAGGTTATTAAGGCTTTTTCCCCAAAAAATCTTGTTAAAATTAAAAATATATGACTGCAAAGCAATAACAAGTTTTGATTTCATGTTAATACGTGTGTTTGAATACTGCAGGTATAAATTTAAGGGATTAAGAAATAAATGACCAGAGGGAGCGCGGAGAGAATGGGCAAAATGGGTGAAGGGGAATAGGAAGTGCAGGCTTCCAGTTATGGAATGACTAGGTCGTGGGGGATAAAGAGCACAGTGTGGGGGGTGGGGGGTAGTCAGTGGTGTTGTAATAATGTCGCACAGGGTCGGATGGTAGCTGAACTTGCGGAGCATACAGCATGAGGTAGAGAGAAAGTCAGTCACTCTGCTGAAATGAATGCGACTTTGGCTGTCAACTATATTCAAATCAAAAAAGAATGAAAGTTCTATTGATTATAAAACAATAATTAGAAGTCTGATAAAGTTTTAATTTTTTATTTTACGTATTCACAAGGTTGAGTCTATTACTAAAATTGTAAGCAGATAGGATGTGAATGCAAATATATACAAACATTCCAGGTTAAAACATTTAACACCATAGAGAACCTATGTTATTATTAGGATTATTGTTGAAAATACTGGAGTTTTTTAATAGGAAGAATGTTAATGCTTTTCATCATATTTTTTTTATTCTATAGTATTAAACATATTCACTTTAAAGTAAGTAGCCACAGCTTACAAGACTCACGTTCTACAACTTTATTATTTTTAGGAGTTGAAGGCTGAAATAAACACTAGAAAAACCGTTCAAAAAATGCTTGGAAACAGGCATCCTAAGACTAGGACAATGAAAAACTCTATTCCGGGCTCTTTGTGATTCCTAATAACAATGACCATCATGTAATCTCTTAATTATCATGAGTATAGCTAGTCTCACCGTAAAGTAGAGCAAGATAGGTTAACACACATGTAAGTATTTGGATAGAAAATTTTAAATAAAGGAATGCAAAGCATAGAGCCACATTTAGCCAAGAGTTACAGGGAATAAGCCATATATTTTGACAGTAAGTTTGTTTACTGTTCTGTCATCTATGAACCAGCCTTCTCAGAATTCTATGTGACTTTTCCAGGCAGAATGGAAAACCTATCCAAAGTTTAATACAATATGAATAGGTATTTTGGATGAATAAGAACTCTAGAAAGTCAAACCTTTAAACTCCAACCCTTCTTGGGAGATAGAAAGATTTGACAGAAAGTAAAGAGAGATTAAGCCATTGACCCTTTACTTTCCAAAATTTTCTGGACTATTTTCTTGATTTTGGGAGCTTCTGGGTCCAGGCAGACTTTGTTCCCGTTCTTCAGCGTGGCTCTGCAAGAGGAAATGGAATTATCTGTGAGTGCCCTGGCCTGACCCTCAGAAGGGATTCCCGGGGCTGGATAAAATTATGTCGGTGGGGACGGAGGTGGAGAGTTTCCCTAATGCCGATGAGGCAATGATACAGAAGCAGGGCCTTACATCACTTGGACGTTGGCACAATGGGGTCCTGCCCTGAGCACCTCCAAATTCTGGATGTTACTTGGATGAATGCCAGAGACGGTGTTCATACACAAGCAGCGAAGTTCAACGAACCGCTCCACGTCCACACTTCCAGCTAGGGTAAAAGCGTGACTCGATTAGTGGTGCCGATTCTTGGGGCGATCTTATCAATTGACTTGTTTCCTTAGTCCCCTTATTTGTCACCTGTGCCGCTCTCATAAAGTCGCTGCGTATATATCTTCCAATCTTTAGTAAAGTACCCTAGCAAAATGCTTTGGCAAGCGTTAAGTACCCGCTAAGCATCCCCTCTCCTCTTAGAGTTACTAGTATAACGGCCTCTCCAGCCCCAAGAGGGACAGTGCAGATTTCCCCCCAGACTCGGCTGCAGCGGAAGCAGCCACAGCTGCAGAGCCGCAGGGACGCCACCCTCAGCGTTCCTTAAGTTTCTCTTACTTTCTCCAGTGGTCGAGGGAACCAGGGAGCTCAAGCACAGTGATAGCAGGAGCAACACCTGTAGGGCCCAAAGGGGGCTGGCGCTGGTGCAGGAGGAGGAGGCGTTAGGTCTGAGGCCCATGGTGGAGATGACGAAACTGGAGTCGTTCCTAGAGGCAGGAGACCTCGGCGTGAGGGTGAATCGCTGCCTAGAAGTCTGCAGTCATATGGTTTTTCATGCTCTCCTGATGCCTTTTATACAAGCCCCCTCAAGGCCAGTAAGGAGAAAAAAGATAGGGAAGTGAGGGTATGCGGAAATACATGTGGAAGGGTGGTCAAGTCGTGCCCAACCCAGATAAACCCCAGGCGGGTCGGGGTTCCTGCTCATTTCATTTATGCCTCGCTTCACAGCGCCCTCCGCCACCCCCGTTCTAAGTACCCGTATCCTTTACACGAATATAACCTTCCACGTAGGGCGGTAAGAACTAGACTGAAGTATTACACAAAATTTCTTTGTGTATGTATATGATAACACTCTGCCTTTCCTATGAGGCAATTTATAGGCTTAATAGGCACTTCATGACTATCTGAAAGCATAAATACATGGCCCTTTCCAGTTACCAAAGAAAGCAGATGCTCTTAACTTGGTTGTTGATAAATGTTAGGGTTTGTGTGTAGTATGTGGGTAAAGTGTGAGCCAATTACCGCAAAAGGCTCACGTTGCATATTAGTTTATGGGCTGCTTTCTGTTTTCCAAATGTATTGTTTTTTATAATGTGATCCAGAAACTAGAAGAAAAGCTCATCCTCCCTCGTGTTATAAAATAAACTACTTGTTTCTATCAGCTGAGTCTAAAGAACAAGACCCAGCATATTTATTTTTTCTTTTATTTTTAATATTACAGGGAAATTAGGTAATATAATTTATTGTAAAAGGTTCATACAGTGCAGATGTATGTGGAATAAAATGTAAGTTTCTCCTCATCATTCTTCTACATCCTCACTCTCTAGTGGTAACCTTAGGTAACAGTTTGGCATTAGTTTTCTATTCTGTCTGCATTTATATACATATATATAGAGACACACATCACTCATAGAGAAACACATATATCAATAGAGGTAGACATACATTTTTAAATATAAATAGGATCATTATATGGTTTGCTTTTGCCCTTCAAAAATATGCCTCCAGCATCTGTTCATGCTCCCCAAGGTCATTTTGCCCCATCCTTTTTAATGGCCGCATGACATTGTATGGCATGAGCAATCCTCAAACACTCTCTGTCTTATTGGTGACCTTGAGGATGTTTCCAGTTTTTCAGTATTACAAATTGCAACAAAATCTCTGTTCTTCAATTCTCAGACCCCAATCACAGGTTTTGATCTCAAACCCTATGTGATATAGAGAAAGCCCTGTGGAGGTGCAGAGGAGGACCTACACATCACATGCTGGCTTGTGTATGTTATTGTCTGGATCTCTCTTTCTTCTATAAAACTTGCTTCCTCAACTGGACTGTACACTTTTGAAGGCAGGGGCATGTCCTAGGTTTCTTTGAATGCTTTAGGTATTTTTTGGTGTGTAGGATAATACAATACACAGTGGGTCTTAAACAGTGTTAGTGAGTAAATCAATGAGTATCACATGAAGGAAAGTTTCTCTTTCCTTTTTAGTCAAACACAATCTTCAGACGAAACTCCACGTGGTCCCAAGTACCTATGGTATAAAAAGGTGATTTGGAAGGCTGGGACTAAAGGATAAGGTTCTAGTCACAAGATGTCTTCCTATGACAATTTATTACAAATCTTAGACAATATTATTTAAACTTCTCATTTTTGCCTTATGTTTTATACCTTTAAAATTCTGGAAGAAATTCAAAATATTCAAATGTACAAAATTACTGTTTTTATCAAAAGAACGAATACAGTCAATTATTTTTTCTGATCATTTTTTGTTTCAACTTTTAAGCCAATTTTCCCTCTTGTTTAAGTTAGACTACACCTACTTCAATTCATCAGCCCTGTATTGTGAATGTATTTATTTTTCTCACCCCATTTGCTTTCCCCGTGTATCTTACAGTCTCGCAGAACATATTAAAATGATTTTCCACCTCTTCCAACTCAGAAATTCATTGTCTAAGAAGAAAGCTCAAGAAAAAGGTTAAGGTACGAGGCGCCTGGTTGGCTCAGTTGGTTAAGTGTCCGGCTTCGGCTCAGGTCATGATCTCATGGTTTGTGGGTTTGAGCCCCGTGTCAGGCTCTGTGCTGACAGCTCAGAGCCTGGAGCCTGCTTCTGATTCTGTGTCTCCCCCTCTCTCTAACCCTCCCCTGCTCACACTGTCTCTCTCTGTCTCTCAAAAATAAATAAAAAACATTAAAAAAAGAAAAGAAAAAGGTTAAGCTGAAAATGACTACCCTTTTCAGAGCTGAAATGTGGAGTGAATTGCAGATATATTCTCAGCAGGAAATAGAGTAAGGGGAGTGAACTCTTTTCTAGTTCCTCCTGAGGGATGACTTTATAGTCTTTCCTCATTATTGAGATTGAAATGTTATTCATTCTCTGGTCAGATATATTTTTATTCAAATGTAAGCTCAAAACCATTTTCAGAGCAAGATACAAAGTGTTTTTTAAGAAGTATTATAGTCACAGCCCCCCACACATATTGTTTGCTGTATTTATTAGTTTCACTGGATACTTTTCCCCCCATACATACACTATCCAAGTTCCTTTCCTGGTTCATTTAATACCAGGAAAGAGGTAGGCATGTCGCAGAGTATCATTAAGCCATTGTCTTAATCAACAAACTTGTCACAAAAGACACAACGTCAGCAAAGTTCACGAGGAAGCATAAATTTCTTGAGTCACTAAAATTTCACAAGCCTGTTAGTTGGCACTTGAGGTAAATAATGTTTTGCTAGCTTTTGCTGATTCAATAAATATTAAGTATCTACTATGTGCCAGGTGTTTAAAAGTTCTCTTCATTGTGTGACTTGGTCATTTCACTATTTCTTTCTTAAAAGTGAGACCTCAGGGCACCTGGGTGGCTCAGTTGGTTAAGCGTCCAGCTTCGTCTCAGGTCATGATCTCGCAGTTTGTGGGTTCAAGCCTCGCGTCAGGCTCTGTGCTGACAGCTCAGAGCCTGGAGCCTGCTTCCGATTCTGTGTATCCTGCTCTCTCTGCCCCTCCCCGCCCATGCTCTGTCTCTGTCTCTCTCTTTCAAAAATAAATAAACATAATTTTTTTTTAGAAGTGAGACCTCAAATATTTGTGCAAAGCAATGGGACACCAATACTAATGTGCTATCACTACTGCTAACTGTATTACTGTTATTTGTACCTGGTAGGGTTTTTTTTTTTTTAATTTTTATTTCCATGAAGATAAACACAATACAAACTGAAAAACTGACTTACTAAATGGGTAAAAGACACTTTGAAATCAGTTATCCAATCAAAGGAAGTCAGCTTATACAAAATAGTATATTTAAATGAATGCTAGAAAATTAGTGTCAAAGTTCTTGGGTTTTAAAATAACCTGACAGCCTTTTTATGGATCCAACATTGTCATGCTGTTTATTTATTTTATTTATTTTTTGTGGTAAGTTACTTTATCTCTTTTTCCTTCAAGTCATTGTATAAATAGCAGAGTCACCGAGTCATTTAGGAAACTAGCAAATTTTCAAAGACTCAAAACGACTTATCTGTTAGCTATTTTGAAAGAAAATATCTAGAGACATTGGAGGAGCATTATCCACTAGAATTAAGACATAGATTAACTATCATACATAAAAGATTTTGAACTGACACTTCCCAAAAATGAAGGAAATTAGCTGTCATTTGCAAGTTAGTCATAAAAGCAATTGGTACAAGGGGAGCCTGGGTGGCTCAGTCGGTTAAGCGTCCGACTTCTCTCAGGTCATGATCTCACGGTTTGTGAGTTGGAGCCCTGCGTCGGGCTGTGTGCTGACAGCTCAGAGCCTGGAGCCTCCTTCAGATTCTGTGTCTCCCCCCTCTCTGCCCCTCCCATGCTCATGCTCTGGGTCTCTCTCTCTCTCTCTCTCTCTCTCTCTCTCTCAATAAGAAATAAAAACATTAAAGAAAAGTAATTGGTACAGACCATCTTAGGGATATCTGAGGGATAATACAATTTGGGGTCTTGCTGTTAAATCACCTTAAGCAATAAACTGAAAAACTAGTGGAGAAAAGATTTCCTCTATGTGCTGAAACCAAATATGTTTTCTGTATAATTCTCAGTTAACCAGAAGGATCCAGAACTTACTTACTCTGGCACTCCTCATTTCAAGTTGGGTACTGCCCAGAGGTGAAGCCTGGGGGTGGGGTGGGGTCCAGGAAGAAGTGAAGAGGGTGTTACACAGAAGCACTGCAACGTTTCTAAGAGCTGAGAATTTTCACTTTAATTTAATGTTGATTAATAGCCATTGAACGTCAAATGCATAATGACCTCTTGTGTAACAAGCCAACCCCAAATTTAGTGGCTTACAACAATTTATTATTTCTGATGATTCCGTATGTTAATGAGTGGTACTTGGACCTCACTTTAAGTGGGTGTCATCAGAGCACCACTGGAAACGCTGAGAAGTCCACCATGGCCTCTCCCACATGGAAGGGGCTCGTGCTAGCTGCTGGCTGAGGTTCCTGCTGGGACAGCTTCGTCCTCCTGCCTCTCCTTCTCTTTTAAGTAGCATTATTGTACTTGTCGGGAATACAGGAGGAAGGGAAGGGAGGAAGGAAGGAAGGAAGTGAGACAAGGAGGGAGGAAGGAGAAAGGAGAGTTGGGAAGGGAAAAGAAGGAAGGAAGAAAAAAGAAAAGGAAAGACACAGGCCCTCCACCCTCCTCCCTTCCTTCCCCTCCTGTCCTTTCCTCCTTGTCCCCTCTGCTCCCCTCATCTTTTCCATCTCCTCTCCTCCCCTCCCTGCCTCTCCTCTTCTCTGACCTTTTCTCCCCTCCCCTTTTCTCTTTTCCTTTTCTCTCTCCTCCCCTGTCCCAGAAACTCAGATGCACCGCCTACATTCCTTCCCTTTCAGGAGCCTCTGGGTGGTGCTCCACAGCTGCCTCCAGTTGCTGGGAATGAAGGCTGCAGGCAGCTCACCACCAACAGAGACCTTCTCTGGGCACAGCCCATGGCCCAAGGGAAATGTCTCACCCAGAGTTGTGCCCACTCCCCAGAAGTAGCCCACATCTAATGACCGGTCAGTGGAGGAGTATGGAGGTCTGCTCCCATGCCACAATTCAGAGTAACTGTGGAAGGCTACCCCAGCTCCAGAGCTTCTCATAGATCACCTGAGTCTTCTATTGTAACAGCAGCTCTCCTTCTACCTGACTGGTTCTTTACTTCCTGACAGATGTTAATCTTTAGAGCCCTCCTTTGTAAACTTCCTGCACACAAATGTCCCCTCAGGGTTTGATTCTGGGAAATCCCACCTAAGAGCCTCTCTCTCTTTTAAAAAAAATCGAGTCCCTTTTCTTTTTTTTTTAATTTTCTTAATGTTTTATTTATTTTTGAGAAAGAGAGAGAGACAGCGTGAGCAGGGGCGGGTCAGAGAGAGAGGGAGACACAGAATCTGAAGCAGGCTCCAGGCTCTGAGCTGTCAGCACAGAGCCCGACGTGGGGCTCCAAATGACCTGAGCCGAAGTCGGG
Organism: Cryptoprocta ferox; assembly: GCA_028646485.1. Taxonomy (NCBI): domain Eukaryota; kingdom Metazoa; phylum Chordata; class Mammalia; order Carnivora; family Eupleridae; genus Cryptoprocta; species Cryptoprocta ferox. Next base: position 135,499,928 of record CM053567.1, read on the forward strand.
CGCTTAACCGACTGAGCCACCCAGGTGCTCCCAAAAAAATCTAGTCCCTTTTCATTCAGTTTTCAAGTAAAGCTTTATCAGCGAGAACTCAGTACATTGGCTGCCTCAGTACATTTGCTTAAGCATTCAACGTAGGCTGAAAGCTTCTCATTTGTGTCATCTTCATATCACAAGGATCCTGTACTGGGTCTATTCTGTAACAAGATTACCAATAAATGGGTATTGATGGATGAATATTTATAAGAAGAAAAATATACCGTATGTGTTGATAATGCTAACACATGAATGACAGAAAAACATATACAGAATATGAATACAATTGTTCCCAGAAGCTTCCTAAAAACGGCTTGTGGGAAAAAATCCTTAGGTGCACTAAAAATTAATAATTCATGCATAGATAAAAAGAATATAGATGCATTTGAACACAATGATGGCACTCAAACTACAGAGCTCTCAGTTTTCTGAGCTTCAATTAGGGGACAGGAACTAATATTTGTCAAGTACCTACTCTGTTCCAGGATTAGCCCGTAGTGCCTTTAAGATGGATATTATTATTGTACTGATTTAACAGAGGAGAAAACAGAGGAATGGAGATGTTAAATAAATTGCCATGGTCAAATAGCTAGAAGTACTCAAGACCAGATTTGACACATAATTATCCTGACTTTGTATTGTACCACAAACTGTAAAGAATTATCACCGGTCTCTCGAGCTAGAAATGAGTTAGCTATTCTTCTCTTTCTTCAACCTAGAGGCGGGTCAGAAACAATCATCCCACATTCATGTGGCAGTGGAATCACATCTTTTGAGAATGTGGTTTTTGCAGAGGAGGTAGGGGTTCTTGCAATTTCTCAATATTTATGAAATAGGACTCTAGACTTTGTAGAAAGAAACTTTTGCATGTAAACTCTAAGTTTTCCTATGTCATTATTTCACTGTACATATTTGAAGTATGAACAATCCTTTTCGGTAATATAATACTAATTTTGCTGACTAAAAGCAAACCAAGACCGTCGGCCAAAATTACAGTCATGTGCATTCTCCCTGTCTTCCATGATTCAGTCAGGGACGCAGATCAAAATCCCCAGGTGCTCATTCTGTCTGGTAAATTTCTCAATTTGTAACATCCAGGAAAGACTTTTGAAGTTAAATACAAAATGAGAGCTACCCACAGCAATTCTTTTCCTTATGCAAGAATTACAAGTATGATAGAAAAACAAAGCCACTAGTCAGGTTTTATCATAGATCTTGTCACACCTTCAGGAATTGAAGGATTATGTGAATGTGTCACACCCAGAGGCAAGCAGGAAAATGTGGTAAAATGAAGAGCATTAATTAAACATTGGAAATTGTCTGGATGGGGGCAGTAACATATTGCTGACCTCATGTCCAAGTCTGACTGATTTCATAACTGTGAGTGAGTTTCAGATGGATAACAGAGTGAATGTAGTATTTAGGAGTTTGTGTGAGGAAAATGCATCTCTAGAAGACCTACAGTGGGTTAATTTTCCCCAGATATATTAGTCTTTGAATTTGCTAGTGGTAGGATCAATGGGAATGGTAGGATTAGTGAGTAGGCCTGTCAATGAGGTTCCTGTATAGGTTATACTTCAGTGATATAATCCATTTTCTTTATAGAACAACCAATTATAGCATAAGTATGACGAACAGAATTGCAAGAATATTACAAATGATGTCTTACTCTGGGTAAAACAAAGATCTTGAATGATGGCAAAGAAAAAAGTAATCAGTAATGTTTATTTCTTCACAGAACATACATTTCACCTATTGAAAGGACATTTAATATGCTTTCATTTATTATTGTCAGGCACTTCCTCAATGAGTATTTTGGGGCTGATAGGACAAATCAGAGATTATTTAAAACACTGAAATTAATAGTTCACACATCTATGGTAATTTGATTTGCTTTCTTAATGTTTCCCTAATATTAGTGTATGATTCATAAGTTCAAAGGGGGGAAAAAGATCATGGAAGTTTAATGAGTTTTAAATATTTTTGACGTATTTTGTTTTTTCTATATTGCTAAAAATATATATATCATCTCTTTAAATGTTTCCATATCTTTGTATCTTCCTGTCTTTCTCCCTTTTCTGTGTTATATATAGCTATATTAATATATAATAATGATGTGTTACTATACTTACTATAATAATACATTAATAATAATATGTTAATAACATGCTAATCTAATTGGTGTTTTATATATAAGAAGAGAGATGAAAAGATAGAATAATTTAGCTTAGATATAGATGTGCTAATAATACATTAGCATGTACTAATAAATACATAGGCACAAATATAAGCATATATATTAATCCAGGTGGGGTATGTGTATTTTCATATCAATTGGATTAGTCTCCTTTCACTTTCTTGCTTTTCCTAAGGATGAGTTATTTACATGAAATTGCTATTTTGATACTGAGAGACAGTGGGACTCCTTTAGTCTGGACCGATGTTCTGCTTAAGCACCTACTATGTGCTAAGCAATGTCCTAAAAACAGAAACGAATATGATAAAGGTATCTTGACCCTCATGGAGCTCACAGTGAGGCTGGAATAGACTCTAAATAAATGACCACATGGATATAGTCTCTATGGATTCTACAGTCACGTCAGTGACAAAATGTTATGGAAGGAAAGAACAAAGTGCTATGAGAGGATATAAAAGAGGCCTTCATCTGGGGAGGGTAAGGATCAGTGGGGTCCTCAGTGACAGGTCAACTGACCTCAAAAGGAGAATGGAGTTGGCCACATGAAAGTGAGGAGTAGATGTTACAGGTTGAAGGGACTATCTATCCCAAAGCTCTCGTTGGATGACTCGCAGACAAGATGAAGAATAGAAAGTAAAGGAATTACAATTTATTCAACACCACATTGAGCAGGTTACTGATGTTAGGACACTATCTAATAACCTGAGGTTCAGGATAATTTATTAATTCCTTAAGTCCTTCTGTGTCAGGTATTGGGGATGCAGCCATCAATGACATATGGTCGATGATTAGGAGAACTCTTAGTAGAATAAAGAAACTTACAAACAAATAGAAAAACCCACAATACAATATTTGCTATTCAAAGACACTGAAATATATAGAAGATCCTTAGGAGAACATCAAAATGGAAACCACAAATTCTTCTGGGAGTGCCAATGAAGACTTCCTGAGGGAAGTATTGTTTGAGCTGAGTTCTTAAGAATGAATAAGCTTCCTCCTATAGGCAGAAAGTGGTGAGGCCCTTCCAGGTAGAGTCCCTACCAAAGGCAAACGTGTGGACCCAGGAAAGAACACGCCCACTTAGGGAACTAAGCTCCTGACTGCAAGGATGCAAAAGACTGATGAAGTTGAAGTAGTCCTCAGGAGTCAGATGAGACAGAATCTAATTTGCCATGCTTGACAATTTTTATTTCCCATCTAGGAAATGGGCAGCCAGTTAAGGATTTAAGGTAAGGAAGTCTCACTTAAATTTGTGTTTTCTTTTTTAATGTTTTATTTATTTTTGAGAGAGAGAGAGAGCGTGAGCAAGGGAGGGTCAGAGAGAGGGAGACACAGAATCTGAAGCAGGTTCCAGGCTCTGAGCTAGCTGTTAGCACAGAGCCTGATGCAGGGCTCGGGCCCACAAACCATGAGATTATGACCTGAGCCGAAGTCGAACGCTTAACAGACTGAGCCACCCAGGCGCCCCTAAATTTGTGTTTTATAAACAGCCCAAAGGCTGTTGGTGCTCTGAAGGAGTAACTGGAAGGGGACTGAGCTTAGAGAAAGGTTCAACTAATGCAATGGGCCCTGGGGAAATGAGGGTCTTCTCTGTTAGCCAGAGAGTAGCATAGTTCTTTTTATGATAATGTAGAATTAAAGATAAACAAAGTTTTTGCAACAGTCTAAGAAGGAAGAAACAACATAAGTAAATTTTATACATCTTTTATTTTTTCCAAAGAACAAAAGAAGTACCATAAACCAATGATACATATGATAAAAAGTAATTTTAACATAACAGGTGTGATGCATAGGTAATTCTTTATAACAAAATGTATATATGTATATATATATATATATATATAAACCTGTATATATTTTTTTGAAAGCTAAATGTGAATCTATATTTAAAGAGCTCAAATGCATTTTCAAAACTGTCAGAGTATAGATCCTTGTTAAGTTTGATTTTGTTCCTAAAAAATGCAAATAATGCATTTCTATAAAAACTGAAGTAGGGAATTTACCTATATCCTAGCTTTTTCATTTATCCAAACATATAGTTAGTGACTAGAATAATGGTACTCCTAGCAAAATGGTTAGTATATGCCATAAAATCAAAGTTTAACAAGTAAGTCATGACATTATGCCATACTTAGAAGACATCAAATGTCTAAAGTTATAGGAAAAGAATATATTAAGTTCCTTACAGAACTTAAACATTTAAGAATTCTAAATAAAGAAATATACTTTATACAGATAACTGCAGGAGACACTCCGCTTTCTAAGGCAAAACAATATAGCATCCCAGGTCTTAGAGCAAGTTCTCCTAACATATTCCCCAAGAAACAATGCTAAAATACTTCCTATTTCATGAAGAGTAAAGATAGCAATTTCTCTCCACATACTGCATTCCAATGAAATATCATTCACACATTAAATCCACAGCCTTCTCAGTAACACTGTCAGGAATATATTCTAAAATGACAATAGTCACCTTGAAGGATTAACAACCAGTGATTTTTGACTCACAATTTAGTCAATTGCCAAAGGTTTCAATAGCACAGCAGGTAAAATTACAGCAAATAAATAGCAGGGAATACTATGTTAAATACTTCAGGATCGGGCATTAGGCTGGAAGGACAAAAACAGGTCCCTCCTTGACCTTTCTTTCACAAGTAGGGAGTTCATGAAGAAGCCTAACTCACTGGAGAAAACCAGTCCTTGCGTTTTGTCTTCACCGGGTCCTGAGACATGCAGAAAACTGCTCTGCTAAGGAACTGGGCAGTTTTTCCAACGCATGGTCCTTTCTCTTAATCAGTTTTTTTCCCACTGTTGAGGAAAGAATTATATCAGTTTAACCGCATTTCCAACACTCCCGTCTAGTCCCACCTGTTTTCAAAACACAGAGTTTAAGCCCGATGAAAAGCAAAGGGTGGACTCAAGGACTATACTAACAACAACAACAACAACAACAACATCAAAATACATTTCAGTCTTGAGCTCTATGGAACCCAGTATGGCAATTAGATTGGTGATAAGTTTCCCCCAGGACATTGCAGTACAGATTCCCCCACCTCTCTCGAAGGATCTTTTATCCTAAGCGTGGTCTCCAATGGGGTAGGCAAAGCCCTTGCAGAGAATAAGGACCTTGAGAAGTCTACACTCTTAAAAGAGATTAAAAAGCACAACGACCAAAGTGGCAGTATACCTGTCCAAGATTTTCTGGATGGCTTTCTTCATCACTGGGGTTTCTGGGTCCAGACAGACTTCCTTCTTGTTCTTCAGGGTGGCTCTGCAGAAACAAAAAGAGGATAAGCCCTCGAGCCACGGGGGCTGAAGACTCGGGCTGAGGGACTGCTCTCTTGTCAAGGTCACAGTGGGCACCGCAGTGCACGAGGACTTACATGACTTCCACCTTGGGGCACTGTGGCCCGGCCCCGATCACCTGCATTTTCGTGATCATTTTGGGATGAATCCCCGGTGTGGTGGTTAAACACACGCAACGCAGCTCCCTCACTATGACCGCGACAGGGCCGGCTGGGGCACAGAGAGAGAGAGAGAGAGAGAGAGAGAGAGAGACCGTTATAGGGCAGGTTGGAGGAGAGCTCTCCCCCGGCAAGCCCCCCCAACCCCGGGACGCTGCCCCGCGCCCGGGGCCGCCGCGGAGGCTGGGCGCGCTGCCCTGCCCGGGGGCGCGCCGCGTGCTGAGCGCTCTCACCGCTGGCGAGTGGCTCCGGCGGCGTCAGCAGCAGCAGCAAGAGCAGCGCGCACAGCGAGCCCGAAAGGTGGGGGGCGCGGGCGGCGCGGCTGGGCAGGAGGCTCATTGCGGTCACGAGTGCGGCAAGGGGTGCGGGCTCGAGGGGCAGGAGAGAAGCTGGGATTTGAAGCTCCAGCGCACTATGGCTTCCCCAAAGTCCTCTGCATCCCTTTTATCTGCACGGGCCCCTTCCCCCAGGCAGGAAGCTTTTGGGATGCTTGGGAAATTCCCTGGATGAGGGCGGCCTGGGGTGAGGAGGGTGAAGGGTGGAGGGGGGCTGAGCTGAGGGAGTTGAGGAGGAGGGTGGCTGGGAGGAGCTGCTTGCACCGGTTGCGCGGTGGATGGACTTGGTAGCCTGCCCCGTGGATGATGGAGCTGCTGCTCCCGCCGGTGGTGGGGAGCAATCCTGCAGGGATTTCATCCCGTAGGCCAGCCTGGGATAGCGAAGGCCAGCTTCTCCTGGGGACAGAACCCTTTGGGAGATGCCCCCTCGTTTCCGTCTAAAGAGGAAGACTAGAACCAAGGAACCAGACTGGCAGGTTTGACTTTAGAAAAATTTCTAAATCATCATCACCACCACCATTCAGGAAATGGAAGCGGTGGTTAAAACTGCACTGAACGGAAAGGCTTTCCTCTCCTGCTTTCAGGCGGGTCATTCTAGGTTCTTCGAATTAATTTATGATCCTTTGGACTTCGGCTAGCTTCAGAAGCCAAGATACTTCAATGAAAGTTTCTCTACTCCCGCTTGAAGTCAGTGGCAGGAAGGGATTCCCCAAGCAATTCTGCTAACTGGAAATGCTACCCTTTGCAATTTGCAGCAAGCATATAGGTGTCCAGGTGGTCTTTAAAAATCTTCAAAAATCACACAGCAAACTGGCTTGGAAGATGACACCTTGCTTTCTACAGTTCAGTTCACCAGTGAAGTGCAGGCCCGTCTGGTCATCTTTGGGGATGTGATGGGGGGGGCGGGGCGGGTGAGTACAGACTGAATTGGTGCAGAGAGCTGAGACTGTTCAAGCTCCAGACTCTAGCCAGGTGTGTAATTGACCCAATTTGGAGAAGCAGTGGCAAGCTGACAAGTTTGAGGGATTCTTCTGGAAGTTCGGTCTGGGCATTGGAATCAATTTGGCAGCAAGACAGCACCCACTCTGGCCTCACTCACCTTCACAGAAGGAAAGGGTGATCAACATTGGCTTCTGGAATGATTTAGCTTCATGATTAGTGGCTGCTTTAATGCACAGGCCTGCTTTAATCCAAGTGAGCTCGGAGCTGCCCCCTGAACTTGAGGGGTGAGGTGGCCTCCTCACCCTCTCTAGTAACGGTGGAAATAGTTAGAACACTCAAGTATCAATGGCCAGGCCTTTCAGACGTCTACTTCTGTGAAAAACATGAGCATGATATTGGAATGACACCAAGATTTTCTTTCATGGAAATCTAACTAGATCCTCTTCTGGATTGTTCTCAGTACCCTTGTCCTCACAGTAGGCCAGCAAAGGCAATGGGTAAACATGATAGCAATTGGAAGCTAGTCACGGAAAGAAAGAAATTATTTTCCTTGTCCCTCAAGACCCTGAGGAGTTTTATTGACTCCTCCATATATCTTCCTTGGTAGAATATCACCACCATTGGTGAGCAAGGGGGAAGTCTCATAAACCTTTAGAACTTTTGGTCTGGAAGGAAACTTAAGAAATTGTCTAGTTGAGGAAGGCTGGGAGGTTTGGCCTCACTTTGTGGGAAGTGAAATGGGAAGTTTGCTATCGTGCACAGCTTCCTGATACCATCAGCATCATACCTGACTCAGCTAATACAACCCTTCATCCTTCTAGGGAGTGGTCATCTGGGAAAACAGCCTGCAGATTTTTTTATATTGACTTTTTAAAGATTGGAATGCATCTAAAGACCAAAGGTAAACCTCACTGATACGGATAAAATAAAACTTCAAAAATGTGACTAAAAATCTTGGGCAATTAAATTCACCTTAACCGAAGCAAATAAACCACAATATAATAAGACTCTGTGGGAAAAAAAAAAAGCTTAATGACATCGGTTACAGAGGTGTGTGTGTGTGTGTGTGTGTGTGTGTGTGTGTGTGTGTATTTAGTTTAGTTCCAAAGAATCTATTTTAAATATAAATGAACATATGAGTTATTTTGGCACCAAATGGTAAGATTGGAGGAGGGTCATGAGATGTGATTTCCAGTTCCTCCTGACACTCTTATAGTTGTTCTTGCTTCACTTGGTTTGCACTCTGAATCAACTTGCCATGGATTATTTATGAGATATAAGGCACAATTTTTTTTTTTTTTTTTTTTTTTTTTTTTTTTTTTTTTTTGCTGCTGGCAAGCAGGTAATAGAAAGTCCCCACTAGAAGTGGGCTGTTGGGTTGCCCAACCGAACCAGGAAACAGTGTGGAACTTAACCTGAGTTCTCATTGAAATCATGCTAGCTCATTGCCCATGTGTAACTCCTGTCTAGGCGTCACTGGTGTGAGCCTTCTGCAAAGACAGACAAGAATGTAGATGATCCTAGGGGCACCTGGGTGGTTCAGTCGGTTGAGCATCCAACTTCAGCTCAGTTCATGGTCTCGGGGTTTGTGGGTTTGAGCCCCATGTTGGGCTCTGTGCTGACCTCTAGCTCAGAGCCTGGAGCCTGCTTCAGATTCAGTGTCTCTTTCTCTCTCTGCCCCTCCCCTGTTCATGCTCTCTTTCTCTGTCTTTCAAAAATAAATGAATGTAAAACAGGAATGTGGATGATCCGAAGACTCTCTGCAGTTGGGAATGACAGCACCAAGTACCATAGGAGGCAGAGCTCTTTCAAAGCTGTTGTTTCTTTGTTCTGCTTTTAAATATTTTTTTATGTTTTTTATTTATTTTTGAGAGACAGAGAGAGACAGCGCGAGCAGGGGAGGGTTAGAGAGAGAGGGAGACACAGAATCTGAAGCAGACTCCAGGCTCTGAGCTAGCTGTCAGCACAGAGCCCAACACAGGGCTCGAAACCACGAACCATGAGATCATGACCTGAGCTGAAGCCAGATGCTTAACAGACTGAGCAACCCAGGTGCCCCTGTTCTGCTTTTAAAGGGAAGCCATTTGCCTTTCCTGCACTCTGTCTAGGTAGTGAAGAAAGGCAACATGATATTTTTGTCCCAAACTATAATAAAATAATCTGCAAAATGACATTGACATCTTGATAGCCTGAAAGATTTGCTTGTCAGAAGCAGTAGAATTTTAGTCATAATACCACAAAGTAATGTAATAGGAATTAAAACATTCTTAATGGTTTGTGGCTTCTGAAACACTTTAATGCTCATTATCTTTAGAGCCTCATATTGATTCTTTGAGGCAAAAAAGAAAAAGTCTGCTATCCTCACTTTAGGAGCAGCATCTTTTATTGACAAGAGATGTTACATAGGGAAAAAAACAAAGTTGAGAATTACAGTCTTAAATGTTTCCAAAAGCCCTGGACTTCTCAGAAATAGAACCATCCATTTGGTCTCTGTTAAGAAAAAAAAAAAAAAAAGGTATGGCCAGAGAAAGAGTTAAGTAGAAAATCAATGATTGTGAAGTACTAGAGAATCTCCCACAAGAATTTTTTCAACTGGGATAAAATTGGTATATGATATTATGTAAGTTTCAGGTATACAACATTATATTTTGACATCTATGCACTACAAAGTGATCACCATTAAAGGTCTAGATACCATCCATCACCATATAATTGACACCCTTTACCTATTTTGCCCAGCACCTCCTCCCTTCCCCTCTGGTCTGCTTTCTCTATCTATGAGTTTGTTTTTTATTTCATTTTCTTTGTTCATGTGTTTAGGTTTTTTTTTTCCTTTAGATTCTACATATAAGTGAAATCATATGGTATTTTTTTTCTGTCTGACTTATTTCACTTAGCATAATACTTTTAGGGTTCAAGGTCCAATTGTGTTGTCACAAATAGCGACTTCATTTTTTTTTAGAGCTAAGTAGTATTCCATTATTATTACACACACACACACACACACACACACATCTTTATCCATTCATTCATCAATGGATGTTTAGATCATTTCCATTTCTTGCTTATTGTAAATAATGAATATAAGGGTGCATATATCTTCTTGAGTCAGCATTTTTGTATTCTTCAGATAAATACCAAGAAGTGGAACAGCAAGATCATATGGTAGTTCTATTCTTAATTTTTTAAGGAATTGTCATACAGTTTTTCATAATGGCTGCACCAATTTTTATTCCCACCAACAGGTGTACAAAGATTCCCCTTTCTCCACATTCTTTCCAACACTAGTTCTTCCTTGTCTTTTTGATAATAGCCATTCTAACAGGTGTGAGGTGATATCTCATTGTGGTTTTGATTTGATTTCCCTAATAATCATTGATGTTAAACATCTTTTCATGTGCCTGTTGTCCACCTGTATGTCTTCTTTAGAAAACTGGTCAGATCCTCTTTCCATTTTTTAAATTGGACTTTTTTTGTTTTTTAATTGTATGAGTTCTTTACATATTTTGGATATTAATTCCTTATCCATTGGAAAGTTGCAAAAATCTTTGTATGATTTGCTAAAATCTTTTCCCATTCAATAGGTTGATGATGAATTCTTTTGCTGTGCAGAAGCTTTTTGTTTTAACATAATCCCATTTGTTTATTTTTTCTTTTCATAAAAAAATGTTAATGCTTTTCAGATTACAAACCATGTTCTTCACAGTCACTAGCAAATATCCCATGGCTGTCCACATCTGGTTAACCACTCGTATTGACCAACAACCATATTTTAATCTGTTGAAATTCTCAGTGGTGTATTCCTAGCCTTTGAAGCAACCATGATGTCAAACATCTGCAAGATTTCCAGGTTCACCAGCCTGAAGCCATTACCTGCTTTCCAAATTCCTCTCTTCCTTCAAGACCAGTGTGAAGTCCCATCTTCTCTGAGGAAGGTTTATTCTGACAAAGCCAGTTAATATGTATTTTTTTCATCTTCAGTCTTTGAACATCTAATGTACTTGTTATAACTATCTCATTAACAGAGTTTAATTATTCCAGAATTTTGCTTTTGTCTCTCTCCAGTCAACTACAAATCAGGGACAATGGAAGTGTTGAATATATTGTACACCTGAAACGAATACTACATTGTATGTTAACTAACTAAAATTTGTTGTTTTTTTTTAAGTTTATGTATTTATTTTGAGAGAGAGAGAGAGAGAGAGTACAGGGAGGGGAGAGGCAGAGGGAGAGGGGGAGAGAGAGAGAGAGAGAGAGAGAGAAAGAGAGAGAGAGAGAGAGAGAATCTTAACTAGGCTCCATACTGGAGCCTCAAACAGTACTCGATCCCATGACCCTGGGATCATGACCTCAGCCAAAATCAAGAGTCACTCAACTGACTGAGCCATGCAGGTACCCCTTAACTAACTTGAATTTAAATGAAAACTTAAAAAAAAATAAATCAATGGTAATGTCTTATATCTTTCACATAACCTCCATAAGTTCCAGGTTCAGTAACAGTCTAAGAACATTTAATGACAGATAATGATAACATTTTATTTTGCAGTGTTCTTTGAATTACAAATGGATTTTAAAGTCAAGGAGAAAAGAATAGGGTGGTTTGCTGCCATTAATCATTTGAACTCCTCAATTTTTAATTAGCTTTCCCCTGTGTTGGAAATTGTTTCTTGGTTATTATTAAGGACAATTCAAATGATATTTTCAGCCTTTGGAACTTGAACTAGTCAAAAGAGTGTTCAGAAAACAGCAGGATATTTGATATTAAAAGAAAAAAATTATACGACTACAGTATCAACCAAATTATGTATTTTCTGGGACTTAGAGATTGTTGGAGATAAATGATAAGGGAATTTCTGTTTAAGTTACACTGTGTTGGATGTTAACAGTGGGACGATTATTCTAAATTGATCTCTTCCAACAAATCAGAGAGCTTTAATTGTGTGATTATGCCATAGGCCTTTTAAAATATTTTTCTAAGTTTCTATTGTTCTTTATTTGTACTACCCTTTATATTACTTTTAAGAAATGCTATGTGATTACAGTAATTAAAGATGTAAGCATATAATTGTCAGGTTAAGTGCATAAAAGATATCCAAGTGTATAGAATTATCCAATCAATAAGAGTTTAAATGGAGGATTACTTGTTTGTACACAAAAGAAAAGGAAGAAGCCAGCTACTTTTGGGTTAACTTCGCAGCATCCGTGCAGTTGGTCTGCTTCCACATTGGCCTGGCAGTCCCATGAAGAAACAGTATTATTTAGGGAAGCTTTGCCTCAAAGTTGCTCCAACTGTACTGTGAAATATCAGGAATGTTTTCCCTTCTATTGTCCATTATCTAATTTGCCTTGCTGCCCATTTCAGATGGAATCTGTCAGAGAAAGGAGTAAATCAATGAACCTTAATTGAGTCCAAACTCAGCGGGGCTTCAGAGAACCACAGGTGGACTTTTTCTTGCCATCTCCTGGGTGGACAGGGTAGCTAGTAATTTTTTGTTCCTCTGTGCAAAGGCTGCAAAATGTTTTATTGACAAGAGAAGATACAAAGATGAGGATTAAAAACTTAAATGTTTCCAAAAGCCCTAGGCTTCTCAGAATGGGAAGCATTCATTATTTTCTTCAGAAACTTGATCTGGGCTCAGCAAAACAACAACAAAAGTCTTTTTAGGGGTTAGCTATTTTAAATAACTTTTTTGAGAAGTCACTTATCTGATAGTGACTGCAGAGGTCCTTTATGAAAAATTAGACTTCTAATGCTGTGCATAATAATGGTCATTTACTATATTGTGTTTTGACTACCATTACCTTCCTACCTTTTCTTTTTTAATTTAGGAGAATATCTATTTCTTCATGAACTCATAATATCTTTCATTCTCATTTAACATATATTAGAATCTCAGTGATTGCTGCTTTACTAGGAATAACTGTGACGTATTTGTATGTCTGTGGTTTATATACTTTGTAGATAATCAGAAACCTCTCTGTTGTCTTCCTTTGTCATCACTTGAACATATAGATGATGTTCATGAACTTAAAAGTCAAACAAACACACACACATACCCCCACCACCATCACCACCACCAACAATAACAACAATACTCTAGTCTAAATGGTTTTTTTTTATTTATTTTTTTTTGAGAGACAGAGAGAGAGAGCACAAGCAGGGGAGGGTCAGAGAGATGGAGACACAGAATCTGAAGCAGGCTCCAGGCTCTGAGCTAGCTGTCAGTACATTAAACTGTGAGCATTTAAATTTTAGGAATAGAGCATATCTTATACTTGATTTCTTGCCACACATTTTTTCTTAAATCCGATTATGAATTCTCACTCAGTGAAAAACTACTTTTATGCATTTTTGAAACATTACCAAAAAGGAGAGGATGGGGGTTAAGCAAAATGGGTGAAGGAATGGGAGGTATAGGGGCTTCCAGTTATGGAATGAATAAGTCATGGGGATGAAAGGTATAGCATAGGGAATATAGTTATTCAATGATATTGTAATAGTGTTTGTTGTGTGGTGACAGATGGTAGATGCACTTGTGGTGAGCATAGCATAATGTATACAGTTGTCAAATCAATATGTTGTACACTTGAAACTAATATAATGTTGTGTGTCACTTATACTTCAATTTAAAGACATTTAATTATTAAAAATTTATTTAAAAAAAAGAAAAAAACTTTCCCTGGTCATAGTTAATGGGTCAGAATGAACACATAACTAAAAATATTGTTTTAAGAATTGAGAATTAGGAAATTGATCCCATTGACATAAGAGGTGTTGCCATGCCAAAGCAAATCACAAAATCCTAGAAATTCTGACTAATGCTGAACTATGAGTATCTTATTAACCAGTTGGGATTTTGAAGCATAGCTTCCCCCTGGAGAGTAAACTGACAAAACCACTTTATCAGAATGCTTTCCTTTGAATCATTTTGGTTTCCCAAAAATTCAGTATTAATAAATCAGACTGGAGATCATTTTCTTTGGAAGAGAATGTCTCTTTGGAAACGGTTTTATTTTTCCCTAATTTAAATTTGAAAACCAGAATTATAAATGCTATGACCAAGGACTATGTCATAGAAAAGAGAAAAATAGTAGCCTCTAAATATTTGAAAAAGACCAACGCTGGTTTCTTTCACAATGTCATTATGTGAAAGTTAGTTTTTTGTGACAAATGAAAGTTATGAAAGTTGTATATGAAATATATCCAATTAGCTTTCTATGATGGTTTGAAAATAAAATCATAGTGTAAATTGAGGCAGTACAATTGGTGAAGGAAAAAATTGGCAAGCTGAACTTTATTAACATTAAAATTTTCTATTCTACAAAGGCACTAACAAGAGAATGAAAAGTCAAGCCAAGGACTGGGATTAAATATTTGTAAAAGACATATCTAATAAAAGACTGTTGTCCAAAATATACAAAGAATGCTTAAAACTCAATAATAAGAAAACAAATGATATGATTGAAAAATCACATGAAGACCTTAATAGATGCCTCACTAAATAAATATATACAGATGGCAAATAAGCATATGAAAAGATGGTCTACATCATATATCATCAGGGAAATACAAATTTTAAAAAAATGAAATATCCCCACACACCTATTCAAATGGCCAAAATCCCAGAATGTCAATAACCAATTGCTGGTGAAGACGTGGAACAACAGAAACTCTCATACATCACTGTTGAGAATGCAAAATGGCTGTTTCTTACAAAACTAAACATTACATGTTCCTTGGTATTTGGCCAAAGGAGGTGAAAACTATGTCTGCATTTAAATCTGCAAATGGGTATTTATAGGAGCTTTTCCATAATTGCCAAAACTTGGAAACAGGCAAGAGGTCCTTCATTAGATTTATAGATAAATAAACTGTGGTACATTCAGACAGCAGAATGTTTATTCAGTGCTGAGAAGAAAAGACATGGAGAAAGTTTAAATGAGTATTAATGAGTGAAAGAAGCCAATCTGGAAAGCCATACGATTCCCACTATATGACATTTCTAGAAAAGGCAAAACTGTGGAGACAGTAAAAAGATCAATAGTTGCCAGGGGGTTAGGCGCTTGGGACAAAGACCAGAGAGGATTTTTAGAGCAGTGAAACAACTCTGTGTAATACTGTAATGGTTAATACCTGCCGTTATACATTTGTGCAAATCCATAGAATGTACAATGCCAAGAATAAACACCAATGTTAACTATGGACTCCAGATATAGGTTCATCAGTTGTAACAAATGCACCACTATGATGGTGGTGGTGGGGGTGTTGAAAACAGAGGTGTCCAAGCATATGTCAAGGAAGGGAATCCACAGGCCATCTCTGTACCTTCTTCTTAATTTTGCTGAGAACCTAAAACTGCTCTAAAGAAATAAAGCCCATGTTAAAAATTTTTAAATTAAATTCTAAAAAGACAAAAGATATTTCTTCAGTCATTAATCATTGCCTTATTTGTATTCTATCTATTTTCTATGCCACTAGCTTTGTGTGTAATCTTTAAAAATTTATCACTTCTTTAAATGAAACTACTACCTTTTTGTTCTTCACAAGGCTACTGAAAGGAACAAACAGGATAGCTATGATAACTTTTAAAAATATTTTCTTAATTTTATGTTTTCAATTGAGGTAAAATTTGCAGAGTAAAATGCATATACCTTGAATGTATAGATCAATGAATTTTGAAAAATATAAACAATTAATTAAAATATAGAATCTTTTCATCATCTCAGAAAATCTGTACTTTTTTAGTCAATCTCTCTTTTCCAAAGAAAACTACTATGCTGATTTTTAGCTTGGTCCATACTTGATTCGCTTAAATGGAACCATCCAATATGTACTCTTTTACGTTAGGTTCCTTCTGCTAAACGTTGTGAGATAAATCCATGTTACTGTGATTAGTAACATATTCCTTTTTATACAGTTGAATATGCCTTGAATAATTGAAGTGAGATCCAATTATTCAAACATACCAAAATTTGTTTATGTTTTATGTTTAGGTATATGGCTGTGAAAAATTAAATTCATTTGTGGATGGACATTTGGGCAGTTTCCAGTTTTTGGTTAACAATTTGGCTATTATGAAGAAAACAGCTAAAAACATTAAAAAATATTTTTGTGTTTCATTGACTAAAGATAGCCATAAATCTATTTCCTTTCTTCTCATTGAAATGTGGCATCTGTTGTTTATATTCATGATGTGAACTGTGTCTCTGACTCATTTTGGTCAATATAATTTGGCAGGACCAATGCCATGTAATTTACCAAAGTGTATCTACAGCTTCCACCTTTGTCTTTTGGAAGAATGCTCCTTCTTGGAATACAACGGCTATGCCATGAGAGTCCTAGGCTGTATGCAGAGACCATATGGAAGAGAACCCAGGCACTCCACCTGATATATGCAGAGCCCATATGAAAGACACCCAGTGATATCAACACTCTGTTGATATTGGATGAGATCGCAGCTAAAAGCACAAATTGACAGTCATGTGAGTGATCATCTTATACATGGCAGCCCAGCCAAGTTTCAGATGACTGAAATTTTCATTTTCTTTTAAGTTTATTTGTTTATTTTGAAAGAGAGGAGGAAGAGGAGGAGGAAGAGGAGGAGGAGGAGGAGTAGAGAGAGAGAGAGAGAGAGAGAGAATGAGTGGGGTAAGGGCAGAGAAAGGAGAGAGAATCTCAAGCAGGCTCTGCACTGTGAGCACAGAGCCTGATGTGGGGCGAGATCCCCAAACTGTGAGATCATGACCTGAGCTGAAATTAAGAGTGGGATGCTTATGGACTGAGACACCCAAGTGTCCCAAACTTTCATTATATTAAAGTTTTTGAGGAGCAGAAGCTTTATATTTTGATGAAGTCCAATTTACCAAAATTTTCACTTATGATTAATTTTTTTATGTCCCCTCTAAGAAATTACTGTCTACTCCAAGGTTGAAATATATTCTCTTGTATTTAATTCTAGAAGCTTTACCCTTTTAGTTTTTATGTTTAGGTATATGGTTGTGACAAATTAAATTCTTATGACTCATTCAAAGTAGTGGGTGAGTTTCATTGCTTTATTATTTTTTTCCATATAGCTATCCAGCTGTTCCAGGAAAATCTTTTGAAATCTTTATCTATTGAGTTTCCTAGAAGCCATTATCAAAATTCAATTGATGGTATACATGTGTGTCTATTTATGTATTTTTTGCTTTTATGGATCTATTTACCTTTTCTCACGTCAATAGCCCAGGTCCTCATTAATGTAGCTTTATAAGTGTTGAAATCAGATAGTGTGATTCCTCCAACTTTGTTCTTCCTTTTCAAAATTATATGGGCTGTGAAAATTCCTTTGGTTATCTATATAAAGGTTGTAAGGCATGTACCAATTTCTCAAAAAAAAGGAAAGCTTGCTGGAAGTTTCGTTTGATATTGCACTGAATGTGCATCTCAATTTCAGTATTTTCACTCCCACAATGTTGAGTCTTCTAATCTATGAACATAGCATAAATATTTCTATTTATTTAGACCTTTTTTGTGTGCGCTATGTTTTATAATTTACGGTGTAGATTTTTTTAACATTTTATTTATTTTTGAGAGACAGAAAGAGACAGATCATAAGCAGGGGAGGGGCAGAGAGAGAGGGACACACAGAATTGGAAGCAGGTTCCAGGCTCTGAGCTGTCAGCACAGAGCCCGACATGGGGCTCGAACCCACGAACTGTGAGATCATGACCTGAGCCGAAGTTGAACGCTCAACTGACTGAGCCACCCAGGCGCCCCTACAGTATAGATTTTTTTAATATCTTTTGTTGAATTTATTCTTAAGAGTTTATAATTTTGATGAATTATAAATAATATTTAAAATTTTTATTTCCAATTATTTGCTGCTAGAATACAAAAGTAAAATAGTGTTTAATATACTGACTTTATATCCTGAAATCTTACTAAAATCACTTATTAATTCTAACAAATCTCTCTCCCCACGACTGTCTATATTAGATCCCCCAGTCATATTTATCTCATAACTGGAAGGTTGTACCCTTTGGCCAACAACTCCCCACTACTTCCACCCCTCAGCCCCTGGCAACCACAATTCTACCATTCTATTCTCTGTTTTTATGAGTTTGTTTTTTTGTAGATTACACATATAAATGATATCATACAGGGGTGCCTGGGTGGCTCAGTTGGTTGGGCTTCCAACTTCAGCTCAGGTCATGATCTCACCATTCATGAGTTCGAGCCCCACGTTTGGCTCTGTGCTGACAGCTCAGAGCCTGGAACCTGCTTCGGATTCTGTCTCAGTCTCTCTCTCTGCCCCTCCCCCTCTCATACACTGTCTCTCTCTCTTTTTCTCTCAAATATAAATCAACATTAAAAGAAAAAATTTTTAAATGGTATCATACAATATATGCCTATGTCTGATTTATTTCACTTAGCATTATATTCTCAAGGTCCAACCATGTTGTTGCAAATGTTAGGATTTGCTTCCTTTTTATGGTTAAGTAACATCCCACTGGATAAATACATATATAACACATTTTCTCAATCCATTCATCTGTCAGTGAACACTTAGGTTGTTTTCATGTCTTGGTTATTGTGAATAATGCTCCAATGAGCATGGGTTATACAAATACCTCTTTGAGGCAGTGATTATATTTCTTTTGATGGAAGTGGGATTGCTGGATCATATGGTAGTTGTATTTTTAATTTTTTGAGGAAATGCCATATTGCTTTCCTTAGCAGTTGCACCAATTTTCCTTCCCTTTAACAGTGAGAAAAAAAAGTTTCCTCTTCTCCAGATACTTGCTAACACTTGTTATTTCTTGTCTTTATGACAAGGTCGTTCTAACAGGTGTGAGGGGATAATCTCATTACAGTTTTGATTTGCATTTTCCTGATGATTAATTATGTTGAATAGCTTTCCACATACCTGTTGGTCATTTGTATGTCTTCTTTGGAAAAATGTTTATTCAAGTTCCGTGCCTATTTTTAAATTAGATTACTTGGTTTCTGTTTGTTTGTTTGTTTGTTTGCTATTGAGTTGTATGAATTCCTTATATATTTTAGATATTAACTCCTTATCTGATATACGGTTTGCAAATATTTTCTTCCATTCCATATGTTGCATCTTCATTTTGTTGATTGTTTTATTAGAGTTTTCCACACAAAAGATTATTTAATTTGTAAATAAAGACAGTTTTACTTCTTCTTTTCCAATATTTTATGCCTTTATTTCTTTTCCTTCCTTTATTGCACTGGCTAAAACTTCTACCATAATGTAATGTTGAAATAGTGAGAATGGACATAATTACCTTACTTCCTTTCATATAGGTGAAATTGATTGATAGGGTTGTTGAAATATCTATTAACTGATATTTTTGTCTGCTTTTATCAGTTATTAAGTGGTATTAAAATCTCTAACTGTGATTGAAGATAAGTTTTGTTTCATGTAATTTAAAGCTTTGTATTAGGACCACACATATTTAGGATTGTTATGTTTTCTTGATGAATTGTCTCTCTATCACTATAAAATGTCCTTTTTAAAATCTTTGGTATTCCAGTGTGAAAAACTCCTTTTATTGAAGTATATTTTGTCTAATTTTAATAAAGCCACTCAAGTCTTCATATGATTACTTATTACACAGTATGGCTTTTGGAACTTTCAATGTATATGTGCCATTATATTTAAAGTGCATTTTTTCTGGATAATTTTTAATTTTGTCCTGTTTTGTTTATCCAGTCTGACGACCTCTGCCTTCCCCCACCCCAAGTTTTAATTTCAATTCCAGTTAGTTAACATACAGTGAAATATTAGTTTCAGGTGTAGAATTTAATGATTTATCACTTATATACAAAACCCAGTGCTCATCACAAGTTCTGCCTTTTTATTGTTTTTTTTTTTAAAGTAATCTCTACACCCAACATGGGGCTTGAACTCACAATCCCAAAATCAAGAGAGAGCAAGGATCCTAAGCAGACTCCACACCACTAGTGTGGAGCCTGATGCAGGGCTCAAACTCACCAACTGCAAGATCATGATCTGAGCTGGAGTCCAATGCATAATCAGCTGAGCCACCCAGATGTCCCTTGCTTACTGCATTTTGAATGTAAGGTGCCTTTGATTTTAACTGGCACCATTCGTTTATGTACCTCTAAGAAAGAAAAGATATTGTTAATTATTAAACAATAATATAATGCTTTCTTATCATTTAGAATTGTTTTCAGCTTTATTGAGGGATAATTGACAAATAAAATTGAAAGATAAGTAAAAAAAAATAAAATAAAATAAAACATTAAGTAATTAGGGATGCCTGGGTGGCTCAGT
>CM053567.1:135520702-135549346 GCA_028646485.1 Cryptoprocta ferox
GGTTGTGTCCAACTTTGACTTCGATCATGGTCGCACGGTTCATGAGTTTGAGCCCTGCATTGGACTCTGTGCTGACAGCTCAGAGCCTGGAGCCTACTTCAGACTCTGTGTCTCCCTCTCTCACAGCACTTCCCCTGCTCACACTGTTTCTCTCTCTCTCTCAAAAATAAACATTAAAAAAACATTAAATAATTTTTAAAAAGACTACCAAACTAGTGCTTAGAATGCCCTTTTTGTCACCTTTCTCTCATCAAGGGTTCAGAATATATCCTTATAGATCTTTGTAACAATGAAAAATTTTAATAAGTCTATAGTAATAACAACAATAATGGCTACCACATGTGCCAAGCAGATTTGTAAAAATCATATACTCATTCGGATTATAACACCGCATGTTCTCCAAATTCTTTCTGCTGACTCAATGTCATGTAAAGGCTTTTATTTTCTCTCGGTCAGCTCTTTCTCCAATTCTCCTCAGAGGTAGTTTAAAATTTTCCTGACTTGCTCTCTTCAAGTGCTCATTCTCTGGTAGAAAGTTCCTCAATTCACACCTCCCAGACTTCAGACCCTTCTGTATTTGTACCTAGCTTTGTTTGTTCTAATTCATTCATTCTTGTGTTGTTGATTTTAGCCATTCTGACAGGTGTGAGGTGATATCTCATTGTAGTTTTGATTTGTATTTCCCTGATGATCAGTGATTGTGAGCATCCAATTCTTCCTTCCTTTCTTTCTCCCTTCTTTTCCTTCTTCCTTCCTTCCTTCCTTCCTTCCTTCCTTCCTTTCTTTCTTTCTTCCTTAAAGCTTTTTAAAAAATATTTATTTATTTTGAGAGAAATAGAGAAAGTGCAAGCAGAGGAGGGGTAGAGAGAGGGAGAGAATCCCAAGCAGCCTCCATGCTGTTAGCATAGAGCTTGCTGTGGGGCTTGGATATCATGAACCATGAGATCATGACTTGAGCCAAATCAAGAGGCAGACACTCAACCAACTGAGCCACCCAGGTGCCCCTAATTCATTCATTCTTATACTCAATTTGTGTCTATTGAAAATGTCCATTGTTCATCAATATACAATGATGAATAGTGTGGTCAATTTATAATCTAGTGAGTGAAGTCAAAATAACACTGTCAAGGAAACAAGATAGAAATTGCAATGTGTAATAGATTCTATGAAGGAGGGAGAGTAATTTCATAGCTTGGTACAAAGTAACATGGACTGGGAGTGCTTAC
This sequence comes from Cryptoprocta ferox, assembly GCA_028646485.1. Classification (NCBI taxonomy): domain Eukaryota; kingdom Metazoa; phylum Chordata; class Mammalia; order Carnivora; family Eupleridae; genus Cryptoprocta; species Cryptoprocta ferox. The sequence continues at coordinate 135,521,929 of CM053567.1, forward strand.
ATTAGAATAATGGCCACTGAGGAGGTGACCTTTTAAGCTGATACCAGAAGCATAAAATGGCAGAGCCTTGCAACAGCCTAGTAAAGAGGGCTCCAAGCAGAAAAAAAAGTAAGGATACATATAGGAAAGAATTTGTGTTTTAATAAGTAAAAGGAGGCTAGAATTCAGTTAGAGGAACAGTAGTGTGAGTAAGGTCAGAAGGCTAATTGAGGTAAGTAGTACAAAATTTTCTATTTTTATTTGTAATGAAAAGCTTTTTAAATATTTTATGTTGTAAGAAGATAGGAATTGTTTTATGTTTTAAAAACATCTCACTTCTGCATGAAACAGTGGTGTAAAATTTGGACACAGAAACACAAACTAAAAGGCAATTTTAACAGTTTAGGAGAAGAGTAGGCAAGCTACCATTCATGGGCCTGCCACATGTTTTTGTAAATAAAGTTGTATTAAAACACAGCCAATGGTGATTTTCATGCACATTGCCTATGACTGTTTCCATGCTGCAATGACAATATTGAATAATTTTGACAGGGACAGTCTATAAAGCAAAAATATTTACTATCTAGTTCTTTACAGAAGAAGTTTGTCCACCCCTTTCTAGATGAGAAATTTGATGGGGGGAATATTAAATGGAGATGTAGAGATGTTGGAAGATTATGAATATACTTTGTAGATGCAACTTTCTGTACGTGCTGATGGATTAGATACAGGCAACAAACATTCAATAATTATTCTTAGTTGTTTGATGGGAAAAATTGAGTGTAAGGTAATAATATTTATTTAGAAGTAAAAGACTTGAGAAGGAACATGTTTAGATGGTTGTGGAAATAAGAATTCTTTTAGACTTCCTGTGAAATATCCAAATGGAAGCATCAAGAAGGAAGTTGTATGTGAGTGTGAAACTCAGGGAAGAGGTCTGTGCTGGAGCTGTTGTGTGAGTGACATCAGCATAAAAAATTACTCATGGAATCCACCTAGTGGGAGATATAGAAAGAAGCCATGGTCTAGAAAAGTGGCTCCAGGACTCCAATATTTAGTGGTCTCCAGTCTGAGAGTATTTGTCCTCATGTTTCAGTCATTTCCTTTTTACTGCATTTCTGACCCCTTCTCATCTCCAGGATTTGGCTCAGTACTTCATATCAATTTTCATCATTCCTATAACAGCCTATGAAACAAATAACATTATTCTTGGAATACATATAAGGAAACCACAGTTTAAGGCTTAATCATCTTGTTACCTATCTTGTAAATGGTAGTTTCTGATTCTAAGGCCATACTGCTTCCTAGAGAAAGTCTTTATGCCATATTTAGTGGGATACAGCTAGACAGTATTGTCAGCTATCACTTCTTGTTGGTGTTCACTCCCTCCTGGAGTGCAATCTGCTTCACATTGTACATAAAAGCTTACAAAGCTGGCCCTTTACAGAGATCTATTCAAAGAGACTTCACAAAGACTCTCAGGGAACTCTAATACTTTGCTAAAGGCAATGATGTCATTAGTTACGGATAACAAATAACAATTTCACCAGAAAAGACATGTATTAAATAGATACAGCAAGGACAAAGAGCCAGTCTCAAAACATACATGTCACGAAAAATGTCCAAAACCATACAGCAGAACCAGGCTGGTGCAGACAACACAAGCTTCCCTGATGATCATGGACACCACAGTTTGCTTTACTCATGCACACTTAACAATGCTGAACCGTGGACGCTTTCATGAGAACTGATGAAGCTGAAACAAGACAAATCCACCATCACTGCCACGGCCCAATGCTGGGACACCTTACCTTCTCTAGAGGAGTCTCACCACAGATATTTTCTTCAGTAAGTGCTGAAACCTATCAGGAGCCTCTGATAACATCTCCTGAGACATCTGTTTAGATCCATGAGAAAACTCACTGAGGACACAAAGGGGAATTTTAGTCATTTTTCATCATCTGCTGGCGCCCAGTAATAGCATCTTCATCATAAATACTAATTTCCTAACAAGCCAAAAAATTCATCTTGCTTGGCATGAGGGCCAGCTTTTTGGTCAGCCTTAGGTAGAACAATTAACAGTATCATATTCAGGGTGCCTGGGTGGCTCAGTCAGTTAAGCATCTGACTTCAGCTCAGGTCATGACTCGTGGTCAGTGCGTTCGAGCCTGGAGCCCATTTCAGATTCTGTGTCTCCCTCTCTGCTCCTCCCCTGCTCGGGCTCTGTCTCTCAAAAATCAATAAATGTTAAAAAAAATTTTTTAACAGTATCATACTCAACAGATATTCATGTGATGTTTTCTATTATTTTTCAATTGGTGAGGCATTTGGATTGTGGGATCCTATTATAACTCTCTGGCCAATTGTTAGCCAACAACTCTATAACAGATGCCTTTAGGTTACTAATCTCTAATAAAGCAATTATCCAATGTTTATTCTAACACTTTTATAGTCATTTAACATTTTGATGTCTTATTTTCCTTGTGAATAGCCAATATTTATTTCATATAGAGAATGTACAGTAACCCTGGCCATGAATTCTCCTTTGATACATTCTACTATTCACAGATCATTTAGCTTTCATCAACTAAAAGCTATTTGAAATCAATTCCTGGGGTCTTCTATAAAGGATCTTCAAAAGAAAAAAAATAATAATTTTCTTTTCTCCCCACCTCTAGTTTCTAGTAGGTGAGGTGACTGATTTTTACAAAACTACTCTTGTGATAATGTACCAGGACATGAGAGAGGATAAAAGTAGTCCTATCAATGTCATTACTACTATAGTTCATGTTGGACTCCCATGCAATATAGTATTGATATGATCCATTCCTTTCTTGTTATCACAATTTTAAAATTGAAGTCTAATTAACATACAGTTAGCTATACTAGTTGTACTAGTTTCAGGCATACAATATAGTGATTCAACAACTCTAAACATTATTAGTGCTCATCTATATAAGTGTACTCTTAATCCCCTTTAAATACGATTGAACAATTCATGACTTGGAATGCTATCCTTGCACAGGGGCCATGCTACTCTTCTCTGTATTGTTCCAAGTTTAGAATATGTGTTGCCAAAGTGAGCACTAGTTTCACAATTTAATCAAAGAATTTCAATCTCTCCATAATGTATCCTTGTTTGAAAAAGCATCGGGACTCAAACCACAAAGACTCATTTTTCTTAATTAACTTATTAATGCATTTATTCCATAGATATTATTGATCACCAACTATATGAGGGGCAAGGCTATTGTCTTATAACAATAAGTGATAGAGGGGCAGATAGTAATCAGAAAAAGGTCGTAAAATGTTTCCTTCCTTCTACCCTCAGTTATTCTCCAGTTGATGGAGGCTTATCAGTAAGAGAATAGATTTTAGTACTTCAGAGTCTAGTTTGCCATTAAGAGACTAAATCTCTATACTATTTCTATCCCTATGGCCCCTCTCTGATTGTGAGAGGCCATTTTCTTAGTTTCAAGCAGTGGTCCTCTGGTGGGTAACTAAGTTGCCTCAGGGTGGTAGCAGAGATGCAAGTATGTCACTGGGATCTTGGTCTTTCAAAGACTGAGGATATGTAAATTTTACTTAGGGAAGGAATCTTGGCTAGCCACAACCCCCAAAGCTTTCAGTGTGGAAGACATGATTTCAACATGCTGTCATGACCACATCAATGCCTATAACCAAGGTATGAGCTGAGATCCTATGGATGCCTTTGAAATCTTCTCCTTTTGTCCCTATTGTAACCCTCAAAATACCACTTCCTTATCTTGCTTCTCCCAAGTTCTAGTTACTGTCACCAAAAATTAGGGTGATGGGGCAGTCACTCAGCATTCTCAGTTCACCTATGGATACACAGAAGACTAACTTAGCTTCAGCTAGTATCTTCTCATATTTTCTTTTTAAAATTTTTTTAAATGTTTATTTATTTTTTAAGAGAGAAAGAGTATGAGCAGGGGAGGGGAAAAGAGAAAAGGAGACACAAAATCTGAAGCAGGTTCCAGGCCCTGAGCTGTCAGCAGACAGCCCAATGCGGGGCTCGAACTCATGAATGGTGAGATCATGGCCTGAGCTGAAGTTGGACACTTAACTGACTGAGCCACCCAGGTGCCCCCTCATATTTTCTAAGTGAACCTAATCTTCCAGAATCTGCTCCATTAATCCTTTCTCCACTATCTTCAGAAATAGCTTTTTCAGCATCAGCACATAAGAGATTTCTGTTTTCTCCTGTCTTTTGGTGGCTTTAACATATATATCCTTCTTTTCCATTCATTTCCCTTCCCTTCCCTTTTCTCTCTTCTCCAAAATCCAAATATCTGTTCAAAAATCTTTAACAGTAAGGCTGCAGTCTCAGAGATATTCATAATCTTTGGTCACTGAACAGCCCTCAGAGGAGGACCTTGTCTTTATTAGTCTTTTTCTCTTTTAGATGATTATTTCAGCTATATTTTTCTAAGATTATTTAGGCTTCTACCAGAAAGATGTAGTTCTGTGACTACAAACATGGTTTTTGATACATCAGAGAGTCTATCATGAACATTAAGGCCTATCCAATCACTGATCCTGAATTATAGACAAAACTTCAGAGAAATATGCCTGGGAAACTAAGAAAAAACTGGAGCTTCTACTTATGGAAAAATTCCCTGTTTTTAATTTGTTTTTAAACTTTGGTAACTATAGGTACTGACTTAGAGGTTAGTTCCTAAGGGAGCCTCTTCCTTTGCCACCTTGGACAGTTCCCACAAACCCTAGGTCAATGTATTCATGCATTTGTATAAAGGCTATGTATTCATCTAAAGGCTCTGATACAGGAAGAAAAGTGGTTAAACAACTGCTCCATCATCTCTAGGTGGTATTGTCAAGACCAGTAGACATAGAAAGGGTCCATATGAACTCTTTAGTTTGTTAGATTATACAAACCCTTAGTTCACAATTTGGCAGCCATGGGAAGGATGCCTCCACTAATTCTATCTAGGGATAGTGATGTCTGAAATGGAGAAACATGTGCTTCTTCTCTCTTCCTCTATTCTTCCTCTATGCCTGAGACATCATAGGTGCCTGAAACACGCAATATTTAATGCCCTAAATGTAAGTGTCAAGGCTAAAATAGGCTAGGTCGGCTTTTGGGATGTAAGATGTTATTAAGTTATGAAGTTTGTTATGCTCTAGAAATAACTCATGCATTTATATTCCTGCTCAACCCTAAACCATTTTCAGATGTTTGTTTTCAGGCATTGAGAAGTTGCCCAGTTATAGCCGATTTGTCATGATCCAGAATAGCACTGGCTAGAGATAATCTGCTGTGGTAGCATGTTTCATGCTTGCCTTGTGCCTTGCCTTTCTATCACCTCTCCATGGCTCAGTGAGTAAGCCATCACTCTGCCTTGTGTGAGTAATTAAAGAGCACCAGAGACTTTTCCTCCTGATTTATCATCAGTGCAGGCTCATTCCCATTTTTCTTTGTTTTCTTCTTATCACAGAAAGACCTGCCAGGCGAGTCGATCCACTCAGCTCTAAGTCTGAGCCAGACCTCATCGTGTTATAGCCCTAGTTGGTTGGTTGATGGTTGTTTTGTTTATGTCACAGTTGACCACCACAACAGGAACTTGAATTAGCTTTCTTTCCATATGGATGGACACACAGGAGGAACCTTTCCAAGATCTACTTAACATCCATCTTCAGAGCAGATACCTTTCCCCAGAGCCCAAAGCAGATGTGATTTAAACCTTGAATTTTACACTAAAACATTTGTTTCATGTTCAACAATGAGACTATTTTGTGTCAATGTTTTACTTAAAGATTTATTTATTACTGGTCAACTCATCAAGCATTGGGGCTTTATGGAAAACCCCTGATACTTAATGACAAAGGTAAGAATGAGCTGTCTGTCGATTTAGCAGTATGAGATGTTAGAGTGCCAAATAAGAGATTCCCAATAAAAACAATGTTAATGCCCAACTGCGCATTTTCGTTTCTGAGATCAGTCATCTCTGAGAGAGGTTTCGGCAAATTTCGGCAAGCTGGTTGCCTAAATCATGTTGATACTTGTGATACAATAATCCTATATTTAATGTTTTGGCAAATACTAAAATTGTGCATTTATCTAACTCTATTCAAGCATGTTTATGAATCATAGAAATCTTAAATAGTATGATCGGATGTGAGCTAATATTTGGATTTACCAATCTATTAATGGTGTATATATTGGGGAAATGGGGAGAAAGTAGAAGTGACAGAGTAAATATAATAAAACACAGAACTTTTGATTTCTTATTGTGATTGAATACAAAAATATAATTCTGTATCTACATAATGCTATAATTCATCTATCATTTTTCCAAATGCAGGGATTATATAGAGATCTCTCGTCTGTACTTTTCTTCATCACTTGATGGCCATGTTAACTAAAGCTGGAGTTAGTGTCCTCTGGCAATGGTTACTGATGTTGAGTAAATTAGTCGTAACTCTCCTTATGCTGCTAAGACACATGATACTAGTTAATGGCTGAAAAACATAACAGGATATGGTGTAACATGACGCACTAAATCCTCTGCTGATTCAGGCCTTTTTTATTTTTCTCAACTGTCTTCCTCTTTTAATCTGGCAGTTGACCTAATTATGCCTTACCTCTATGCATGAACCCTAAAGTTCTAAGTAGGTCAGCACTAGAAAGATTGTGACTGTTGCCATTTCATTTACCTCTTACTCTAAACAAGCATTTTAATATGTGAGAAATACCTTAGTTACTTAAATATTTGCTGCAGAGAAATCCTAATGTCTTGGCACTTCTGATCCTTCTCTATTTTCTTCATTATTTCGCCACTAGCCAGCCCCACTCTATCATGTAATAATAAACAGCAGCTAATATTTAATGAAAACTACTTTGTGCAAAGTACATTTTATGAATTATCTTTATTTATTCCTGCTAACAACAAACTCTTTTAGCCCATTTTTAGATAAGCATATAGAAGTTTAGAGAGGTTGAGTGACGTGGCTAGTGACACATGGGAACATAGTGGAACTGGAGTTCAAAACCTGACCTTCTGACAGCAGAGCCAATTCAGATAACTGATGCCTGATGGTCTTCCTTGCCTCTCCTAAGGTCCACTTTGCATATGCACGACTTTACCTTCTGAGGATGGAATTTGACTTATTTCAATGACATGGCAAGTGTGTCAAAGATGCCATCATGAACTTTCCATGCTCTTGCCATCCATTCCCATCCATTTCTTTATATGTCTTACCATCTCTTCTGTATGACATTTATTCATTCATCAACGATTTATTGAGCTTCTCCTAAGTACCAAACAATGCTCCCAGCACTGAAGACATAACAATTGACCAACCAACGTTCCTCTGTCAAGGAACAAGTATTCTATTGGGGGTGACAGTTGATGAATAAGGGAAAAAAAGTGTGTATGGATGATGCATCCTTATATATTATATAGAGCATCCTAAGAAAGACTCTAATGCAATGATATTTGAGCAAAAGGCTGAAATAAGTGGACAGACTTTAAAGGCTTTGGAAAAGAAAAAAGCATTCCAGGAAGAGAGAACAGCAGGTACAAAGATCTCAGCGTAGGAGTTTGCTTACTATATTTAAAGACCAGTGTCTCTGAGCATTACTAGTAAGAAGTGGTAAGAGATAGTAAGAATGGAGGATTTGTGACTTGTAGAGTATGATGAGAACGTTGGATTTCCTATAGGTGAACGACAAAGCCACTGGGAGGATTTTGAACAGAAGAGTGAAATAATCTCTCTTACTTTTTAAAAGTTTACCATGCACTATGTGAAAAATAGAACATAGAGAAACAAAGAAAGATGAAAAAAGATCAGTGTGAAAGTTTCTTATAACAACTTAGGTGTAAGATGATAATACCTTCAATTATAGTGGGATTCTTAGAACTGGTGAGAAGTTATTGAGTTGGGGTGACTGAAAGGTAGAGTGTTAGGAATTGATGGATTGGAGTCAAGGCATGACATACATGATGTATGAAGAATGGCTCTTAATTAGCCTGAGCAAATGAAAGCATGAAGTTGCCATCACTGAGATAGGAAACTCAAGAGGATTAGATGAGGAACAGCTTCAGATTTAAAGTTTTAGTTTGGTCACGTTACTGTTAGAAATTCCTATTCGTTTATTCAAGTAAACATTTAAAGTATTAAATAATTGGATATAGGAGTGTGTAGTTGAACATGAAGTTTGGCTTATAAATGTAAATGTAAATTTGGGAGTGATTATCACATGGGTGGTATTTACAATCAGAAAATTGGATCACGTAACTTAGGGAAATGAGTATACAATAAAGAAGATAAGCATCCTCTAAATAGTTCCCTATCCTAGTTGTACACCAGAATCTTCATGGGACTTTAAAATATATATACATATATCAAAGTCCACCACAGCCTTATCAAATCAAAATCTTTGAGAGCAGATCCCAGGAATCTATATTGTCAATTTCCCCAGGTGATTGATTATGTAGAAATTGACATGTGTTTGGGAATCAGTATTATCACCCGTTCTGTTTGTGTTATAATATGAATTAATTTTTAATGCTCTGAAGATTCTTCTTTCCATATCCACTGTTACCTACTTAAATCCAAGCTATGGTTTTCCCTTACCTGAAGTGTTCTACTCCTATCCATCCTTACCCCTAGTTTTGCACCATTAACTCAATAATGTTTTCAAACAATAAATCTTCAATGCCACATAATTGTTCTCCAAGACAACAATCCTTAACATGGCCTGCAAAATCCTGCCTGGTATTGGCTAATTGCCTCTCCACCTCATCAGACACCAGGCACTTGCTCTCTGTCCTGCAGTCAGATACTTCCCTTCCTTCAGTCCCAAGTACACATCTATTTTCTTTTGTCCCCAGGTTTTACACCTGCTATATCTTCTGATGACTTTATCCTCCCTTCTTTCACCTAATTAACTTTTACTCATCCTTTGACCTTGGCTCAATCATCATTTCCATAAGGAAGTCTTCTCTGACTTTTCTGACTAAGTCAAATTCCCCACCCCACCCCCCGGTAGTAGGTTATGAAATAAATTTAGGAATTCATGACTAGCATTAAAAAATTTTGTTTAATGTTTATTTATTTTTGAGAGATAGAGAGTGACACAGAGTGTGAGCTGGGGAGGGGCAGAGAGAGAGGGAGACACAGAATCCAAAGCAGGCTCCAGGCTCTGAGCTGTCAGCACAGAGCTTGACGTGGGGCTCAAACTCATGCCGTGAGGTCATGACCTAGGCCGAAGTCAGATGCTTAACTGACTGGGCCCCCAGGTGCCCCTGACTAGCATTTTTTTTTAAAAGGAAATAAAACAGAATGGAATAGAAAAATGTCAGAGTGTGTTGCACCTAATAAAGATAAGTATTAGCTCATAAACTTTTGCTTCTATGTGTACTAATAGGATGATGTATTCTTCTTGTAATACTTTTACAGTTGCAGGTTTTGGTGTGCAATTACTAGCTTATTATTTGAATTTCTTATTAGGTTGAAAGTCCAATATGACCAAAATACTGTTTCTTCCTGCTTTCCAATTTATCCATAGTCCCTGATCAAATGACTAGCCTTATGTAAACACTTAAAGCATATTTATGGGAAGGAGGAAGAAAAGAAGACAGATGTAGGAATTTACATTTAGGGCAAGGTAAGCCTGTACCATCACACCTTATAGTGTGGCCATACTAGCTCTGCCAGTGCAAAATCTGTGGGTTCATTGACCTCATATATGAAAACAACCAGTCTTTTCATAATGTTTATTTATTTTACTAGTGTTTAAGTAAGCGATGAAGTATCTTCATTTACAAGTGTTAAGTGAAATGGTAAGCTCAGGAAACCTGGTATTACTGTAGGTTGTATTGTTTCTTAAAAGGAGTTTTAGAAATCAATCTAAGCCTTCCTGAACTACAGTAGGGAAATCAATTTTTTTCCTTCTGAAAACTTCTGGAAAATTTAGAGATGATATCATAGTTAATGAATTAGTGTCTCATCAGAGGAAACTTTTTATTCCCCAAAGTAATGACTGTTTCTTCTTGAATTTCTGATTCACTGGTCCCTATGGCACACACAGTACCTTCTCATATAGTAAGCTTTTCTTAAATTATATCCCTGCATCATTTAAGATATAAATTCTGCTTTCCAGACTATCTGCTTTAACCAAAAATTTCACGTGGATAACTTGTCATCCAAGTATATTCTAATTTTTTGGTGACTGCAAGGCTATGGATTCTATTATACTTTTTACAGTCATGGAATCTTGGTCTCTTCACAGAAGTGTCCTCCCCAGGGTTAGTCTAGGACTTCAAGTTCAATTCCCACCTTTTACATCTTCTCTTGAAGTTATGTAGGATTTTACTTTTTGAATAAAGTTTAACTGCCTTGAACCTGGGGTCAAAAGGTATTTCTGGGAAGAGGAAGAATATTTAGCCTCAGAGAGGAGGGAGTAAAGAAAAAGTCCTAAAGAGTAGTGAGAGGAAAGAGATCTTAAGATCCCAGAAAGGATAAGTAACTCAAATGACAGACTCACAATATTATTATGAAAATACACTTAAAAATAAATTAAAACTGTGGCTCAGACCTAAAGTGAGAAAGTGCCTAATGAGTTATTTAACTCATTATTTAGAAGAGTAGAGGGATAACAAACACTGGTTCAAAGAAAGAGAGGAGAGATTTATGTAACCAGTAGGAAAAGAGAATGTCGAAACCAAATTGCAAAACTAGATAAAAACTGATCAGGGTCTCACAGGATAATAAAACTATAACTTTGATGCTATTTTTTCTATTGGGCAAAAACAATTTGCACTTATCAATCCTCTACAAATTGACCTCTAACTGCAGAGGTAAATTATAGTAAATTATAAGTACAGTAAATTACAATTATAGTAAATACAAAATCAAACAAAATCAAAGCCACTATTATGTTGTATATTGTATTATGTATTACATCCATCATTATGTTGTACTCCTGAAACTAAAATAAAGTTCTTTGTCAATTATATCTTAATAAAAAAAATACAAGGACAACAACAACCACATCACCAAGAGAGAGAGAGATTTAACTTACATAGGCTTGTCAGATAATACTGTACTATGGCTCTGAAAAGTTATGCATCAATCTTCTTTCCAAATTTTGAATTTCCTTTCCTAACACTATAAATTGACAAAGACAACTAAGCACCTAGGTTGGAATGGAGAAGATACAGAAGGGCTACTTTCAGCTCCTAAGAATGGAGGAATATGTGTGTCACAGGACAGGAAACGTTGGAAAGAGAGTAGTCAGTTCTGTTTCCATCTGTTGGCCTAACCAAACTGAAAACACAGCTTAGCACTGGGCCAGTTGATGCCAGAAAGACTAGTCGCAGAGCCTCGTTGGGAGGCTAACTAAAACAGTGTGCCTAGCCCATTGAGGTGGGCTGCTAGGGGATCACTAAAAGCTTTAAACCCATAAGCACACACTGTCAGAAGAAGCTACCTGACAAATCAGTTTATGCTAATGAAGTATTCCCCTGGATTTGTCATCCCCTTCCCAGCAACTCCCAAAATGAAAGTGTCATGAATCAATAACAGGTGAATGGGCAAAAATATTCACAGACAGGCTGAGGGGAGGAAGCTCTGTAATTTGTAAGCTGCATAACCAGGTTAACTATCCATTGCGTCCACAGATCAATCTCTGCTCTTTATGTGAATGATTTACTAGTTTAGAAGCTTTGCAATCTATTTCTGGCTGAAAAATGAGTTTTGTTCTCTCTGTCTGTGGCAGTATCTATAGCCTCTCTTGGTACTTTCTGATCTTTCATTCTTACTGGAGCCTTGTCTAACTTTCTTGTGAGGTTGGGAATTTCCTCAGGGACTTCTAAAAATAGCACAGATGTGACTACATGTGATTGTTGGCTATTATGATAAGCATCACCAGATTGTATTTGCAAAAACCACCTCCACAACCTCCATTCTCACAAATACAAAAGAAATGTTCAGGCCATCGCCATACCTAATGTTATATTAAGTATATTTGGGGCTGGGAACTCAAAGAGCTTCACTGCCTCTCTAGGGATATGGTAAATGCAGAGCTGACTCTTCTGTGTATCAAATTGATGTCCCTCCCAGAGGAATTCCCAGAGGAATTGCCTTGAGATTATGGAAAATACATATTTTTGTTAACTTTGTTTTAAAAAATGATTTTGTGCTTTTTTAAATATAAAACTTTTTAGGGGAGCCTGGGTGTTTCAGTTGGTTAAGTGTCCAACTTCAGCTCATTAAACATTTTTAATGTTTATTCATTTTTGAGACAGAGAGAGAGAGAGAGACAGAGCGTGAGTGGGGAAGGGCAGAGAGACAGGGAGACAGACAGACAGAATCCAAAGCAGACTCCAGGCTCTCAGCTATCAGCACAGAGCCCGATACAGGGCTCAAACCCATGGACCAGACCATGAGATCATGACCTGAGCTGAAGTTGGATGCTAAACCAACTGAGCCACCCAGGCGTCCCAATTCTGTGCTTTTTTTTTTTTTTTTGAAGCAATAGAAAACTATGAAGAGGAAAATAAAGGAACATACAGAGGTGGGAGTTTCTATAGCAAGTCTGGCATCCTGAGGAACAAAGATCTTTTCTTACTGTCTGGTGTACGTTTTATAGTTTCCCTCAGTTTTTCATGGCTATGAAATCTTAATCATGTATCAAAACTGTCTTGACCTCAAATATTTATAAACTGTTTGGTGTTCTCTTTAAAAACACAAATGATCAAATAGTATATAATAATTTCTAGGGATTTCCGGAGACAATCATTCCTTCTATGTTCCTATAAAATGAAAAGTCTCTACCTTAATGGCAATAGAATATGGAAGAGGTGATGTAGCCAAAAGCACCAGAATTGAACTTTTAAGAATATCAACTGTTTGCCCCTATTGAGTAATCATAGATTTGAAATGGCTTCTCCAAGAATAATATTTTCCAAAACTCTGTTCTGGGAATTATCATAAAGGAAGAAATCATTACTTAAGAATTACCCATTTCCTGTAAATTTAGTCCATATAAAATATAATGCAAAACCACACCTGTGCATTCTATCTGCTTAACTTCTTGGTCCACCCAGGGTGGGCAATGACTGGGTAAAGTGTGTTTGCCTTTTGAAATGTTAATGTTTCACTTCTGATGCTAGATAGGTTGGTAGATAATTGGTCATATATTCCCAGGGTGAAACACTAGGGCACCACAGTGAAACCAAAAGTAATGACCACAGAAGTTAGTAGGAAAGGCTAGATCATGATCTAGCTGTGAGAGAGGGGACCTTTCTTCCTCTTTACCTAACTATCTTCTCCAAATCTCTCCCTTTTCCTTCTAGCACTTTCTCATCATCATATTTTTTTTTCTGAGATAAAAAAATCTGATCTCAGTTAGGCATATCTTACTATCATTGCTTGTGTCTGGCTGAGAGATAGAGCCATGGTTTTCGGCATTTTAATCCAAATACCTAATGAAGAGTAGAGGTCAGTTATACCCAGAAAAGAATTTCAGACATAAGAGTGGAGATGGGGAATTTGAGGGAGAAAAGAGGTACTTTCCAGTCAGAGCCTGAAATTGCAATTATCCTGCCCATAGAAAATCAGCAGTGCCTGTGCTCTGAATAGGTAAACACTGTTTAATTGTTTACAATTTTGATAGTCAACAAATTCAGATGGCTTAATTATGATCATGGAATAGAATATGACATGCAAAATTAAGGAAACTATACTATCAGTCTAAGAGCAAAACATCAGTAGAAAGTCAATTAAAATGTATAAAATTAGGGGCACCTGGGTGGCTCAGTCGGTTGAGCGTCTGACTTCGGCTCAGGTCATGATCTCACAGTTTGTGAGTTCGAGCCCTGCATCAGGCTCTGTGTGGACAGTTTATATCCTGGAGCCTTCTTCGGATTCTGTGTCTCATTCTCTTCCTGCCCTTCCTTGTCTCACACTCTGTCTCTCTCTGCCTCTCAAAAATAAATAAACATTAAAAAAAATTTTTAAATGTATGAAATTAAAAAATCTTGATTCAAACACATTATTTAGAGATAGGCTATTATCTACCAGAACAAAATCAGTTATGTTAGAAGAGGCAATGGTTCCTGACACTTTATCTTTGAAAGAGGGAAGTTCTCAAAATATTTTGGCTTGATGTTTAATTTTTTGAATTCATATATTTCAAAGAAAAGAGAAGTGAATATTTCAAATGAAACAATTTTTGTCAACCAAATTTGCTTATATTACAATTTCACTTCACAACATACACACTCATGTCACAAGTTCTGTGAAGTTTATTATTAGGAAAAATATGACAACTCAGCATTTTGATTTCATAGAGCAAAGTCCTTTGTAAAATTCAAATGAAAATTCTAGAATGAGAGAGATAAATTCAAGTAAGAAAGAGTCTCTCAATTTCTTCTTCTTCTTCTTCTTCTTCTTCTTCTTCTTTTGGTGAAATTCTCTGGAATGACTTTTGCTATTTCAATCTTTCAACTTTGATTTAGAAGCTTACAATCCTAGAGGTAGAGAGGGACTAGCTTTATTCAAAGGATTTGAAAAGCTGTACTACTTCTAAAACAACAATACCTTTCTGCATATTAATTTCATTTACTTGTTCTGAACCCTTGAATCTGAATCTATTTTGAGCTGATTATCTTAAGCTCTTAGAGAAATATGACACACAAACGAGATACCTGAAATAAATATTTAAAACGTAAGAATACTATTTGGGGATTTCTGAGTGAATTTTTTGATTGGAATAACTTTATTTGTTTATTTACTTTAGTTTATTTATTTTGAGAGAGCACGGGAACATGGAAGGGGTAGAGAAAGAGGGAGAGAGAGAACCCCAAGCAGGCTCCATGATGTGGGGATGGAGCCCAACGTGGGACTCAATTTCACTAATCACGAGATCATGACCTGAGCCAAAATCAAGAGTTGAATGACTAACCAACTGAGCCACCGAGGCACCCTGGTTGGAAGAACTTTAGGAATTACAAAGAGTAGGATTTTATTCCCATAAAATTGCAAATGGCATGGTAGATTTTTTTTTCTTTCACATGTAAGCATATGAAAAGTCAACTTATTAAAGTGCGAATATTTCCCCAAACTTATGGAAAGAATTCAGAGTCATGCTTTTTAAGAAGGCCAATATAGGAGTGATATCACCGAAATAACAACCTAGGAGACGCCAGCTTCTGTCTCCCCACAAAGATCAACAACTGGATAGCTAGCCACAAACAAAACATCTCTGGGAGAGCTCTGTAGTCCTCTTAAAAATCCATCAGAACACAAAACCTGAGAATACCTCACCCAAAAAAGAAGGAAGACAGTTTCATTTTGCCTGCATTATCCTACCCTCCAAGTCAGCCTTGGGGGGTACTAACAGAGAACACTGTTGTTAGAAAAGTTCCCCTTACCAGGAAAATAAGAATACAGTGAGTGAACAGATGCTCTAGCCTTGCAGGGCACTGTACAAAGGATTCACTTTGGTTTCACCCAACTCAGATCAGCAAAACTAAGAGATGCAGAGATGGCAAAGAACAAGGAAGAAAAGCAGGGGCTACCAGTAACCACAGGGACGTCAATCACAGCTCACAGTGATCTGCTCAGCAGACAAATCCAGCATTTTTGCCACTGAAAAAAACAATGACCAGCAAATTTGCCATGGACTATCCCTTGCAGATTTCACCAGGTTTCACCCCATAGGCATTCACATTCACTAATGCCAATCACCTGAGTTTCTCGCTGATTTCTCCCCAGCTGCTCCATTTGAGCCGGGAACCACATTGGCAGCCAGTGCAGGTCTCTGCAGCTGTAGAGTGCAAGACATTAGGTGAGACCCCTATGAGTGATTCCCACCACTGTACACACTCTCAGGGGTAGTCCTTCCAGCTGTACACTGCTGGCCTGACATCTGTCATCAAACTCCATTGCCATGTACTTGGCTAGGGAGAGACTGTGCAGTCATGGAAGAGCACACCAGCAGCTAGGGCCCTGAGCTGCTTGTGGGCTTGGATCAGGCCCTGTCTTCCATCACTGCATATGATCATACACAATGGTAAAACAGGATATATCCCTGGGATGCAAGAATATTTCAACATACTCAAGTCAATAAACTACACTACATTAATAGAATGAAAGTTAAAAATCATATGATCATCTCAATAATGTGACAAGACACATCTTCCATAATAAAAAAAGTTCAGCAAATTGGGTGTAGAAGGAAGATATCTCAATATAATAAAAGCCATATATGCTAAGCCCATGGCAACCATCATACTTAATGAGGAATGGTTGAAAGCTCTTTTCCTGATATTAGGAACAAGAATGTCTACTCTCACCAATTTTATTCCACCTAGTACTGAAAGGCCTAGATGGAGCAATGAGGCAAGAAAAAGAAATAAAAGACATCCAAATCAGAAAGGAAGATGTAAAATTGTCCTTGTAGGTGATATAATTTTATATAGAGAGAATACTAGATTCTACCAAAAATTGTTAGAAGTAATAAACAAATTCAGTAAAGTTACAGGATACAAAGTCAAGATACAGAAATCAGTTGTATTTCCATGCTCTAATAAAGAAACATCTAAAGAAGAAAGAAAGAAAGCAATCCTACTCACATTAGCATCAAAAAGAATAAAATATTTGAGAATAAATTTAACTAGGGAGGTGAAAGATCTGTACACTGCAAATGCTGAGACGTTGATGAAAGGCACTGGAGAAGATACAATGAAAAGATATCCTGCGCTCATGGATTAGAAGAATATATATAGCTAAAACATCCATACTATCCAAAGCCATCTACAGATTCAATGCCATCCCTATAGAAACTCTAATGGTCTTTTTCATTGAAATAGGAAAAAAATATTAAAATTTTTATGGAGCCACAAAAGACCCCCAAATAGTCAAAGCAATCCCAGAAAGAAGAACAAAACCGGAGGCATCACACCATCTGATTTAAAGCTATACTACAAAGCTAAAAGAATTAAAACAGTATGGTAGTTCATAAAATAGACCAATGGAACAGACCAATGGAATGAGAGCTCTCTCAGAATCAAAGTCCCAGAAATGAACCTCTGCACATACAGTCACCTAATATTTGAAAAGGGAGTCATCAGTACTCAATGGGGAAAGAATAACCTCTTCAATAAATGGGAAATTGGAAAACCACATGCAGAAGGATGAAATTGGACCCTATCTTATGCTACTCACAAAAATTAACTCAAAATGGAATAGATTTAAGCATAGGAGCTGAAACCATAAACTGTCTAGAAGAAAACAGTAAAAAAGCTCCTTGACATTGATCTTGGCAATGATTTTTTGGAGATGATACCGAAAGCAAAAGCAACAAAAACAACAGTAAGTGGGACTACATCAAACTGAAAAACTTCCGAACAGCAGAAGAAACAGTCAACAAAACAAATAAGTAACTTTCAGAGAGGGAGAAAATATTTGCAAATCATATATCTGATAAGGGGTTAATAGCCAAAATATATAAAGAAATCGTATAACTCAATAACAAAAAAAAATAAACAATGTAATTAAAGTGAGTCGAGGACCTCAATAGACATTTTTACAAAGAAGACATACAAATGACTAAAAAGCACATTAAAAGTTATTTAATATCACTAATTATCGGGGAAAAGCAAATCAAAACCACAATGAAATATCACCTCACATCCGTTAGTACAGCTATCATTAAAAAAGATAATGTGTTGCCAAAGGCTCTGGAGAAAAGGGAACTCTTTTGCTCTGTTTGTGGGAATGTAAACTGTTGCAGCCACAGTGGAAAACAATTTAAAATTTCCTCAAGAAACTAAAAGTAGAACTACCATATGATCTAGTAACCTCACTTCTGGGTATATATCTGAAGGAAATGAAAACAAGATCTCAAAGAGACACTATACTCTCACATTTATTGCAGGATTAGTCACAATAGCCAAGATATGGAAACAACCCTAGACATTGACAGTGTCTGTCAATGGATGAGTAATAAAGATAATGTAGTATATGTGTATGAAATATGTGTATCATTTAGCCACAAGAAAGAAGGAAATCTTGCCATTTGCAACAACATGGATGGAACTTGATGGCATTGTGCTAAGTGAAATAAGTCAGACAGAGAAAGACAAATACTACATGTTACCACTCATATGTGAAATCTAAAAAAACTGAAGTCCTAGAAACAAAGAATAGAATTGTGGTTATCAGGGGCTGAGAGTGGGGCAAATGGGAAGATTTTGGCCAAAGGGTACAAACTTCTAGTTATAAGATGAATAAGATCTGGAGCTGTGATATAGAGCATGATGATTATACTTATTAATACTGTCTTATATTCTTGAAAACTGCTCAGAGAGTAGATCTAATAGAGTAAATGCTCTAGTAAATTTTCTCATCACAAAAAAGAAATAGTCATTATGTGATGTGATGGACATGTTAGCTAACGCTATGATGGTGATCATCTTGCAATATAATCTGTGTATTAAATCAACACCTTTTACAGCTTCAACTCACATCATATTATATGTAAATTGTATGTAAATAAAACTGTAAAAAATAAGAAAGTCAATGTACTAGAGTCTAGTGAGTTATAAACAGAAGGTCAAATGATTTAGGTTCAAATCAACTCTGCCACCAACTTACATGTGTAACCTTGGACGAGTCATGTTACTAAAGCCCTCTTGTCTTTAGCTCTTTCTCTTATTTTTGCCTGGAATAAGATAAGTAACCTGGAACTTGCCATGGTTAAGAAATTTGCTCAGAGTTACCAAACTGTGGCATTGAGACAGGATTTAAATTCAGAGAATCTAATTCCAGGGGCTGAGTTATTAAACAGTAATCATTTAGAACATACATAAATGGCCAATGGATTTTCTATAAAGGTGCCAAGATAGTTCCATGGGGGAAAGATAGCCTTTTTGATAAATGGTTCTGGAATAACTAAATATCCACATGAAATAAAAGGAATCTTGATCTTTGCTTCACATCAAACACAAAAATTAACCTAAAATGTATCATATACCTAAACATAAAAAAAAACTGTAGTTATCAAATTTCCGGAAGAGAACACAGAAGAAAATTTTTTGACCTTGGGGGAGGCAGAGGTTTTATTTCACAAGATGGTAAAGCACTAATCAAAAATGAAAAAAAAATGTTGCATTTGACTTCATCCAAATTAAAACCTGCTGCTTTTCAAACACTATTAAGAAAATGAAGTCAAGTCACAAACAGGGAGTAAATATTTGTAACACATAGATCTGACAAGATTCATAATCATGCATAACATAACTCATACAGTTCAATGAGAGGGAAACAAATCATTTAATAATAAATAGGGAAAAATTTTAAACACGTACTTCATAGAAAAAAGTATACAATTGGCCAATAAGCACTTGAAAAACTGCTTAGAAAAAAAAGCACATGAAAAGCTGGTTAGATGGGTTGATATCTTTGTCAAAATGCATCAGACACTACACCTTAAAAGGATGCTTTTACTGAATGTAAGAGCCATGTGGATATGTTTGCTTTTCTTATCCTTATTCAAATGGCATGGCAGAATGACAACGCCTGGAATTTGTCACAAATGGGAAACACAGTGTCATCTTCACCTCAAATTGTATGTCTTAAATCTGGAGAAGGAAGCCAACACCCTTTTGAAGACATGAACATTGTCCAGACTCTAAATAATTGGAATTTCAGCAGCTCTACAGACAGACTCCTGGAGGGGATACTGTGACATCCTCAGCTGTTGCATTCACTGAGTCACCCATAAAATGTGGGGCAATTTCTACCACTCTGTTTCATCATTTGCTATTTCTAAGGCTCAGATGACACCAAACCTATTCTAAAATTTTTATTCTAGCAAGTAAGTACTACCAAATGGTAAGAAAAACTTCAAAGATGATTAGCACAGAACCCTTTCTTCTGAAAAGCATAATTTGAATAAAATAATTTTCAAAGTCTCTTAAACTTTTCATATTTTATATTTTTTATGTTTATTTATTATTGAGACAGAAACAGAGCATGAGTGGGAGAGGGACAGAGAGAGAGAGAGAGGCACAGAATCTGAAGCAGGCTCCAGGCTCTGAGCTGTCAGCACAGAGCCTGACTCAGGTCTCGAATCCCACAAACCGTGAGATCATGACCTGAGCCAAAGTCGGCCGCTTAACTGACTGAGCCACCCAGACACCCCCAAACTTTTTATATTTTAAACAGCACAATTTATGAGCAGGAAGCAAAAAAAAGAAACCCAGAAAATTAAGGCTAATTTTAAAAAGTATGTAGTGACTATACATCATTATTACTAAAATACAATTTTATCAATTAAAATATGGAAAAATGAAGATGTCATGATTTATGACATTTTCCCCCTAAGCTTAAAATATTATTCAGAAGCCAAGGTTTTATTTGTTTTGGCTCAAATGCATTATGTACTTAAAATTAAAGATAACCGAAAAGTGAAAGTAATATGCTTTTAATGTTTCTCTAGTGATTGAAAACAAATTGTCAAGTACTGCTCTCCTACAATGATTTACCAGAGTAGTTAACAAAATCAACTACATCCAACTTCTAAAGACTGGAAAATAAGTCTCAGGAAGCATTTCTTTGGATTACAAGAATTTTAGAAACAAAACAGAAAACAAAACAGGGAAGGGGGGAAAAAGAGAAAAGAGGGAAACAAACCACAAGAGACTCTTAACGACAGAGATAAACCAAGGGTTTATGGAGGGAGGTGGGTGGAGGATGGATGATGGGTACTAAGGAAGGCACTTGTTATGATGAGCGCTGGGTGTTGTATGTAAATGATGAATCACTGAATTCTACTCCTGAAAGCAATATTATACCAAACGTTAACTAGTTAGAATTTAAATTTAAAAAAGAAGAAAAGGACTTCAAATAATGCAAGTTGGATGTCATTTTTTATAGTTGCAAAACCATGCATTTTCATTGAGATAGCCATGCTAAGTAACAGTTTTCCAACAATCTTGAAAGTTTGCAAACAAGTAGAGCAGTACATTAAGTATTAATCCCAGGACAGCATTATGCATGTTCTCAGAATGTTTCCACTCTGCTCTGAAGACCAAGTGAGAGGTGAGATGGGGTTGCTTCAAGGCCCACATTGCAGACATGGTGGGGCACATGGACTTGGTGACCTTCATAGCATTTCACCATAAGTTGTGGCAACATCAAAATGTTTTGACTTCTCTCTGCAGCTCTGCCAAAGAAAATAATTCCCTTTTAGAACCTCCAGCTTAGAATCTAAGTTAATGGAAGGCCTTATGTAAACCCAGCCAACTTTTCTTTTTCAGAATGAAACCACAGAAGTAAATATAATTTGAGATTGCTAATTCCCACAACAAGGAAGAAGGAAGTTTATCAAATAAAAACTCTAAGGGATTTTTGATGAAAGAAATACTTAAATTCCCTTCTTTTTCCCATTACAAGAAAAACATTCAACAGATATTATGTCTTTTAACAGTTGATTATAAAACCTCTTAAACAAAAAAGTAAAATGCATGTGCATATCACACTTACCTTTCTACCCATCTCTGAGATTAAGCAATATTAACATGTATTATACTTGCTTCTTTAATGAAAAAAATAATATAGATACCAAAGCCCCATTGATCATTCCTTTTTCCCTTTCACTGCCCAAATCCTAGGATGATAGTATCATTCTCATTAATGTTCTGAATTTTCACTTTACATGCATGTTTCTATAAGTAATATGTACAATCTGATTATTAGGTGCTTTAACATTTATGTAAATGATATTATACTGAAAATACCATTTTTTAATTCAAAAATATGTTCTAAAGTCTTATTCATATGTAAGTTTTTATTTTTATTGTTTTTGAGAGAGAGAGAGAGAGAGAGAGGGAGAGAAGGAGCACGTGCATGCATGGGAGTTGGGGAGGGACAGGGAGAGGGAGAGAGAGAATATTAAAAGTAGGCTCCATGTTCATCACAGATTGATCTCATTAACCCATGAGATCATGACCCAAGCCAAAATCAATAGTCAGACACTCAACTGACTGAGCCACCAAGGTGCCCCAAAGTCTTATTCATATTAATCTAATTAGGTTGAATGGTTTCATTTTAACTTTGTATCATGGCATTGTTTATCAGTTCAACTACTGAGGGGTAGTCATTTCCACCTCTTTCTATCACCAAGAGCATTTTGTGAGCATGTTTGTACATCCCTTCTTCTGTACATGACAGAGAATCTCTCTAGGACACACACTTAGAAGGGACAAAGCCCAGGATAAGATGTGCATATCTTCAACTGAAACTAGGCATTGCCAAACTGCTTTCCAAGGTACTTATGTGTATTTACATTTCCTTATGTGTATTTATAGCTCCCATTTTCTCATATCCTCACCAAAAGTCAGTGTCCTCAGATTCGCCGTTTGTTGACCATCTGATGGATATGAAATACTATCTCATTGTGGTTTAAAGTTAATTTTCTTTGATAACTAATGAAACTAAGTATTTATTAAGTTCTGTGAATCACCTATTCATATTCTTGTTCATGTTTCTATTGGATTGTTTTCTGTGTCTTTTGATACATAGTGGTTTGTAACATATTCGAGATACCAACTGCAGAAAAATGAGATTTTCATTGTTTAATCTGTTAGATCATTTATATGCATCAATTTAAGTTCGATTTCACTGAGTCTTGGTAGAACAGTTTTACAATTTATTTTCCTTCTATTCTGAGTCTCCAGCCTTACTCTCAATTTGCATACACATCCTCTTATGTATTCTAGTATTCCTTGATATGTCTCTCTACATATCTATGTGTCTCACAGACAGACAGTATAGCAACATGCTTAAGAGAACAAAGGAGGCTCTGGGTCAGACTGACACTTTTTATCTTTGAATCTCAGATCTGTTCTTACTAGCCATATAACAATGGGCATACCATATAACTTCTCTGTGTTTTATTATTTTTATCTTTTAAATGTAGAAAATAATAGTACTTACCCCAGTGAGTTATAATAAAGATATACCACTTAGCACAATGCCTAGCACAGACTAAGGACTCCATGCTAGCTATGATTATCATTCTATAAATATTTTTAGATTAAAATATTATTGACAACTTTTAAGACTGTAGTTTTAATATAAATTATATTTAATAGGGATATCAAGAGTAAATACCTGTAGCCCCAAAGTACCTCTTTCTATTAAATATTAAGTATTTAATTACTGTGCTGTTTTTAACATGTGTCCACAAATTCTGATACTCCTGTTCCAGAAGAGGAAACTTAATTTCCTTCCCCATAAATATGGGTTGGACCTAGTGACTCCTTTCTAACAAATAGGGCACACAAAGGAGAACACTTTATACAGTAGAGCAACGAGGCTGATACCACTTTAACCAGATGATCAAGTTTAACATCATCAGTAATAAATAATGTAAATAGTATATGCCGCAATATTATGAAATAAGAAAGGCATTTCTGTGATAGTTTTCATGAAAATTCACAAGTCCAGTCTATTCATGAGAAGACATCAGACAAATTCAAATTACAAGATATTCTACAAAATATCTGGCCAATATTCATCGAAGTGTCAAGGCATAAGAGACTGGGAAATGATCACATATTGGAGGAAATGTGAGGACATGATATGTAGGAGTATAGGGAGGCATGACAACTAAATGAAGTGTAGTAACCTGGCTTGAATCATGGAACAGAAAAAAGATAATAATGGGAAAAAAGACCGTAGTTTTGTTCATAATATTGTACTAATATTAATTTCTTAGTTTTGATAAATATACCATGGTTATAAAACATTAGAGGAAGCAGAGTGGAAGTGTATGGTAACACTGCACAATTTTTGCAACTCTTCTGCAAATCTAAAATTGTTTTAAAATAAAAAGTTGAAAAAGCGAATGCCCAAAACATATTATTCTACTACGGCTATGATGAACCAAGACCATTTATAATTAGATCAAAATATATGGATAGCACACACAAGGGCATTATTTACCTTTATTTCCTTTGTTTGGGGGCCCAGTATGTTTAGACTTAAATTTATTGGGTATATTTTCCAATCATCTGTAACACAACATGAATTGTCTAGAAAGATGTACCTCTTCGAGGATAATTAGCATTTAGTCAGATTTATTCTAGGCGATAAAAGAGAGTATACAAACAAACAGGTGGATTTTTTTCTATATTCTGTTTAAGTATTATCTATGCCCCAAGTGACCTATGCACATTAAAATTACTTAATTATTACTTTAATTTTCTTTCAGTCCTAGCTGTTAGAGTACCAGAATTTTTCATTTCTTCAGAGATGTTTACATAAACACATATAATATATTACTTTGTATTGTATTAATCCAAATTGACAAAAATCAATTAAGGAATCCAGAAGATCTAAGTTAATAACCCAAAGTACAATACAATTGATATGGATACCAGGATATGGCACAGAATTTTTTTTTAATCTACATGGAACATTTACATGGAATAATTTTATAGGACCAGATAATTTGCAATATTATCTGGGATTTATAGAAACTAATTTGAAAAGACTTTAATTATTGACACATAATTTAGTTACAAACCTATGCTTATATTCATATACTTTCAAATATCAATTTGGGTAATGATGAATTATTTAAGGAAATAAAAAAATTTAGAAAATTTTTACCATTTCAGTCTGTGCAAAATTTGGAATTTTTCACTAATTAAACTTTCGTACTTGTAACCAGATTTTGAATAGTTGTAATTCACTATTTTCATAGAAATAAAATCATATGTTCAAATATTCTAAATCAAACGTGTAAAATAATTCAATCAGCTCAATATACTATCTTAATGAAAGTTAGTGAATAGGGGAGCCTGGATGGCTCACTTACTTAAGTGACTGACTTTGGCTCAGGTCATGATCTCAAGGTCTGTGGGTTTGAGCCCCGTGTCTGGCTCTGTGCTGACAACTCAGATTCTGTATCTCCCTCTCTCTGCCCCTTCCTTGATTGCACTTTCTCTCTCTCTCTCTATCTCTCTCTCTCTCAAAAATAAATAAACATTTTAAAAAGTTAGTGAAGAAAAAATCACTACACTTTATTTTTTCAGTTTAAAATTTCTAGTAATAAAAGATGCACAAATGGAAAGGATTTTCAATCATAATCTTAATTTTAAGGTTAATTTTTCTTAAAAGTGTGGCAATTGGAACAGACTTTTTTCAGGCTCCTTTATTTCTAGCTAGAAATGGCTTCAAGCAAAAGGAAAAATCTTTTTGATTTTAATATATAAAATTTTTCTCCTTTTAATGACTAAAGGGCACGATGCCAATTTTAATAGATTTGTTTATCATCTCTAGTTTAGCTTACACTAAACAATCTGCTGTTTCTAATTGAGATCTTTTTCTACTTTTTCTCATTAGAATACTTCTATAGACAAGAAAAGGAGTTATACTGATAAGCAGGATTGTTAGTTTAAAATAGAGCTCGGGGCGCCTGGGTGGCTCAGTCGGTTAAGCATCCGACTTGGGCTCAGGTCATGATCTCGCTGTTCGTGGGTTCGAGCCCCGCGTGGGACTCTGTGCTGACAGCTCAGAGCCTGGAGCCTGTTTCTGATTCTGTGTCTCCCTCTCTCTCTGCCCCTCCCCCATTCATGGTCTGTCTCTCTCTGTCTCAAAAATAAATAAACTATATAAAAAAATTTTTAAAATAGAGCTCATATTCTAACAATTCTCATTTGTTTCCCATCATTACATTTATTCACATTCACATTCATTTTTCTTCACTAAATTTCATGTGTTTTTTAAAAAATTTGATAGCTCTGTAGAATATTTAATTTTCCATCTCAGAGGGAAATCACTTTCTAACAGAAAATCACTTTATGATCCGTTCCTTGAATGCTGAATTAATTCAAGTAATAGAATTATATAGATGACACTTATCAAAGCTCAGCTCACTCACAAGGCTCCAACTTACTTTTAAGAATGTATTTAGTTAGAGGCACCCGGGTGGCTCAGTCGGTTAAGTAACCGACTTTAGCTCAGGCCATGATCTCTCAGTTCAAGAGTTCAAGCCCTGCCTGAGGCTCTGTGCTGACAGCTTGGAGCCTGGAGCCTGCTTTGGATTCGGTGTCTCCCTCTCCTACCCCTCCCGGACTCATGCTCTGTCTCTCTCTCAAAAATAAATAAACATTAAAAATAGATACATTCATTTACACCTCCTCTGACACAAGACCTAAAGGGACTAGGGAAAGAGAATTAATCAAACTTTTAATTTAAAATAAAATTTGTTTATTTTAATTTAAAATAAACAAAACAAAATGCCAGAAATCTGTATCAATGCTTTGTTGATATCTCAACTACCCCTGCAGGATTAATTCCCTATCTTAAAATTCCCTGATCTCCGTCCATGGTGTTGAAGCATATGTATGATAAGCAGTGGTTCTAAAAGATTTCAATGCACTTGGGGCTGATATTAGGAAATATCATTTTCATATTATTAATAAAATTATTTAATCTTAATATAATGAGAGATTGCAATGTAGCATTCCATCACTCAGCATATTTGTTGCTTATAATCTTCTATTCCAATCAAACTGTGGGGTTTTTTTGGACACAACGTGGAACATTAAATCCAAAAAATGTGGCAACATATGGCCATTATATGCGGCATTTTCTCACTTAATAAATCTGCTCATAAAGAGTATGTCAACTGAGTCTACCCATGTATGTATGTGTGGGTGCACGCATGTGTGTGTGTGTTGGGGGGTGGATATTCAATTAGAATGAAATGTCTGAACAGGAAGTGTCTAGAATTGAGAAGACCCTAGCTAAGCTAGCCATAGATCAACACCTTCCACTCCTTTTCCACCCATGCCTGTCTTCAGCCAGAGCCCAGAAGAGAAACCCACTCAGCCAGCTAGTGGTGGGCAGATTCTTAAACATAATTTTGTTATCTTCCATCTGAGAATTATTTTTTTCAGGGACAGAGTCCACTTTGAGAATCTAGTAACTGGGGTTACTAGGGTTACCCACAGATGCTAGAAGATACTGTTTTGGTCAGCAAGAAGTTTTGGGATTCTCTTATCAGTGGCTTTATAAGTCAATTCATTCTAAAATAGAAATTATACAAGCACTCTATAATCACTTAATTCTCTAATCTAACTAATACTTTAATCTATACAGATACAAAGAAAGACTGAGAGAACAATTGCTAATCTTTTATAATTTCACAGTCTCTAGGTCAGAGTCTTTATAGAAATACAAAATACACTGGCATTGCTTCTAAACAAAAGCTGTTTATTAAATATTTCTACATTCATATGTTTTCCTTATCTAATGTAATGAGTCTATATTTGTAGATTTTTGTAGATTCCACTACAAAAGGTATAAACTAAAATGGTCTGGGGAAGAGAATTATATTTTAGATGGGAAGTTTCCTTTCTGAGATAAATCT
>CM053567.1:135549846-135593649 GCA_028646485.1 Cryptoprocta ferox
TTGAGGTTGTCTTCTTTCTGGCGTCTGTTTCTTCTTTCCCCCACTTGCAAATCCAAGTTTTATCCCTTCAGTCCTTCTCAGTTCAATCCATATGGGCGTGCGCGGATTACAGAGCTCCCTGCTTCTCCGCCATCTTGCCTGCTTCCTATGAATCTATTTCTTGATGCATTTTTAGCAACAAAAAAACAAACCAGCAATTATGAAGTTTAATTGATCTTGTTTGTTACACGTACTATGTATGTATTTTACAATTAATGCAATTTTAAGGTGAATACTTTATTATTGCCTCTAATAAAAATAATAATACAAATGGCTTTAAAAATCCCCCAAGATCAGACTTTTGAGTTGCTTTTATGGCTTCTCACTTCCTTTTGGGAGGAGACTGAAAAAAGAAGTAGGGCTTATAATGTTCTCAATTTAAAATGAGGGTAATTGGAAAGTGTTAGAAGATTTCAATTCCAAATCTAAGCCCCTTAGAGATTCCATAGTCCATTTATCTGTTACAACTTGTTCTGCTTCATGCTAAGCTCCAGCCACATTGAAATTCTTTCACTTCCCAATTTGTGCCATGCTTTTGCCTACAAATTACTTCTCCCCTGATGTCTAGACCAGCGTTCCCCACATACCCTTCTTCCTTTGTGTGGCTAACTCCTCCTCATCCTTCAGTCTCTAGTTTAGATTTTCTCAGGGAAGCATAGTCTAGTTAGGTGAGATAACTCTTTGATATATGCTTCTCAAAAATCCTGTATGTTTCCTATGGACGTTTGGCTAAAATTGTTTGTTAAGCTGTTTTATTCACTGTGAATGAGATCTACAAGATAAAGACTGCAAAGGGTGGTAGGACAAAGGAACTTGACTCCAAAGAGGAGAATGTGGAAATGAAACTTAGGCAGATCTCTGAGGAAGAAGAGGTCCCCTAATATGGTCTGAGAAGAAATACAGGCAAGGAGAAATCACCTCGAGGAAGAAACAATGTTTTCAAGAACAGTGAGTACTAGAGTTGAATTTCCAGTTGGTTTCCCCTTGTGTATTACTCATAAGTCTTTTATTAGGGCTATTATTCTGCACACTTTCATGCCCAAGTATCTTGGGAATCAGAAGGGAGAAAGAATGGGCTTGGTGCTCCACACCACAGATAATGTCGACCCACACAGAGAATGGCACCTGCAGGTACCTGGGGAGTTGTAAACAGAAAGATGGCAGAGGAAAAGTTGCACTGTGAATCAATGCATGAAAAAATAGAAAGGACTCTTCTTCTTCATTCCACATTGTGGAACGTTCAAAGAAAGTGGGCTTAAAACATCCAGAAGCAATAGTAAATGAGCTAGGAGGTAGATAAATGTGAATCAACTTTCTAAGATCCTTCTCTTTCGAGTAGAAATGTAAATTTAGGCCTTGGTAAGTTGGATTTCCTGAAGCTGTGGATTGTTATTTTTCATCATTCATGGAAAGGTTTCAGCCATTGACATTGTCACTTTCAATGTTGTCTTTCACCCTTTCCTCTCTCCTCCACCTGTAAAACCCCAACTAGATATTTGTAAGATCTTACCCCCCATCGGCCATGGTTTTCATTACTTTTTTCCTATTAATATCTCTTTAATTTTCGGATATGAATTCCAGATAAAAATTCTTTGGTTTTCGTTCCTGGAGCTCCAATTTTCTTTTCAGCATTGTCTAATCTGTTATAAAACTTCTCCACTGAATATTTTAGTCAAATTATTGTATTTTTACTTTTAAGAGGTTTGGTTGACTTATTTTCAAATATGTTTGGTCTTTGATCGTATTTAATCTTTATCTCATATGTGTCAGTTTTACTCATCAATTAGCTAAGAAGTGCTTTGTAACAAGTATCCACTTCCCTCTTTCGCTGAGTGCTCAGCTGTGCTAAGTTATACAGACACCTCAGTTGGTTAGTTAAAAACATGAAGTCAGCCTTATTAGCAAAATGGGATACAATGGGGGGTTTAGAAAATTTCCATTATTTTATGGAAGAGATTACCATTTGTAAACCACCTCTGGACAAGATTTCTGTTTTCTTACAAAGGTTTGTAATTTTCCACATAATATACAAAATGCTAAGAGGAAGCATTTTAAGTTTTTGTTTTTGTTTTTAATTTTTTTAATGTTTATTTTTGAGAGAGAGAAGAGAGAGAAGAGCATGAGTTGGGGAGGGGCAGAGAGTGAAGGAGACAGAATCCGAAGCAGGCTTCAGGCTCTTAGCTGTCAGCACAGAGCCCTATGTGGGGCTCAAACTCATGAACCACAAGATCATGACCTGAGCCAAAGTCAGATGTTTAACTGACTGAGCCACTCAGGCACCCCAAGCATTTATGTTTTTTAATGCAAAATATTATTTTTAATATTAAAAGATATAAAACAATAACTTTTAAAACTACTAAAGAAAGACAAACACCCAATGACTTTGACAATAAGTTTTATTTTAAGTTGCTTTATAGTTACACTTAGATTTCCACACCATCAAAAACAGTAGAAAAAAAATCTCTCTGGGAATACATAAAAGTATCTTCAAGTCAAAAAATAAAGTCAGTGTTTAAAAACACAATAACTTAAATAAAATTAGAAGAATCCATTTGTACATAATAAATAAGTTTTAACTAGCAAGAAATTACTTTGTTAATTTTGCCTGTTAAAGTTTTGCTGCTTTGAGAAACAATTCTAATTCAGGATTCTGACGATTCAACACCACACAGCACAAGGCAGGCAGTGACAAAATTAGGTTAGGAGTAAAAAAGTAAGATTGCTAGTTCAATTACAATTTAAGAAAAATGATAATAGACATATACTAATAAATTATTCACTGTTTATCTGAAAGAAAAATTAATTAGATCTCTTGTTTCATTTCAATTTTGCTTAATCTGGTAACCTTCATCAAAATAGTTCCCTAGTAGAACATCATTTAATATCAAAATAAATAAAAATTCACTTCTGTCATTATACTATCCTACCAACAATGCTTCCTTTCCCATTTTTCCCAATTTATACACAGAGATTCCCCTATTTGTTTCTTAAATAAATATATAAATAATAAATAGGCAAACAAGTTTCACTTGCACATAACTCGCACGACATGAGAAAAAGTTAAAGTGCTTCCACAGGTCCTCACGTCTCTGTGAGACAAGATGGTGACTGATACTTTTTCTCCAGTTGAGCAATAAATAAGGAACCAAAGACAGGGACTCATGCACCCTGGCCAGCAGGCTGAGGTTGAAAGATGTAACAATAACTGCAAAATATATCTAGGATTTCCAGTTAAATTTGAATTTGCGTTACAAAATAAATAATATTTTAAATATAAGTGTGTCTAGATATTGAATGGGACAATGTAATGAGACATTGAAAGTAAAACGATTCATTCTTTCACTTAATCTTCAGATCTAATTGGGCATACTCTCTTTTATCTGGCAATCCTACACCAGACCCACACACTACATGAAATACTGAAGTAAATTTGCTTGCTTGAAGTTTCATTGGCATCTTTACGGAAGAATTCTTGGAAACCATGGAGAAGGTGTTTGTTTGTTTCATGAGTTTTGTTTCTCAGCTCTGAAAAGAAATAAAATTAAATGAAAAACTTTGTAACTTAACAGTAGTCCAATAAGGAGGAAAGTATGGTTCTTGAAACTATATTTACTATGGAAATTAATACAGTCCTAGATATTTGTGTGTTAGAAATGTCCTAATTTTCAACTATAAATAGAAAGACCAGATAAGTTATTATCTAAACCAGGACGCTTCTGAGAATGAAAGGGAACCATACTAATGATACATGGCACAGGCATTTTCAAGCCAGACTTTCCCAGACAAACTTAGATGGAGGATCTTCTCAGTCTTGAGTACTCACTATTGCTGCCTTTTTTTTTTTTTTTTTTTTTTTTTTTTGTTAAATCAAAGAGGCAGATACCTAAAGAGTAGTCTTCCAGCAGCAACAGGAAACTTAGAGGCTAACTTTTAGACTGTATGTCTCAGGATAAAAGAAGAATCTAAATTTAAAAAAAAATACACAACTTACTTCTTCAAAAATATCTCCACAACTTTCTGCACCCATTTTTCCTTGGGGTCCAGGCACACCTCTTTTCCATTGGTGAGCTTTACACTGAAATGAGAGAGATATGATTGAATCAGTATTTAGTGGGTTTCGACATCCCTTTGTCAATTCAAGTTGTGGTTCCTGAAGTACAGGCATCAAATCGGAGTCCAAGTCATTTTTAGCCATGAGGCATGAGAGGTACCATATTTAAATGTCATGGAGACAAAGAATCTTTCTTTCTTGTCTATTTTTGTATTCCTATACCTTGAACTTTGTGGGATACTTCCACCTTCCTCAATGATAGGTTTGCTGAAGTAAAATATCTAATCACTTTCGAAAGTACTTACATGATTTCTGAGTTTTCACAGTGGGGGCCACTGTCAATCACTGTCAGTTCTTTGATAAATTTGGGATGGAAAGGTGTGGAATGAGTTTTTATGCACTGGCATCGAAGTTCTGAACCAATTCTTGACAGAACTGCAGCTGAAAAAAAATAATAAAAACAATTAAGGATTAATTTCAATCCGGGTATAGCTCTGCTGGCTACTTCCTCCTTAATTCCAACATCATCATTTGGTGACTGGATGTTTGGTAAACATCTCATCTTTAGTAAACTCATTTTTGAAGTGCAAGCCTGGATATTCTCCCAGCTCCTAAATTCAATTAAAAAAAATTGTTGGAGTGTTTGGGTGGCTTAGTTGGTTGAGCATCCAACTCTTGATTTCAGCTTAGATCATGATCCCAGGGCCATGGGATTGAGCCCTGTGTTAGGCTCCATGCTGAACATGGAACCTCCTTGAGATTCTCTCTTTCTCTCCCTCTGCCTCTCTCCTCTGCTCATGTTCTTGATCTCTCTTTAAAAAATAAATAAATAAAATAACACACCGTCATTAATGACAGCACCGATTGACTTCCTGCATAAAGACTTGGAGTTGCCTTTGTGAAATGTTGGCATCCTCATGGTACTTTTTCTTCTACTCAATATTGTGCAACCTTCTGTTATGCCACAATGTTACCTACAGTATGATGTAAACTAATATTCGACAACAGAGAAGTTGGCCTCGAAAAAGTTAATAAAAATAGATAAGTTGCACAAAGAGATTTCATATCTTAGAGAAAGCCTTACGCTTAACAGAAAAGAAAAAATATAGAAACTATATGCTATGAACATTTCTAACTGTATTTATTTCATAGAAGGGATCCCAAGAAGTTTATAATTTTTCAGGGTGTCTTTAAACCAAATAGGAATTGATAGTTGTCTGAAGCTGGTCACTAAAACAGCACATGGAGTAAAATTACCAGAGTTACCATACTCGATATTAGTTAATAATAATATGGGTAATTGTAGCCCCTGATAAGATACACTCTAAATTATAGATTTATATTAAATGTATGCATACTACAGAGTATGAATGATAGGAACAGAATACCTATATTAATCAAACTTTATACTTTTCTAAGCGTTGTATAGATCAAGCCTAAGCAATTAAAATTTCAAGTGAACATTAAATGACTGTAAATATTATTTCCTTTTCTTGGATAAGAAGAATGTTAGTTATTAAAGCATGAAGGATAATCTTGCAATCTGAGGATCACATTTAGACACAGGAAAACTCGCAGATCAGAAAGGCATGCTTACCTTCACACAGAGCTGCAGAAAGTATAAAAGCTGCCAAGAGAGCAACAGCCAGCTTGGAAGTCATGTTGACGCAAGGTGCTTTCGTTCTGGTTTTTTCTTGGCTCTTGTCCCAGACGCTTGTGAGCTCTGCTGTCCCAGAGGACTTGTGTTGGATGGAGAGCTTCTGTGGCTTTTTATATTATTCACAGCAGTGGAGAATATGCACCCTCATTCTTACGTTATGTCAGAGGAAATTCCACAATATGCAACCGTCTGCTTGCCCTTTGAGAGCAGACCTGAGTCATCGCACTCCTGTAACTTGTCTCTTATCAAATGTTTGGCATGATGGAAATTCTATTTGATCTTTAACATTATTTAATGTATTTTATTTAAAAACATTTATTTTAAACCGTGTTTAAAAATAACTATTACACATTCAAGCTTCTCTTCTTTGACACATTCTTATCAGTTGTACTTTCTCTATTTATAAATAAATTTATTAGAGTACCATCTGGCAATTGTTAGAGCAAGGTCATTTGTAATTACTTTTTCAGGGTCTGGTCACTTCTCTAGGGGAATTACATGTGCTCTAATGATAGAGAAGCTAATCTCATCAACCACTTTTATTTAAAGGAGACATAATTTGGAGAAGTCCTTTTCTGTGTATTTTGGAAAGTTTCCAGAAACCATCACTCTTCTCAAGAAGAATAGTACAACTATCCAAAAGATTTGGATTTCTAAGGCACGTTTGAAAGAATGAAAAGGCACACATTTCAGTTTGGTTCCACCAATATTTATTAGGTAACCTGTGAGTAGTGCGGGGATTTAGAGGTAGGTAAGACTAAGCACTTGTTATCAGAGAGTTTGGTCTGTCAGAAGAAGAAAGCAATACAAGGACCTGACTGTATTACAGAACTGACAAGTGGTACTGAGATTTTAATTCCAACAGGGACAGAAGGACAGAATATTCCAGAAGCAGTGTGAGCAGGATGTTGAAGAAGAAGATGAAGGAGAACAGCACATTCTACCTAAGGACATTGTTCAAGGACACATGAATGAAGATATGTTGGTGCTCCAAGACGCAGTTCACTGGGGCTACTTGATTGGGGTGGAATTAAGTAGTATCTAATGGAAAGGTAAACAGTGTATGCTTAGTGGGAAAACCATCCAGGTTCAAACTCTGGGTCAGCCACCTAATTTTTGTGTCTTTTAAACTTTCTGAGTTCCAGTTTCCAGTACCTATAATCTGGGTTAAATAATCGCCCCCCCCCGCATCTCATAAAGTTAATATATGTAAACTTCCTAGCTTAACTTTAAAACTGGTAAATTTTTACCTATTCCAAGAGTTATGACTTATCTTTCTCATTTTTGTCAGATTAATGATTTCCAAATTGCAAGGATATTCAACCAACAATTATTTCCTAAAAATCTCATTTGCCTTAGAGGCATTCCTGATAGAAGATCAGTTGCTGAAATACCAGTTGAGCCAGCTCACAGCACATTATGTAACAATATAATAAAATAGAAACATCATCAATTCCAGTTATGGTTTGCTAAAATTAAAGCTTCAGATAAAAATCTGACTGCATTAGCTTTCAAGTTGCCCTTTCAAATGAAAATCTGGAATACGGAGAGTCTTAAAATCTATAGAATTCCAGAATGTTGGAGGAAGTAACTAGTTTAAACACTGATATAAGATTTAAATTAAATTCTTTGAAAAAAATGATTGAAAATTAAAGCAAAGTTATAATGTTTCAGAATTTGAACACTTGTGAGGTAGGAAGAAAACTTCCTTTGCTGAATGATTTGTGTAGTGATCTCAGCTTAACTTCTTAAGTATCACTTCAATTTACTTGATGTCAAGGACAGTGTGGGTGTGTGGGTATGTGGGGAGAGGGGTGTATTAATTAAGTTTCACAGCAGTGGGATAAATAATAATGTCCTCATTTTACAGAAGAGAAGACTTAACAATGTCTCCAAGTTCATATATCTAAGTTGTGGTGTTGAGGGTCCCAAAACTTATTTTTTTTAGCCCAAGTCTAAAATCATATTCACAAAGGGAAGTTCCTGGAGATTTTCTTCACGACACTAGCCTACAAAGCCATCTTTTTGACTCAATGGAGTTTCTTACTCCATCCTTCTTGAGTCCTCAGAGATTAGTCCAGATTTTCTCAGATAAGAGACACTAAGAAAAGAACTAAGACTCTGTCCACCTCTGGCCAAGTACAAAATTTATAAACCATTCAGTTTGATTCAATATCTTTCTTATTTCCCAGGAAGCTTGATAAAGCAGTGAGTTTGACCATGCAAGTGAGTGAGTAGGGAGGGACATGTAAAGTTTGAGTACTTTCCAAAGAGGTTATTTGGTTTCCCAGTACTGGCATGCATCATTTTATTGTGCTTTACTTTATTGTGTTTCACAGATACTGTGTTTTTTATAAATAGGTTTGTGACAACCCTTTGAAGAGAAAGTCTATAACTGCCATTTTGCTAACAGCATTTGCTCACTTTGTGTCTCTGTGTCACAATTATAATTCTCACAATATTTCAAATGTTTTCATTATTATATTTATTTATATTTATATAATTCATTTTATTATTTATATTTATTATATTTATATGCTATATAAATATAAAATATATTTATATTTATAAGAATATATTTATATATTATATATAATATAAAATATATAATAATGTATAATATATTATATTGTATATGTTATTATAGTCTATATTCTATATATTATTATATATTATATTATATTTATATAATTTATTATATTATTTATATTATATCAATACAGTTCCTATTGTTTTCAATTCCACTATTTAAGGAACTTGATTGTTCATCTATTCACTTACTATATATTGATTATTTGTTAATGCTAGGTGTTGTAGTGAAAGATGTGAATACTATATAAATAAGATTTAGTCTCTGAATTCACAGAGTTTCCAGTCTAGTGCAGAATATAGATAATTAGTTCTATAAGCAAGTATAATACAGCAATGGGAGTTGCCATACAGATAATTATGGGAAGACCTGGAATCAAATAAAAAGGACATCTGATGCAGTTTTGATTTATAAATGGAGGTTTTCTGAAGAAACAGCTTCAAAACTGTGACCGAATATAGGTGATGAGATCAGAGGGGTGGGGAAAAGGAGTGACTGCTTAGTGGAGGGGAAAGCAAGTACTTACAAGGTAATGAGATGTAAGAGGATATGACTGTTGGGTTTCAGAAGTTGTAGAGCATTGTATGGAAAATAGGTGAGGAGTGAAGAAAGGAAAGAGTCAGGATGAGATATGTAAGCAAGACCTGCATCTTAAAAGAAAATTCCCCATCTCTGCTTCAGTAATGCTGGCTTGTTCAGTTTAAGACCTATTCTCACATGGGCAGACTGACGTCACTGAACCAGTCCATTATGATTAGTACCTAATCATACTAGTGACACCACTAAGAAGCTCAGAGTTCTAAGGATTTGCAAACACTCTTTTACCTTTCCCTCAGGGCTGCCTTTGTACTTTTGCTGAGTCCTACTTACAGAAGTACCTGATTTCCCTCTGTCATCTCTTCATTTCCTTCCTTCTTTGGCTCAGGGTCTTGACTGCATCCTGACATCATCCTTCGAGGTTGAGCTAATGAGTTCTATTTAACCTCTATTTAGGCTCACTTTTTTTAATGGAGGGGAAAACCTTTTTATTTTTAATTTATAAGGCAAAATTACCTCTTTGCAAATGTTGTTCATCTCTCACAATGTAATTTTGATGCATAATGTCCTTGAAATCCTCTCTTCATCAAAAGGATGGACAAAGATGAAGTGAGTAGAGTGGGAATAATTCTAGTCTTGTTCCACCTTTGTAAAGGAATCCTTTTGAGTCATTGCTTAATAAGTGGGACTAAGTGGGGTGTTGAGTAGGGGAAAAGGGCTAATCAGCATGTTTTAGGAAATGCCACTTTGAAGTAGAGTAGAGAGAAATTTTTAACTGACTAGTAAAGCTGCACGTAAATATACGTATTTTGGTACCCTCTAGGGATGAATGTAGAGTTCATGGATCAATCAACCTTTGAGCTGTTTATTTAAGTGCCAACCAGCTCCTGAGACATGAGAAGCACTTAACAAATAGAGAAAAGCATCCAGAGATCTCATAGCCTTGGGACCAAGTCTATCATCCAACAGAGAGAAGAGCTCAAAAAAGAGCCAACACAAAGACGGGTATTTACTTTTCCGCATTGATACATAACTTCTTTCATCAAATTCCCCACAGGAAAACTGAGTGTCTTTTGGTATATTAAATCATCTAAGTCCTCCCTTCCACCCCCACCACTGCAAATAGGTATTTTAGAATTAGGGCTATTTTTTATCTCCCTACTCACCAAAAAGTTGTATTTACATACTAAAGCAGAATGTGCTTTGAAGTGACATGAATTTGGGTTTGAATTGTATCCCACACTTATTAACTAAGAGATCATGAGCAAATTGATTCTATGCTGGTACTGCAGTTGCTGCAGCTAATATCTGAGCCATCTTTCCCAATCTTCCTTTTGAAGAAATTAATTTCAGCTCAGCAATCCTCAAGGTTAGGAGAACCATAGATAAATGCTAAACATGAATCAATGAGTTGACTTACAATGTTAATGCTAAATCATAAATATAAAATATCTACCCCTGAAATTTTAGTCAATGAAACTCAGAGTTAACTGAAAGATGTAAAACCTGTTTTTACTTTTTACAGATAACAAATATTTATCTCTACTTTGTTAATATCATAACTTACCTGCTCTAATGCATCCAGGACATTTTAGTTCCATTTCCAAGTTCAAATATCTCTAGTTTACAATTTGTAAAAATGCTAAGTAAAGATGGTTCTTGCTGCTAAAAGTGTTCTACCTTGAAAGAAAAGGCATTTTCCAGTCTTGACAAGTTAGAGGATCAAATAACTAAATGCAATCATTTTGAGCAATGTCAAGTCAGAATAACTTACTCTGAAGTGTATGCATGGGTGTTGAACTAAGAAAAATCTACGTTCAAGCCTAGTTGTACCACTTACCAGTCAAACAACCATGAGAAGTTTTTTTTAATCTTGTTGAGTCTCAGTTTCCTCATCTGAAAAATGAGAATAATACCAGTTCCATAGGTTCACAGTGAGAGTTAAATGAGGAAATTCATACAAAAAAATGCCAAAAATGGTGCCTGGCACATAGGAGATACTCAGTGAAAGTTAGTTTTCTTCCCCTCTATCTGTCACTTAAGTCACACTTAAGTTTGCCTGGATTGGGAGAACCACGTCGCTTTGTAAAAGTTTACCAATCAAAAAGTAAAGATGTATTGACACAACAAATCTCTTCAAGGGTACATTTAGCTGCTTTTTTTCCCCTCCCACTTGCAGAACTTTCTTTTTTATACCTACCAATTCAATTTACATTTGTGTATTTAAAAAAAAAGTACTATACAGAAAGGACTGAGTACCATTTCTAATTCTATCTCCCAAATCCATGGAGACTTTGAGATGTTTGGATGGGATTGGAGGAAGAGACTGATTGTGGAAATAGTCATTTTTGGAAGATCTTTCCTCAATATGAAAAAAAAACAAATGTGAATGTTTACTTATAGTCATTTTTATTAGGTCTATAAAAAAAATTTATACACCTATTTTCTTTGTTAGATTTATATTCAAACCATTTAGACTCTGTATTCCAATGTTTGCAATAAAATATACCTTGACATAACAATTATATATTATTTGTCACTAGAGTTTCTTTCATGTGAAGTAAAGATCATAGGAAATGAAATCACTTGGCAGAAAGGGAAGTTGCCATGTTAGAAATTACTGGACTTATGTGTGTGCTTATGTCTTGAAGTAAACAAGAGACACAGAAGCAACTAAGTCAAGTGACAGAAGAGAAAGAAGTTATAAAAATGTTGAATTAAGGTGGTATTATTTCATAAGAATAGTTTTATTCTTTTCTCAAAGATTCCTTTATAATTTTTATCTTGTGCTTTTTATAGACATGTAATACTTTAAAAAACTATGTGAAGTTGGGGTGCCTGGATGGCTCAGTCGGTTAAGTGTCTGACTTCAGCTCAAGTCATGATCCCACAGTTTGTGTGGGTCTGAGCCCTGTGTCGGGCTCTGGGCTGACAGCTCAGAGCCTGGAGCCTGCTTTGGATTCTGTGCCTCCCTCTCTCTGCTCCTCCCCTGCTCACCCTCTGTCTCAAAAATGAATAAACGTAAAAAATTTTTTTAAATTTTTTAAAAAGCTATGTCAAATTGAAACTCAGCAAGTGGAAGAAAGTAGCTTATGTGGAAAACAAGACTTACATTGTAATTCCTTTATGTTGTTTCTCACAATTCTCCTTTGTGTTAAAGTCTTTTTGTTTCATAATATGAGTTTTACCTTAACTAGTTCTTCTTCTGACTTTGACATTAAGGGTTGTTGCAAGATTTAAGACACAATATGTCCAGAGTACAAACTCCGTGTTGGTGAATTCTGTTAAAGTAAGGAGAAGTCGACCCATTTGTGTATTTGTTTGTTGATCTCTTTCACTCACTTGACTGGAAATTCCATGAGGTCAGAGACCATGTCTGTCTTATTTACATTGTGTGCCAGATCTTGGCTCAGTGCCCACAATGAACAGGTGCTCTATAAACATTTCTTGGATGAAAGTACAAATTCCCCACTTTTCAGAACCTCCCCCAATAAGAACAACATCAGCAAAAGGAAGTGAAAATGTTTATCTTAGTCTATTGTTTTATTTACATGAACTCGGAAGAATCTAGTATGGAAACTACAGTTCTAGTTCATGCTATCATTTAGTGGTGGATAGGTAAAACAGTAACCAGCTCAGCCAGGCAACAATTTCCTCCTTTGGTGAATTAACCATCCAAACTCTTAGGATGCTTCTGGGCTGGGGTGAGGGGTACAAAACAACAAGCAAGATAAGGGATGGAGAGAAGCGTGCAGGAAATTCCAGTGATGGGGTAGACTTCTCCACTGATGGAGAAGGGCTCTGCTGCTTCCTTCTTTCCATCGCCGGTCTTTCACAGACTGTGGAGAGTCCAAAAGGCGATATACAGTATTTCCAGAAGTCAGTGAGCAAACACAATGATGTCCCACATGTTTGGCTTAGTTAACCTTAAATGTGCTAAGACCAAACAGAGCAGCTTTCTTCTTAGGTATTACCTCAGTGGTTCTTAACTTTTTAAAATTTTAACCATTTAATCCTTCAAAAATGTAGTGAAAAATATATGCCCTTTGCTTACTTAAACCCAAATGTACAAAGCTGTACATTAAGTTTCAAGAAGTTCACTGACCATTAAAAACTCTTAAGGAGTAAGATCAATAAAGAGTAAAGTGGAGGTATAACACTTGAGTAGTGAGTGATTTTCAAATTTATTGTTTTTAAATCACATCGACTGAAAGAGAAGTGATATTTTCTGACCACTCCTACTATCCCTAGACATGTCCAGGACAGAGACTTCAGAATAAAAATTCCTGAAGTTCTCAAAAGAGATGGTGGAAATGGATATGGACAAGAATTAGGAGGGGGGAAAAATCCTCATATTTTATGCATTCAAGATATGAATGATCTTTGGTTTTCTTGCTGTCCATGGGAGTAAAAACCAAATGCAGCCAAAAAAAGATGAAAAACTGAATACTGCTTTCAAATAATGCAACCTCCTTAGCTAATCTGCTAAAAGATAATGCCAGTGGCAAAAGGTGACCGATGTAGGGGGCAAAATTTTAGACCTTTCATAATTTCCTTCAGCTTGCCTAATAGATATGTAATTCAAAAAAAAAGTATGTAATGTTTTAACATGAAAAAAATTGGGAAATAATTCAGATTACGTATGGGCTTAGAGATGTGGTCAGTCTCTCAGACTTCTCCAAACTTATGCAAAATAAAGTTATAATTCTTTAACCAACTCTACTTAATCTGGTGTCCTATGTTACCCAATTTCTGAATGTAAGCCCCTTTTGTTTCTAGGTAGTTTATTTTCCCATGTAGCATAATTTACTATTTGCCACATCTAGAGTGTTCTTTTTCCTAACTGTATCATGTTACTCACCAAAATTGAATTCTTCTTTGTGGTCCCTAAAATAGAAAGAAGGAAATCACCACCCATTAAAAATCTAGTCAAATTTTGAAACTTAGGAAAAGCTGTCCACTCCAAACCTGTTGGATGAACTTGTCATGCACTTCCCTTTCCCCAGTGGTGGGAGTGGACCTGGAAAACACCACTGGCACCATCTCCTACAAAGCTGGAGGCATGAGCAAAATGGGCAGGAAGGAGGGGAAATAACACACCCAACTAGGGAAGCAAGACCTTAAAAGCACATAGCAGATACCCAAAGAGAAATGAAGCAAGTATTAGAAAGC
Source organism: Cryptoprocta ferox (assembly GCA_028646485.1). Lineage (NCBI taxonomy): Eukaryota > Metazoa > Chordata > Mammalia > Carnivora > Eupleridae > Cryptoprocta > Cryptoprocta ferox. The sequence goes on from CM053567.1 coordinate 135,563,896, forward strand.
CAAGTTTAATGAGAAAAATTAAAATGGCACATTTCAATTCTGGACTTAATGTACTTAGACTTCAGCAATGAGTGCAGAGTCCTAACTCAAGAAATAATTGCACTAGCAAGACCTTGTTGCTAAGTGCGTCATAAGTTTTATTTTTTGTAACATTTAAAATAACTTTATATTTTGGTCTCATTTGTTCCCATTTATCCAATGAGGAAACAGACTTGGAGAGGTTAAGGAACTTAACCTGGCAAGTAGCAGACAGAGTTAAGAATTGAACCTGAACAGTGTTCAGAGTCCAGAATCCAGAGACTCTCCATTGCCTCAGGAAGTTTCTCTCACATGGCTGTAAGTCTTACAGACTTGGTTTTGAGCACACATCCTCTGCTCCCATCCTTTGCTGCCTGAGGGTGCTTGGACAGTTGGAAAAGACCGTCTCAATTCAGTGGATTCAGTGCAAGAGAGTTCCAACATAGTCTAGTAGGTCTGGTCCCTCTTCCTGTCGAGGCATCAGGTTTTTCATTTGTAAAATGAGGGAATTTGCCTATACAGTCCCTCTGTCTGATGTATTTTTCTTTTTTTTTTTTAATTTTTAACATTTATTTATTTTTGAGAGACAGAGACAGAGGGCAAGTAGGGGAGGGGCAGAGAGAGAGGGAGACACAGAATCTGAAGCAGGCTCCAGGCTCCGAGCTATCAGCATAGAGCCGGATTTGGGGCTCAGACCCACGAATGGTGAGATCATGACCTGAGCTGAAGTCGGACACTCAACCAACTGAGCCACCCAGGTGCCCGTCTGATGTCTTTTTCTAAGAAGAATAGTATATATGGAATACATGGAAGATTTCCTCTGGGATGCTTGACCACTTATGTCAGGAGAGGATACTTGCCCAAATACTAGATTCAGCAGAACTTTAATTTGTACTTGCCCTTAAATGTAGCTAACTAAAAAGTGTCATTTGCAAGGTTCTTATCATCTGAGAGTTGAACCTTAAAATGAATGGGTTTGACAAAGAAAAATCCCAGAATCGGAGGTCATGGCGTGAGTTACCATCAGATTCTTGTCCACCCTCTATTCCCACCCCAGAATGAAAGGAAATGCTTCCTGTGGGTGATCTTCTCTTTCCCGACACCATTTCCTCTTACTTGGTTTCCTCATGACTCTTAGATAAGTTGCAACTATTGACCACTTGTTGTGAAACAAGTAATGTGGTTGGGGTTGGAAAAACTTGTTAAGAGAAAGCAAACCAGCCTACATGATTTGCTGGAAAGCAAACATCAAATTTTATGGATATCACTTGAAAATCTATGTCAAAAGTCTTCACTTTTCCATTATTTATCTATTCAACAGATACTTCCAGAGTACTTTCTAAATTTCAAGTACTTTTCTAGTTGCTTGGGAAATCTTAGTGATTAACAAATAGAAATGGCTACCAAATAGGGTCTTGGGTGGATAAACGTTATGGGAAAAAGCAGTAGAGCAGGGCAGGGGACTCAGGGTGTTGGGTGAGTGAGAAGGTGAGAAGATTATAGCACTGGGGAATCAGGGAAGCCTTCTTGAGAGGTTGGGATTGAGCTAAGAATTGAAGGCTACAGGAACTAACTAAATGGCTATGTGGGTAAGTATTGTAGGCAAAGGGACAGTCTTTAGAAGTAACAGAACTGGGAGCATGGCTGTGCATCTGAGGGGAAGTGAGAAGACTGGTGTGGCTGGAGCAGAGAGGCAAAGAGTGAACAAAAAAGGAAGACAGAGATTTAAGGGCCCAAATCAGATAGGCTTTATAGGTCATTATAGAGATGTTAGCTTTTACTCTGAGTAGTGAGACAATTGCAGGGTCTGAAGTAAATAAACCAGGGGCATGATGATACAGCTGCGGTGTGTGGGGGGGTGTTGGAGAGTTCTTAGGGGGAACAAAGGCAAATCAGGATGACCACTTAGAGGTTACTGTGGAATACAAGAGAGAAATGATCATTGTTTACACCAGAGCAGAGTGGTAACAGCAGAGGTGGTAACTAATGGTCAGATTCTAGATATTTTAGAGAGCACAAAATCCTCAGGGATTGAGTATGAGATATGAGAAAAAAAAATGATTGATGACGAAAACTTTAAGTGTAAGCAATTGTAAGGATGAAGTCTCTGTGAACTTATACACTTGAGAAAATATTGAAACTAATGCTGCAGAATTATTGGGGCAATTATTGTTTAACAGAGCTTTTCCAACTGTGTCCTGAGTGGAGCTCCTCAATTACATTCTATAGATGCATGAAGTGGTGGCTATGGTTAGTGGTGCAAAGAAGACCAAGACAGGAAGGGAGGTGAGGGAGTGAGGGGTAGATTAATATTTGTGTTCCAGTCACTGTGTTAAGGGTTTTTTTAAATGTAAAAATTGTATATGTTTAAGGTGTACAACATGATGGTTTGGTATACATATAGTGAAATAATTCCTATAGTCAAGCTAATTATCTCTTACCATTTTTTTGTGTGTGATGAAAGTACCTGAAATCTCTTTTAGAAAATTCTTAGTGTTCAGTACAGCATTATTAGTCATCATGGTGTACATTAGATCTCTAGACCTATTTACCCTACATATCTGCAACTTTGTACTATTTGACCAATAACTTGCTACCTCCCCACAACATCTTCACCACCATTCTGCTCTGTTTTTATGTGTTCAACTTTTTAAAATTCCATATATAAGTGAGATGATACAGTTGTTCTCTCCAGCATCTGACTCTTGATTTTAGCTCTGGTCATGATCTCAGGGTTCATGAGATGGAGCCCTCTATAGGGCTCCATGCTAATATCATGCAGAGCCTGCTTGTGATTCTTTCTCTTCCTCTCTCTCTCTCTCTGCCCCTCCCCCATGTTCACTTGCTTGCTCTTTCTCTCTCGCTTAAAATAAATAAACTTAAAAAAAAAGAATACTCTCCAGGTTTGTCCATGTTTTTGCAAATGGCAAGATAGATTTTTTTGAACTCTGAATATTCCATATCACAATTTCTTTTCTTCTTCCAGCTTTATTGAGATATAATTGACATATAACATTGCATAAGTTTAAGGTGAACAATGTGTTCGTTGCTCCATTGATTCATGAATGGACACTTGAGTTGTTCCATATTTTACAACTGTGAATAATGCTGCAATCAATATGGGAACACAGATATCTCTTCAAGGCACTGATTTCATTTTCTTTGGGTATATGTCCAGAAGTGGGATTGCTATATCATATGGTAGTTCTATTTTTAGTTGTTGAGGAACTTCCATATTATTTTCCATAGTGGCTATACCAATTTATATTTCCATGAGTAGTATACAAAGGTTTCCTTTTCTCCACACCCTGGCCAACATTTGTTACCTTTTATGTAATTTTTTTATAATAGTCATACTAACAGGTGTGAGGTGATATTTCATTATGGTTTTGATTTCTATTTTCCTGATAATTAGTGATGTGGAGCATCCTTTCATATACCCGTTGGCCATTTGTTTATCTTCTTTGGAAAAGTGTCTATTCAAGTGCTTTGCTCATTTTTAATCAGGTTTGGTTTTTTTTCTTTTGTTTTGTTTTATTTTGTGCTATTGACTTGTATGAGCTTCTTATATATTTTGGATATTAAGCCCTTACACTTACATGCCTGAAAATATTTTCTTCCAATCTGTAGGTTACCTTTTCATCTTGTTGATTCTTTACTTTGCTGTGCCGAGGCAGTTTTGTTTGTTGTAATCCCACTTGTTTATTTTTGCTTTTCTTCCCTACACTTTTGGTGTCATAGCCTAAAATTCATTGCCAAGGCCAAAGTCAAGGAGCTTTTTCCCTATGCTTCTTCTTGGAGTTTTGTTTTTTTATATCTTACATATAAGTCTTTAATTCATTTTCAGTTGATTGTTGCATGTAGTGTAAGACACAGGTCCAGTTTCATTATTTTTCTATATGGATATCCAATTTTCTCAATAGCATTTATTTAAAAGACTATTGTTTCCCGAGAGTATGTTCTTGGCATCTTCATTAGTTGGCCTTGTATGCTTGGGTTTATTTCTGGACTCTCCATTCTGTTCCATTGGTCTAGGTGTCTATTTTTATGCCAATGCCATACTATTTTGGTTACTATGGCTTTCTAATATAATTTGAAATCAGGAAGTGTGATATCTCCAACTCTGTTCTTCTCTCTCAAGAACTTGTTGTAACTATTTGGGGTCTTTGGTGGCTCCATACGAATTTTAAAAATCTGTTTTATATTTCTGTGAACAATGCCATTGGAATTTTGAAAGGGATTGCATTGGATCTGTCTGTAGCTTTGAGAATACTAGGTTCTTTACACAAGTTAACTCATTAAATTTTGCCACAAATTTAGGTGTTTGGTGCTATTATCTCCATTTTACAAGTGAGGAAGCTGGGGCTCAGCAAGTAAAAATGGTGTTCAAATCTGAACTCAGTTCTGAACCCTGAAGCCTGAGCTCTTTCCTCTCGGCAAAATGAAGGCCAGGCAGGACATGGAGAGTTTATAACATGGTGTCCTAAGTCCTGAAAACTGTATTTCAAAAGAATTTTAAGCCTAGAAATGAAGAGTTATAAGAGCATCAGGAAAAGTTTCTGATGGGTGAGAAATTGTTTAGAAGAGCAAACTGTGTCCCACCACCACCACCTCCATTACGTCTTTTAGTAATATCTGTGGTTTATAAACACAGTTAATAAAGGGGTGCAGGTGAGAGGCAGGAGTGCTTTTGTCCAGAGTCTTGCATTCACAGAAACTCTTACACCTGGTCTTTGATCTTAACACTGAATAGGGTCAGACCCTCAGTCACAGAGATATATTCATAGAATATTTAATATTCACCTTTGAACTGTTTATCCTATCATGGACACAGAGCCTAAATGCACTTCAAAGTGCTTATCATGTATATATTTTTAGGTTTGGTTCTTCTATCCTTCTGCAGAAAGGCCACAACCCTAGTTTGGAATTCAATTTTTTTTCACTTTTATTTTTTGTTCTTATTTTTTTCTTTTCTTTTCTTTATTTTTAAATTACAGTAAAATTAACATACATTATAATAAAACTAATATTAGTTTCAGGTGTACAGTACAGTGATTCACCAACTCTATACATTACTCAGTGCTCATCATGGTAACTGTACTCTTCATCCCTTTCACCTATTCAGGCAGTGCTTATAATTTTTAATAAGATGAATGTATTGCAATATATTTATGTGATCTTAAAAGTGCACTTTATTGGGACCCCTGGATGGCTCAGTCAGTTAATTGAACAACTCTTGATTTCAGCTCAGGTCATGATCTCACTGTTCATGAGTTCAAGCCCCTCATCAGGCTCTGACAGTGCAGAGTTTGCTTGGGATTCTCTCTCGCTCTCTCTCTCTCTCTCTTTCTCTCTCTCTCTCTCTCTCAAAAATAAACTTAAAAGAATTATAAATAAAATAAAATATTGTAATTCATTAAACATATGTAGTGGATTTCTTTAAAGAAGTCTTATAATCTGGTTTTGACACTTCTCCTTTTTCTTCTCCCTCTTCTTCTCCCTCTCACTACCTTCAATATACTAGTATTCAAAAGAGGGAGCAAAAGGGCTAGTGGCTTGAGCTCACCTTGACCTTTCAGGGGCTTTGTGAAGGCACCCTAGAGCACTGCAAAGCTCTACAGACCTTCACAAGTATACCATGGCAAGGGGGAAAAAATTCTGAGAAAATAAGATATTTTATCTTTCCTATAATAAATAAGTGTTCCAGATGCAGGTCTTAAGTCGTGCACTAATTCTGGGTGCTTTTGGAATCCTGCAGCCCATTAAAGTAATGGTATAAAGCTACCATCAGTTGGCTTTAATCATATCTACATGGCAACATAGAAAGTTTTCTTTGTCATAAAACTAACACAAAGGATCTTTTGATGTTCAGTATGTTCCAACACAAGACCGCCTTGTGGTCGGAAAGCAGCAACGCCACACTCCTGTCTACAAAAGATTTGCCAAAAGGTGGGGCTGGGAAAGTTTCTGGAAACACAGCCAGGATTTTAGGCAAGCACGTAGTCCTCTAAACTTCATGGTTCTTATTTCCCTGGAACTATTATTGGTTCACCTGCTCATTTCCTGTGTGTGTGTACGTGTGCATCTGCTCTATTGCATTTAATCACCTAAGCTTGTCATCCTTTATATCTACCTTCTTCCAGTTTCATCTTCATCTTCATCAGAATTTCCAAAGTTTCCTGGAAATTTGGCTTCCCAGATGTTTCTCCTTCCATTGACAGTGTTAGAGTCAAGCAAGCTTGTTCGGAATCACTTCCTTTCAGAAACACCATGAGGATTAAGGTGCAGCCCCGGCAACAGTGGCTGGTCAGGGGGTGTGGGACTATGAATTGTGTGTATATGTGACTATGAATTGTGTGTATATGTGTGTGTTGGGAAAGAGGGCAGTCTGTCCATCTATTTGTTCTGGGTGGGGTGGAATGAAAGAAGGAGAAAGGAAATGAGGAAGGAAGAAATGAGTGAGGGTGCTAGGATACCTGTTTTTCTCTCCAAAAAGCAGGCATTTCCTTTGTGCCAAAAACTGTTAAAATGGTCACATCAAAATATCCTTGGAATATGTACCAATGCAATATACAGTAGTACAGCTTTAAAAACACAGTAGTGGTAAAATACACATACCATACGATTTGCCATCTTGACCATTTTTAAGTATGCCGTTTGGCCATATCGAGTACATTCATTTTTTTATATTTATTTATTTTTGAGAGAAAGAGAGACAGAGCGTGAGCAGAGGAGGAGCAGAGAGAGAGGGAGACACAGAGTCTGAAGCAGGCTCCAGGCTCCGAGCTGTCAGCACAAAACCCGATGTGGGGCTTGAACTCACAAGCTGAGAGATCATGACCTGAGCCGAAGTCTGATGCTTAACCAACTGAGCCACCCACGCGCCCCAATATATCAAGTACATTCTTATTGTTATGCCACCATCAACACGGTCCCTCTTCTGAGCTGTTAGTACTGCTTTTTGAATAAAAATGACCTTGGTTCAAATGAAGACTCTGACAGTGGAATTGCTTTTGTCTGAGGCCTCAGTCTGTCTTGTCTGTAAATTTTTAAAACCAAATGGACAGGGTTGCTATGAGGATTAAATAATTAATGTTTGTAAAGTGCTTAGTAGAATGATAAATGATAGTATTTTTATTGTTATCATTATGCCTTCCTGGAGTTTTAGCCACATATTACTTCTCCGTAAATGCGATGATACTAAACCTTTTCAGCATCATCTACTGACACAACTTCCCTCACTCCTAGATCTTTGGCAAACATACCCTGTTGCTCCATAGAGTTTTTACATGATTATTATTATTACTATTATTATTATTATTATAGAACTGTGTATATAATTCCTATAGCAAGGCAATGGGCCCAGAGAGGTGGGCGGGGGAAAGAATAAAAGTAGCTGCCAAAGCAATCAAAGAATAGTCTTTAGCACAGCTCTGTTCCAACACATTCAAATTATCTAAATAACTAGAGCAGCAAATGCTCTGAATCAGTGGGCCAGGGTCAAGGTCTGGGCAGGCAGTCCTCAGCACAGCTTTGGCAGGGCAGCCTCCATCCAAGAAGTAAGACTCAAAGACGGCAGCTTCTTTGTGCACACGTCCCATTCTTGTGACCTGTAGCTCTGGCTAACCCAAAAGACAATCTGGGAGGGCACAGCCCGCTTACCCTCCTAGCTCAGCCCCCTCCACTCCTGACTGCCTCACAGTAGATCAGAGTTCCATGCCATAGCATGTCAGGCCTGCTTTGTATCCGACTTTAAATGGGTTAAGTTTAAAAGACTCCTGTAGGGGCACCTGGGTGGCTCAGTCGGTTGGGCATCCAACTCCTGGGTGGTTCAGTCGGTTGGGCATCCAACTTTGGCTCAGGTCATGATCTTGCAGTCCATGGGTTCAAGCCCCACATCGGGCTCTGTGCTGACAGTTCTGAGCCTGGAGCCTGCTTCGGATTCTGGGTCTCCCTCTCTCTCTGCCCCTCCCCTGCTCTCTCTCTCCCTCTTTCTCTCTCTCTTTCAAAATAAAATAAAGACATAAAGAAAAGTAGGAGTCATAATTTACCTCTATTTATGAAACCATTCTAACTCCCAATACGTTATCCTATTCAGCCCTCAAATATGACACTTTCTTCTTCCCTCCCTCCCTTCTTCCCTTTATTCCCTCCTCAACAATTGTAATTTCTAATTTAAATATGATTCACATTCAGTGTAGAAAATTTAAGAAATAAAGAAAATAGAAAGAAGAAAACAAAAATAACCTGTAATCTCTCCATTCAGAAATACAGGTTTTGATATGCATCTTCCAATGTTGCGTTTGTATTTATAAGTGTATATTTTAAAATGCGTATTTTACTGTGCATACCATTGTATGTTCTGTTTATTTCAACTTCCATTCTCTTGTCAGCATTTACTGTCATCCATAGCTACACCTCATGATTTTTAGCTTTTACCAAGTTGCCTCTTTTAAACATCTCCCTACTGGGGGCCTTCCCCAGTACACTAGGCTGAACCTTCTTTTCTCTGATCTTGGTCACCATAGAAATCTGCTAACTAGCCTAACCTAAAACTTCATCCTTCCACCATCCACTCATTTCTGCAGGGGAACTTTCCAAATGCAAATATGGCCATGCCTTTTCCTGGTTTTAATCTTTAATCTTCAATGTCTGCCGCCACCCCATGGTCTCCAAGATACAGTTTGCATGCCTCACTGCTCTGGTTGTTGAGATAATCTGAATGTGTTGGAATAGAGTTGTGTGAAAGACTATTCTTTGATTGCCTTGGCAGTTACTTTTTTTCTCCCCCACCCCCACCCTGGGCCCATTTCCCTGCTATAGGAATTAATACACACATTTCTAATAAAATAAAATAAAGTAAAATAAAAATAATAATATAAGAAAATTTATTGAGCAACAGGGTATGTTTGCCAAAGACCTAAGAATCTGGAAAGTGGCATCAGTAGATGATGGTAAAAAAGTTTGGGATTGGGGCATCTGGGTGGCTCAGTTGGTTAAGCGGCTGACTTCAGCTCAGGTCATGATCTCACAGCTTGTGAGTTTGAGCTCAGAGCCTAGAGCCTGCTTCAGATTCTGTGTTTCCCTCTCTCTCTCAGAAATAAATAAAAACATTAAAAAAATTTTTTTAAAAAGGTTTGGGATCATCTCATATATAGAGAAGTAATACGTAGCTAAAATTCCAGGAAATCATCATAATAATGCGGCTTGTTGATACACAAATCACACAGCTCTCAGAAACTCCCAGAGTTTCTATTTCAGAAGGTCTAAGGGGCCCAAGAATTTGCCTTTCTACAAGTTCCCAGGTGAGATTGACACTGTTTTCCTGGGGAACAGAATTTAAGACCTGCTGCTATAGCCTAATATACTGTACCATAAGTAATTTTGTGTGTTTGTTTCTCCCTTCTAGATAATGACTTCAGTATAACCAGGTCTGAACAGAAGCCCAAGATCATAGTATGTAGCATATAAAACCATTTCCTGACACAGAAGCTCTTCCAGGCTCCGCAGCTGAGCAGTAACTCTGACCATCCACAGTCCATTTCCTCTGCAGGCCCCACAATAATAGATTTCTGAGGCATGACTCAATATACATTTCTGTGCAATGCCGCTTGCTGACATGCCACAGGAGTCATGGTATGAGACCCTTGACTACTGTGGAATTTCCCAAGGATTTTGGAAATCTCCCTTCAAATCCCCTTTCCACAATGAACTTTCCATCACACGTGCCTCACAGATAAGAACAATAAAACACTTCTTTCCTGTGGATCAATCACCAATTGTATAAATTGCTGTCATTCACTTTGCTATTAGGCATCACAAAAAAGACATAGGGAAAGCTACATGACATTTACCTTAAAAGTTTGGTAAAATGTTTTCTATACGTAAATTATTTGTGTTTCTCCTAAAGGGTAGGGAGCAAGAAAGGCAGAACTGCATGTGATCGAAAATACAGTGTAGAGTTATGGGGGAAAAAAAGCACCTTTGAATGTGACCTAATGTAAGAATTTCATGGGATGAATTCGGTTCCACCTACTACCCTACTAACCATATCTGCTTTCATGCAGATGACATGTCAAGTCTAAATCTAAACCTACCAAATTCGGGAAAAAACAAAAAACTGTCCATTTAACTTCCCTTAAACACACGAAGCTGGGAACCCCAGTGGTGCTTCCCTAAAATGTTCTGGTTTCACTTTCACATGTGAAACATGCAGGTGTTAAAGCAGTCTTATTAACAGTGCCGATTATTTGTATATGAGTAATTTTTATTAAGAAAGTGCTAATAATTTCTATAGTGGTAGCTGATAAAGAAATTTCTGCTGACTCTGTATTTTCGAAGACCCCAGTTTCGGAATTTGTTTCCTTAGGCAAGCTTAGACTTCAGCTTTCCTTCCTAGTACCTAAAAAGACGAAGCAAGGCGATAGGCAATAGGAGTGATCCAGTTCCTGCCTATTTCTATTTTTTTTTTTTTTTGCAATTGTTGCCCAATCTTTATTGGGCCACCCAAATCTGTTTCTTTTATGTCTTCATTAACACCGTAATCACCCGGGCACACATTACTTCATACTTAGTACGTGAGCACATGTGCGGGGAGCTGAACTCAAAATGACAATTCAGTTTTTACCTCATGAATGATTAACAACTCACTAGATGACTAATAGATATTTTGGCAGCAAAAAATAAAGATAGCCAACAACAGAGATACATTTCAAGTGTGTTACGTTAAAGCATACGTTAAAACAAATACTTCCAAAGGAATTTTAACCTTGTTGTTTTGTGGGGCTTTTTCATTCGTTTTATTATTTGAGAGAGAGAGAGAGCAAGCAGGTGAGAGAGAGAGAGGTGAGAGAGGCAGAGAGAGAGAGAGAGAGAGACAGAGAATTTTAAGCAGGCTCCATGCTCAGCATGGAGCCCAACATAGGGCTCAGCCCCACAACCCTGAGATCATGTCCTGAGCCAAAACCAAGAGTTGGACACTCAACCCACTGACCCACCTAGGTGCCCTGAATTTTACCCTTGTATGGGCTATCAGACTTCTATTGCTTGTCCCCAACCCCTAGGCTTCAAGGCTCCCCTGTGCCATTAAAGGCACAGAAGTGCTGGTCCACGGTTATTTCCACTGACTCCTACTTACTTCCATCAGCTGCATTTAGCAATCAGTTGTAGTGAAGTGTGTGTTTATATTCTGTCTCCTACTAGAGGGGGCACTCTATGGGGACAGGGACTGTGTCATTTGAATCTATCCCTTCTACTGTGCCCAGCACATGGCTTTCCTGCCCTGAAAAGAGAGTAAGTTTCATTAACTCCAGGGCAGATGTTACTTTAGGAATATTCCAGTGCGGAATTGATTACAAGCACAATTATGGAGAAGTCCGCCAGCAGAGTTCTCAAAACACACCACTTCCACGCTCCACTTCTAGGGCCCAAGACCCTCATTTTCTCCTCTCCCTTCCCCTTTTCAAAACCTTCCTTTTGGTTTGTCTTTTACAATATGACAAATGATTAATAAAACCTAGAGTGTTCTCCCTAAGAGAAAACTGTATTTGAACAGGGAACAAATCCTTAGACGAAAAGGAATTGAGGCATCAGTCAGTGGTTGGAGAGAAACGATTTTTGTCATAGAACATTCCCAGTTCTCTTAACACACATAGACGATGACATATTCCAATGACTTATAAGGCCAGACTTGAGGTAATCCTGCTCTGGATCACATGAGTCAGACTGAACTCACTTTTTTATTTAAAAAAAAAAAAGGAAAAAGAATGATTTTAAAATCCAAAATAAGCAGTCAGTAACAGATGGCATTAGGCACTGTGGAACACTTTGGGATTAATTACGTAGATCTAAGTCTATGGCAGATAAAGCTCTATTCTCTAAGAATATAAAGAAGACCACTTTATCCTGATGGCTCTCACCTTCCTCATCTATTAAATGAAAATCCCAGGCAGTTATAGCAGAGACTATTGAACAGTGTATTTTCTACATGCCAGGAACTTTCCTTAGTGCTTTCCACGTAGCAGGCCATTTGATTCACGCATCAATTCAACAAGTTTATTCCATTATTATCCTCGTTTATAGATGAGGATACTGAGGTAGAAGAGGTTATGCAGCTTGTCCAAGGTCCCACAGGGACTAAGTGGCAGAGGAGGATTTAAACTCTGGTATCAAGTTCCAGAGCCTGCCTTCTTCACTGCCTCCCATGAGCTACAAAACTCTTCGAGGACTAGAATCTGAGAACCTCTTTCATTCAGTCTTACTGCATGTCTGATATCACAGCATTCACCTGCACCATAGGAAACACCTGCATAATGAATAAATGATGAAGGTCATGATATTGCCTTATTTGTCCAAATTCCTCAGTATTTAATGATGATTTGAGAAAGACTTGTCTAAGTCTCTTTGTTTGCAGGCTATTTTACACTTCACTAATATGTGAATTCTGGAACATGAAGACCACTAATAAATAATCACTTACATTAAAAGCTTGTTCTCCTATTTGTTGACGCTGGCAGAATGGATAAGTTTGTTGCATGCAATCCCATTGCACGTTAGGGGTAACAACTGCCTGGCTATTCAAAGTCATAACTAGAATTGGAGATCTGTCAGTGACCTTGGAAGTTATCTAGCCCAAACTCTACATTACAAATTACATCTCCTATTTTCTACTTGGGAGAATCTTTTGTTGTATATTTAGAGGCTAAAATGCAGCTAAAATTTAAGGAGTTATAAATATTTAGCTGTGTTTTTCATGGGCAAGAGGTTTCTGCTTACAAAGTGGGACAAAACCTCTAAACATGAAAAGGGACAACACTATTGATGACACTAGAACTAAGATATATGTTAGGACCTCTATTAAGAAACCTTTATCCAGTAACCTGATCTGGGTTTGGGATTTTATCACTTAGAGCTGGCCTAAATGGATCATTTTCCTTTGTATTTTTTTCAGAGAGATTTGGGTCACTTTTTCACTATAAAGCATTTCCAGAACTTTTAACTATTCAAATCATCTTGTTGCCTGCTCACCAATCCATATAACTCAGATAATGGACTCTACCTTGCAATATTAAAGCTGATAATTAAACAGATTAAATTAAAGCTTTTTGTCAATTCCTCTTCTTTAAGCAATTTCCGGGTAGTCTAAATACACAGAGATATCAGGGAACTGGGTTCCGAGCACCTGTTCAGCTGCTTGCTTGTTCTGTGACCTTGAGATAGCCACTCAATCTCTTTGGGTATCAGATTTTTCATCTACTAAAATAAGGATTAGACTCATCTTTATCATTCCTTTCTGCGTTTGTTCTGGTGACTAATTTACACATGGCACCTCAATAAATGGTGGTCTCATTTGAGGGAACTGTCAGAAAAAGCTAATGTCGAATCCTTTAAAGTTCCTCAATCCAATCACCTACAAAAAGTTGAGGTTATAATGGCCTGGCCATTATACGGTTTGCTCTTGTGTAGCTCTCTCCCTTAAAAAAAAATGTGAAAAGGGGGAGCCTGGGTGGCTCAGTTGGTTAAGCATCTGACTTTGGCTCAGGTCATGATTTCATGGTTCATGAGTTCGAGCCCTGCATCAGGCTCTGTGCTGACAGCTCATAGCCTGGAGCCTGCTTCAGATTCTGTGTCTCCTTTCTCTCTGCCCCTCTGCTGCTCACACTCTGTGTCTCTCAAAAATAAATAAACATTAAAAAAATTTTTTTAATGTGAAATATAGTATATTTCAGGAAAAAAATTCGAATTTCTTATGTGTGGGGGTGCTTGTTTTAAAATCATAGCATTGTTAATATATATGACCCATTATAAAACCAGGCTTAGAGTATACTGGTCCAAAAAATAATCAAGCATTACCAGGAAAGTTTTCAGAAATCTCTATGTTCAGTCCAAATTTGTTATTTATTTGAACTACCCTGTTAATTCAGCTAGTCTTCAGTTTACTGATGTACCCTTTTGACCTTTCTTTCCTTGCCCTAGGATAATTTGACCAGCCTCAGAAAATAAATTAATTAAAAGGTAAAAGGAATGGGGTAGGGGAGAAAAAGATTATATTCTGTCTAGTAAAATTTAGCTAAATTAATTTCTAGATTAGATATACCTTAATAGGCAATCATTATCAGCATCTTGAATTTGGAGCATTTATTAAGAATACAATTAACGCGACTCCAGGGAGGATTTTCATGGGTTACTCACTGGTGCTTCTAAAATGTACCTTCAGAATAGATTTCACAATTAGCAGGCACCATCTTGTCTGAGCACCATCCTTGAAGGGGAAAATGATCAGCATTCTGTAAATCGTAACCAGTTTTGGAAAGCATTCATTGAAAAAGGAGATAGTGCCAAAAATATTTTATGGGAGACTTGAAATATTTCTGTTTAACAATAGCATTCTTACCTAGCTTCCTCAACTCAGGTTAACCTGATCCCACTCTTGGTAGCCTGTGTTTATCTCTGCATTCAGCCAAACCCATCACTACCCACATCATCTTCCTACTTTTGAACCATGTACCCTCCAGGACACTGAAAATTTGAGCAATCTTGTACCCAGGGTTGGGAGGATATCATTTTCCAAGCTGTCAAATATGTGAGAACAATATTAATAACAATCCCTCACATTAGCCTCCATTCTCATATTTTATGAAATAATTGTGCCACTCAGTTTCTCACTTATGATTCACCAATAAACAATAACCCTCCTTTAATAATCCCCTGGGTGGTTCTTTGTATGTATTTGATACCAATTATACCATGATACTTACTCCTCTTCCATATTCTGGTTAGGCCTGGGTCTAATTATAAAATAAAAACACAGACATGGATTTACCGTCATGCAGCCCTAATTCAGCTTCTTCGAAGCAGACTGTATGGTCAGATAAACCTGGCTTCCAGCAAGTCATTAAATAAACCCTTATTTATGTCTTTCAGCAAGTCATTAAATAAAGGAAATTCTAGTTCCTTGTGTGCAAATTTGGGGTAATTGTGACAACCAAAAAGTAATCAATGTGATGAGTGTATGAAGAGTAACAACACACAATAGGCCTTCAATAAATAGTACAATTGTTATCACCATCATTGGCTGAAAGCATTCCTTAGGGTTGCTTATTTTGAAGACCTGAATAAAACGAAATCTTAAATCAGCATCTAATGAGTCAAGAGTAGCAATGAGCTATGTGAAACATCTACTTATTTGAAAGTATGAATATTTGTAATTTGCTAGGAAGTTGGTAAGGAAGACAGCCTGACACGGAGGACAATGTCCACTTTATCGCACGTGTTATTGGCACTGCCATGAGGCAGCCTTTCTTCTAATGATTTATAAAGCTTGTGCCATGTATTAGAACACAAATGCTGCCATTTTTAAATGTGCCAATCTTTCCACTCCAGATTCTGACCCAGAAATGTAAGAGGTCATCAATATACTCCTTGACATCATGAGTCTAACTTTATCAATTAGCAATATAAGACTACAGTTTCTTAGTTTTTTTTTCTTTTATCACCCCAGGCATATTCATGTATGCTATCTTATTTAACACAAGCAACTCTGTGAGACTTGCCTTATTGCTCCTCATCACCAATGCCATCTACTCACTGGATGTGAGCTATCAGAGGAAGGGAGGGTGTATTAACCTCCGCAGAGAAGGACATTTCTTATGGCAAGGGGACAGCTATGAGTCATTATCAGCCAGCACTTCTACCAGCTGAGGGAAGGGTGCATGGCCTGAGAGAAAAAGGGGATAGGGATGGGCACCAGCAGGATCTACTATAATCCCATTTTGCAAGGGGAAAATGAGAATCAGAGCATTTAAGTGACTTAACCATGCTCACATATCTGGTAATGGAAAGCCAGATACTAAATCTGACTGCCTGATTCCAAGTTCTCTTTCCACCATACCACAGCTGGTTTACTGAAGGATACTGAAGGGACAGTTGTGAATTTATATAGACCTCTGAAGAAGTGGTAAGTTATAAGAATGATTTAAGTGCATTACTCTCTGTAAGAAGTGGTAGTTCTTTTAGATTTCTCTACAGTTAATCTCAACTTCAGCTGATATCCTTATCTTTGTTTTACGGGAACTAGAGAACATATCCATGGGCATTCTATCCATATAATTCATGACTGCATGCACCTTGATCTCAAGTCTTCTCAGAAATTCATTCTGAACTTGAGTCTTGTCCTTTGTCTGACCTTCAGCAGGTCTGTTCTGGTATGCCTTATGTCTTATAGCTCTAATTTGGATAACATCCACAGTCAGCACTTGAACTGTGACCACTACAAGGCATCACAATGGTTGAATAACCAACACCTAATTTCAGTAAACTGGGGGTACTATTTTGGCTAGGATGTTACATAGGCATAGGCTTGCAAGGGGATTCTTGCTTCCAAGATTAATTTCACATTTAAGGCAAAAGTGGAGAGATCCTTGAGATACAAAAAACACTGGAGCCAAGAAGGAAGAAGTTTATTCTAATTGAGAGGATTGGGAGACTTCTTGGAAAAGAACGCAATTAAATAAATTTTGAGTATTAAAGGAAATTTGAAAGACAAACAGTTTCCTCCCAAAAGCAAAGGTCAGAGGAAACAAAGGAACTAAAGCAAGTAAAGCAACTGAAAGCAAAGGAACTAAAGCAAGTAAACAAATATCTGGAACCAAGATCCTAACAGCACTAAGTTCAGAAATACAATGAGGGTCAGATTTAGGACCCAGAGGATAAACAAATCTCAAACCAAAACCAAAACCTAGAGTTGCAACTAAAGACTGATAGATAACCAAAAAAAAACCCAGAAAAATAACCAAAATAAACTGGAACCTAAAGATAATATCGGAAGATTGACAGAGTCTTTTACTGGAAAGAGAGCTTCCTAAGAACTAAGGAAAGGTTATTAACAGGAGATAGAAATGGGTCATTAGGTTGCCTTGGCCTCACCTGGTAAAAGTCACCCTGAGACTTTCAGTCAGGACCTGGCCACAACTACTGTTAGGGATAGTGACTTATGAAGACTTTTTGTCCAAGAATCACTTTGGAGAAGAAAACTATCTTACTTGTTCCTATTCCTAGAACAAACATATTGATTTCAGAAATAAGATCCTCTTAATCCAGGTCTGGGTTCTGAAAAGTGCAAAAGGAAAGGGTCATCTTCTTTGATATCTTAGTTATAATATTACAAGTTAGCAATGGCCTATAACATTATAGGGTCTTTCCTTCCTTCTTTCCTTCCCTCCTTCCTTCCTTTCTCCCTTCCTTTTCCCCCTCCCCCCCTTTCCTTCTTCCTTCCTTCTTTCTTTCCTTCTTTCTTTTTTCTTTCTTTTTCTTTTTTTCTTTCTTTCTTTCTTTCTTTCTTTCTTTCTTTCTTTGTCTTTCTTTCTTTCTTTCTTTCTTTCTTTCAACTGTTACTTAGCATCTTTTTGTGTCCAGTGGCCTAGTTGTTATCATGTTGTAACTAATCTACTTTCAACTACTCAAATGTCCTAATTAGAGTAAATAAAGAAGAGGAGATATGGGGAAAAGGAGTAAGAAGAAGATACTTAGGGTCAACATCTGAAGACATTCTTTCAGGCAGCTGGGCAGCCATGATGCCCAGATATAATATAGCTGAATAGTCATGATTCAGGCCTCTTCAGGTGAAGCAAGAAAAAGAGAATGTGTGGGCAAAAATAACATTTCCAAGTGCCTATTTGAACCAGGCACAGTGCCAATTATTTTGCATGGTTATCTTTATTTAATTCTCTTCATGTTGCAAGTTGGTAAATGTCCCAAAGTAAATTCACTCAGAATAATAAATATGCTTCCTTTGAGAATCTCTGCCCTATGAGATTAATAAGCTAATTTGTTTTATCCTTACACAACTGAATATCAGACATAGCCTGATTCATGAATGAAGAAGGAATGATAAAATGTATCATTTGTTTCTGTTCTTATTGGACTGTTCCATAACTGATATCCCAGCTCTAAGAAAACCACTGGTATAACAAAGTATAAGCATCTACAGTCCTGGGGATGAAAACCATTATTGATACTACTGCTTCTTCATCATTGAGGGACCCTGTTACATCTCAGTGAGGCCACTGTCAGCTCTAATTTTGAATATTTTCATACAGATATAATTGAAGATGAAAATACTAATTTCATATAAAGACTTAAACAGTGTAGCCTCTGCTTAGCCACTATGTAGAACATTTAATTCAACAAAGATTTGGTATTTGAATATTCCAAGGTATTATTGAAATAGCTAGAGTTTCACAAGACCATTTTCAAAACATTTGACATACAGATTCAAGATAACAATAAGTACAAATGTTTTAGATAATCAGATTCTGAACACAATTTTTTACATTAACTGTTCTATTGACTCAGCCAGTTTTCTATTAGTTTAAGATCTTTTTATTTTTTTGACATCTCTTGTTTTCATTGAGTAAAGTATTTCTTAGGACAATATTTCTTGTTTTTTTTTTTGCTGAGGGCTCAGCCCTAAGAAGTTATTCGTTACATAAAAATGATGATGAAGAGAAATTCATCCAGTGGAACACATCACAAGACCTTTGTGAGTAACTTTACTTCTAGCACTTAACACCAATTCAGGCCATTTTCATCATTGCTATTCATCAAGTACCTTCTGTGATAAATTGTTTGTTTAAAAGATAATTATTAACAATAATGATATAGGCCAGATACTATGAAACCTCTTAGATAAAATAGTGAATGAGACTAACACAATTCCTGCTCTCACAGTGTAGAGTCCATTGGGCTCAAGAATCCCCCCTCACATACACACACACACGAAGATTATGAATTTCAAAGTATGTGGGTCTACATTTTCCTGAGCAATTATTCACATCTCTCTATCTTTTGGTCTAAATTGGTGACATTAATTTATGTGTCATCCTTGCACAGGGGCCATGCTAATCTTCTCTGTATCATTCCAATTTTAGTATATGTCCTGTCAAGGTGAGCACTAAATTGGTGACATTAAAAGTAGTCTATGTGAGCAGCTCTATAGCCTGTGATGGAATTGAGAGTTGGCAAGTCTGTGAAATAAAGCAGAACTCATTCATGCAGTAAATGTTTATTGTGTACGAACCATAAACCAGTTGGTGGGGATTACACTTTTGGCAACTGTAGACATATTCTCAGCTCTCATAGAATTTTACATTTTATAAGGATAGATGTTTAAAAAATAGGTTCTTAAATTATCATGTGATACAGTACAGGTCCCAAGAACAGGGTTTACTCTCTCTTCCTGTCCTATTAAGCACCATCGGACACAAGCATTTGATCTTACAGTTGCTTACAAAACCCCACTAAGTAATGGTGGCCTTGAAGAACTCAGTGTCCTGTGCAAACTAAATTCATGAATTCCCAGGATTTATTCAAAATATCTATGTTCGATCTTTGTATTCATCTCCACAGGCAAGGCCTTAAGGCCATTTCTGACAGTCTACTCTGCAGAAAATCCAGTCTGCAGATAACACACGGTGGGCACATTCTGTGATACTCTGGGCTCACTTGCTCACAGGTGTTGTGAGTGGGCACCACAAGCCCAAAGCAGAGATCTGCTTTTACTCCCAAAACATTTCCTGTCATCTGGTTATGTGATTAGAAGAAAGTCATTGGCCTTCTTTGTCTTCAACTAAGAAATGAAGGATTTGAGTCAGAAGAAATAGAAAATTCTGATTCTGCATTTACTTCTTCACATTATTCCAAAATTTTGATTAGCTAAAGATACCACTGGGGACAAATGCATATCTCCATCCTTTGGAGATGCCTCTTTGGTCATTTTACTTTTCAGTGTAAATAATACAGCTTCTCCCTTAGTATAAATGGTTCTTGGCATTTGGAGAAAACACTTGCATGGCAGGCCTCACAGCCCACACCTAATCTGGCAAGTATCACCACTGCAGAGATATTTGGGTACTCCATTTCCACTGTTTGGGACAAGCCGTTTTCAATCTGCAGGATTAATGTGTCAACTGAGGAAGATGGACTTATAAAGCACCAGGCAGAGAATCATGCAGAGTAAGCATGAAGACTGTCTTATTTTATTCCATTTTCTTTTCATCTCTCCCTCCTTTTAGCTGTCCCTTAAGGCATAAAATGAATTATCCTAAAAAATTCATTTATGAAGCAAAATTCTGTATATCAAATCTGCCTCAGTTTTATAATTTATTAAAGTATAAATTTTATGGGTAAAAGAGAATCTATCTTACTTTTCATGAAATACCTTTAAGAAATAGTTTATTTCCTCCCAGTTTAAGTGTTTCACTGTCTTTGGAGATATAAAGTCACGCTTTCTATTAGCAGATAAAATATCTTCATGAAATTATGCATGGGATTAAATTTTACTTTGGGAAGTCCAAATGGATTTTTTTTAATGAAATAAAGTCTGGACTAAGTTCTTGTTTTGTGCCAGGTGTTGTGATGGGCATTATGCTGTGTTGTACAAATATTGTTTTTATTTAATTTATGCCATAACGCTATGAGGAAAGTACTAACTTACATATGGCATTTGACCTAGCAACTCTCTTCTTCCTCCTCAGCTTCCTTTCTTCCCTTGGTTTCCGGGACATGACACTTTCCTAACTTTTCTCTTCCTCTCTTACTTTGTTGCTGCCTCTTCCTAGACCACTAAACATTGGCAGACCTCAAGCCTCAGAACGTTGACCTCTTCTCTTCTCTACTTAGATCCACTTCTGTTAACTTGAAATGTTTTTAATACCTGACAATTCCCACATTTATATGTCCAGCCTAGTCCCCTCTGCTGATTCTAGACTTGACTACCCAACTGACTTCTTGACATCTCACTTGGGCAGCACTAGGAATCTCAGACTTAACCAGTTCAAAATCATATATGGTCCTTCCCAAGATTTTCCATTTATGTAACTGAAAGCTCCATTATTCCGTCATGCAGTCCGAAAACTCGAGTCCTCCATTGACCCCGTGTCCTCGTGATTTCCATTCAATCTGTTTCAGCCACCCTGATTATTGTTATTTTAATCCCACCAGGCAGGTCCCTGCCTCAGAACCTTTGCACTAGCTCTTCCATCTGCTGGAACAGCCTCTCTCAGGTATCTGCACGACTCCCTCCTTCTCCTCCCTTAGAATCTTTGCTTCTCAGTGAAGGCTTCCTTGACCATCCTATTTACAACTTTAACCCCTCAACATCCTTGGCTCCCTTACTCTACACTCAGTGAATAGTCCATCATACCTTCCATGATTTTGCTCTTTGATACTTATAACCATTTGATATACTATATATTTCACTTTTTCATTGGTTTATTAAGTCACTTATTAATGACTCTCTACATTGCTTCCCCACCTACACTAGAATACAAATTCAACAAGGTGACAATTTTGCATGTTTTGTCCAAGGCTGTATCCAGTACCGACAAGTTTCTGGCACATTGTAGACATTCAGTACATGTCTATTGAATAAATCCCCATTTCACAATTGTAGCAACTGAGGCTCAATGAGATTAAATAAACCTTAGATCACCATGTGAAGGTCTAACAGAGTGAGGATTAAAACGCAGTTCTGTCTGCCTCTTAAGGCTCTCTGACCCTGAGCTATCAGCCTTTGATTTTTATTTATCTTTTTATTTATTATTTGTCTATTTGTTCTCCTTGGCACCAAGTAGCTCTAGACTTGAAGAACCAAATGTCAGCCTGGTATCTCACTTGGGAAGTGACAGAAATCTCAAACATAACTTGTCCAAAATGAAAAATGCTCATTTTCATAAGCAGACCAAGATGATCTGAGAACTAGGATCTGCTAGTGGTTCTCCTCTTAGAAATGTCAAGATTTCTGCTGTGGAAAAAGGAAAGGCCAGGATCACAGCTCTTTTCTCACAGGGGTAGGTGAAGTAGTCCTCCCTTTGCCCTCCCCCCACCAAGGTCAAGGCTGTACATGCCACATACCCTACTTTTCCTGGGTGTTATTTCTGCGTATTCTTGATGCTTTGAGGCAATGATAGACAAATTAAATTTAATATGGAAATTAAATTCTAGGAAGACAAGATCTATGAATTATAGAGTTAATGGAGTTAGAGTTTTTGGCAGTGTTTGGAAAATCTTCCAACCCAACAGTGTTGTTGTGAGGAAGAGTTAGTATGTTAACAAAAGTGTTATGAGAGTATTGCTGTTATTATTATGAACCTTGATCTCATGGTCTGTGGGACCCCAGGTAGCCCTCTAAGTCTCAGCTATTCTACTTATAAAATAAACCAATAATATCTTTTTATAAGGTTCCTATAAAAAATAAGTCACTAGAACCACATAAGAAGCCAGTGCATTGACTATTCTCAATGTACATTTGAATTCTCACCCTTTTTGTAACCTTTGCTATACCACAGTCTCAAACTTCAATAATCTAGACATCAATATGCATATTTATACTCACATCAGTGTAACAATTCAGAGTTTACAAATTGTTTGCATTTAGGTCATTGGAAACTGAGGATCTGAGAACCGAACTGTGTTTTGCAAAGCTGCTGATGGGCAGAGCTGAGAAGGCGGGCCCAGATCCCCAGGCCAAGGTTCAGCAGAGCGCCCACCCACTGTCCCTCCCCCAGGGACTCTCACACAGCCAACACCAGGGTGAGCCATTCTTTACTAAGCAGTTTCATAGAAAGTACCCTAGGTCTATGGATTACTCTGGCTTAGAAAATTTCAACAGAACACGTAGGCAAGATTTTAAATTGCAGGAGGAAGTCATACGTACTGATTGTTACTCTGGCCGTTATTTTCTCAGAGTGGATCTTCCACGTAGTTCTGGTGACTCACCCCATTTGCTGTGGACACCTGGCCTCTTGTGAGTGCTGTGAAGCTTCATGGGATATGAGCCCTGATGGAGTCTATCAAAGTCACTAACAAAGCCCCTGCTAAAATGTAAGTTCCCACAAGAGTGGGGAATTAGGTAGGTGTGTTTACAGGGGAGTCCTAATTGTCTAGATTAGTACCTGGCACGTGGTAGTGCTCAATATACATAATTTTAATGAGAGAATTCTCCTCCATATGACTGGGGTTCTGACTATGGCTTTACATGAAATCCCAGACAGCCATGATGTGGTGCTCAATCTGAACTGCTCTTTTTCTTTTTTTATGTTTATTTATTTAACACAAAATATACAGGAGAGGGGCAGAGACAGAGGAAGAAAGAGAATCCCAAGCAGGCTCCTCACTGTCAGCACAGAGCCCAATGCCGGGCTTGAACCCGTGAACCATGAGATTGTGACCTGAGCCAAAACCAAGAGTCGGATGCTTAACTGACTGAGACACCCAGATGCCCCCTGAACTGTTCTTAAACTTAGCATAGTTGACCAGGATTGTCCATCTCATGGTATCTTTCCAACAAAACTGTTAATATTTTAGGACAAGGGCTGGGTCTTGCCTCTTGAGGAAAGAATACCTAGCGTGGCATGTATTGAATACACAAGTAGCTTCTCTTGGAGGAATTACTTTTGTCTAAATTATCAAGTCACTTTTATAGACCCAATTCCCCTCTAAAAAAATTCAGACAATTTGGTCCATCCACAGTGGCATAGGTAACATTTTCTTTTAAAAAAAATTGAGAATGCCAGCATCCTAATCTGTAATCTAGCCAGCAGAATGCTGGCTAAAGAAAAAAAAGAACAGCAAAAAAGGTTGGACTCAAAAGCAAAGGAGATAGAGTGTTAGAGGGTTCTTTCCCCCAGGTCAGGGGGAGGCCTCTCCACGAGAGCTTACCTGCCAGTGACCTCACTGTGGGAGTCTCTTCCTTGTTTCCCCAACTCCTTCTTTGTTTATATTTCATGAAGTAATTAATGTTTTTCTTTTCTTATCTTTCTAAGATTTTGTTTAAATTCAAGTTAGTTAACATATTGTGCAGTATTAGTTCAAGAGTAGAATTTAGTGATTCATCAATAACATATAACACCCAGTGCTCATCCCAACAAGTGCCCTCCTTAGTACCCATCACCCAATTAGCCTGTCTCTCCCCCCACCTTCCCTCCAGCAACCTTCAGTGCATTCTCTATAGTTAAAAGTCTCTTACGGTGTGCACCCTTCTCTGTTTTTACCTTAATTTATTTTTCTGTCCATTCCCTTATGTCCATCTGATTTGTTTCTTAAATTCCACATATGAGTGAAATCATATGGTGTTTGTCTTTCTCTGACTGACTTACTTCACTTAGCATAACACACTTTAGTTCCATCCATGATGTTGCAAATGGCAAGATTTCAGTCTTTCTGATGGCTGAGTAATATTCCATTATATATATATATATATATACCACATCTTCTTTATCCACTTATCAGTCAATGGACATTTGGATGCATGTGCACCTTTGAAACAGTATTTTTGTATCCTTCAGATAATGTTTTTCAGAACAGAAATTTTTATACAGAAATAGTCATAGGAACTCTGACAGTGTAATTCCTTAGAAAGTAAAAAAAAAAGTAATTAATGTAAAACATATTTTCCCAATCAGTTGGGTAAATTCCTGTTTTGGCATTTTGTAGTCGTTCCTCTGATGACCGCCTTTCTAGCATGCCTTCTATGTAGCCCACGCTCCTGCTGTGACAATTGTGGCCACACATTCAGAAATAGAGAACAGGACGGCAAGCCCTAAGCATGTGCTCATACAGCCAGAAAGTTTTAAACTGGAAATGTCACAGATGCCAAACATGTACAAACCTTGGTAGAACAACATTGCAGCTAGCTATTTCCAGTGTAAATTACCTTATTGTACACTGTGACAACTAAAGGTCATAACCATGATATTGTTTCTCTTGCAATCTATTCTCTAGTAATTGTGAGCTCCAGGAAAGAAGGGTCCTTGTGGGTGCACCCAGCACCTAGCTCTTTGATTAGCATATAATAAGTCATAGTAGTACACAGTGGGGAGTTAATATCATTTTGTTGGATTGAATGCACTTTATTGTGGCACTTGTAATAATGTTAACATAGTAGACATCATGGTATAATTAACAGGGCCTAGAAGTGGAAATCAGGAATCTGATTACCACCAACAAGCAACCCGAATGAGCAAGCTCTCTGAACCTCTCTTTGCTCAGAATGAAATTGAGAGAGTTGGGGTAGATTATTTTTTAGAACCCTTCCACTGGCAAAATGTTATCTCTCTCCATCTTCACTTAGGAGAATTTAACACCTTACTGCAGAATAAGTAGACTTTCACTGGTTGTTGCTTGGAACAGTGTTTCCAGTAGAAATGGGGTGGGAGCAATAAAAGTGGACCCAGGGATGGTCACTGAGAATTTGTACTTGTAATATACACACAGTAATTTGGGGATACAGAACGCTTCACCAGTTTAGGACATTCTCTAGTCTATAAGAATTAAATTCTTGATGTTTTAATACTTCATTTCTAGGTCCTTGGTGCGTGTTAAAGAACATGTTCACCATTGAGTCCAGGGAGGACAAACTCCTAGGACAAACATCCTCTATCACAAGAGCTACCTGAGTAGATAACTGGAAGCTAAGCGGTAAACAATGGAGCCACCCAGTAGAGAACAGGGCCGGTAGAGGACAGAGCCCCGAGGGACAGTGTGTTTATATGGTACGGTACATGGCACTCAGGAGCTGTAAATGACACCTGGAAACACTTTCAGACCCCCAAGGAGCTCCTATAGGACCAAGGGACTGTAATTCTCCTCTTACAGAAGACTTTCCTTTTCTGAATATTTATTTTTATTTCAATGAAACTTCCTTCTGATATATTAACGACCCCTGCATTTTTACTTAAGAAATCAACGTTCATATCCTGTTAGACAAGAGGAGAGTTTTTCCAGTGGGAGTTGCAATAAAGATGGGGTTTCATTGTCAGTTCCAGGCACCTCTGCTCCCAGGTTTAGATGATAATTACTATTCCTTTAGTGAACCCTAGCCACTCTGAGATTGGAAGGGGTTGGAGAGAAAGACTAGAACATCAGTCTTTCATGTGAAAATGAAACTTCCTGTCCTGTCTCCCTGCCCCAGGGCCTCTCACTCCCAGCCCTCCTTGTAGGGACTTGGCCTTTCTGTGAAATGAACATGACCTGGCCCTAGCTTGTAGGAAAATTGGAAGACCTAGGCTCTAAAATAAACTAATGTAAGCCATAATCTAAGTCAAAATTTAAAAAAAAATAAAACACTTGGCAAAAAGAAAAAGAAATTGCCTTCCAGAAATTATTTTCCATGTTGGATTTACATAAATTTGTCATGGGTCTCTATTTCATGACCTGATTCTGCTGGAATCCTGTTGCCCTTTGCAGGCAAAGGCAGACTATTTCATCTCTTACTTCATTTCTGCTTCTCTTCAGGGTCTCAAAGCTGGCAGATGATTATATTTAACATTGTACGCACTTGAGTGAGCAGCCTGAATTGCACAACATTTCATTTGGCTAATACTTCAGTTTCTTGAGTCATAAGCCTGACAAGTAGCTACACAGCATGAAGCAGCATTTCCTGAGTCACTGCATGTGAGAGAGAAGTTCTAGATGAAGGTTAAGCACATCAGATGCTCTTGGGACCACCATCAAACTCATTCTATAATGTAGATTTCTCTCCACTTAATTCAGTGATATTTGCTCCTATAAATTTAATGCAAATGTCAGGCCTTTAGAAACATATCCCAAGACATGGGATGAAGAGCATTGGGCATTCAACCTCCTCTTGCCTTAATGGTGAAAATCCCCCACAGAGGAATGACAGTAGCTGTCAATGTATTAACTCATGAGCTATTTGATGTCTCTTAAGTGATAAAGCACATTGGGAAATGAATTTCCTGCTGTTGAAATTCCAATGCTTTAGAAACTCTTCAGTGAACAAATACAGGTTTGTTTTCTGCATAACAATAATTTTTTTTTAAACTTTTTTTTCTTAAGTGACTTAACAAACACCAGTGTGATGAGTTAAGTTCCTAAATCATCACACAGTGGGTCTACTTCATGTTGCAGTTGTTTTAAAGATCCATTGAGGATTCACAAAAGGAAAGACCTTGATTCTCCATTTTTCCCAATCATGGCACATTGTTCTATGTTATCATAATGTGACATGAATTAAACTGTTCTTTCATTAATTGCCTTGAAATTTTACTTGAAAGGAATATATGTTTATACCCCGGTATAAATGTCTCATCTAGCAGCCTTAACCACTGAAGCTATACCTCAGTCCCTTCCCCTGAAGGTCTTCCCCCAATTCATTAGGTACTTACTGGGTTGAAAATACCATACTAGGAAAGATGTGAGAGGAAAAAAAAAAATATTAAGAAATCTTTTTTCAAAAAGATAACAAAATATAAAATCATCATAATAGCTACTTATTTTCAAAACTCAGCTTTTCGAATATTTCTTCTAGAATTACTTTCTAAAACTCTTCCCCCAAGTTAACACTCTTTGTAGAGAGTTATAAATAATATGCAATACTCTTTCTCTGCCTTGATTACTTATTTTAACTTCTAGGTATACTCATTAAAAGGGCCATGTGAACTCCTTTCTTTCATCCCTAGGGTCTAAGCCAGAGCCTGAGTAAGACCTGGCACCTTCCTCACCTACTGACCCATTTCATCATCCATAGTTGAGCTCCTTGATGAAAAAAGGTATCTTATCCTGGCTTTCAGAGCCCTCCTCAGAAGCTTGATGTTTACCATATGTTTACAGAGTTAGTAAACTGAATACATGTGAGTCTCCAGAACTGTGTCCCAATTGAAGACATGCTGGAACGGTGCAGTCCTTATCCAACAGGGCTTAAATGTTAGTCTGACGAATAGCTAAAATAATTACAAAGAAAATAGAAGTTGGGAATAGCTTGTGAGTCCAAAGTGGCTTCTGGGCCCTATTCCACTGCCTTGGTCACATATTTCTGTTCTGGTTGCAATGTTAGTTATTGATGTTTGGTTCACCCAGTTGGTCATCCCCTTAGAATTGGGTGAGGGACCTTATATCCTTTCCTCCTACTGTTTTCTCCTATCCCAAAGCCCCTTTGTCCTTGCATTCTCCTTTCTCAGAACTTGTAGTGGTTTTCTTCCTCTTGGCCTCATTATCAGCCCTTCATCTCCAGCTTCTCCCTGCTGACTCACAGAGGAATAAAGGAAGAGACCAAGAGCTATGCTGGAGGGAAGTGGTACCTACAAGATAATCAAATCCTTCACACTACTCAGATTAACAATCTTGTGATCTGTTTTCCTTTGTCATCTCTGCCAAAATGAACTCAATCCCAGGAGGAAAAAAAAAAGAATTTTAAAAGTGCATCCTGCTACCAAGGAGTTCCATTGCAGACAAGTTGTTTCTAAGATGCTAAAGGCATGCAGGAGAGAAAGATGTAGATGAAAACATGGGCCTCAAAGCTCCACAAGGAGGTGGGTAGTTCAGCTCTTTGTGGCTCCAAAGCAGGAGATATCAGAAGCAACACCTCTCTGTCTAGACCCCCAGGACTCCAGAGTTCCCTGCTTGAAATCAAACAACTTGGAAAGGTTTCTCCAAAATTTCATGGTTAATGAATGAAAAGCACATTAATGCTTATATACAGAATTCTGTGACCCTGACCCTTGGTAGGTCTTTCATAGGGCTTTCCCCTGCAGTTACCTCTTCTGTCACCATGTATTCCCTCTATTAAAAAAATTGTGGGAGTTGTCATATTCATAGAAGTGAAAAACTGTTTATCTTTATATATATATATATATATATATATATATACTTTAAATCATTATTATAGAATAAACATATGTGTAACCACCACCCAGATCAAGAAATAATATATTACTATCATCCCCAGATCCCCAGAACATTCTTCCCCATCCCAGCCTCTTCTTTTGCCCCCTCACATAACCACTTTCTCGTTTTCTTGGCAATTATGTTCTTACCAGGAGGAGGAGGAGAAGAAGAAGAAGGAGGAGGAAGAGGAGGAGGAGAAGAAGAAGAAGAAAAAGGAGAAGAAGAAGGAGAAGAAGAAGGGGAAGAAGAAGAAGAAGAGGAATTAGAAGAAGTAGGAGGAGAAAAAGCAGCAGCAGCAACAATAGGAAGAGGAAGAAGACTAAGAAGAAAATACAAAATATGGCAATATGTTAATATACTTTCCCAATAAACCAACTTTTTAAAATGCTATATAGGATATTACTTAATATTCTAGTTTGATATCTTCTGACTACTTTCTAAACGTCTGAGCTACCCCAAGGAGAAAGAATAAACAAGTCCCCAAAAATCAGATGAACTATCTAGAGTGTATACCACTTAGGACAATGAATGAGTATTCCAAAAGCAAAAAATTCTGCTTTTAACCTTAAAAACTCAGGAAATATGTTTTCTGTTAAGTCACTTAGAATGGACTCAATAAAAACAAACTTACTAAAGTAAATATGGCACCAACAAAGTTTCTTCTTATTTCCAGAAATTTCTTTGGGACAGTGGATGTGAAATTAAACCAGTAAAGTTGGATTCCAGACCCTTATTCCTTCCACAGGAAGAGGACCCAGAGGTCCTCATTACAGTGCAATCACACACACAACTCAGTGAAGAAGAAACATCTCTCTTTCTTCTTACCTCAGGGAAGCTCTAAATTTATTGGATCTAAAGGATATGTCTAAAGACTTCTTTTTTAATAAAAGCTTAAATTAATTGAGGTTACTGAGGCACCAGGTGATTTTCCTTGGCTCTTCCCTCTCAGATCCTGGGGTAGGTTCTTGGAGGCAAAACCTAGAAGAGTGCAGGTTTTTCCAGTGGAATAGATTAGAGAGCCCAGAACTGGACCCACAAATGTACGGCCAATTAATC
>CM053567.1:135594149-135642439 GCA_028646485.1 Cryptoprocta ferox
CTCGAGTGTGTCATGCTCAGCGAAATAAGTCAGGCGGAGAAGGACAGATACCATATGTTTGCACTCATAGGTCTAACAGGAGAAACCCAACAGAGGACCATGGGGAGGGGAAGGAGGAAAAAGAGTTAGGGAGAGGGAGGGAAAAAAATAAAATAAAAAATAAAGTAATTTAGGTTATCCTAGCAATCCTGATGGAGGAGAAGAGAGAGGAGATTATCTTTAAAAAGAAAGAGAGACCTGAAGAGAAGAGAAGGTACAATGTCCAAGACTAGAAAAGACAGTATTATTTGAGTTTCCACTAGGAATGAAAATCCTGAACTTCTCTCAGATGCTCAGAAAGGTAACAGGGCTCTGGGAAAATGGTTGTCTTTTATACCTAGGAAAGTTAGACACAAGATTAGGAGTTTCCAACTTGGCAAAGATTTCTGTGCTCCAAACATGGTTACATGGTCTGTGCTCCAAGCATGCAGCTCTACTCTTAAACAGACCATGTGGGCTTGGAAAATGGGTCTTCAGGGATTCCAAGACCAAAAAAAATTCTTCAAATGTTTTCTTTTTTATGCGTCTCCTGGGATCATAGAACTATCTGGGAGATACGTGGTAGAAATTAAGAAAGCCCCATTTATGGCTAAAATTAAATCTCCTGAAACTCTAGGGGAATAAGGAGTAGGGTCAAATTTATATTATTTAGTTTAAAAAAATAGAAAGAAATGTCGGGGCACCTGCGTGGCTCAGTCAGTTTAGCGACCGACCCTTGATCTTGGCTCAGGTCATGATCTTGTGGATCTTGTGTTGGAGCCCTGTGTAGGGCTCTGTGCTAACAGGGCAGAGCCTGCTTGAGATTCTCTCTCTCTCTCCCTCTCTCTGCTCCTCCTGGAAGCACTCTCTCTCTCTCAAAATAAGTAAATAAACTTAAAAATATGAATCAACTGCCCATGCTCCTATCAAGGCCAACTGCTGTACCTATGTATGAGATCCCTTTCACTTTCAGCTAATCAAGGTCATCACCACAGCAATTGATCCATCTTCTATTTCACCTCACAACTTTCCTCTCTCTAGAGCTATGCTGTAAAAATTAAGCATGAGTACCTGTGACTATTTAATTTAAATTAACTACAATTAAATACAACTTAAAACTCAAGTCCTCAGTCATACTAGCCACATGTGCTCAATAGCCACATGTGACTAGTGGTTACAAGATGGCACAGCACAGATTTAAATGACAGACATTTCTACCTAATGAGAGTTTTATTGAGCAGCACTATTCTAGGAGATTATTCCCATCTATAAATTCTGTAATCTTACATCTTAAAAAATCAAATATAGAAAAACAAAAACTTTCCTGTGCTCCCTTCCTCCTCTGGGTACTGCTCTACTCTTCACCACCACTTACAGCACAATTCTTCAAAAGAGGATCTACACTTAGCTGTCTTTTTTTTTTTTTTTTTGAGAGAGAAAGAGAGAGAGAGAGAGAGAGTGCATGGGGGGTGGGGCAGAGGGACAGGGAGAGAGAATCATAAGCAGGCTCCATGCCCAGCACAGAGCCCTACTCGGGGTTCAGTAATGACCATGAGATCCTGACCTCATGAGGTGAAATCAAGAGTCCGTTGTTCAAGCGACTGAGTTACCCAGGCACCCCTACACTTAGCTGTCTTAACTTTTGTTTCTCTTTTGAGTTCAATTAAGGCTTTCACCTTCACTTTTCTATATAAAAAATTTTTATGAAAAACACCAAAGACCCATTACTAATTCTAATTGCCAATCAGTCCTGTCTTAATCAACCAGAAACCCTGAACACAGCTGATCTGGAAGCATGTTTCTTCATTCGATTTCCAAGGTACCATTCTCTCTTGATTCCCTGATTAAACTGCTCAAGCATATATTTATAATTTAGCCACCTCTTAGTTCCTCTTCTGCTACCACTAAAATCCAGGCCACCATCATCTCTCACCTGGAGTATTGCCAAAGCCTCCTTCTTGGTCTAATTTGTCTGCTTACTTCTCTTATAACCTTACACTCTATTTTTAATTGAAACATACTCATCCTGAATGAAAGAAAACAAGACTTTTGTTAAAATACAAGTCTTATCATGTTACTTCTCAGCTCAATAACTCCAGTGGCTTCCCATCTAAGATAAAAGTCAGAGGTTCTTTTTTGTTTGTTTGTTTTAAGATTTTATTTTTAAGTAATCACTACACCCAATGTGGGGCTCGATCTCACAATCACTGACTCAGCCAGCCAGACACCCCTCAGAAGTTCTTGTAGTAGTTTTCAAATCCCTATATGATCTTCTCCTGTGGCATCTTTCTGATCTCATCCCCTGCTATTTCTATACTTTACCCTACACATTCTTCTGCAGTCTTCTCAAGCTGAGCTTCTTACAGACACTTGCACATTTTAAACTCATTCCCTCAGGTTCTTTTTCTACCTTGCATAATCTTCCTTCCCTCTTTCTGTTTTCTTTCAAATGCAAGGTTTCCTAACTACCCTAGAAAACATCAGTCCCTTAGCACTCTCTATTCCCTTTCCCTCCCCTTGGTATTTGAGTTAGCAATTTGCTCACTCTGCCAACACTTTTTGTTTCCAAAATCAGCAGTAAAACTATCAAGATTAAAAAAATATTTTTACAAAGAAACAGCAAATAAAGCTGTCAAAAAAGTGTCATACTCTCTTATTTTCTCTATTCCCTTTCTTCTTTTATTGCTTACAAATCAGCCTTCTCTGTTATGACTTATCCTAACTTTATTTTTCATTCTAGTGTCCACATCCAGACTCCTGGGCTTTCATTTCCGTGTACTTCTTAAATGGAGTGTCTTCTGAGCTACTTACTTCCCTCAAATGCGAACTTACTCATTATAAGTAGGTACATGCATCTGTCTGCTTCATTATGTCTTCTAGTGTACCTATGCCTGAACATTATATAAAACACATTATTTAATTATCAGTTGATTTTTCTTTTTGTTTCTGGTTTATATTATGGGTAGGATATTATATTGAGTTCCACTAAACTATGTGTACAAAGAGATTATATTGCCTCTGCATTTCGTTTTTAGAAATTTGGACATCATTTATTAAAATAAGGAAGAGTTTGGACCTGTACAGTTGTAGACACCTGCTCTAACCCCACTCCCTCATTTAACAGATGAAGAAACAGAAGCAGAGACCCCAAAAACCATGATGCTGGTGCCAGGGGCAGGTTGGCACAGGGCCAGTGTACAATGACTTTCACTCACTCTTCTCCTACAAAACATTGCCTCAGTCTGGTTTCAATGCTAAACTAATTAATAGAAATACCTAATGAATTACCCATCTTGCCTAAGAATTTTTCTTTGAAAGGGAAATTTTATTCCTAATTGGATTCTCTGAAATTACATCAATGAAATTTTAACCATAATTGGATTATCTGAAATCACCTCACACTTCATTTTTTTATAGAAGTTCATAATTTAAGAGACTTGGCCTTTTAAAAAATAGAGCATACCAGCTCACAAATATCACCTTTCAAAGAGCCATCACACACAATCATATTATTGTGCTACTCATTTTAAGTGTTCAGTTTCTGTTGATTGTTCAGGGAAGTCACCCCACAGACACTCTTATATTTCAGTATCAAATGCACACAAAATGCTTATATTGTAGGAACATCTTTAATTCCCATGGAATAATTCACTATTCAGACATGAAATAAAACACTGCACACAGAGGTCTGCCAAATAGCAGGTTTCCAAGTTTAGCATGCAAATATGAAATGTTTGTCAGATGGAAGTAACAAACTAAGCCCCAGATTGTGGATTAAAATGTATTTTGCTTATAAAAATAATATTGCTTGAGGCCCTACATCATGTGCAAAACCTGGTAGTGAGCTTTGAAACCAGAATTTGTCTTAGATGACCTCGAGGTTATCTTAGAGCTTCACTTCATGCAAATCTTTCATTTTATTTATTTATTTATTATCAAGTAGATCTATTGTGTGCTATGTCTATGTTCAGATATGAGTGTTTCCCACAATATTGTCAGCAACATTTAGGTTTCTGCCATAGCATGAGTTATAGTGCTCTGTATTAAAGTTACTTGGATATGTGCCTGGCCTCTGCAACACTCATGTTTATTAAGCAAATATGTCTTGAGCTCCCTCTATGTACTAGTTGCCAAGAATATGGAGGTAAATATGATGGTCTTTGACCCTGCCATCATGGAACTGTTTGCTCTTAAAGAAGAGAAAGCCATGTCTTTCATTTATGTTCCTTCACATGATGGCTTAGTAAGATGCTTTGCACAACATGTTTATAACATTGAGCAAAAGAGAATAATTAAGTACAGTTAAGAAGGAAATAACAAACATGTTATTGATAGCAGGATGCAGTAGGCTTAGCCCAGCCCAGAAAGCCCGAGGGCCTTGGATCTATTCTGTATTTTAGTTTTTCATACCTTAAAAAGAATAATATTCAGAATAGTTAGTGGGAGATTCTACCTCCTTCTCTGGAAGACGTCAAAAGAGGCAGGGAAATGTTTTCATTTTAGGTCATTAACCCTCTGGCTTGAACCAAATCAAAAACATTATCTAAATAAAACTGTAATACACCAAAACACTCTATACCCTCATTTGTACTGATTACTACAAAAAAGCACTGGATTAGCAGAGTGTTTCTTTTCTTCTAAGGATGACTGATGATAAGAGCACACAAATCAGCTATCTAAAATGTCAGGAGAGAACTTGAAAGTCATCTTTGGTTTCTCCTCCAGAATGAAATCTTCTGACCTCCTTAATCTCATTCAGATAAAATGCTAACATGTGCATTCCTTTTCACCTCTTGCTGGCAGTCACTCCCAGGAAATGAGTTTAGAATCTATCCATTCTTTTTTTCTCTCTAAATTGGCTTCAGGAGGAGTTCAGAGGTTAGGGGCACCCCACCTCTTTCTAGTCCCTTGCCCTAGTGCTTTGGGTCCAGCTCGACCATCCTTCCATCGCCCCACAATTCCTAACATTTACTCATGAAAACAATCTGTATCTAAACCTTGTTGACCTCTTCTTTCTAATAAAATGCTTGAAACCCTCACCACCTATGTAGTGGTAAGTATAACTGTTCTCCGCATTTGAGAACCTTATACTTCTAGAGATCTGTGAATATTCATAGTGATT
This sequence comes from Cryptoprocta ferox, assembly GCA_028646485.1. NCBI lineage: Eukaryota > Metazoa > Chordata > Mammalia > Carnivora > Eupleridae > Cryptoprocta > Cryptoprocta ferox. Next base: position 135,599,290 of record CM053567.1, read on the forward strand.
AAAATAGGTAAGGCAGGCGTGTAGACATATCTAGGACTTCTTCTTTTCTTTTTTCTTTCCATGTGCCCACTCAGGAGTACTTGACCCTGTTGCCTGCTCCATTGTTCTTGAAAATCTTTTTTCCCTTGGCTTCCACAACATTATACAATTCTGATTCCATATTTTCTCTATGGTCACAACTGCATCAGTTTATTTTGCTGTCTCTTTTTTCTTCTGTGTTTTTAAAATATTGGTGTTTCTGTCTCTGATCTTTCTTATTTCATTAGAATTCCCTTACCCAAGTTACCATTGAGTTGCTAATAATTCCCAATCTGTATTTTTAACCTAGACCTCTCTCCTGAATGAAAGAACTATGATCTGCTGTCTCTCAGACACACCCATTTGGGTGGCTTCTGTTTTTCACCAGACCAGTCAATCCAAAACAGATCCATCATCTCCCTCTTGAATTTAAAACTCCTCTTCTCTTGTTTGAAAATGGGACCACCAGCTCCTTCATTGTACAACTGGAATCTCTCCTTGCTGTGTCCCTCTACCTTACCCCTCCACATCCTATCTGTAACTAAGACTTCTGCACTGACATCTCACCAGTCCACAGGCTTACCTGGATGGCCTGGATTACTAGAAAATCTCACTTCTTGCCTCAAGTCTTGTTTCATTTAGTCTATTCTTCCTGCTGCAGGCAGAATTGATCTTTTTAGAACACAAAACTAATCATGCTACTTCTTACCTTAAAATTCTAGGATGGCTTTCCCATAGCTGTTAGGGTCAAACCATATTTAATGTGGGAGGTATAAGGTCCTCCATTACCAAGCCCTTACTGTGTTCTCCATAGTCTTCTCCACACTGTCTGCTTATACTCTAAGACCTACACACACTGAACTTCCCTCAGTTCTTAGAAGTGACATGTTCTCTTTTGCATTTGGGCTTATATACAAGCTTGTGCCTCTTTTGGGAATACTCTTCCTTCACCCACACAAGAAGACTCTATACATAAATTTTTATGCATAAAAATTTTTTATATTACTTATATCTCAGTTCTTGGGTCATAGGTAGTTTAAATATTTCTTCTTTTTTGCTGTTTTATTTTTAAAATGTTATACAATGAACACATATTAATTTTATATTTAAAAATCCAACAATTAGCTTATGCATACTTGTGACCCATTAATTCCATTCTGGATATGTATTCAACAAAAATGCAAATACATACCTTTTTTCACTAATGATCTGATTACTTGTGAGAATTTTTGCCCTTTCGAATTACTTACAGGCAAATATATTAGAAGTTTTAAAATGATAGTTGGTACTAGGTGAAGGGTACAGTGGACCACTTTGTACTATCTTTGTAATTTCCTATTGACCTATTTCAAAATAAAAAGTTAAAAATGTAATAGTCATTGACATAAATATCATATAGTAACTATAAATAACATTCCTCTGAAAGTTAAAATTCAGGTGGCGACTGAATGTGTGAAACACAAGGAATCATTGATATGATCTGGTTTCAGTGCTACTTTATGGTTAAAAAAAATTCCTTTAAATGACTCATTTCAATTACTCATATTTCCTGAAATATAAATATCAAAGAGGTAAATGTTGAACCATTGTTCAATAAGACTATGTATTTTCTTTTCCTGATTTCTAGACTCAGTGACCCCAGAAGTTCATAGACTAGGAGGCCTTAATGTGAAAGCTAGAATGAAAAATAAATTAAGAAAAGTGTGATCAGGTTTCAATGACAAATGAGGATTGCAAAACAAAGAACGTACAGTCAATTGCTATTTTCCTTTTTCTGGGAGGTGTCTCATGTCAGCCCTCTGGAAAGATGGTCTGGAGAGGGCATGGGAAGGGAAGAGGGAGGTACATATAGCAGAGTCAAGGCTGGGTTGCCCAGTGTGGCAGTCAACAACAACCACAACAGTGAGCATCCTATTCCCCATTCTTCTGTGTCCCCTCCTCTCTTCACACATGTCTCCTTCTTGTCCAGCTCTCTCCATGGGATCAGTCCATCAGTCATGCAAATAAAAAAGTTAAAATATCCCTAGGATCCTATGACCAAAACAGAGCTCCTGATACTCCCTCCACAAACCAGCTCATTCATAAGCTTTCCTCAAGGTGATAAATAGTACTGTTACCTACATACTTGCTCAAGTCAAAAGCCAAGAACTTATCCTTGATTTCTTTTTTTTCCTGCCACAATGCTATTTAATCCATCAATAACACATCTTTTATATTCAAAATGTTTTCTCAAACCTGTCTGCATTTCTCTATCTTCACTGCTACTCCCTGGGTCCAAACATCTCTTACCTGGATACAACAGTTGGGGTGATCATTTAAGAAACACAAATCCAAATCAAATTAGGGCTCTGCTTAAAAACTTCCAATGACTTCCGACTGTATGTAGAATACAATGATGACTCTTTATCGTAGCTTCTCAGAGGCTCAAACTCTGGCCCATCTCTGCCTCTCAGGAGGTACTCACTTTGCCCCAGCTGCCCAGGCTTTTCTCTGATACTCAAACAGGCCAAGTTCAGTACTACCTTAGCATCTTGTGCTCTGCCTGGAAAATTCTGTCCCAGAGTTGTGCATGGCTCAAGTCACATCTCAAATATCATCACCATCTAACTGAGGCCTATTCTTAACACCCACACTAATTTAACCCTGTCACTGTGAAATAATTATTGTGTTCATCTATTCATTGTTTATTGTTCTGTCCCTTCCCAATTCCATGTAAATTCCAGGTAAGCAGAGATTACTGATATCTAGGGGTCCTAAAGTCATCTGACACATCATAGCCTCTTTAAAAAAATGTATTGGCAATTTTTTGGTCCGTTTTTTACTCTGTTGCCTTTCATCAGGATGACTAAAATATAAGAGGAAAAAAGACTAATAAGAAGAAAGATCATAGGGGCCATGGATAGGCTGCCCACAATGTACTACTTTGGCATCATATTGATTATTTTAAATGAAAGTTACTTGGGGAGGGTGGGTGGCTCAGTTGATTGAGCGTCCAACTTTGGCTCAGGTCATGATCTCACAGTTCATGGGTTGGAGCACTGTATTGAGCTCTGTGCTGATAGCATGGAGCCTGGAGCCAACTTTGGATTCTGTTTCCCTCTCTCTCTGCTCCTCCCTTACTCTCTCTCTCTCTCTCTCTCAAAAATAAATAAACATTTTTTTAAAAATTACTTAAGAAACAGTCTATGATAGAAGGACACTATGAGAGAAGGTCGCCCTGGAAGCAGGAAATAAACCTGCCATGTAAAGACACCCTCCATGTACAAGAGGGAAAGAGATATACTTATCACCAGAGGTAGGAAATTTAAACCTAAGAAGGCTATATATACAAACCTTGTTACTTTTTACTAATCCGTGACATTAACGCAAATTCTCCTTAGAATTTCTTACTAATTGAAGCTCCCAAATTTAAGTTTTCTTTGGACAGGTCAATTACTCACAGATTTACTCTCTCTTTGTATAAAAAATATAAAAACCGCCTGCCTTGGTCATTTCTTTAGGTCTAGATTTCATTACTGGGCCTCTGTGTGTGCATAATACTTTGGTTCTTTTACTCATGTAAATATAATTCTTAGCCTAGCTAGAATAATTGTGGACAGAGGAAATTTCTTCCTCCTCTTTAAGATCAAGAAATAACAACATCAATTCCTCCAGATTGTTCAACATGAAATAAAAAGAGAGAGAGAGAGTGAGAGCAGTATACCTGCCAAAGGAGACGTATGCAAACCGCATACAGGCAGGGTGCAATGCAGTTGTCTCTTGATTTGGGTTAATGTGGCCATTATGCAAATACTTTTGCCTGCTTTTATTTTAGTAAGCATTCTTTCCCATCATAGATTTTGGGTGGAGTAATCATTATGCTCGCAAAAACATTAATATACTATACTTGATTGAGACAAAAATGAAATAAAAAAATTAATCTCCCCATAATGACTGTCACAGTGCTGAACTTTCCCCTGTTGCCATAGGCCTCTTTCCATCTGAAGCATCAAAACTTCTTTTTTGTTTTAAAAGAGAGTGAAAGATAATTCCCTACTCAAACAGCAGTTTCGATAAATTATCTGATATACCTTCTCTTTCAGTCCCCTCTGTTTCTATTTCTGGCTAAGAAGGTATTAAAAGGTCGGTATAAACAAAAAATAAATAACTAAAAGAGAGTGAAAGAGAAAGAGAGCTGGAGATTTAGATAACCATCCATTGAATTTTATATATAAAATAGTGAATATATTCTTTCTATATATTTGTGACCAAGACACACCTAATGACTGGGGGATTTGTCACCCTTGCTCTTAATGTATATTTGTTCTTTATGAACGAATCATAGTTGTTCAAAGTTGCCCATGGTAAGACTCCACTCGAAGTGATGAGTTAAAACCAGTTTCCTTTGTTTTCTGAGCAGAGAGATTTTCTATTTACCTAAGATGTGTCCTTTTGTCTGCAGATAAATAATTGGCCAACACAAATAGCACTTCCTTATCTCATTAGCCAAGGCCAGTAACAGAATAATGAACTCTACCTAAAGTCATTCTCTGTGATTAGTAGGAAAAGAAGTTGCTTACTGTGCTTAAAATATCAACTGATATCATCCTATAATTCCACAGGACTATGGAACAACTGTTGGAGAGCTTCAATTAGGTAATTCTTTTTTGAATTCTTTTTTTTTCTTTTAGAGACTGAGAGAGAGCATGAGCAGGGAAGAATGGAAGAGGGGGAGAGAGAGAGAGAGAGAGAGAGAAAATCTTAAGTAGATGCCACTCTCAGAGACAGCTCCATGTGGGGCTTCATCCCATGACCCCAGGATCATGACCTGAGCCAAAATCAACAGTCGGTGACTCAACTGACTGAGCCACCCAGGTGCCCCTTCAATGAAGTTATTCTTAAGCTAGAAAATTGCTAGAATTCTATGTGATGACAAAACAAGTTTAGTAAAAAAAAAAAAAATGACATGAACAGTAAATATAGTGAGGAGGAAAAGCAGCCACCTTCTGTTTGTCTAAAATACCTATTTGTTTGGAACACCCTACATCTTCCTCCATCCAGCCTCAGTTTCCAGCTAGATTATGGCCCACAGCTCTAGTAAGAACCTACCTGCTGCCTGCAGGATTCCAGGTCTTCTTGCAGAGTATTTTGTCTCTATTCTTGCTGCTCTATTGCTTCTGCAATAAGAACCAATAACAGGGAAACATGAAAAGCAGAATGTTGTCCTAGAAAAAAAATCCCAGCCTCAGAATCAAGAACTTTGTTCCTGCCCCCTATATGATTTCTCTGGGCCTCATATTCCAGAATACAAAGCAAGCATAGAGATCTTTTAGGTTTCATTAAACTCTAAAAACAAAATAAAAAATAAATTAAAAAGTCATTTCAATAAAGCTTTCCTTAGGCAATAGATGATTAAGATTATATCTGCATTGAGCTATCAGAAGAATGAAGACATTGTATTATTAAAGAGAAACTAATTAACAAAATCATCCCTAAAGAAACAGTTTTTATTGCAAATACTTATTAAAAATGTCACCTTCCAACTGATGGTTTCAACACAAAGAACAGTAAATCTGTCACAACTTTTCTAAATGAGCTGTTTTCAGTTCAGTTCAACCAATATTTACTGAGATTTTAACTTGTAAAAAACATTAGCTTGACCTTGGACAACACCACAGAGAGTTGTTTCTCATCATTGAGGATTTGTACTTTGCAGATTTTTTTTCACAAATAAGAACACGTTTCCCTTATTGTTGAAGAATACACATTGCATTTCTTTTTTTGTTTATTTGTGTTTGTTTGTTTGTTTTTGTTTTCGTATGGCGGGAAGTAGGGGGAATGGTGAGAAAGTACACTGTCAATAACCTAAACTTTGGAAATGGTAATCTTGGAGTCAAGACCTTTACATTCATCAAATCCTCACTATCTTTAAATGCTTAGATGTGAAGGGAGCCTTGGAGCAGCAGAGTGGGTCCTTAGAGAGAAAGACTCTTTGCACCAAGGTTGGATCAACTGAAAGAAAAAATAATGGAGAATAAGCATCTATGAGTAGGCTGCAGCCAGTGACATGGTCAGAACCCAGAGAATTAACATGCTCAACTCTGAAAGTCTAAAATCTGATAGCACAGAGAGCTGCCGGCAATTAGGTGGATGGGAGAAACAGCAGATTCGCAGTGTACATGATGTTTCCAAATGAGAGTGCTTGGATGTACATACTTATACAAATTCAAAATCTCTTCCTTTTTCTCTTTTGTACTCCACTTTTACTCCACAACGCCACTAGGTTTCTGCCTAGTCCCTGTATTGCTGCACTCTCTACCAGTCCCTGGCCAGTCTAACAGTACTGCCACCAGATACTACCACTTAGGTGGAAATGAGAGCACAATTCCTTGAGTTACCATGTCATTAATACACACAGAATGCCTGAAGAGCCTTTGCACTTGCTGTTCTTCCCCCAGATATATGCCTGTCTCACTCCCTCACCTCCTTCAAGTGTCAGCTCAAATGCGACATTATCCAAGAGGTCTCCCTTCTCTTCATTGCTACTCCCTTACTGGTTTCTCTCCACTCATATGCTATATTTTTTTCATATCACTGATAAGCCCCTGACATATGTTTTCATGTAAATATATTCATTTGTTTCTATGCTTTGCTTGTGTCATGGCTAGAAAGTAAGGTCCATGAAAGTGGGGACTTCCATCTGCCCACTGCTGAATCCTTGCACCAAAATCGGCGCTTGGCTTAATGTAGGTGCCTAGCAGACATTTGTCGAGTGCATTAATTACATGCACTCGATATATTTAATCATCCTTTAGAATAAGCCACACCACTGGGCAGGTGGCGAAAGAAATTCTCAAAACAAAATCACTTTCTACCACCTGGCTTTTTCTATTTTACCTCTTCCAAAGGCTTGATGATAGCTTCCTCTCAGAAGAGGAATTAACAGATCATGGACAATGTAGAAGATCTTTTGTTCCTTGTTTTCTGTCTCTGACCATAAAGCTGTAAGTTTCCTTGAGGGAATAGTTACAAGGCATGTTATACACTTAATTGACTGATAACAAAGCAGTAGCTAAAGTTTAAGGGAAGGGCTCTGACAGGAATGTAGGCAATACATAATGTAACCTCCTGCCTTTTAAAAAAATATTCCCAGCTTTGGTTTGGTTGATTTGGCTTAACTGGTCAGATTCATGAATTCTTTGAATTTTAAAAATACTTTTTAAAAAAATCTAATAATTATTTAGACATTCTTCTCTTTCTCAGTCTTTGATGGAGGCCAAAACAACAAAAAAAAAGTGCTGTGCAATTTCTTAGCTTGACAGATCCCAAAGAGAATAAAGAGAGAGGAAGCAGAAGATGTTTACATTCTCTTTCTCTCTTGGTTTTAGATGACAAGTCACTAACATTTTGGGAGCATTTATAGGTTTTAGTTTCCTGGGTGAACCTGGATAGAGAATATGCTTGAAGAAAGTCTTATCTGATATTTTACTGAGTTCCTGCTTTGTATCAGAATGTATGTTCTATTCAGAGGACTCAAAGCCATTATTTCCATTGCTACCCCCAGTCTCTAGACAGCCTGTTGGACTCGTCTGCTTGAATATCCCATGAACATCTTGAGAACTCTCTGTCCCTATATTAAACAATAGTGGGAATGCCCATACTTACTCTGTCCCTATGTTAAACAATGCTGGCGCCAAGCAAAACAACTTAGTTTCTTGATCCAGTAAATACTCTTTCCTGAAAGCTAAGACTGTAAGCCAGTTAGACAGCTTATTCATCAAGACTTGCTTCAAGAATTTTGCCTCAGTGTGCCCACTGATCCCTCCTTGTAAAACGCACCTTAAAATTCCCTAGCCAAGGCCCTGAAATTCTATAACTTCCATGCCTTAATATTTTGAGATGTCACTAAAACTGTGTAACATTCTAATAAACTTAGCATTGCCTGATTAACAGGGTTTTCTTTAGCTTTTGGGGGAATTAACAGCCAACAACATAAGTTCAATTGTCTGAATCTGACCTTACTATTTCCTCCCCAAACATACTGTTTCTCCTTCGATAACATTAGAATTTTTACCCAATATGTCAGTTAGAAACAGAGTTATCTTTGGCTACTTTCCTTCACCCCCAGTAAATAATCAATTCCAAAGTCAATAGTTTTGTTCTTAAATATTTTTCAAGTTTCACCTTTCAATTTATTGTTGTGGTCTTCTTTTCTTTTCTTTTCTTTCTTTCTTTCTTTCTTTCTTTCTTTCTTTCTTTCTTTGTTTCTTTCAAGAGTATGAGCTGGGAAGAGGCAGAGAGAGGGGTAGAGAGCAAATCCCAAGCAGGCTTCACACTCTCAGCACGGAGCCCTTATGTGAGGCTCAATCACACAACCATGAGATCTTGACCTGAGCTGAAATCAAGAGTCAGTGGCTTAACTGACTGAGCCACCCAGGCACCCCTCTTCTCAGTGTTTTCCAACGCCACCCTGAGAATTCTAGGTAATTAATTCTACCTACCTGGTTGGAACACTTGCAGGCCGGCATCATTATGCTGTTTAAATCCAATACTAAACCAATGCATTTAGAACAAATGCTAAAATTCATATCCCAGAGAGAGGGTTTGGGGGGCTTCCCACCCCTTCACCTTTCTTCATGGCTCAGGACGTGGGATTTGCTGGGTTCTCTTTCCTACCTAACTAAAGATCCCCTTTCTTAAACAGTGCCACACCTTGCCCTCAGTTCCACAGTGACTATTACTGTTGCTTATTAATTTGGTTGTAACACACCGGATTTTGCTTGGACTATGCTGGAAAAGTGAGTTTGAGACTAAGAAGATGATTTTGAAGGCATATAATTTTTGAAGGGATATGCTTTTGTCTGTCCAGAGTCCAATACTCCTTCAGAGAAAGGAGCAGGTTCTCACCCCACCAATTTTATACTGGTGGATCCAGGAATGAAAAAGGTGGTATTATCAATTTACAATCCCGTGCACACCTCATCATCTCATGGGGCATAATTTTTAACGTTTTAACCAATAGTTTGACATCCTTTGACTGTCTTCTTTTGTTTCTGAAACTGGCTAAGTGAAAAGTTGATGGCCCAAAACTGAAGTCTGGATCTTGGCTTGCTGAGTTTTCAAAGGAAGGAGCAACCAAGAATGAGATCTTCAGTTGTTTACCTGAACAGGTAGTCCTCCCACAGGGCCTTCTCATGGAAGAAAATGTGAGCCCTAAGTAAGCAATTGCCAGGTCATGAGAGCTCAGAGTTATAGACTTCTAACATGAGATTCCTGTATGCTGAGAGAGGTGCACGGACCCCAGTCACTATATTAAGTATGGCTTGCTGCTCTTAATGCTTGCATAGTTCAGAGTTATTTTTAGCTGCATCATGAGGTCAGTAACATACTTGTGCATGCCCTATCACAAAGCGATGATCAAGTTTGGTTTTTCGCTTTTGTTTTTGGCCCCCACCACTCTACCAATCCACCACCCCTGCCAGGTCAGCAGATGACATTAAAGAGGAAATAAAATTAAGTTCCTCAAGGGTAAAGAAACTAACCCCAAAATGCAAAACTGAACTGACCTGGTTCAAAGGTAACCGCTTACATTTATTGAATGCTAAGCAAAACCATATTTGTAAAACTTTATGAGATAGATATTATTATTCTACTAATTTTACTGATGAAGAACAGAATGGGTACAGAGAGTTCACATAACTTTCCCAGTTACACAGCACCTAAGTGGAAGAGCTTGGACTTTCCCTGAACCTACACACTTGGCCATTTTGGCCAACATTTCTCAAAGTGTGTTGTTCCACAGGAAAACAGTCCTGCAAGATTCTTCATAAAGATCATTCTAGAGACATTTAGGTACCTTAATTTATGGCAATTTACCACAAACGTTACCAAATAAAGGCTCTGAAAAGACCTGCATAACTTAACATTACAGCAACTTCAACAACCTTACTAAAGCACAGCACATTTTGCCACATAACTACCACTAATACCTCAGCAAACTCAAACACTGAAGGATGGTAGAGGATAGAATCCCAGACTCTCTTTATATCCTTTCTGGATCCATATGCAACATGCCACGAAGAGGTTTCTTCCATATTTCCCAAGCGTGTTAAACAATAGAAATTCTTTCACATGAATCTCAACATCTATGACACATGTGTGTGTGTGGAGGGGGGGGTCTTCAGCTTTGCCTGGTGGATAACATTCCAGGATAAACCTATCAAAGTCCACTGTGTAAGATCACTAATTAAAGGCTGGACATGAGTCATAACCTCTCTCTGGTTTCCTAAAAATGAAAAAATAAAATTATAGTGTACCAAGCCCAGCTGGCGGCCCCCTGAGGTCGAACAGTTTCTACAGGTGGGCAACTGTGAAAAGTTCAGCTGGTTAGTTCATAAAGGGAAATGATCATCTAAAAATAAAGAAAAGGGACAAGTTCAACAGAAGTTAAGTTTTTCCTTTCCAAAAAATATGTGCACTCCACAGGACTCATAAGGACAATAATTTCAGACACCAAGTCCTTCTATCCAACATCGTATAGTGTTCAGAGCACACCCTGGCTCTGAACAAATGACACACCTCTCTTTACTTCAGTTTCGGCATATGAAATGAGATCATGAGAGTCCCAATCCAAAAGATTGTTATGATGATTAAGCAAGATAATACGTGTGAAGTGCTTAACTCAGTGCCAGTACATAGTAAATGCGCATTAAAGTTGGCTATCATGAAGACTGTAGGAGTTCTACAGAAACTTAGCCTCTGGCAAGTCACTTCTTCTTTCCAGGTGACTGCTTTCTTGTGTTGACAATTTTCTCAATAGTTCCTTAGCCTACAAAAAAAAAAAAAAGCAGTGGGAAAAGGTGGCCTCATTGGATACAAATAGTCTATGAAGATGCAACTGGTCTCAAGCTGACTCACAGATTCTGAAAGAAACAGGATGAGTACCCAATTCCAGGACCTCTGGTCTTACCGGTATTAAAATCATTTAACAAAACACAAATTAGAGTTCCCTGAATAAAGCAAGACTTGGTGTTAATCAGGAAGAACCTTGTATTAATTGTTTTGTTATTCACTAATGTGAAGTTAATGTGGGAAGTATCTTCAAACGATACTAAAAAGTAGCTAAAATGCCCTGAGTTAACACCAGACATTCTCTGGGTGAAACACTTTATATACTTTCTCAAATTTGATACTCAAAGTAAACTAATGACGCCGGTACTCTTTTATGCCAATTTTCTGGACAAGAAAATAGATCGTTAGAGAGGTTAAGGGACCATTCTGAGGTAACACACAAGGTAAATGCTTTGATCGGATCCCAATGAGTCCATGTCCAGAGCCAGTCCATTTAAGGACTCTGCTCCACAGCCTACCTGGGCCCACTGCCCTGCTGAGATAATCCATCCTAAGTCACCTACAAGAAGCTGTAATGTAGATGCACATTTTCAATGACCAGAGAATTGACCAAAATGTTATCTTTTAGACCAGGACACACTGCCATGTTTCACCAACATTTTGACCATCACTACATGGTTTCTAATCACCAGAAACTCTTGTGTTACTTAAATAATGCCAACTGGATATTTCACTGGTTAAAAAACATCTTAACTGCATATGACCTGTTCATGAGTCTTCCTAATCTTTAAATAGGGATTGGTCCTCAATACTACAACTTCTCTCTTCAGCTAAACCGTTAGTAATCCTAGCAGACAATCGTCCTTAAGATGAAAGGCAATGATAAGGTTTAAGGATCCTAAAGTCATATGGATGTTAGGTGGAGAGATTATATGATAAAATCATCAGATTATTTCACTAAAAATGAAATCAGCCCTAGAATTTAACTCTTCTGAAACCAGAGCCTTGTGACAGAATTGGTTAGTTATTTGTTTTGGTATTGTGAAGGGCTCATCTTTCAACAGTTTCTTTGTTGTTTTGTTTTAATTTTGAACACAGTCCATTTTTTGTTTGACATACATGCAGCACTTCTGCATTGGGTAAATAAAGACATTAATAAAGAAATCCCCAGCCCTTGAAAATTTTAAATTTTACCTCAAAAATAAAGAAATTATAAGAAAGATATTTAAGAAATGTTAAAACAAAAATATTGATGCAAAATGGTGGTTACAATCTAGTCACTATACAGATTATTTGGGGACCACTTTTGTGTAGCCAAGCAATTTTCTACGTTGATGCCACTGATGCACAGGCCCCATGCAAATTGTGAATGTTGATGTATGTCTGAACTAGAATGGACACAAATGATGATAATCTTACTTACATAATGTTTATTCTGTGGCAGACAATGTCCTCATTTAATCTTCAATATAACCCTCTAACAAAACTGAGGAAAGTGAGCCAATGAGGCCAAGAGAGATTCAACAATTCACCTGAGGTCACACAGCTTGCAAGTGACAGAGCTGGGACTTCAACTCGGAAAATACAGCTTCAGAGTCTGGTATCTTCACTCTCATGCTCTGACTCAATGTTATTCGCAAGATGTCAGCTTCAAGCACAAGATAGCTCCTAGTCATAGGAGCCCTAGGTGAGGAAGTGCATGCTCTAGCCTTCCACTCAGAAAAGACTGCAAGAGTGACCCAGACTGAGCATGACTGGAAAAGCACAAACTGACTGGCCTAGCCAGGGTCTGCCACAATGGCTGGCCTCACAGGACAGCCTCCTACTGAGAGACACTGGGTCAGGATGTCTGCCTAGAGGTGCCGATTGACACACATGCCCCTCTGGCCTGCTGGGCTTATGTTTCAGAAGGGAAGAAACGTCTCTATAGGTTACTATAGGTAACTGATAGGGACTGAGGATAGAGAAGTCATAGGTCTATGCCTTCCAGAAAATCATGTTCTAAAGTTCCCTATTGGCAGCTATTCTTGATTCTCATTTCCCTCAGACTTCCTTCGGATATCTGTATTTAATTTTCAAGAAATTTTTATTACTTTTTAATATTTTTATTCTTTAAGTAATCTCTACACCCAACGTGGGGCTCAAACTCACAATCCCGAGATCAAGACTCACATGCTCTACTGATTGAGTCAGTCAGGTGCTCCAAGAAATTTTTAGTATTACATATAGGTTCCATCTTTATTAAATAGAGAAGTGAATTGACATTCAAAGTTAATCCATTGACTCACAAAAGCCAGCCAAACAAGTTATAGTGAATCTTGCACCCTTATGCCTTATGCCTATGATTCAGACATAGCGTTAGTGAGATTAAGGATCTGCTGAGTTGACTCCCAGCACTACTGATATCCTTCAGCTATGGACTCTGGGACTGATCGGTACCAATAACCTTGGGACAGACAGAGAACTTTGTGCTACAAAAACAACTTAATCCCATACCTATGTATGTCAAGCAATGACAATTCAGGAGTTAGTTGACAAAACCATCACCATTTGGTACATTCACAACAAGCTGGAAAGTCATTACCAAACTGCTTGAAGTGTGGTAATAAGAAAATTAGAAGTATTCATTAATGCCAAGACAAGAAACTTATCTTATAACTTGCCGAGTAACTTGTGTGAAATCATGTGTTTTGAAATTATTTTCAATACAACATTTATTTAGCATCTAACATGAACCAAGAAATGTGTCAGGTTCTTGGAACGGAAAGATAAATAAGACATAACCACATCGAGTGAAAACCTTGTAATACAGTGTTAGTGGAAGCAGCAATGTCTGATATATATTAATACAAGGGGAGCAAAATTTGTCTTTTTTCCTCTTCAAGGAAGACTTAATCTGATGGTGTCTTAGAGTGCTTGTTATATAAATAGTTTATCTTCTTAGTCATAGATTTTGAGCAGAGGAACAAAGATCATACTGTTCCCAACTGCAAGGCAAAAATTTATTTTTAAGTTAAACATTTTTTTAATGTTTATTTATTTTTGAGAGAGAAAGAGAGAGGCAGAGAGAAAGGGAGACACAGAATTCGAAGCAGGCTCCAAGCTCTGAGCTGTCAGCACAGAGCTCGACGCAGGGCTTGAACTCATGAGCAGTGAGATCATGACCTGATCCGAAGTTGGATGCTTAACAGTCTGAGCCACCCAGGCCCCCTATTTTTAAGTTCTTGATGGTGACAAAATAAGAATCACTCTTATTACTAGAAACAAAATTTATATAATGCAAACTAAAGACATTCTCGTGTAAAGAAATAAACCAATTTGGGGATAACAAGCCTGTTGACATTCGCCCATTGAGGGTATGGCCTACTTCAGAGATAGTTTGAAAAGAGAAGAAGAACACTAGTCAATAGTGTGATAGAGACTAATAGTTGTCAACCCAATAGCCTATCCCTTTCTCCCCTATTGAAAAAATCCTGACTTGCCTATGTCCCTCCACAATGTGACAATGTGAGATGAATTATGATTGCTCTTAATCCAATAGGACAATCCCATTTTCCTTTGCTACTGATTGGTTTAGGGGTTGACCTGTGACCTATTTCTGGCCAGTTGGATGATAGAGCAATATACTATAAAGGGTCCTAGGAAGGTCTTACTTCTCTAATAAGATAGAAGATAGAAGGATAGATATGATCTCTTCTTACTAAGGACATTGTCCTATGCAAGTACGATACCTGGGCATATCAACTCCATCTTGTCGCCATGATGAAAGACAATGTCAATGTGATAAGATCACAAGAGCCTTGATAACATGATCAATCTGCTGAGCCACCCTTAAAACCAACCCTTTTATGACTTTCTGTTATGTGAGATCATAATAAATAATTATTTATGCAAATGAACAAAGTACATTGTCCCTAGCTCAAAGATAACAAATAGGAAAGGCTGAGATTTCACACACAGATATATCTGTGTTCAAAAGCCATTGGCTTGGTCCTCTAGGCCAGGCTGAAGAAGTAAAAAACTAAGAAAGGAAGAAATGAATATTAAATATCCTGGTTCTTGCCCTGGCACACCTAGATAGTGGATATCCCTGTAGCATATACTGGGCAAGTGCCAAATTTGTTCAGGAGTTTCTGCTTCCTATGCCTGAAGTCAAGGTCAGCTGTAGAGCAGGTAATAGCATTCTAACTAGTGGAGTTTAGCTAAATGATTCAGAACAAGACTGTTTGGTTTATAACTCATTTAGGGATTCAAATCCAAATGTCTGAAGTATCAACAATTGTTGATAGTTTTCAATCCAAACAAACACTGCCAGAATAAGCATTCTTCTTGAGTTTTAGTTGTATGCGAGTTACCTTCTTTAAAAACTTTCCAGAGAAACCAAATACATGTCTGAAGGTGTCCACATTATGTCAACTACTTTAACAACTTCTGTTTCCTGACAAAATTATGAGTCACCTTGTAACTGAAAACAGAGGTATATATTTCTCACAAATCAAAATTAATTTAAGAAGTCTATGGCAATTTGAAATACATAACATTCTACTGTCACAAATAAAGATGGCGGTGGCCTCAGGAGAAGAAGCACTTCCTTCGGAGAAGTACAAATCAACACCATGAATTTCATCTCATGCCTGTTAGAATGGCTATTGTCAAAAAGACAAGAGATAATGAATGCTGGTGAGGATGTGGAGAAAGGGAACCCTGGGGCAGTGTTGGTGGGAATATAAATTGGTACAGCCACTATGGAAAACACTACGGAGTTAAAATTTAAAATAGAACTACCATAGAATCCATCAGTTCCACTTCTTTATCTGAAGGAAACAAAACACTGACTCAAGAAGATATATGCACCCCGATGTTCATTGCAGCATTATTTACATTAGCCTAGGCATGAAAACAACTCAAGTGTCCACTAATGGATGAATGAATAAAGAAAATGTGGGAGGTGTGTGTGTCTGATGGAATATTATTCATTCATAAAAAAGAATGAAATCTTCCATTTGGAACAACATGAATAGACTTTGAGGGTCTTATGCTGAGTGAAATCTGTCAGACAAAGAAAGACAAATACAGTAAAACCTTGCTTTGTGAGCATAATTAGTTCTGGAAACACGTTTGTAACCCAAAGCACTAGGATATCAAAGCTAATTTCAAGAACCATTGGCTCAGTTGTGATCATGTGACATTGGGCATCATGTACTACTCGTATTGCAAGACATGGTTCGTTTATCAAGTTAAAATATATTAGAAACGTGTACTTGTCTTGTGGAACACTCGCAGAACAAGTTACTCGCAATCCAAGGTTTTACCATACTGTATAATATCACTTACATGTGGAACCTCAAGAAAAACAAATTCATAGAAAAACAGAACAGATTTGTGGTTACCAGAGGCAGAATGTAGGCGATAGAGGAATTGAGTGAAAGTAGTCAAAAGGTACAAAGTTCCAGTTATAAGATAAACGTGTCCTGGGGTGTAATGTACAATATGATGACCATAGTTAACACTGCTGTGTGATATATTTGAAAGTGTTAAGAGAGCAGGGCACCTGTCTGGCTCAGTTGGAAGAGCATACAATCCTTGATCTCAGAGTCATGAGTCCGAGCTCCACACTGGGTATAGAGATTACTAAAAATAAATAAACAAATGAATAAACTTAAAACAAAAAGAGTGCTAACAGAGCAAATCATGCAAGCTCTCCTCCCAAGGAAAAAGAAATTATAATTATATGATTATAATGCTGTTATGTTAGCTAAACATTGTGGTAATCCTTTTGCAATAGATGTATGTCAAGTCACTATGCTCACCACCTTAACTTTACATAGCACTGTATGTCAATTATATTTCAATAAAACTGAAAGAGAAAAAAGCAATTACTGGGAAAAAGAATATCTTTTATGAAAGGCTTTTTTTTTTTTTTTTTTTTTTTTTTTTGCTTCTCCAGAACTGGGCAGTGGCAGGAAGAGAAGGAAGAGAGAGAGAAATAAGTGTCTCAGAGTCTTACTACCCGAAGTGTGCTCCAGGAACCAGTAGCATTGGCAATGCCTAGGAGTGTGTTGGAAGTGAGCATGCCCAGACCTAAAGGATCAGAAGCTGTGAGTGAATAAGACACCCAAGTGATTTGTCTGTACTTTACACTTTGAAAAGCAATGGCTTAGAGCAATGATTCTCTACCTTGGCTGCACTTTGAATTTTTGCAGAGCTTTAAAAAAAAATGCTGCCAGCTAGGTCAACCCTCAGAACTTCTAATTTCATTGTGCTGGGGTGCTTCTAATTTAGGCGCACCGAGGTTCTTTAAAGTTTCCCAGTGATTTCCATGGGCAGCCAAGGCTGAGAACCACTGATTTGGTGAGCTGATGGCAACCATTCCAGCTTGTATGTTCTCCTCAGTGACTGTAGGGAATATTTAGGTTTCTCAGTTTTAGACCTGAAGCCATGAGATCCTGTGACAGGAGAAAGTTTTGTGATTGGATGTAGGATGTCAACAAGAAGTCAGGGAACTCTGAGAGCAGGCATGATTTACCTCATGTAATAGATCTTTCCTTACAGCCATACATGTTCAATATATCTTTATAAAGAAGAATAATTTTTGTGCTCTTCATATCTATTGTGCTAGGCAGTTGTGTCTATTCCTCTATTAATCCCATAAACTCTACAGAGAAGGAACTATTATCCCTCTTTCACAGTTTTGGAAACAGGCTCATAGATACGAAGGCATTTTCCAAGGTCACACAGCGATAAACAGTGCTGTCAGGATTTGAGGACAGGTCCCTCTGTCTCCAGAGCTGATGTTCTTTCCCTTGATCTAATTGCTTTTGTATGAACATAAATTTATATTTCGAATTCTCCAAGTTTATCACTTCTGAAAATACACAAGATAAATATTTTTGAAAAAGCAAAGAGTTATTTGCTGCAATCACTCCTAATTCCCCTTTTTCATACATTATTACAAAGTTTACATACATTTCCCAAAGGAGTGCAAATCCAAGCTCTGATTTTATCACTCACCTGGGTGAGTCTTAAAACAAGTAATCAGGGTTACTTCACCTCCTTTCTCCACTGTCCCCATCTCACCTCTAGCCTAGACACAAATGAAATGAAAGCGTTGCAGGTCAAAAGAAAATCACTTTGTTATTGCCTTGTGAGTATATTCAGCTTTCTAATTACTTGAGCACAAGGAAGTAAGGAAAGAATAATCAAAACATTGTCTCTCTGTATGGGCCTTAATGTGGTCATTTTCCCTACAAGAGACTATAGAGGTCCACTAAGATGATACTGGTACCCCGTTCTCAACCGTGTAAGAATGATACTTAGCCTACGAAGGAAACTCCCCACAGGAACACCTGGCGGGGCTTCTTTTGAACATTCATGCCACAATGTACAGCAATGCATCACTTCTTCAGGATCAGAGCACTCTTTAGTCTCAGGGTCCAAGAACTGAGTCTGCCTCAAGTGAATTCATTAGCTGACAAAAATGACCTGGGATGGGAAGAGAATTTTCCAAAATGTCTTGAGCAGCACGCAGATGCTTAAGCAGATAAAAGCGATGCCATAAAGAGTCCATCAAATGACTACTGTACATGCAAATATAGTTCCCTGTATTTAGAAAACAAGCACTATGCTAAGTGCTTTTAGTGCCTCATTCCATTGAATTCTCATAGCAGCTCTACAAGAACGATTCTACTAATTTCATTTTGCAAATGAAGATGCCGAGGGGTGCACAGGTTAAGTTACTTGCGTAAAACCTTACTGTTTGTAAGTGGTGGACTGATGAACTGAATGGTGCACCCTAAATCCAGAGCCCGTGTTATTTAGCCCAATACTGCCACCTATTGGTAAGAGGGGATATCACTTCCTGTAGGAATAAGGTTTAAAATGGAAAGTCCTGGAGAGACCAGACCAGCATCTATTCTCTTTCCCTTATCCAAAAGATCACTGATTTCTTTTAGGGAAATACCTGTAGTAATCATGCAATAATAATGCATTAACTATGATGTTTAAGAGGACTACCCACTTCCCAACCCCAAATGTTGGTCAGTCAGCATATTCTCAGACCCCTTGCAACAATGGCCAATGTACCTTGGTTCAACCTGAATGAAGAACTGGAAATATCATGTGATATTGTGAGAAGTGCTACCTTCTGCCCTGGAAAAGGACAAGGAAGCAGTTGCTGCTGATAACCATCTTTGTGGTGGGGTCACGTCATGGATAAGGATAAAGCCAGAATGAAGAGATAGAGCCAATATCTTGACTAAAACATGTCTGATGCTGGATTTTCCTTTGGTTTTCAGTTACATGACTAATAAATCCACATTATTAAGTCTCATTTACTCAGGTGTTCTGCAACTGAAAGCTCTACTGACATGTAGATACCGATACTGCATACTTTGGTGTTTGAAATAACTTTAAAAGAAGGATTTACCTTCTACATGCTATAGTTTTAATAAGGGCTTGATTGTAGACATCTTCCTGAAGATAACAAAAAAGAAAGATCTAGAATTGTCTCCAAACCAAAGCAGTGATCAGATCATTGTTACACAGCTCATGTAGATTTTGTAATTTGAAATTCATCATGATAGGTCCATAGAAATAAAGACATTCACACTGAGTCAATCACATTACTATTTAGCAACTTGTGTAAGTGTGAAATACAATTTATGTCAAACTCAAGGAAAACAAGCCTCATTTTCTGAGAATTTGGAGGAAACGTTATCAGTCATAGGTACCTCTCCGTCTAAGAACAGGAAATGATGTTGAGAAATAAAGCATGACCAAACTGATTGTTTCTCATTATATTCAAAACCATTTCTGCCATGAAGTTTTCCTTAGGAATCCAAAGAATTACATGTATGGAGCATGACTCAGTCTCTCCACTGACTTCACTTATTGACAGTTGCAAAATTTGGCTTCCTCATATTGAATCTAATACTCTACTAGAGCACTTGCCAACAAAACAGACCTCTCTCCAACCTACGGCCTATTTACCTCTCTGCATGTTTCCTGCTGGTGTCTTACTAGTCTTTCTACGTACCCACAGGTGGTTGGATCAGCTTTGCTCAAGTTAGGAGGAAACCTCAAAGTTTCAAAATGACATACGAGGAAATGGCAAGAAGTACACCTAGCCAAACACAAACTGGATTGTCATCTCTCTCCATAAAATTGTTTAAAGAGAGAAATATATAAATATAAAGATAGATGCATATACATACACATACACATATATATTAAAATATTTGGGGAGGAGGAAGATTGCCAAACATTTAACAAAATTGTTGTTGACCTGTTAGTTGTCTGGAGAAAAGCATACTGAAGGTTGAGGAAATCAGGGACGAAAATACTATGTAAATTAGAGAAGTCAACCCGGAAGTCTAGATTAAGATCAATTAACCTTTGTCTTCAAAATTCTAGCCAGTATTTAGGTTGAAATTATCAACAGGTGAAGTAAAGAAGTTGTCAGGGCAACCACTGTCATTGAACGAGTGGTGTGTGCTGCTCTTTGTGTGAGAGAGAAAGTGCACCATGGGGACAGGTGCACCATGGGGACAGGTCTCACTAAAATGCCATTTGGGAAAACTTCTGTTAGAATTGGTGCTCATGTTAGGACATTTGGGGAAAGGGCTGGGGAGCAGAGCTTTGCTCTGGGTGGAGTGTTGTCAAGAAGGGGGCAATCCTATGACTGGGTCTGTAAATAAAGCTTATCAAGACTTGGGGAAGTCTGGAGCCCTTGAGACTGTAACAAAGCCCCAGACACTCTGATTAGGGGGATGTTGGATCATTTTGTGGGCTTAAGTCTCATTTGTGATTTTGTCTGTGTACAGACGTGGTTATAGAGTGCTCTCATTTGTGTCTTCATCCACCATGGTCATTGAGAGGCTTCTCTGATGTCAATTCTCTGTGAAATCCTTTATTTCAAAAGAACACTGAGGTCTCACTGGGAGTACCAGGCCAGCTCCTGATGTGAGGGGCAGCTTTTCTCTTTCTCAAAATGAGACAAGTTCTTCAGAATCTAATCACAAGCAAATCTTCCCAAGAGACAAAGAAAGAGATCCAAAAAGACAGGCAAAAAGATTTGTAGAGTTATCATGTGGATGAGTAGGGAATTGTTTCATCAACCTGGCAACTTTCATTATAGCCAGATGATGAAATTTCTCTTCACCATTCAAATTTAGATACATTTTTTAGGGTCAACATAAAATTTCAAAATTAGCTGAACAATTATTTTATGCCAAGAAAAACTGCGCAGAATTTTTAATAGTCCACAAATACCCAAGAAATACGTTGTTTTTCTCTTTTTAAAGAATATTTACATAGAATAAAGTTCCATGATCAGTATTGATAAATCAAACCCCTTGTATATGCTTATATCTCCTGACCCCTATGGCCTAATTGCTTTTCAAAAGGATCAAGGGGGTTGCTATAGCATATATCAAAATACATGTTTCCATATGGCCTATGCTGTGTGTGGAAATGTTTACAAAGAATGGGTCGTATGGAAACATATTTTTAAAAAGGAAAATCACATACTTAAGATGTTCTCAAATTTTTATAGTAATTTTTTTAATGTTTTTTTTAAATTTTATTTATTTTTGAGAGACAGAGAGAGACAGCGCGAGCAGGGGAGGGTCAGAGAGAGAGGGAGACACAGAATCTGAAGACAGACTCCAGGCTCTGAGCTGTCAGCACAGAGCCCGACGCGGGGCTCGAACCCACGAACCGTGAGATCATGACCTGAGCCGAAACCGGACGCTTAACCGACTGAGCCACCCAGGCGCCCCTATAGTAATTAAAATTTAATTGCATCCTAATTTCAAACAATAACAGAAACTTTAAGTAAATTTAAATCTTTTAGATAGTCTATTAACCCATAACTTAAATAATCATTACTGGAGCTGCAATGGCCCATCAGAATTATCCGGCTTTGAGTCAAATGAGTTTTTCTACTTCCACCATATCAGTCACTGAATGTGGGAAGGGTCCAGAAAGATGACCTTGGGTGGGGTGACTCCACAGCTGAGGCAAATGCTGAAGGATCTGAACTACAGGCCATCTGCTCACAGTACTTCAGTAACTGAAGCAACACAGGAGAATATGGGGGCATAGCTCACATCTACTGCAGTCGACCCCCAGCACTGCTGGGATCGACTTCTTCATGTACTTACAGGAAGCAGCTCTTCCAGGACCTTAGGGTCCTCTCTTCCTGGGAGAAATGTGGGAGAAGAAATTAGGTGAGAAAAACTACATTCCCTGAACTGCAAATAGTCTTGGGATTGACTGATATTGTCTCTCTTCTCCATTATCCATTGTAGATTTCCCTTCTCTTCAGCTAGCAACTCTGCTTGACTTTGAGGCTTCCTGGTGACAGGATCCAGAAACTCATCCTTGAAGAGCCTAAATTCTCATCACCATGGCCTTCTCAAGCCAAGATTGCTAAACTTGTCTATTGACCATCAAAACTTGGCAAAAGAGTGCCAAAAGTCACCCAAGTGGATCACCTGAGCTTGATCCACTGGTATGGGGTCCCACATAATTTCATGTACAATCAGAGGACACACTTCCCTCAAAGAGATGAATGAGCCAGCCCATGACTATGAGCTCCGCTAGTACTTAACACAGTGTCTGGCACCAAGAAAGCTGCTCATTCTCAGCAAATGTGCAAGGAGGAAAAGGAGTTTACTATGCAGATGAAATGGCTTAGTGAGTGTGTGTGTGTGTGTGTGTGTGTGTATGTGTTTCAGTTGAGCCTAAAACATGGTGGTTGCTCAATAAATATGAATTGAATGAACTGTAATTATGCATGTACATTTTGTGAAATAAGGAATTAAATCATCAACTTCTCCTTGCTATCTCTAAGCATAGGAAGTGTCTCTCCAACCATGGAGAACAGATGGCTTTGTGTTAGAGAATACAGACTTTTCTATACCTACTAAATTCTATTACACATTCCATTTTTATATTTCTTTTATGTTAATCCTTCTAAGGGTTTCTCACACTCCTCTATTTGCCGCTCTACTTTCCTGTCTGCAGGCTGGAGAAAAGGTTAGTTACTATTCATCACAAATCAACAGAGTATGTTGAAAACAACCTGTTGTATGGATAGCACGATTAGTTACATTTTCTCCAGCTCAGATGGCAGCTCAGGTCAGTCTCTGAATCCATGACCTCAGCTGTAGAATAGAGGCTGGAATCCACCTCCTTTCCTTTCTAACAGGATGTTTGCTGACGGTAATACAGTGGAAAATGGGGCTGTAGCCACCACAAAAAGAGCGTTTCAGTTTCTGCCACGAGAGGGCACCGCAGTCCAAGACCTAAGAGGAGGTTGCCGCTGACCTCACTGCACTGCAGCTGCGTGAGACATTGCACTGTACTGCGTTGCATTGTTTCTTTGCTCTATTGTACTATACTGTATTATACTGCATTGCATTAAATTATGTTGTATCATATGGTATGGATTTATACGGTATTTAATTGGATTGCCTTAGAGAAAATACTATTTGCTATTATATTTTTAAGTTGATGCCTCTAATTGATGCCCATGATTGTCATTTTCTTTAATGTCAGTGGCTGAAATAGAAGCACAACAAAGCGTAATTCATCTCAAGAATTCTTAATCAGACTCATTTAGAAAGAGACGTCATGTTATAGATGAAAGTGCGTGGGTGATTCAATCAATCTTGTGAATGATTGCCGCTTCCTAGCCTAGAATTTTGCTTACACAGAGTAGGCATTTAAGAATATACATCAATGAATGAGACACGGTTCTATTGTGTGTATGCTATTACTGGGTGAACTTGGGGAAATTATTTAATTACATATTTCTGGAAATTGGTCCCCTGATTACTTATAATGGAATCATCTGGATGCTAATTTAAATGTTTTTTTTAATGCTTTATTTTTTTATGTTTGAGAGAGAGAGAACACGTGTGAGGGGGAGAGGGGCAGAGAGAGAGGAGAAAGAGGATCTGAAGTGGGCTCTGAGCTGACAGCAGAGAGCCCAATACAGGGCTCAAACTCTGTATTGACTGTGAGATCATGACCTGAGCTGAAGTCAGATGCTCTACTGAGCCACCCAGGTGCCCCAAGTGTTGTTTCTTAAACTGCCTTAGACCTAATACACCAGCACACCTGTGAGGTGATGGTGGTATTAGCAGAGAATCTGCATTTTTAATAAGCATCTCATGTGTATATTAAAGTTTCAGAACTGGTGGCTTAATCTGCCCCTGGTCTGGGTTTTCTCCTTTCTTCATCTGAGGAACTAATGAACAAACTAAATCAAATCTTCAGTATGGTGCATCTATGGAGGCATGACGATTTGCAAGGGGCAGGAGATGTCAGTCGTCAGAGTCACGGAGGCAAAGCTCAGCAGGAGGAGTGAGATTGAGCTTATTTCCATCCACCATTTCCAGTCCCTCAGCCACCAGCAGCACCCCTGGATGTGAGGCAAGGAAGCCTGGACCAGGGCACAGGGTACAAATCCAGCCAGGGAAAAGAGGAGCAGCAAACAGACATCAAATATGTATTTCAAAATCTGATCCCTGAGCCAGCCAGGAACTTGCTAAAAATGTAAGTTCTCAGATTTCACCAAGGACTTACTTACTGGGTGAGGAGCTCAGGGCCTGGGGCCTGGCAGTCTGTGTTCTGACAAGTCCTTGGGTGATTCTGAAACACGCTGAAGTTTGAGAGCCAGTGCTCTGTCTGTACGCAGTGCCCCGGGGGCAGCAGACCCTGAACAACTTGAGTCACTGTCCTAATTCCCTAAGGTCCATGACTTTTGGGTGGGCAGTGGCTGCAAAGTTGGACCTCTCCTTCATGAACCAAACAGGCTTTTTAGTAGAAAGATTTTCCCTCCTGGAACATTGCACAGATCCTGAAATAATTATTAAAAACACCTGTATACCCATAAATGCTCATTTATACTGATGCCACTTTGAAGCAGAAAAAAGGAATGTACCACCATTTTGTCAATGGCTTCCATGTAACTGAATAATGAGAAAAGGGCTCAGCTTTGTCAAGATTCAGGGAAATAGTCCTTTTAAAAATCTCTATCGGAGCATATTGCCTGTTAAGCTAAAAGTTTCCCGCAAAATACAGTATTGGCCTGAGATATTCAAATTCATAGATGGGAATACTACTCAACTTTATGTCTTAAGGCCTTGAGAAGGGCTTCATTATATGTTTGGTAAACTGCAAACTAATCCACCATCATCAAAAGGACACTCCCTTCTGTAATAGAGGGCCCAACACTATACGGACTTACTAAAATTTAGCACCATGCCTTTCACCTAATAATGTAGTCTAGAGCAAATATAATTATCAGCATATTCATTCATGTGTCAATTTAATCAATCAGCCAATAGCTATTTGTCAGTGTCTACTGTATTAGGCACAATGAGAACCACTAAGATTACAGCAGTGGACAAAAGAGATGAAAATCCCTGTCCTCATGAGGATTACATTCAAGTAAAAGAAGATTAACAATATACAAATAGAAAAATAAAAATCAGTAAGTGCTGTGGAAAAAATAAAGCAGGGAAGGGAGACAGGTAGTGCTGGGTGGGTGGGGGTGGGGTTGCAATTTTAAGTGGTTAGAGAAGGAATCTCTAGGAAGGTGACTATTAGCATACTGTCTCCTCTATGGAAATATAGGTCAGGTAGAGGGAAGAGCAATTGCAAATACACTGAGGGACCACCAGGAGGCCAATGTCACAAAAACAAACAAAACAAAACAAAACAAAAACAAAAACAAAAACAAAAACAAAAAACAAAAAGCAAAAAACAAAAATCCTGAGCAGTGTGGAGAGGACAGGAAAATGGACAGTCGCATCATGGAGAGCCAGACCGCACAAAGCCTTGAGAGCCATTTACAGGACTTTGAGTGAAATAAGGAGTCAGTTGAGATTATTAAAGCAGCATGAATGGTATGATCTAAAATATGTGCTCTAGAAGGACCACTTTGGCTATGGTGCTAAGAATAGGCTATGTGGGAGAAGCAGAATGGAACCAAGAGACCAATTATTAGGTTTTCCAAAATTTATGAGTGAGACAATAATGCCTCTGACCAGATGGTAAGAAGAAGGGCTAATAGTTGGAACATTCTATATGTATTCTGAAGATAGAACAAATAGGATTTGCCCATGGATTGGATGATGGAAGAGAGAGATTAGGGCTGTGTTTTATGGTTTGAATAATTAGAAGAATAGATTTATCATTTACTGACATGGAAAAATTGCAGTTGGGGTGGGTGCCGAGCAGGAGTTGGCTTTCGGACATTAGATTTGAGATGTCTATGGGAAATCCAAGTGGAGACGTTGAGTTGGCAGTTGGAAAGAAAACGTGGTATATAGATATGATGGAATATTCATCAGCCATCAAAAAGAATGAAATCTTGCCATTTGCAATGACGTCGTTGGAGCTAGAATGTATTATGCTAAGTGAAATAAGTCAGAGAAAGACAAATACCATATGATTTCATTCATATGGGGAATTTGAGAAACAAAACAGATGAACATATGGGAAGGGGGAAAGAGGAGAGAGGAAAACAAAACACAAGAGGTTCTTAACAATAGAGAACCGTGGGTTGACAGAGGGAGGTGGGTGGGGGCTAGGCTAGATGGGTGATGGATATTAAGGAGGGCACTTGTGGTGTTGCGTGTAAGTGATGAAACACTAAATTCTACTCTTGAAGCCAATAATGCACTGTATGTTAACTAACTAAAAATTTTTTAAAAAGCCTGTAGTGGAGGGGCAGATTTAGGCTAGAGATATAACTTTAGAAGTCAGCCATATATGGGGCACCTGGGTGGCTCAGTCGGTTAAGCGTCTGACTTTGGCTCAGGTCATGATCTCATGATTTGTGAATTCGAGCCCTGTATCAGGCTCTGTGCTGACAGTTCAGAGCCTAGAGCCTGCTTCGGATTCTGCATCTCATTTTCTGTCTCTGCCCCTCCCCCACTTGTGCTCTGTCTCAAAAATAAATAAATGTAAAAAAATTTTAAAAAGAAGTCAGCCATATATATAGACATAGTTGTCATGAGGAAAAAAAGAACAGTTTTATAAAACCAGCTTATAACTTACACAAGGTTGTTCAGGGCCACTTTATTCATAATTGTTAAAAAGTGGAAATAGCTCAGGTGTCCAGCAGTAAGAGAATGGATAGACAAGCTATGGTATATGTAATATAATATCACTCAGTCACAAAAAGGAACATGCTTCTGAAAATGGCAACTACCTAAATGAGACTTACAGAAATGATAATAGGTAAAAGAAGTTGGACATGAAAAATACACACTGTGATTTCATCTCCATGGAATGGGCAAAACTAATGTGTATGGGGAAAAAGCAGAACAGCAGTTGTCTTTGAAGGGTTACCTCTGCAGGAATCATCTGGGAAGACAAATGAGAGAACTTTCTGGTAGGATGGTAGCTTCTGTTTCTTGATAAAGGATTGGGGTGCTTTGGTATATGCATTCATCAAAACTCATCCAATGGAACATTTAAGATTTGTGCATTTCACTGTATGTAAATTACATCTCAAAAAGAAAAAAAAAGAAGCAATATTTGTTCATATGCAAGTATTGAACTCTAGCTAATAAAAATGATGTGCATTCAAAGTTTAGGAGTAAAACAAACTGATTTCTATAATTTACTTTGAAATATATTTTTTAAAATATGATAATAAAGAATGGATGGATGGATACATTGATATACAATTTTATTTTTTTATGTTTATTTATTATTGAGACAGAGAGAAACACAGCATGAGTAGGGGAGGGGCAGAGAGAGAGGGAGACACAGAATCAGAAGCAGGCTCCAGGCTGTGAGCTGTCAGCACAGAGCCCGACATGGGGCTTGAACCCACGAACCGCAAGATCATGACCTGAGCCGAAGTTGGACGCTCAACCGACTGAGCCACCCAGATGCCCCTAATATACAATTTTAAAAACAAGCATAATAAAGTGTTAATTGCAGAATTTATGTGGTGAATATATACGTACTCATTGTAAATTCTTTCTACTTTACATTAAAAATTTATTATGAAAATTTTGATATTGAAAACTTAAAAAATACTGAAAAAAAATCAGTCTACTATAGGTTCAGTGCATTGGTTGGTTACTTTTATATCCTTCAACTTTTCCATCTGAACTTACTAGAATGAAAGTCTCATGGAGCACAGGGTCTACCTTCCTACATACTGCTCTGTGATGGACACTTGTCACCGTGCGTTGGGACACTCTCAATGTATATATATTTGATTGTGATTGACTCAGTAGCTCAATCAGAAGATAGTCTCAATTTATCTACTGAACTGGGAGAGAGAGAGCTACAGGTAACTTGATGGGGGTTGTACTGGGGGAGAAGAATTTGTCAATAAACTTGAGGAAGTACAGGAAAAAGATTTCACTCTTCAGGGCATCTTTTTTAAGTTTATTTATTTATTTTGAGAGAGAGAAAGAGAGAGAGAGAGACAGACAGAGAGAATCCCAAGCAGGCTCCACAATGCCAGCATGGAGCCCAATGCAGGGCTTGGATCCACAGACCACAAGATCACAAACGTGAGCCAAAATCAAGAGATGGATGCTTTTCCAACTGGGCCACCCAGGTGACCTTCACTTTTCAGGACATTTTAAATACCTCTCCCCACTCTTATGTTTTGGGGTTCCCAAGGAGAAGTTGGATGTAATTCTTATCTTTGCTCCTCTATAGGTAGGAAGTTTTTTCCTTAGGCTTTAATAGTTTGAACAATCTTTTATTTTCTGCAGTTTAAATACGAATTTTGGCATTTATCCCACTTGGTGTTCTCTGAGCTTCCTGGTTCTGTGGTTTGGTGTCTGACATTAATTTCAGGGAAATTTTCAATCATTCTTGCTTCAAATATTTCTCCTGATTTTCTCTCTTTCCCCTTCTTGTGTATTCCCATTATGTGTACTTGCCCCACAGTTCTTAGATACCCTCTTCTGTCTTTTTCAGCCTTTTTTTTCCTCTTTGTTTTTCAGTTTTGGGTGTTTCTATTGATCTAGCCATAAACTCAGAGGTTCTTTCCTCAGCCATGTACAGTTTACCTATGAGTCCATCCAAGGCTTTCTTCAGATCTCTTACGGTGTGTTTGATCTCCAGCATTTCTTCTTATTCTTTCATAGAATTCCCATCTCTCTGCTCACATGGCCCTTCTACTCTTGCACTGTTGTCTACTCAGCATATTAGTTATATGAGTTTTACCTCCAGGAACTCTGCCAGGTCCTCATGGTAAATATCAGGGAACTCATTAATTAAAATTTTAAAAATTTTGTGAGATTAAACTCACCAAAGTGATCCCTCCACCACCAATGACTGGATCCCCATGGAGGTTTTTTTTTTAATGTTTATTTATTTTTGAGAAGGGGTCAGCGGCAGAGAGAGGGGGAACAGAAGATTTGAAGCAGGTTCTGCACTGCCTAATGCAGGGCTCAAACTCACAGACTGTGAGATCATGACCTGAGCCCAAGTCAGATGTTTAACAGATGGAACCACTCAGGCATATCCCCCCCCCCTTACCCCACCCTGGAGTTTTTAACTTTCTGACTTGTCCACAGGAGTCTCCAGTAATTCAGCAATTTCAGGTCAGGTTTTCTAACCCCCCACACTGGTTGCCCGGAGGTTTCTGATCCTGTGTTCCTCTTCTGGTAAGTTGTGATTCTCTACAGTTACCTGTTTCTCCAATTTTCCAGATAGCAGTTTACCCCTATAACTCGCCTCTGTCACGGATTTAAAAATTTTTGGTCAGTTCAGGTTTTTACTTGTTGTTAGCAGAATGGTGACTTCTAAGCCCCTTCCATCCCAGACAAGAAACAAGAAGTCTCTCCTTTCTTCCTGAGATTTGAAAGTGAGGCAGTGAAGGAGAGGCTGCCTTCAGAGGAAGGATTCTCTGAGGCCTGGACCTGAGCAGTAGAATTTAGGCCAGTGGCAGGGGGTGGAGGGGAACAGAAAGCCTCTCCTCTTAGAAGTATTCACCACTTTGGCCCCTCCAGGGGAGTCAGTTTGGGAAGCCTCAGGATAAAACACTCAGGCTTGGACATTAGCCTCGGTCCCAGCAGAAACACAATGACAGTGAAAGTGGTGTGGCTTCAAATGGTTGCAGCCGGAGGTCAAGGAGAAGACTGTAGGAAGACTGGGCTGAAATTCCTGGGAAAACCTAGACCGTGAAATATGGGCCATGTTGAGCCGCATTTCACCCCCTTGGGAGTGTCCACATCTCCTTTTACAGTGGTTTCTCGGTTAAGTTAAATGATTAAAGCAAAGACAGTCAGGAATATGGTGACTCTTTAGGGGTAGCAGAGAAAATGTACTCAAATTTGCAGTGTGACAAGCCATGAATAGGTCAAATACAGTTGACCCTTGAACAAGGAGGGGGTTAGAGACACCAACCCCTGCACATTTGAAAATCACTTTTGACTCGCCTAGAACTTAACTACTAACAGCCCACTGTTGACCAGAAGCAGTACCAATAACATAAACAATCAGTTAACACGTTTTGTAAGTTACATGTATTATATACTGTATTCTTACAATAAGCTGGAGAAAAGAAAATGTTATCAAGAAAAACATAAGGAAGAAAAACTACATTTATAGTACTGTATGCATTTATTGAAAATACCCACCTCTAATTGGACCCACACATTTCAAACCTGTCCTGTTCAAGGGTCAACTCTAGTAACGTGTAAAAAGGAGAAGCTGGTGATTTATGTCCTGGAACTGCAGTTTCAACATGGGGAGTTCAACATCATGGGTTCCTGTGGCTTCAAGTTCCCCAACTTTATAAACAATTGGCAACAAAACTGTACTCAAAGTGAGAGATAGGAACCAGGGAACCCTCTGGCTATAAAACTGCAATGGCAGGGTGCCTGGGTGGCTCAGTGAGTTAAGCATCCGACTTCAGCTCAGGTCATGATCTCACGGTTCATGGGTTTTAGCCCTGAGTCAGGCTCTGTGCTGACAGCTCACAGCCTGGAGCCTGCTTTGGGTTCTGTGTCTCCCTCTCTCTCTGTTCCTCCCCTGCTTGTGCTCTCTCTCTTTCTCTCTCTCTCAAAAGTAAGTAAATATTTAAAAAAAAAAAACTGCATTGGAAATGTGAGCCCCTAAGTTTCAAGTTCCAGGGAGCTGTATCCACAGGAGCCAGAGGCTAAAAAAGCCAACCCACTCCTTCTGATGACAGCTGATGTGGAGTTTGGAAAGGAGGTGCTGATATGTTTGTCTCTTCTTATGCAACTGAAGCCCAGAAACACATCCTGTGTTTCAACCTCGAGGAGCTCAGCCCTCTGTAAGCAAAGCTGGTCACAGGACGTTTGTCTGGATGCAAAATGCTTAACTGCCTGCAAATGAAACAAGCTTAACTCCCTTCCCTGCCTTCTATCATCTTTCAATTTTTCCCAGGCCTTAATTTTGCTGAGGCGGATGCCAGGGGATGTGGCAGCCAGGAGGACTGACGTGCTTGACGTTGACACATGAAATTAGGAAGAGGAAGAAGAGCTACTCAAACAGTAACCCTCCCCCACTCCTTGCTAGCTCATGCACTGGCTACTGTGAAGCAACACTTGTCCCTAGAAAGATGCTGTGGGGATTAAAACATTCCTCCTTTTGTCTACTGCTTTTGATAGCTACAGTATTGAACACTCATTAACTCCAAAGTTCTTTTAATTGTATACAGCACCTTAAGAAGATTATACACAGCTTGACATCAAGATTATCAAAACCTTGTGTGTGTGTATTTATATGTGTATATGAGTACACATGGGAATATGTTGGAAGAGGGAGGGGCAAAAACTGACAACTACTTTGGGTGGTAAATTAATCACTAACACTATTTACAATAGCCAAGATACGGGAACAACTTAAGCTCATAGATGGATCACATAAACAAGTTGCGGTATATATACAAACAAGGAGATTCTGCCATTTGTGATAACATGGTAGAACTTGAGGGCGTTAAGCTAAGTGAAAAAAGGGAGAGAAAGACACATACCATATGATCTCACTTGGATGTGGAATCTAAAAACAAACAAAGAAACCAAAGCCATAGAAATAGGGATAAGATTAGTAGTTACCAGAGGTGAGGCATAGGGGGAGATTGGAGAAACAGAAGGAAGGTGGTCAAAAAGTGCAAATCTCCAGTTACACAATAAATAAGTACTAGGGATGTAAACGTACAACATGATGACCTTAGCTAACACTGCAGTAGGAGATCTAGATCTGGATCTAGATGATCTATCTATCATCTATCTATCTATCTATCTGAAAACAAGAGAGTAAATCCTAAGAGTTCTTATCTAAGGAAAAAATATTTTCTTTTTTTGCTTTCTTTTTTTGTTGCTTTCTATAAGAGATGACGGATGATGACTAAATATATATGGTAGTCATTTCACAATACATGTAAATGATACATGTGTAATATATGTAAACATTATATTGTACATCTTAAACATATACAGCATTCTAGGTCAACTATATCTCAATAAAACTGGGGTGGAAAGTAGCTCTGTGCCAAAAGCTCTCTTAAAGGCTTTGCACATTCACTGTGTTTACTCATTTTATCCTCACAACAACTCTGTGAAACAGATATTACTATTTTCATCAGTATTCCTTTTCTAGGGATGGGGAGGCTAAGATGCAGAGATGCCAGGAATGGAGAGGGATTTGGATCTAGGCTGTTAGTGCTACCATCCCTGGACTGCAGGGGCTCTCTTCCTGGGATCCTTAAAAAAGGCACTGTACCTCTAGCAATTTCTGAGTGATGTCTTTCAGGTTTTTTACATAGAGCATCATATCATCTGCAAATAGTGAGAGTTTGACTTCTTCCTTGCTGATTTGGATGCCTTTTATCTCCTTTTGTTGTCTGATTGTTGAGGATAGTACTATATTAAATAACAGTGGTGAGAGTTGGTATCACTGTCTTGTCCTTGGCTGTAGAGGAAAAGTTCTCAGTGTTTCCCCATTGAGGCTGATATTAGCTGTGGGTTTTCCATAGAAAGTCTTTATTTTGTTGAGGTATAGTCCTTCTAAACCTACTCTATTGAGGGTTTTTATCATGAATAGATATTGTACTTTGTTAAATGCTTTTTCTGCATCTATTGAAATGATCATATGGTTTTTATATTTTATTTTATTAACGTGATGTATCACATTGATTGATTTGCGAATATTGAACCACTTTTTGCAACCCAGGAATAAATCCGACTTGACCATGGTGAATGATTTTCTTTAATGTATTGTTGGATCAGGTTTGCTAGTATTTTACTGAGAATATTTGCATGTTCATCACCATGTTCATCACCAATATTAGCCTGTAGTTCTCTTTTTTAGTGGGGTCTTTGTCTGGTTTTGGTATCAGGGTAATACTGGTTTCATAGGATGAATTTAGAAGTTTTCCTTCCTTTTCTGTTCTTTGGAATAGTTTGAGAAGAATATGTATTAATTCTTATTTAAATGTTTGGTAGAATTTACCTGTGAAGCCATCTGGTCCTGGACTTTAGTTGGTTGAGAGTTTTTGTTTTGTTTTGTTTTGTTTTGTTTTACTGATTCAATTTCTTTGTTGGTTATCAGTCTGTTCAAGTTTTCTATTTCTTCCTGTTTCAGTTTCAGTAGTTACATGTTTCTAGGAATTTATCCATTTCTCCTCTATGATCCAACAATTGCACTACTAGGAATTTGCCCAAAGAACACAAAAATACTAATTCAAAGTTATACATGCACCTCAATGTTTAGAGCAGCATTATCAATGATAGTCAAATTATGGAAACAGGCCTAGGGTCCTTTGATGAATGGATAAAGAAGAGGTGGTATATATATACAATGGAATATTACTCAGCCATAAAAAGAATAAAATCTTGCCATTTTCAATCACGTAGATGGAGGTAGAGAGTATTCTGCTAAACAAAATAAGTCAGTCAGAAAAAGACAAATACCATGTGATTTCACTTGTATGTGGAATTTAAGAAACAATACAAGCAACCATGGTGGGGGGAAGGGAGAGAGAGGCCAACCAGAGATTGATGGTTACCAGAGGGGAGGTGGGGGGGACTGTTAAACAGGTGATGGGGATTAAGGAGGGCACTTGTGATGAGCACTGGGGGTTGTATGAAAGTGCTGAATCACTATATGGTACACTTGAAACTAATATTACACTGTATGTTACCTAACTGGAATTTAAATAAAAACTTAAGGGTGCCTGGGTGGCTCAGTCAGTTAAACATCTGACTCTCGGTTTCAGTTCAGGTCATGATCTCACAGTTTGTAGGTTTGAGATCTGACAGTTCATACATTTGAATGTTGACAGTAGGGAACCTGCTTGAGATCCTCTCACCTCTCTCTCTCAAAAATAAATAAACAAACTTTAAAGAAGAGACTTACAAAAATAAATAAATAAATAAATAAATAAATAAATAAAAACTTAAAAATAAACAAAAATGAATAAATGAATAAATAAATGGTACTGCATCCTCAAGACTACCTAATTCTGCAATTCAATTTAATTCCCTGATACCGCTAAAAGAGCTTTTCCTACAGTAGCTTCCTTTTTCAGAACTTTGCTTGCAGGTACACGTTGGGAGGTTGGAACCTTGCCTGTAGGATAGAAAAATGACAGATTAGGGGAATGGAATCTCACATTTCAAGACATGTCTAGGGAACAAAAAAAGATTTAGAGCATTGGGTTTCTTTGACTCCTTCCCTCCTTCCTTTCAACAATGGCTTTCCGACATTCCTTCTCTCATTGACAGGCATCGACATAGTCCAAGGCCAAAAGAAAATAACACATTTTCTCCCTAAACTGTAAGTCTTCTGGGCATTTCAGGGACTGGGATGAGTTTGTCTGCCAGTGGGATGAGTTTGTGTGCTTTACAAGCACACAACTAAAATGTTAGAGAAGGTTGATCAAATGTTACATAATTGAAGAAACTCTTCATCTCTGCAACAATTATGTAACTGAAATTGTAGCCACCATTGAATGAATAGCCACTATTGGTTGGGGGATCTCATATGCTCTCACTAATCCATAAGAGAGCCTTATGTGTTATTATCTCCAGTTTACAGACAGTGAAGCTGGAGCTTCTGATTCCTCTTCTGGCTGTCTTCACTCCAGCTACCCTGAATTCTATTCAGTCTTTTAATTTTCCTTGCTCCTTTCTGCCAAAGATCTTTTGCATAGGCTGCTCCTTTTGATTAGATGCCATTTCCTCCACCCTCTGACTTTTAACGCAGTTTAGAATTTATCCCAGAGTGTAATCTTATATTCATTCGTGTCATCTTTAAATAATGTCTATCTCCCACTTGATACTGTGAGGTCCGTAAGAGTGGGGATTATAGATGTCTTTGCTCATTGTCATGTCATAAGAAATTAGTGCAATGCCAGGGACATGGCAGGCACTCAATACTACAGGTTGTGTTAATTAATTTGCCCAAATTAGCAGGCCTAAGAGTCAAACCAAGTTCTGCCTGGCTCCAAAGCCTGAACTGACTATCTGTGCCATGCTGCCTCCAACAGTTTCATGGCACTTTAGGAAAATAAATCAGCCTTGAATGAATAACCTACATACAGATACCATGGAAATGGAGCCCAGCAGACAACAGGACAAGTACAGTTGCAAAAATGTAGGCCTTGGTATGAATAACATTGCAGAGGCTTTCAACTTTTGAATTTGTGGAGACCTATCCACCTGTCTTCTGTCATAGTTGTCTGTCCATCTGCATATCTAGAAACCACTCTTCCTACTGCCAGCCCACCCCACCCTGAATTTCAGTGGCTGCCAGTCCATGTACTCACTTTGATGAGTAGACAGATAGATAGATAAACGTGATATGGGTACAGATGATATCGATGTGTACGCATGTCTACCCTTTTGGAAAGAATTAAAACAGATGTTTGAGTCACAATGGAAAAACAAAAACTTCAAACTATGAAGTTTTTCTAAAAATTTTTTTTTCACTGTTCACAATCTACTTTCATTTTCCCTTTAGTTCCATCCCTCAGTTCTAACTCTTCAGTTCAGTCTTGAAAGTGTTGGTTTCTTGCTTTAAAGATCTTTGCCCTCTCCTGCTTAGGTCTCAGCAAGCAGCAATATTGTTGTCACTTACTGAGCAACTATTATGTTAACCTACATGTCCTTGTGCAGTAGGATTCCCATTAAGGTCTCTGTCAAGATTCTCATTGTACAGAGTAGGAAACTAGGGCTCTAAAAAGTGGAGTAATTTCACAAGGTCACACAACCAGTATGGAGCACAACCAGAATTCAAATCACATCTGATACCAATGTCTTTCAGTTCTTTCTGCCACATTGAAAAATAGCTAGAGCATTTGAACCCAATTTAGAAGAAGTAATAAACCCAGTCATCTCAAAGACGGGGGCTGCTTGAACCATATGAAAACAGTAAGAGCAGATGACAAGCTACACTTACCTTACCCTTCATTGTCTCAAACTATCTCTCCCCGCTTGCTTCCCCTCTACACTTGCTCCTGCATAAAGGAAACTAGGAGTGCTTGACTGGTCAATTGGAAAATGTCTAAGAAACGAATTCTATGTTGGAATTAAGAAAGGTAAAAGATTCAGGGGCACCTGGTGGCTCAGTAGGTGAAGCGTCCAACTCTTGATTTTGGCTCATGAGGTCATGATCTCACGGTTGTGAAATTGAACCCCGCATTGGGCTCTGTACTGACACTGCAGAGCCTGCTTGGGATTCTCTCTCTCTCCCTCTCACTCTGCCCCTTCCCCGTTCACGGGCTTGTGCATTCTCTCTCTCTCTCCCTCTCGAAAATAAATAAATAAATAAATAAATAAATAAATAAATAAATAAAGATTTAAAGATTTAAAAAGATAGAAAAATAAAAAGTAAATATCATGTACCTTCTTTATAACAAGTGCTTTACAAACGCTGACCCATTTACAACAATGCAGAGAACATTATTCACATTTTGTAGATGAGGTACTCTTGGACAGGTTAAGAAACTAAATCTCATCATTTCCTTATGAGTCATTTCTTTTCCCTTTATAAACTTTTTCTGGCCAATTTCCTCCACATGCCTGTTTCCATCACCAGCTAAATGCTGATTTCTCCCCAAATGTACTATTCTCCCACCCATCTCTTTGTTCCCAGCCAGCAATTCTCAACTTTTTCAGTTACTTGGAATCTCTTTACATTTTTCAACATTATTGACAACCCCAAGGAATTTTGCTTATGTGGATTATATGTATCAATGTTTACTGTGTCAGAAATTAAAACTAAGAAAAAAATAAATTGACCTGTTAATTTATTTAAAAATATAAATTCACTATAGGTCGATTATATTTTATCAAAAATAGCTATATTTTCCCAAACAAAAAAAATGTACTGAAGAGAATGTCATTGTTTTGTAGTTGGCAAATCTCTTTACTATCTAGCTTAATAGAAGTCATCTGGATTCTCCTATCTGTTTCTGCATTTAATCTGTTACAATATTGACAAAAACTGGCATCATACACATATATAGTCAGAAAGAGAAGTATTTTAACAGCTCCTTCTTTTTATTCTAAGTAATAAACAGACACTACCCAGAAGATACATAATTACATTAGTCAAGTGTTTAACCTTGCTCCATGAATATGTTGTGAACTACTTGATATCACAAGAGTTTGCCCTAGGAAGGACCACTTAGTGCAAACAGGATATGTTCCAGGAGCTACTTACTGTGGGTGTAGCCAACACAGGCTTAACCACCTCCTGTTTTCTGAAGCTATACAAGCACTTATGCCTAAGATACATGACCATATGTAGCTAGCTAGAGTTATCAGGGGATAGAAAGCAATTGTGAGAGTTTGAGAACTTTTTAAAAGTTAATTAATTAATTTTTAGAAAGAGAGAGAGAATCCCAAGCAGGTTCCGTGCTGTCAGCACAGAGGCCGATGTGGGGGTCCATCTTACAAACTGTGAGATCATAACCTGAACCGAAATCAAGAATCGGACGCTTGACTGACTGAGCCACCCAGGCAGCCCAGAGTATGAGAACTTTTAAATGAAAAACTAAAAGAAAACAAAAAAACATACACACACTTAGTTACTTCTACATATGACTACGATGTCAAGTGTGTGTTATGAGCAAAAGGATAGGGTTTCAGTATATGTGAGATGATGGGATCTATCCAAAGTGTGGTCCCTTAGCAATAACACAGACAAGGGACGAGAACACACCACTCACAGTCTGCATTAATGAGAACTGTGTTATTTATTTGACATTCATGTGTCCCTGATTTCTTAGCAAATTCCTTTTTTCTTTTTTAATATCGAACGCTTCACGAATTTACAGGGGCCATGCTAATCTTCTCTGTATTGTTCCAATCCTAGCAAATTCCTAAATTCATGGATTCTTTCAAGAAAGCAGACCAAATATTATGGTTTTTTATTTAGAAATACGGTCACTATTACAATACACCATTGAAGAAAGTCCAGGCTATGACTTGACTTTCAGTATCATTCAGCTACTTATATTGAGATTTAAGGACATTGACCTTAATTGCTTATAAGCTATTTGTCATGTGGAATTCCACTTTTATATGGTGTCACTATTATTACTATTGCTATTATTTTGTTCATCGTTTTCCAAAATTGGAAGAGTGTGAAGTGTGTGTGCATATGTTGGGGGAGAAGGAATGAAGAACCAGAATGATATAAAAATCAAATCAGCTAACTGCTATATTTAGAAAAAAAGCAATCGCTGTCACATTCTATTGGATTTCTTTATGCTTGTACACAATTACCAATATTAAAAGGCAGTAACATTTGGAGTGGGAGAATGATTATTGCTTATTCCATTTGAAAAGGACTCTCCATTCCTTTAAAAAGTCCATTATAGGGCATCTGGGTGGATCAGACAGTTAAGTATTCAACCTCTGCTCAGGTCATGATCTCACGGTTTCTGGGTTTGAGCACTGCGTTGGGCTCTGTGCTAACGGCTCAGAGTCTGGAGCCTGCTTCAGATTTTTGTCTCCTCTCTCTCTCTGCCTCTCCCCCACTCTCTCTAAATAAATAAATAAATAAATAGATAGATAGATGCATTAAAAAATAAAAATAAAAAATAAATAGTACATTTATTTGTTCAAAGAAACAAAACTTTTGAAGCTCCCACCTCTTAAAATCTATCAAAACACCATCATACCCTAGGTTTCTTTATGTCACTGAATTTTGAAAGTATGTGTGCTTTGAAATCCTTTTTCTCCTGTGGCTGAGAAGACTGAATGGAATCCATGTACATGTTGACAATCGTGGCTCCTGGAGGGCAGAGACTGTCTTGTGTATCTCTATGTGGCCATCTCTGCTTCTGCCTGGCACACAGCAGTTTTTCAATGACTGGGTAAGTTGAATTCTTTCCACAGGCCATCACATTGTTGAAAAACAGTGTATACTGAAGGTAAGAAACATTCTCTTAGACAGGAAAAGTGCTTAGAACTAGAAATTATTTGGATCACTTCTCAATATTGTTTTTCATCGCTCAAGTTGTGAAAGCAGTTGTGTGGCATTTATCCCCATCATTAAGACAACTCATAGGCTGATTCAAAAGTTACTCTTCAGCCCTATGATGGAATAACAGAGGGTGAGCACTTTTAAAAATTCAACTATGTAAAAGTTGTTTAAATGACCCAACCATCAAAAACAGCATGGCTTCAATTAAACTTTTGGGAGAATTTTAAAAGGGAGTTTCTCCTCCCTTATCTTATTTTTCTCAACAAAAAAAATTTTATTTTTTTAAATCAAAGTTAGAAAGTCTTTGTTGTCATAGGAAATAAATTACATGTTCATTAATCTAAATAGGAAATGATGGTTTACTTCTCAAGTTCAAGACAAATGTCAGGATTTTTCCCAGAGAATTAATATTATAAATGTTGTAGTTTATGAAGATCTTGAATGTAAAAATTCTCAATTGTAAAATATTTTTATTTTAAGCTTTACATATTGGAAAAGTAATTTACCATGTTGCCTCACTATGAATGGCTGGCTTCCTTAAAAAGGCAATCCAGTTAGGCTTTTCTTGGGAGTCCCTTCAATGTTCAGAGTTATGCTACTTCCTTTTTTACTTTCTTACTTCCTTACTTTACTTTTCTTCCTTCACTTAGTGCCTAGCATAGGCCTCAAGTACAGCTTCAGATACAAAATGAGGTAGAAGACCATGAAACAAACTGATAAGAGTGGCCCACAGCAATTGGGTCACACAGTGTTAGAACCAGGTAATTTCTTGTTGTTCATGTATTTTCCTCAAGTTACAATCATCTCTAAATATTTTTCAGGGTTGATTTAGTGGTCTGTGGAAATTACCTAACCTAATGATAACCTACATCTCTTTTTTTCTCCTCCTTTTCTGTTCTATTGCTATGGGCCACTGTATTCCTGCAACAGGATTGTAGTAGAAACACAATGTAATCCAAGTATTTCTCCCGATTTTCAATTAATGATTTTTGGTGTGCATGCATGTTTGTATGTGTGTATATGACAAAACACACCAGATGTATTCATTAGATTGTGCTCTAAAACAAACCACCTTAAAATATAGTGGCTTAGTACAACCACCACTGAAATAGCTCATAGTTCCATGGGTTGGCAACGTGGGCTGGGCTCAGCTAGACAGTGTTTCTGCTGTTCTCAGCTGGACTCATTTCTGGGTCTTTAGTCTACAGATTATCTTAGTGGCTCTGCCTTTAGGCTGTCAGCTACGGTAATGGAGCAGCTGGGCCAAGGGTCTCTCATCCCACAGGCTAGCCCAGCCTTGTTCATACGGTGGTTCTGGGCTTGAAGAGCCCAACATAGGTTAACCAACAATGGGTAACTCCCAGGCCCCAGTTGATTTTCAACCCTCTGCTTATATCACTTGGTACTTACTGACCCTTTGACCAAAGCAAGTCACATGTCCAAACCCAGAACCAGTTTAGAGACATCCCTCCAAATACAGGGAGGCATGAACAAAGCAGAGCTATTCCTGTAGTCAATCTAGCACTCACTTGAATACCCTAAAAGAAGGCATTAACCAAGAAAAATATCTCCTTTTAGGAGCTTTCTCCCCTGGACCTGAAGGCAACTGATAACATGGATTAACCTTCTGGCTTAGGAGAAACTGCCAACAACAACGGTTAATGGTGAAATCACTAAATAGAAACTAAATCATTATTTTTCTATAGTGAGCAGCTATTTACAATATTATAAGGCTAGGATAATCAAGACCATTTTAGAAAAAAAAATGATGATCAAATTGTACTGTCAGACATTAAGCTACACTATAAAGTTGTAATAATAAGAAACTGATGCCAATATAGCTACATAGATGAATGGAACAACATATAAATTCTAGACCCATATTAAAAATATATCTATACCTTAATACTTGATAAAAGTATCATTTCAAGTCAGGGAAAAAGTAGATTTGTATTTATTTACTCAACATATATTTATTAAGCCACTATTATTTGTTCCTCTATTAG
The DNA here is from genome assembly GCA_028646485.1 of Cryptoprocta ferox. Classification (NCBI taxonomy): domain Eukaryota; kingdom Metazoa; phylum Chordata; class Mammalia; order Carnivora; family Eupleridae; genus Cryptoprocta; species Cryptoprocta ferox. The sequence continues at coordinate 135,640,602 of CM053567.1, forward strand.
TGTTTCTTAAACCTCTGACATGGGCCTAGCATTGTTCTAGGCACAGAAGGCAAAGCCGTGAACCTAGAAGTCAAAGTTCCTGTTTTCTTAGAGCTAAAGTTTTAATGAGAATAGACATAAAATAAACAAATAACCCCAAACAATAAATACACAATCAATAATAAAACAGTAAAATACATTCACATAGTGATAATTGCCATTAGGACAATAAAATAGGGGACTGCGGTAGAGAAAGATTGGAGGCCTCATTTGGATATGATAGCCATGGAAGGTGTCTCTGAGGTGGTAACCTTTAAGAAAAAAACAGAAAAACCAGCTGTGTTGAGAACTAAGCTTTCTAGGCAGAGAACTGACAAGAGCAAAGGAAATGAAGCTTGGTCAGTTTCAGGAACAAAAATCAAACAAAAGCAGTGAGTATAGAGTCAGTACCAGGGAAACAGAATCAATCAAATCAAAGAGATAGGGAAAACTGGGTCATGGGACCGATGGGAAGGAGTTCAGATCTAGATTTTATCCCAGATGTGGGAGGCAACCAGCAGAAAGGTTTTTAGTAAAGGAAATCAGAGATGGTATTGTGATCTGATTTTTGAGTGGAGAAGATTATGCTGGTTACAGGTGGAGAATGGGCATAGTGAGACAAGAGTGAAGGCAAAGACCAATCAGGAGGTCATTGCAGTGTTTGAGGAAGAAGTGATTCTGCCCTAATTTAGGGGGTATTGGAGATTCAGAGACTAAGATACAACATCAGAACTTGCTGATTTACTGGGAGTGGACAAAGGGAAAGAAAGAAGTCAAAAGTGACTATTAAACATTTGGCCTCAGCAACCATGAGCCTGATGGCCACTGTGCTAGGCTTTGGGGATACAACAGAGAATAAGATATAGTCTTTGCCTTGTGGAGTTTGTAATCTATAATTATTTAATAAATGTTACGTGGTTAATAAACTACTAGTTTAGAAAAATTAAGTTAGATTTAAATATCACAGTTTTTCAGACATATAGATCAATGGGACAGAATAGAGAACCCAGAAATGGACCCACAAATGTATGGCCAACTCATCTTTGACAAAGGAGGAAAGAATATCCAATGGAAAAAAGACAGTCTCTTCAAAAAATGGTGGTGGGAAAAAATGACATGCAGAAGAATGAAACTGAACCACTTTCTTACACCACACACAAAAATAAATTCAAAATGGATGAAAGACCTAAATATGAGACAGGAACCATCAAAATCCTAGAGGATAAAACTGGCAACAACCTCTTTGACCTTGGCCACAGCAACTCCTTATTAGACGTGTCTCTGAAAGCAAGGGAAACAAAAGCAAAAATGAACTATTGGGATCTCATGAAGATAAAAACCTTCTTCACAGTGAAGGAAACAATCAGCAAAATTAAAAGGCAACCGACAGAATGGGAGAAGATATTTGCAAATGACATATCAGTAAAGGGTTAGTATCCAAAATCTACAAAGAACTTATCAAACTCAACACCCAAAAAACAAATAATCCAGTGAAGGAATTGGCGAAAGACATGAACACTTTTCCAAAGAAGACATCCAGATGGTAAACAGACACATGAAAATATACTCAACATCACTTATCATCAGGGAAATTCAAATTAAAACCACAATGAGATAACACCTCACACCTGTCAGAATGGTTAACATTAACAACTCAGGAAACAACAGATGTTGGTAAGGATGTGGAGAAAGGGGAATCCTCTTACACTGTTGGTGGCAATGCAAACTGGTGCAGCCACTCTGAATAACAGTATGGAGCTTCCTCAAAAAGTTAAAAACAGAACTAACCTATGACCCAGCAATTGTACTACTAGGTTTTT